>JAZKJV010002700.1:0-690890 GCA_037367405.1 Ottelia alismoides
TAAAAAGAAAGAAAGAAAAAGAAGAAGATGGATTAAGTTTAATTATCAAACTTGTCTTCACAAAATCAAAGTTTGGAGCTTAAGTCGGACCTTTGGAATTTTATTGCGGGCGGAACCTTAATGAGAACCGAATTTGAAATCCAACAGTCCCTGAGAATCCCGAAACTCTGTCCAAGTCTCCTCAATAGCCAGGTTAGAAATATTTCAACTCATACGCAAACCCTTACGACTATGAATCTGACTCGTACAGTGTAAGTGATGGTGTCTCTCCCAAACTGAAATGACAAAGAGACTGACTTCTCCAATATGACAACCCAATGATTCCCCAATCCAACAACTCGTCCCTCAAGGAGCAGGGTATTCCCTTCTAAGTTCAAGTGGCAACCAGCCCAAGAGGATGGGGTGAAGAGAAGAATGGACGATAGCCAGTGTAGCTACCTATCCTAGGATGCAAGACCAGTGTAGTCAAGTCATCCAGCTGCAGGCTCACATGATTTGACTTTGAAGCTCAAGCTTGCTTATTGACTTTACAACATATGTACATTCCGGCAGGCATTTTTATTTTTGTACAGGCCTGTCCACTTTTTTTGGAGTTTTTGCTTTTGCATTTTTTTCGAATACTATATACAACAGCATTTACATAGGGAACTTTTCCTCTTGAGCCAGTAGACTATCCCTCTTTTGAAGCTTTATTGCAACCCACGATCTCCTATCCTCGAAATTCATCATTACTGGACGGGTTGGGGCGCACTTCCCTCCCTAGAGGAGGACAAATGTTTCCACCTGTGTGCGTCTCATACCGGCAAATCCAACCCCCTCACCACTCCAACTGAGTTGAGCCATGTGAAAGATGC
The DNA here is from genome assembly GCA_037367405.1 of Ottelia alismoides. Taxonomy (NCBI): domain Eukaryota; kingdom Viridiplantae; phylum Streptophyta; class Magnoliopsida; order Alismatales; family Hydrocharitaceae; genus Ottelia; species Ottelia alismoides. Next base: position 855 of record JAZKJV010002700.1, read on the forward strand.
AAGTGTCCAAGTTAGGTCATTATCATCAAGAGTCGTGCGTGTGCTCCAAAATACACTACTTAGGCAGTCAAGAATCCATTGAACCAAGTCCCGTGATCCTCAAAGAATTAACTCAACTAGACCTAAAGTACCTTGAACCCAGTTCCTATAAGGTTCCTGTTAATTAGGTAGATTTAAGGTCCAATCAAGCTCCAATCTTCGGATTTTACTTAGACTTGTTCAACCTTTAAACTCAATCCTAAAAATGTGAATGCTATGCAGAAAATATTTTTGTGATGCAATTTTCAAGAGTTTGGAACTTTTTATGGATTTTTGAAAAGATGATGATGATGCATATGCATTTTTTAGATATTTCAAAAAGATTTTTCAAATGTTTTTGGAATTTTAATTTTGCAAATGTTTTTAGGATTTTTTTTTTGAAAATAAAAAGGTTTTGGCCAAAATCTAGGTACAAATATTTACACTAGAGTACATCTTATATTTATAAGAAGTGGATTTTAAGAATTTACAAAGGGTAAGTGGTCGAGTTTACAAGTATATATACAGTGGATTTTTGGTGTGATGTATATATTCCTCAAACTTATTTGACACAGGTTTTTCAAACAATTTTGGAAACTATAGTTCAAAATAATTTTTACAAACACATTTGAAAATAATTTTACAAAGGTTTTCCAAACAGTATTTATAGATTTTTCAAATATTTTTGCAACCATTTTTCAAACCATTTGCAAATCATTTTTCAAACATTTTATTTTTCACAAAGAAAATAATTTTACAATCAAAATCTTTTACAAAGGTTGAAAACATGTAACAAAATGTTTACAAATAGTTTTCAAAAGATTTTTAACAAAGGTTTTCAAACTATTTTTCAAACATTTTGCAAAAAAACATTTTCATCTGATTTATTAATAAGTATATACAAAAAGAATTTGAGGACTGGTAACATCTTTTTATTAAGGTTTTTAATGAATTTTAATTGTACAAATAGCCATAAGTATTAAGAAAATACGAAAGTGCGAGCTATGGCTAAAGTATATACACAGTATATACGACCCCCCTATACTTAGCTTGAGCTATGTCCTCATAGATCGGAGAGAAAAGAGAAGACATAACTCGTACTAAGTATAAAGAAGTCTAACGAATCAATGAATAAGAGATGAATAAACCAATGAGAAGTCGACTGTCCCTACTATACTTAGGATCAAATAATCCTAAGTATAGCGGACTATACACAACGCAGGGAGGGTCAATGGTGGGAATAAATAGATCGTGCGCAGATCGTCTCTCCCTATACTTAGGGTAAAATATCCCTAAGTATAGACAAGAAGAGAAGACAATGGAGAGGATCGAAAAGAATAGAATCACTCGGGGTGCACACCCCCTATACATAGGACAAAGTACATCCTACATATAGAAAAATGTCTACAAGGAGGCGACACCTTTCTAATAGATACAGAAGATAGAAGAAGAAAAGAAGAAAAGATATCAACAGATGAGAGAATGATATAGACAGATGAATCTATACAGCGGAAGATGGAATTGATCACCGTGTATGAGATGCAAGTGATATGAATCAAAGAACACATCTCATACCAGAAGAATGGGGGCAACGTCAACAGTCGGCGAATCGTGATCTAGATATAATTTCAGGCGTTGACCATTGACTCGGAAGGTAGAAGAAGATGACGGTTCGGATATGTCAATACTGCCATTGTCATGTACCTTCCTGACCACATAAGGACCTTTCCACTTACTCTGTAATTTCCTGGAAATAATTTCAGCCTGGAATCGAACAACCATACGCGCTGATCGGGCTTAAACTGTTTATGGCTGATATGAGAATCATGCCATGTCTTCACTTTCTCCTTATACCGTAGGCTGCTAGAAAAGGTTGTATCTCTCAGCTCCTCCAGGGCTGCCAACTCTGCTCTTCTTTGTTCTCCTACACTCTCGGGATCTAACAGTAACTCAGTGACTGCCCAAAATGATTTGTGCTTGATTTCCACTGGAAAATGGCATGGCTTGCCATAAACGAGATGAAAGGGAGATGTCCCTAATGGATTTTTGAAGGAGGTCCGATAGGCCCACAAGACTGAGTCCAAAAGCTGTGACCAATCCTTTCGATCTGGGCAGACAACCTTCTGTAAGATCGTCTTTATCTCCCGATTCGATACTTCGGCAAGACCATTAGTCTGAGGGTGATATGGTGTGGCAACCCGATCGTCAATGCTAAACTCGTCTGCAAGGGTCCTGACTTTATCATTAATGAAATGAGACCCCCCGTCTGAAATCAGAACTCTAGGCACCCTGAACCGTGAAATGATATTTTTCCTCAAAAATTTACACACAGTTTTAGCATCTGCGGCTCGGGCGGGGGATGACCTCAACCCAACGGCTGACATAATCTACAGCAAGCAGAATGTGTTCGAATCCCTATGGGCCCATGAAATCAATCCCCCATGCATCAAAAACCTCACAAAAGTGAATGGGCTGCATGGGCATCATGTCTCTCTGTCCGCAGGTTCCTATCTTCTGACAGTCAGTACATCTCTTCACGAACTCATCTGAATCCTTGAAGAGGGTAGGCCACCAAAGGCCGGATTGAAGCACCTTCTGTGTTGTCCTTCTTTCAGAATGATGTCCTCCTGCCTAAAGCTTGTGGCAATAAGTGAGGACGCTATGCTGCTCTTCTTGAGGAATGCACCTCCTCCAGATGCTATCCCCTATCAGACGAGATTCTTGATCTCCAGTCAAGCCTGCTGAGATAATGACTAGGTGCATATCTGGCTCACCCGCAAGGAACCTATACTTCAGCGACTGCGGCAAGGGTTTCAGTTCTGGACACCTGGGAGGTGGCAGATCTGGCTTCTGATATGTCTGTGTGAAGGCGACCAGGTCTGCATGGGAGAACTCTCGCTCTGCATGAATTTCTGACGAAGGGGGACCTGCTGAATTATCTATGAACTGTACTGCCTCGCACTCTGTCCTAGCTGTCGGCTCAGAAGGAATCAGACATGGCAAATAGTCATCAAAATCATCCCAATCAATGTCTGAATCTGAGGGATCTGAAGTAGATGAACAAGACTGAAAATCATTAGCACCACTCATCCCAACAAAGTCAGCCTCAATTGTATCCTCATCCGGGGGTGTGCTCTCCAGACTCTCAACTGCCATAAGCTTTAAGTATGGTGAATCTGAAGGCAAGGAGAGGGTCTGTGCTATGGGATCTGTCCAACTGGATTCATCATCAGTCATCACAAAATCACACTCCTGGTGGATGTCTAGCTCTTCCTCTGTCATCTGCGCGGCTTCGTTAGACTACTCTGAGCATTCTAACTATCTTGCTCTGGTCTCCTCGATCGTCTCTATTTGTATGGTTTCGCCCTCTACGCGAAAGCACACCTTCCTGCTATCATGATCGGTCATCGCCTTGGTTGTGGCCAAGAACGGACGTCCAAGTATGATGGAGGCATCGGTTACTGACTCAGGAATCTCCATGTCTAGTACAACAAAGTCCACGGGGAATTTCAAGCCCTGAATGGTAACGACCACGTCTTTCAATAACCCCTTCGGCCTCTTAGTTGACCTATCAGCAAACTGAAGGACTATCCTGCTCCTAAGAAGAGGACCAAACTCGAATAGGTCAAGTAAGGATGTCGGAAGAAGGTTAATCGAAGAGCCGCTGTCTAATAGAGTACGATCAAACTGTTGCTCTTGAATCTCGCATCTGACATTAGGGAGCTCCTACATCTAGTCGCTTGGCTGGCAGCTTGTTCTGAATGATGCAGCAAGTGGAGTGGGTGAGCACATGGATCTGATCTCTAGGGTTCCTCCTCTTCCTGCGGATGGTAGTCTTCTCTTTCAAGTTCTTTTTGAAGAGGGGGATGTGCTCATGTGCTTCCTGTAGAGTCAGCTGAATGTGGAATCGATCAATCATCTGATTGCTGAACTCTACATGTTGGTCTTTTTTGATTTTCTCGTTTATTCCCCTTCACCAAGCGGAGTGCTTCAGGAAAGGGGATAGTAAGGGCCTCCGTAGATGGAGGACTCGGAAGAGGTTCCTGTGCCTGTGAAGGAATAGAATCCATACCATGATCATCATTCAACACATATGGATTTGAAGTGTGGACAGAAACCTTTCCTTTATTCATATTTTTGTTCTTTTTGTTGTTACCACAGTCCATAGATACAAAAGGTGGTAACACCACAGAAGGAAGCTCAACAAAAGTAGATGTGGTGGCCTCAGTACCACCACCGGCACCTGTCTTCGCGGCATCAGCACCACGCTCTGAATCTGCATCCAAAATGATGGCTTCAGCACCACCGTCTGCATCAGGTGTCTCGACGGCCTCAGTACCATCATCTGGAACTCCATCATTGGTGGCATCAGCACCACCGTCATCAAATTCGTCATTAGCGGCATCAGCACCGCTACCTGGCTCATCTGGCGCTCCTGATTTTGCATGTGGCTGTCGCTCAGATGAGGCACCGCCGGCTGTCATCCTAGCGCTCCTAGTAGTCACAAAATCAGCATCATACAAGGAAGAAGACATGTCACTCAAATAATCACTAGGAGAGGTATCCTCTATGAATTGTACCTGCTCAGACTTTCTTTTTAGACTGTTCGGATTTGGTTCAATCTGAGTTGGTATGGTGGCTTTGCCCTTGATCAAATCCCTCACCTCCTACTGGAACTCATCCATGTCTCGCCAGTAGGACTCTCGATGCTCGGTCTGCAATCAGGCGAGGTCATCTAATGATGGGTTCTTGAAGGCAGGTGCCTGAGAACCGGATGTATTCCCCTGCTGGAAATGAGGTTGTTGCTAGGAGGAGAAGTGCTCGCAAGGCTGGGAGTATGACTGTTGAGGCTGCGGAGGCTGCCTCCACTGTTGTCCCTGATAGGCGGGACGAGGACCATGCTGGTATTGCTACTGGACGTATTGGGGTTGCTGCTGCTGTGGCTGGCTGTTCTGTTGTCCTTGAGCGGGAGACTGTTGTTGGGATGAGAATCCACCATTTCCCACACGAAATCCGGGGTGATCGCGACGAATCCCGGGCTGGGGGTACCGGTCGTACCAGATCCCATTGACTTCCATCAATGATTCCTGCTCAAAGGATGGAGGGGGTAGAACTGTCAGTGGCTGATCTGACTGATATATCACCATCTGAGTGTCCTGAGATGGTGGCTGCGATGGGTAGTACGGTAGCTGCTACACCAGCTCAGCCTGGATGTGGTTGACCTGGCGATGTGAGGCAGAGGGCTGGGTAGAGCTGCTACTGCTCGGATCGGCTCGTGACCTGGGAGGCTGCTAAGTGTATGCTGGTGCCTCCTGAATGTAGAGAATTTGAGTCTTCGGGTCACTCATGGTTTTGGTAAGAAGGTCCATCTGGGAAAGACCTTGGTTCTGCTTCTTCTCGAGGATCTCCATGCGGTCCAACTTCTCACTGATGATTCCCATGTCGGCTACCGCGGATTCGGCTTGGGCTGCGGCTACCGACGGTGTGTGGGGACCGACATCGATGCAGGCGATCCTCTAAAATGATCCTGCTCCTTGGGGTGGCTTCTGCTGTGTGTAGACTCTGGCTTGGGTCATCACAGTCGAGTTTTCTGCCAGGCCTTCATAGATGGCCCAGATGTCGTCTTCACCTTTGGAAAAAAATTGATCCACCACAAGAGGCATTTACAAGCCCCTGCAGCTCCGGTGTCAGCCCACAGAAGAAACTCTGAACCAGATTGGGCTTAGATATGTCATGGTGTGGACACCGGTCGATGATCTCTCTAAAGTGATCTCAAGCTACTTGAAATTGTTCATTAGGGATCATGGTAAAATTGCTGATCATGGCTCGTGCTGCGTTAGTCCGGCCGAGACAGTAATACTTCTTCAAGTATGCGGTCCGGAGATCTGCCCAAGTGTCAATGAACCACCCCAGGTGTTTTAGCCAGTACGTGGCTCTGTCAACCAAAGAGAAGGGGAAGGCGATCATCTTAATGGTGTCCTCAGTCATCATCCTGTCTTGAATGGTACTGCAGATCATCTCGAATTCTTGCAAGTGGAGATGTGGCTCTTCGGTTGGCAGCCCGTGAAATTTGGGCAATAGCTGAATGGTATGCGGGCGAAGCTCGAAGTCTCCATGGATGGGAGGAAGTCGGATCCATCGGTGAGTGAGGGATGCGGTAGGATTGTGCAATTCCCTCATGATCGTCTGTGGTGGTCTCTTAGCTTCTGGATCTCCTCCTTCTGCAACGGGTATATCTTCTCCACCACCTGCGGCTCTGTTCTCTCGATCCGCTCTCATATGTGCCAGCTCTCGCATCACATCACCCATAAACGCTCCCTGGTCTCTGATCTGCCTCTGCATTGTCTCCAGGGAGGCTAGTAGTGAATTGTTGATGGCAGCTTGATCAAATAGAAATTGAGGTTGCTCCTGCTCATCTGGGTGATGTCTTCTTTCTGCCATGGTTGGGTTCTCTGAAAAGGCAAAAGAACCCATCTCAGGTATCGTCAAATGATCTGAGCTCTGTGATGCACTGAATTCTAAAACTCTTGGACTGATGGAAGAAGAAAGGTGGTCGAGGGGGAACAGGGCAGAAGTGAACTCAGGCTCGGAGAGCGGACTCTCCAAGGTTGTCCTAGATGAATAGGGAGGAGTGCTAGATAGCGGTGTCGACAAGGTCAGCCTAAGAGATCTCCGTCCCATCATCTTGATTATTTGAGAAGATGAAGGTTGGGAAATGAAGAAGAAGAAGAAGAAGGTGGCAAAATTGCGCACGACTTGTGCGGCTTTTTTGATCTTGACCTAGATCCAACTAGCAATCAAACACAAAACAATGGGATTCACCAACTCAAAACGTGAAGCCGTAAGGGTTCGGCTATTATCTTTGTAGTTTTTAGCTTGAATTCATGAAGTTGTCTTTCAACGAGTCCTTAGAGCGCTACGCCCTAAAGGAGAGAGAGTACTGCAGGAAGAGTATCCCGTACTTGTCCTCCTCCTGTGTAACCTGTAGTTTGCACTTTTTGAGGTCCTTGTAACCCTTCCCGGATCCCTACTCAGTCAAAGAAATAGAGAAAGGAAGCCAATAGGCGAAACCGATACTTCAGAACTCGCTCGCAACAGATCACCCGTGAGCGTGCAGGAACCTACTCGGACGCAAGACGATGAGACAGACACCCCCGTGAAGGCGTGGCCTAGGCTCGATACTTCGGACAAGGTCGATGCTCTACACAATAGAGAGTCACCAATGATGACCAAGCCCTACTCGTCCACGTACGATAGAAGCGCCAATACTTCGGAATTCCAAGCGATATACAATGCAGCCACAGACTGGGTTTTGGGCTCTAATCCTTAGGAAGCCGCTCTCTCACTTGGAAGGAGACCTTCCCATGCAACCTGAATACAAGTGAGGGTGTTACTCTCCCAAGCAATGAATCCAATTACAAGTTTTATTTAGGTCAAGTTTTCTTAGCAGTCCCATTTTTAATTTTTTGGTGTTATCGCTTCTTTTGAGTAAATTCAAACAAGCGCCTAACGTTTTTGTTTTTTTCTTGATTCCTAATTGATCCAAAAACAAAGGGAGAATAGAGTCGGAAAAGCCAATGCAAGTGGCACTAAGATGGAAATCTCACCTTAGTACCTAAATGATGAATGCAAAGATAGAAGACTTACAGTGACTCCCAGCTCTCTCCATGCAGGATGCAAAACAGGAATTTATAAACCTAATCTACATGCCGATATGCACAAGGAAATAGTCCTAAGCAGGAAAATTGCTAACGTGAAGAACCACAAGTCAATCACCACTACTCAATCCAAAAAGTTCGGTCTAGACTCACCCCTCCTCTTCTCGACACATTGAGTTCAGGAGTAGCGCTTGATGGGGTGGGCTCGCGGTGCGGCGGATCGAAAAATGATGATTCAACTGTTTAATTAAACTAAGTCCAAATACACGCTATAGGTACATGCAATGGTTATTAGGGTGTTTAGACCTAATCTAATCGATCAAGCAATGCCTAAAATCTAAGGGCTCAATCCACAAAAGAAGGGGAAAATAAATCAAAACCGGCAAATGATAGTCGAGAAATGCGATAAAATCAGCGGTGAGCCCCCAGGTGAACAGACACCTGAAAATTGGGCCCGAAGTGTTCTGAGTGTCCCTGTACCTGTATTATTACAAATTCAAATAGTCTCTCTCTCTCTCCCAAAATAAAAGACAACTAATCTAACACTTTCTCAAGTCTCCCGCTCTCTCATGCCGGCTTGGCTTAAGAAAAGCCGACTCCACTTCCCAAGGTTGCACCGGATCCCCTAGGCGATCCGCCTCGCTCCGCGGTCCCTTGCAAGAAAACAAGAAAAGAGATGGTCAGAAAGCTCAACAATATATATCAAAAATAGAAGAGAGATAAAATGAAGCAATAATGGAGACAAACAAACACAACCAATCAAAAATGTGATCTATTCGTTGTTGCTCCCCAGCAACGGCGCCATTTGATTTTGCAGGAATTCGGTGGTCTTAAGTTCCACACAAGCGGGAATTCAATCGAAGTGTAAACCACACAAAATCCCAACTAAAAATCAACAATTAACCCACAACCAAATAATTCAAACAATGAAAATAGATGTGAAGTTAAAATTTATTTTTAACTCTACAAACAAGATGTATAGATGCAAGTACGTAGAGAGTTCGAACACAGGGAACAAGGCAGGATCGATCAACAAGTGTGTGTGTGTGTGTGTGTGTGTGTGTGTGTGTGTGTGAATGTGATGTCTTGTCTACACTATGTAATGCCAATGTTTTTGTGGGTTTTTAATTTTTTACATTTTTATTTAATTTTTAATTTTGTATTTTGGTTTTTGATTTTCTGATTTTGTATTTTCTCTTTATATTTTTATATTTTTTATTTTCTTTTTTCAATATTGGAATATATATACAATATAAGGAAGGAGATGCTAGGATATTTATAAAAATAGGCAAAAATGCTCAAAAATCAGGAAATAAAATCTTTTTGGTCTTTTTATATTTTTAATATATTTTTATTATTTTTGGAGATTTTTCTAAATGTTTTTGGTATTTTTAAAAGTCAAAATACAAGCAAACAGGAAATAAAAGTGCTGGCCGAAATTAAAATGGGAATGAAAAATATCAAACAGTAACAAAATTTTCCCAAATTAATTTTAAAATAAAGACAATAAAATATGGAAACTATAGAACCTGAGTTTGTTTTTTAGGATTTTTCTTTGATTTTTTAGATTTTTATGAAGATTTTAAGTGTTTTCTAAATTTTAAGATTTTTACTTTGAAATTTTTAGTGGTTTTTGTATTGACACAAATAGATGATGAAACACACAAAATATAATTTTTTGGAATTTTTCAAAACGTTTTTATAATTTTTATGGGTTTTCTAATGCAAACGGTAAGAAAAGTGCATGTTTTTTATTTTTAATAAATATGAAAATGCAATGCAAAAATATGGCGTGAAAGTGCAAGTTAACAGGAGCCTATGAGATTTTTTGGTAATTTTTGGAGTTAATATGATGCGTGAAATAAATAAATAAGGCAAGCATACAAAAATAACTAAGCCTGGCAGGGGTATAAGTGCAAATACCAAAATATCCAGGGGCAAATTTGCAATTGTCCACAAAATATTACACTAATTATGCGAAGTAATGGACTAAATAACAATCACAAAACCCGTAGGGGTACAGTTACAAAAATCCCAAGTCCACGTGCAAAAGCACGCGCACCTGGTAGGACTATTCTGCAATTTCCAAAAAAGATAGGGATTAACATGCAAAATACACAAAAATATTACACTGTCTCTGGAATTTCTTGGGTCAAAACAAAATACCCTAACCTTGGGGGGTGTCCATGTAAAATGCACACACCTTAAGTGAACTGGTCACGTGAGGTGACGTGGCGAGGACTGGAACGCAATATTACAAAAGGGGCGAGGATGTAAATGCAAATGTCACCAAAATATTCAACATCTGACGAAAGTTTGAGTGCTTAATATAAAATACAAAACTCGATGGGGTGTGAAGCAAAATTACCCACGCTTGGGCGAGATCGGACGGTTGTGAACCGTCCACTTGATGCGTGGTGCGCCCTCGACGCACGATGACGGTTCGGCTGCAGCGGCTGAGATCAGATCATCGAAGTGAGTTCGATGGCTGATGGCACAGGGGATCCAACAGCTGCTGCTGCATCTGGGCCTTGGTTCCTGATCGAACGGTAGAGGCGGGAGGTGAAAGATCAGGGAAGAAGGTTCGCCGTGGCGACCTTCCTCCGGTGGTAGCGCCTCTCTCCGACGTGCTTTTACGCTCCAAAATGGCCCAGCAAGGTCCTGCGAGGTTCCTCTCCACGCCTGGGGCCTCAAAACACGGCGGCAGACACCAGGGCTCCTCCGCGACGTCGGAGAAGGAGGAGGGGCCCAGGTATCTCCGACGAGGTCAGAATTGACCCCAGGTGCTCTTTCGCGCTCCAATGACCTACAAGGAACAGTGACTCCGTCGAGGGCAAATTGCCTTGATGGTTTGTGAAGCGAATGGTGGTGGGTCACGGCAAAGATAGTGTGAACGTTAAGTTGGTCGGAGGTAACTCCGGCGAACTATCGATTGAGCGAATCGATTGGCGAAAGTCGATGATAATGGTGGTGCCGTGAAGCTAAGACTACAGCGGATGAAAAGGTGAAGAAAACTAAGGAAATACACACCTCAAGGGGGATACCCGAGGTTGAATGTACCTCTACAGCTCGTGGTCGGAGGTGGGGTGGAACACGCCCAAATCGTGGTCGATCCGCCGCCTTGAAGAAGGGAACTTGGAGCTGTCACCTCCAGGAAGCTCGAGCGAGTCCAAGGGGGGTAAGATCTGGATGAATCGCGGTTCAAAATCGAATCGAAATCCAAGGAGGAGTTTTATCGGGCTGACCGACGGGTCTCAAGATCGAGGTGAAGTGGTGAAATCGTCGATCCATAGCCCGAGAAAATCCTTGGGCGTGATAGACCAAGGATCGAGGGACAAAAGTCATGAAGGAATCGATCTCAAAGAGTGAAAGATGGAGGCTGGAAAAATCGACAAAAAGGGGGGTCAACCGATGTCTGACAGAGGCACATGGTGAAGGACGGCGAGTTGACCGAGCTCAACTTGGGCCGTCTCCTGATTGGTCCACGTGGACCAATCAGGAAAAATCCCTGAAAAAGATTTTGTAAATTCATTTAAAAATAGAAATAAACGAATTAGATTTTGGTTATTGAATGAAAAATATTTATTATTTCACGTAGTATTTTATTCTGATTTTTAATTATTTTTATGAGGTATATTTTTATAAGTTTACTTTTATGCCCTTTATAGATATAATATCTATATATTCTATTATTTTATTTTTATTTTGTGATTTTAATATATTTAATTTTGCTTATTATTTATAAAATCATAAAATACTTTTATACACTTAAATATATTTTTGTTGTATTTTTCTGAGGTATTTTGTACATTTAATAAAATAAAAGTAAGTAGTATACAGGTATAAGTATAGGTTTAATACCTATGTATAGAATATACAAGTATTTTATTTTGCATTTATTTTGTACTTTTATTCTGATTTTAATGAACAAATATATTATAAGTAATATTTACAAAATTATAAAAATATAAGAATGCAAAAATAATGAATAAATAATAAATTGAATATTTTAATCTGTACAAGTATACTACAAGGGTGAAAAACTCAGCTTTCAAACCGTAACTCCGAAAAATGCGAACCACCTCCATTAAGTAGATTATTTTACGCTATATACAGTTAAAGGTGAGTTTGGTACATTTCAAGTTTTTATTTGCAAGATACAGGTCTAGGAAGTTGGAGTTCTAGAATCTTATTCAGACTATAATTTTTTATCTGTACATTATTTTTCAGTGAAATCAATTTTGTATTTTTTCTGTATTAAATTATCTACAACTTTCATGTACAAAATTTCTTTATTTGAGCTATAAAAAGTGGAACCAAAAATAGGTCCCAAAATGAATAAAGAATAAATAAATATAAAGGTATTTTGACCCTTATCTCCCCCTACTTTATTCCTTGTCGACCTATTCATCAAGATGCCTAGGTCTCGGGGTTTTGGGTCATAAAATATTTACAATATTTTATTCTTTTTCTTTTATTTTATTTATTCTATAATTTTGGCTTTAATTAAAGTATTTTTGTACACTATTTGGATGCACATGCATGAATGCTAAGATGATGGATTTAATGCTATTTACACGCATTTGCTAGGGTTTTTGATGCCAAAATGATATAATAAAGATGATGAAATGTGGCTTCATCAAGTACCACATCTAATGTTTCTAAATTTTTGATGGACTTATATATGAGTTCACACCCCAAGCTCTTGTAGCAATAGTAGAGAGGAGGAATAGAGGGTCACACGCACGCACGCGCTCCGCTCTACTCCGCTCTGTCTCCGGCTTCGGCCCGAGCTCCGGCTCGGGAGAGTCAGTTCAGATCTCAGTACTTTTGTTGCATGTTTCATTTGACTGGTTGATTAAATTAATCAGACGGACTAATTTGGATTCGATCACAATGGGAATCTAACTCGACCTATTTTAGCCGTGGTTTCGAAATTCAAAGGGACACGCCCGTTGATGGGCATTTTCGAAAAATGAAAATTACCTTGTACTAGGGCACGCAAGTCTCTTTATATACTCCTCCCTCGACATTGTTTTCTTCCTATGCAAGAAAACTCTCTCGCCGCCACTTTTGCTCTCTGTTCTTCCCACCGCATCTGCGACCTGTGCTCCATTTTCTGAGTGCAAGTTCTCTGAGGTGCTTTCGGGGACGGTCTCACCATTGTGCGCGAACAAAGAGCGTGTGCTGTCGTATCCTGGGAGCTGATGCTAGTACTCTACCCACCGGTAATGCGGGGGCGATATCCTCTCTTTTGGTAGTCCATTTCATGGATGCTTCGGTGATCTCTAAACTAATCTTGCTTTTATTTTTTTGCCGTAATTTCTTTATTTCTTTACCTTTCCTGGATCTCGCCCTAATTCATGTTTCTGTTTAATTTATTGGTTCCTATTAGCATTATGTAATCGGATAATGGATGGGAAATGCATTATTATAGTGATGTTAATCTGTTATGCTTTTCTTTTATTCATTTCGATCTGTGTACTTACCATTTAAAATACGCCTTGATGATCCTGTTTACAACAATCTCAGAGAGGATATCCGTAACCAGTTTTAAAACTATGTTGAAAACAATGTTTAAATCGAGCTTGTATATGACTTGTATACCTGAGAAATTCAGTGGTCAGAACTTCAAGTTTTTGCAACAATGCATGAAGTTCTGATTAATCAACATAGGATTAATCTCTATGCTTGATACCGACTGTCTTAGGGTGTAAATGGAAAATCCTACACCCGATAGCCAGAAGGCGCAATCGGTGTGCAAGGAATGAGATCGTATATGTCGTGGTTGCATCTTGTTGGCTTTGACCAACAGGTTTTTTGATGTATATTGTTCATCAAAGTAGACTGTGAAGGGGCTATGGGAAGATTTAGATCGGAAGTATAATACCGAAGATCTCAGTATTGATAAATACTCTGTCGCCAAGTTCTTGAAGTTTTCCATGATCGAAGAGAAGTCGGTTTCTGAATAGGCACATGAGTTTTTACTCCTGCCCCATGGTTTAAAAGACGTCGAGATAAAACTTCCAGAGAAGTTTCCGATCATATGCATCATATAAAAATTCCCCAAGTCTTGAGAAGACTTCTGTATATCCTGAAACACAAGGGGGAAAATTGTTATGGATGACTTGATGGTGGAAATTTCCATATAGAAGGAACACAGGAAACAAAGCTTGTGGTTCCTATCGATATTCAGACTAAGGTCAATTTCATGACCTCAAAGGGCAATGATAAGAAGGGAAAGGATTCTAACAAAAATAAAATGAAATCAAAGGGAAAGATCCATAAAAAATGCAAAGAATAAATCATGTCGGCACTGTAATTAGGTTGGACATTGGAAGAAGGATTGTCCATCTTTAAAGGCCCAAACTATGACTGTAAATGGGAGTTCATAAGAGAATATGATAACTATGGGACTTGGAGCTAATGAGAGGTATATCTCTGTAAAACCAAAACTATACCATATCCATGATCCAAATGAAGGACTCGTGGATACGGGAGCTAATGTACATATTTGTTCCGATAGAACTTTGTTTTCTTCTCATCAGACCTGCAGTGACAGGACTATGAAGATGGAGAATGATTTTACGACCAAGGTGTTGGGCGCAGGATAATTCACTTTGAGATTCTCCTCTAGACGTGTCTGGACTTTGCACATGGTGTTGCATGTCCCTGACGTGAAGAAGAATGTTTTATCTGGTTCCATCTTAGATAGAAATGATTTTGAATTGAACTTTAAATGTAATAAAGTTATCGTTCTAAGACATATCATTTTTTATGGAAAAGGCTATTCGGCACATTTTGATTTGTAGTTAGAATTAGATGTGATTCAGTAAAAATTGATGTAATGAATGTTTTAAATTCTGAATATTCTAATTATGTGTCTCACGTAGTTAATAATCTAGAATCTTGTGATTTGTGGCATGATAGATTGGGACATGTGAACTTGAATTCAATTAAAAAATGATGAATTTAGAGTTGATCCATAAACACATTATTGATAAAATTCAAAAATGTGACATCTGTGTGCAAGCTAAGACACCTAAGAATTGTTTTCAGTCTGTCTGTAGAGATAGTGAGATTTCGGATCTAGTGCACACGGATATCTGTGAGTTTAATAGTGTGTTGACCCGAGATAATAAGAAATACTTTATCGCCTTTACAGATGATGGCAGTAGATACTGCTATGTGTATCTAATGAAAATCAAGGATGAAGCCTTAGAAGATTTTCTTATATTTAAGAATGAGGCTGAGACATAAACAGGAAAAGTGCTTAAACGCCATAGGTCAGATAGAGGGGGTGAATACACCTCTAACTTGTTTGATGAACAATGTAATCTATTTGGCATAGTTCATGAAGTTACAACCACATATTCACCACAATCAAATGGGATAGCAAAACAAAAAAATAGAACATTAACTGACATGATCAATGCTCTCTAACAGAGTTCTAAACTTCCAACCTATATGTGGGGAGAAGCCTTGAATACGACTTGTCATATTTTGAATAAAGTTCCTCCAAAGCATATGAAAAAGTGCCCTTCTGAAATTTGGAGAAATAGAAAATCAAGCTTATGATATCTCAAAGTTTGGGGCTGCCTCGCGAAGGTTTTAGTCCCAGAACACAAGAGAAAGAAGCTAGGTCCTAAAACTGTTGATGTGGTCTTCTTAGGTTACTTGGAAAATATCTATGCATATAGGTTCTTGGTAATTCGATCCGAGATACCAGGCATAGATGTCAACACTTTTGTAGAACTCTGTGATGCTACCTTATTTGAGGATGTCTTCCCTATGAAGACTAGGATTCCTTAGAACATGACCATTGAGAGTGCCTCCACATCAGGATCTATTCCAGATGAAATGGAAAGGATAACAAATGTGGGGTTGATACTCAACTTGATCCTAATGACCTTTCAGAATAAATTGAGCCAAGAAGGAGTAAACGACCGCAGATAGCCAATGATATAGGTAGTGACTTTGTTGTTTATGAGATCAAGGGTGTTCCACTAAGTTACAAGGAAGCCATGGTTTCATCTGAAGCAAAACAATTGAAGAAAGCCGTCAAATCTGAGATGGATTCCATGATGGCTAATGGAACTTGGTAACTGACTAATTTACCCAAAGGGTACTCTACCAGTGGGTGTAAATGGGTGTTAAGAGAGAGGTTTGACGGATCAATTTAAAAGTATAAATACAGATTAGTCACCAAGGGCTTTAAGCAAAATTAAAGTATTGATTATTTTGATACCTACTTCCCTGTGACTAGGATGACCACAATTCGGATGCTCATAGCATTGGCTTCTATATATGATCTCTCTATCCATCAGATGGCTGTGAAGATTGCCTTCTTTCATAGTGATCTTGAAGAGGAGATCTATATGGATCAGTCTGATGGGCTTGTGACTCCTGGGAAAGAGGGAAAGGTTTGCAATCTTGTTAAGTTCCTTTATGGATTTAAACAAGCACCGAAGAAATGGCATGAAAAAATTGAAAAAACAATTTTGTCATGCAGCTTTAAGGTTCATGAATCCCATAAAGTGTGTCTATTCTAAGGTAAAATGTGATGAGCTTTTGTTTCGATCACATGCAAGGATTATTAATGAGACTAAAGCATTCTTAAGAAGCAACTTTGAGATGAAGGATATTGGTGTTGCTGATATGATTATGGATCTCAAACTGACAAGGTCAGTTGATGGGATCATAGTTTCTCAATCTCACTATATTGAGAAGGTACTTGAGAAATTTGGATATCAAGATTGCAAAGTCGTAAGCACTCTTTTTTATTCATCCAAAATGTTGTCTAAGAAAAAAAGTGTACTTGTATCCCATCTAAGGTATTCACAAGTGATAGGAAGCTTAATATATTTTACAAATTGCATGAGACCTGATATTTCATTCTCGGATGCAAAGCTGAGTAGATACACTAGTTGTCTTGACCATACTGTTGAACACGGAAATCGCAGAGGTCGTGTCGACTCACAAGGCGAGTCAACAGTCGCTGATTTGACCTCCGACGAAATCCGAAATTCAAACAACAATTAACCCACGACAAATATATCAAGCAATGAAAGTAAATGTGCGGAGTTAAAATTTATTATAACTCTACAACAAGATGTGTATAGGTGCAAGTATTGTAGAGGTCGAACACAGGGAGCAGACAGGTAGGACGGGGCACAAGTGCTCAAAAAATGTGTGTGAAAGTGATCAAAGGCCTACTTATGCTATTTTTTGTGGGTTTTTAATTTTATATTTTTTTATTTAAATTTTAATTTTATATTTTTGTATTTTGATTTTTAATTTACTGATTTTTTATTTTCTTTTTATATTTTATATTTTTTTTATATTTTCTTTTTCAATATTGGAAAATAAAGACAAGGTAATAAAAGGGAAACTAAAGTATTTATAAAAATAGATAAAAATACTCAAAAATAAGGAAATAAAGTCTTTTTGGTCTTTTTATACTTTTTTACTGTTTTTGTGATTTTTAGGTAATTTTTAGAATGTTTTTGGTATTTTTAATTATCAAAATAAAGAAAACAGTAGTAAAAAGCAAGGCTGAAACTTAAAATGGAGAAATAAAATAGCAAACAGTAGCAAAAATTCTCCAACTTAATTTTCAGTGAAAGATAATGAATCCAAGAAAATTTAGGAAAAGAAAATACTATTTTTGAATTTTTTATGGATTTTATAAATTTTTATGAAGGTTTTTAGAGTTTTGCAATTTTTAGGAGTTTGGTTTTGTATTTTTTAATGATTTTTGGCTGGGGGTTAAAACAAACTGAAAGACACAAAATATATTTTTTGGGGATTTTTCTGGGGTGATTTTATATTTTTTTAGTATTTTCTAAGCTAGACAGTGCACAAAAAGGAAGTTTTTGATTTTTAATAAATATAAAAATAAAATAAAATCAAAAACTAAATTGATGGCGTTAAAGTGCAAGTGTCCAGGTGCTTAATCCTATTTTTGTGGAATTTTTGGGGTTAAAATGATGGTTTAACTAATTAAAACAAACATACAAAACTTTCAAGGCCTGGCAGGGGCTTATACGCAAATAGACAAAACTCCAGGGACACGCCTGCAATTTTCGCACAAAACTTATAACTAAATATTGCAATTAATGGATCAAACACTAATGTCAAAACCCGCAAGGGTAAAGTTGCAAAAATCCCAAGCCCGCGTGCAAAGCACGCGCCCCTGGGAAGGGCTGTTCGGCAAATCCAAAAAGTTCCTGGGCTTTAATGCAATTATCACAAAAATTCCTAAACAGTGATCGAAGGTTTATATGCCAAATGTTAAATACAAAAACGCGTGGGAAAATATAGCAAAATACCCACACAAGGGGCCGATCAGACGGCGGTGCGCGGTCCACTTACGCCACGTGGCAAGGATCTGGCGGCCCGTACCCCTTCGCGCCCAACGGCGGAGATTAGAAGGCTTGCTGGAGATCGACGGCTGGAGGGCTGCACATCCAACTGCGCCTGTAGCTCGTGAAGAACAAAGGTTGATCGGACGGTCCTGGGACGTGAGGGAAGAACAGCCGAAGATCTCGGCTTGGATGAACTTCAAGCTTCAAAATCTCAGCGTCTGGTGCCTCCGACTCCTCCCTGATGGCAACGAGAGTCTCCTGGAAGGTTCCTCGATGTGACAGCGCCCTCAAAATGGCCGGAGATCGGCCGGGACACCGCCGCGGCGTGATGGTGCTGGAGGGGGCTCCAGGTGGTTGCGACGATAGCAAAATTCGACTCCAGTTGGAGTCTCTCTGGCTTTGGGACCTGCGATAAACACAACAAAGCCAATAGATGGTCCAAAGACAGAGGCGCGATGATGGGGTGGCGTATGGTGCGAAAATGGAGCTCGCCGGAGCAAGCTCCGGCGAGGTGGTCGATGGCAGTGATTCAATCGATGAAATGGTTGATTAAGGACGAGAAATGAAATCTACACGTAACAGCACACTAAATGACTAAAACAAAATGGACAAAACACAACCTCGAAGGCGATAGAACCCGAGGAAGAACCTCACGGCCGTTGGCCGGAGATGAGGGTGGAGACCGCCCCACGACCTCCTAACCTTGCCTCTAGAGAGTTGGAGGAACTCCTGTCACAAGCTCCAGTCCTGAGCTCTCCAAAGAGAAGGAAAAAATGGTCTAAAGAGGGTTCAAAGTGGACAGGGGCGGAATGGGCTTGGTTTTGAAACATGGGCGAGGAGCGACTTTCGAGGAGGCGTCACGGGCACTGTGGTGATGCTCGGCCCAAGAAAAAGATAGGGCGTGATAGCTGGATGGTAGGGTAACATCTTTCATGAAGGAAGCGTCTTCAAAGGGTGGAAGACGCGCCCTCGAAAAATGGGCGAAAGATGGAAAAAACCAACAACTGACAAGAGCAGGGGGGGGTCAGACAGTTGACCGAGGTCAACTGTCAGACCCACCTGGTTGGTCCACGTGGACCAACCAGGGAAAACCTGCATAAAATGATTTATTAATTCAAATTAAAATAGGAGATGATTTTATTAATTTTTAGTTATAAAATAAAAAATGTTTATTTTTTATAAAGTATTTTATAGCGATTTTTATTTATTTTTATGAAGTATATTTTTACAAGTTTGCATTTATACCCTTATAGGTATCTATATCTATGTATTAATGTATTTTATTTTTATTTAGGTATTTTTAATATTATTATTTTTATTTATGATTTTATAAAATTATAAAATACTTTTATATACACATATATATTTTTATTTTATTTTTCTGATTTATTTTGTATATTTAATAAAATACAAGTATGTTTTATACAGGTATGTATATAGGTAAAGTACCTATGTATTGGATATATACAAGTATTTTTATTTGTATTTTATTTATGTTTTTATTCTGATTTTAATGCATATAATTATTATAAGTATTATTTACGACATTATAAAAATATAAAATTATAAAAATAATAAATAAATAATAAATTGAATATTTTAATATGTACAAGTATACAATGAGGGTCCAAAAGTCAACTTTCAAACCATAGCTCCGCCAAATGCGAAACCACCACCATTAATTAGATTATTTTCTTCTATATACAATTAAAGGTGAGTACGCTGCATTTGGAGTTTTTATTTGTGAGATACGGGTCTGGGAAGTTGGCATTCTGGATTTTTATTCAGACCATAACTTTTTATCTGTACATTATTTTTCTTTGAAATCAATTTTGTATTTTTCTTTATTAAATTATCTACAACTTTCATGTACAAAGTTTCTTTATTTGATGAACAAAAAGTGGAACCAAAAATAGGTCCCAAAATGAATAAAGAATGAATAAAATGTATAGGTATTTTCACTGTATTTCTGACCTTATCTCCCCCTACTTTATTCCTTGTCGACCTATTCATCAAGATGCCTAGGTCTCGGGGTTTCGGGTCATAAAATATTTACAATATTTTATTCTTTTTCTTTTCTTTTCTTTATTCTATTATTTTGGCTTTAAAAACCGCATTTTATACAATATTTACACATATATGCATGAATGCTAAAATGCCTGAATTACGCCTATATACACGCATTTACTAGGGTTTTTAAGGCCAAAATGATAGAATAAAGATGATGAAACGTAGATTCATCATCCCCCTATACTTGCCTTTGCTAGTCCCTAGCAAACACTTATGCAATAAGTGCAGAAAAAAAGAAATAAAGAAAAGAAAAAGAAGAAAGGTGGATTAATCTTGATTATCAAACTTGTCTTCACAAAATCAAAGTTTGGAGCTTAAGTAGGACCTTTGGAATTTTAGTGCGGGCGGAACCTTAATGAGAACCGTGTTTGAAATTCAACAGTCCTTGAGAATCCCAAAACTCTGCCCAAGTCTCCTCAATAGCCAGGTCAGAAATACTTCAACTCATACGCAAACTCTTACGACTATGAAGCTGACTTGTACAGTGTAAGTGATATGTAGCTCCCCACCTCAGAAGTGACAAAGAAACAACCTCCCCCAACCTGGTAACTCTAATGCCTCGGTCTAGCAACTCTTTCCTCGAGAAGCGGGGTATTCCCTTCTAAGTTCAAGTGCAACCGGCTCAAGAAGAGGGGGTGAAGAAAAGAATGGATGGTAGCCAGTGTAGCTACCTATCCTTGGATGCAAGACCAGTGTAGTCAAGTCATCCTGCTGCAGGCTCACATATTTGACTTTGGAACTCAAGCTTGCTTATTGACTTTACATACTTTGCAGGCTTTTTATTTTTGTACATGCCTGTACTTATTTTTTTTTTTTTTTTTGAATACTATTCACAGCAGAATTTACATAAGGAGTTTTCCTCTTGAGCCAGTAGACTATCCCTCTTTTGAAGCTTTATTGCAACCCACGGCTTCTGTCTTTAGACTTCCTCACCACTAGACCAAGTTGAGGTGCACTTCCTTCACTATAAGAAGAAGAGAGGTTCCGCCTAGAAGTACTACCCTCATATGCTACCCCAAGCCAAAGGAAACTGCCTCCTCACCACCTCATCCGTGGAGAGCTATGTGAAAGGTGCAGGTGTCCAAGTTAGGTCATTATCAACAAGAGTCGTGCGTGTGCTCCGAAATACTCTACTTAGGCAGTCAAGAATCCATTGAACTAAATCCCGTGATCCTCAAAGAATTAAGTCAACTAGACCTGAAGTACCTCAAACCCAGTTCCTATAAGGTTCCTGTTATTAGGTAGATTTTAAGGTCCAATCAAGCTCCAATCTCCGGATTTTACTTAGACTTGTTCAACTATCAAACTCAATCCGAAAAAATGCTAATGCTATGCAATGCAATGCAGAAAATATTTTTGTGATGCAATTTTCAAGGATTTTGAACTTTTTATGGATTTTTGAAAATATGATGCATGCAGATGCAATTTTTTGTATTTTTCAAAAAGATTTTTCAAATGTTTTTGGATTTTAATTTTGCAAATGTTTTTGGGAATTTTGAAAACAAAAAGTTTTGGCTAATAAACTAGGTGAAAATATGTACACGGGAGTGCTTCTTCATATATACAAGAAGTGGCTTTTAGAATTTACAAGGGTAAGTGATCAATTTTATACATATAGTGGATTTTGGTGTGATGTGTATATTCCTCAAACTTATTTGAAAACAATTTTCACACAATTTTTGAAAACTATAGTCCAAAATAATTTTTACAAACATTTTACACACATTTGAAAATCATTTTGCAAAGGTTTTCAAAACAGTATATATAGGTTTTTCAAATCATTTTTGCAACCATTTTTCAAACCATTTGCAAATCATTTTTCAAACATTTTATTTCACACAAAGAAAATAAATTTTACAAACCACACATTTTACACAGGTTGAAAACATGAAACAAAATATTTTCAAAATAGTTTTCAATAGATGTTCACAAAGTTTTTCAAACTATTTTTCAAACATTTTGCAAAAAACATTTTCACCTGATTTATTAATCAGTTGCTACAAAAAGAATTTGAGGAATAATCACATCTTTTTGTTAAGAATTTTTAATGAATTTTAAAGAATTTTTAGCCATATTATTAGGAAAATACGAAAGTACGAGTTATGGCTAAAGTATATACGTAGTATATACGACCCCCCTATACTTAGCTGGAGCTATGTCCTCATAGATCGGAGAGAAAAGAGAAGACATAACTCGTACTAAGTATAGGAAAACCTAAAGAATAAAGGAATGAAGTAATGAATCAATGAATGAGAAGTTGACCGTCCCCCCTATACTTAGGATCAAATAATCCTAAGTATAGCAGACTGTACACAAAGCAGGGAGGGTCAAGGGTGGGAATGAACAGATCGTACTCAGGTTGTCTCCCCCTATACTTAGGGTAAGATATCCCTAAGTATAGACAAGAAGAGGAGACAATGGAGAGAATCCAAGAATGGAAATACTCGGGGTGCCAACCCCCCTATACTTAGGACAAAGTACGTCCTAAGTATGGAAAACTGTCTACAAGGGCGGCACCTTTTTGATAGATGAAGAAGATAGAAGAGGAAAAGAAGAAAAGAAGAAAAGAAGAAAAGGAATCTGAAGATGGAAAGAGTGATATCGGAGAAGAGATCGGAGGATGTACAAACCACTCCCCCTATACTTAGGGTAAAAGAAGCCCTAAGTATAGGCAACAACAGGAGTGATCAGACGGAACGACAAAAGAGCAATCGGCTCGTCCACCCCCCTATACTTAGGACAAAGTACGTCCTAAGTAAGGCAGACTCGAGGAATGGGTAGACGAGCAATACGGGAGAGAGAACAGAGGTACACAAAAGTGAATATACAACAGAGATGGATATACAGATGATCAAGAAGGTTGAAAGCGAACCTTCTTGCGGGACCGCGGAGGAATAGATCTAGTGTGGTGCAGGTCGACATCGGGGTCCACAGTAGACGGAATTCGATCAGGGTCGACAAGGTGTAAGTCCTCGGGGGCCCTAGGGTGTGAAGGCACAGACGGAGTAGTGGAAGAAGTACGGCTAGGTCCGGCCTTGGGAGTCTCGCTGATATCAAAGTGGAATGGGACGAACTCATCATCATCGGAAGTAGTGTACTCGGAGTCGTCCTGCGAGGAGTCATCCAGGTCAAAACCAAAAGGCACGAACTCATCGGTGGAAGTAGTCGAACTCTGTTCGTCCTCTATAATCTCAACCGGATCATCTTTCTCATCAAAAGGCCCGAATCTCTGAAGAAATGCAACAAAATCAAATTCGGCCTTAGTCTCATCAGTATCTACATGGACAGGAGCGGACTCATCAGTGGAAGTAGTCAAAGCATGTCCGTCCTGTATAGTCTCTATATCTGCCCTCCGCTCAATAGTGTCGATCGTGTAAATCCCGCGGATGTCATCAACACATCGCCAATCACAGGAAGCGGAAACACCAAGGTCTATGCTTTCCGAGCTTTCCTCCTTGGAGAGGAATTCTCGGGTCTCATCATCGGTCATGAAGAAGGTCTCTCTGATATCCTCATATAGATCATAGTCCTCGGGGTCAGCCAAGATAGGTGAAGTCATATCAGGTGCAGGTCTCTGGTCGGCAGTGGGTGCGGTGATCAACACTTCGCTCTCGTCAGCAGGACGGAAGCGAATCTCTCCTGATCCGTAATCAATAACGACCCTCGCAGAGGCGAGGAATGGTCGTCCCAGGATGATTGGAGATGGCTCCCCTGTGGAGGTCTCCATGGGCAATACGACAAAATCAACGTGATAACTCATGCCCTGAATCGAGATGACGGCGTTTTCAAGGATACCCTTCGGCCTCTTTATTGATCCATCAGCAAACTGTACGATCATCCTGGTCTTCTTGAGAGGCCCTAAGTGAAGAGACTGTACCAGCGAGAGGGGTATGATGCTAATCGAAGCACCGCCGTCTAGGAGAGTGTGATCACATGTGTGGTCAGAGATTGTGCAGCTAATGAAAGGTGTGGCAGTGTTCTTCTTCCGAGGAATGGGACGGTGTGTGATGGCGTGGGCAGTGGCCATGGTCAAGATATGACGCTCAGATCTGCTCCTCCGCTTTCTCTTCTTGAGAAGAGGAGCAGATAAATCGGTCATGGCCTGCTGAAGTGGGGCACGGATAATCTCATGAATGGTGGCCACCACTTCGGGTTCAGTCAGCATTTTTTTGAATTTTTGGACCTCCTCCATACAAGGGAGGAAGTCGGAATCAGCATATACACGAGGCATGCCAAGAGCAGTCTGTACAGCGGCATCCTCGGGGTCAAAGGTGGGACTGGGTGTGAATGCATGTGTGGTCAAGAAGTCTGGCAAGTGGGCGCTCTCCTCACAGTCCGACTCGATCGTGTGTCTCCCGAAATCTTTTTGTGTTTTTAAATTTTTCTCATTTTTTTGTATTTTGGGCGATTGCAAGCTCTCATGGAAATCCTCGAGTGAACCCATATCATCAAATGGTGGAATATCATGGTCGCTCTTATTGGTACTAGTGAGGGTGTCAATCCTCTGTCTCATATGATCCATCATCTGGGTCAAGTGCTCAAGGGTGGACTCCATGAAAGGTGACTCCATCAGCTCAGTCTCGGGTGGATGTGAAGGTGGAGGCGGATAATACATAGGTGGAGATAGAGGTGGGTGTGGGTAGAAATCCGAGTCCTGATACTGTGGCTGAGGCGGATATGTACAAAAGTCAGGAGCAAAGTCCTCCTGGAAAAAAGGAGGTGGACCGGCTGGAGTGAAGGAGGGATCCGCGAAGTCCGGATAGAATACGCTCCAGTCGGCCATCTCGAGACAAAAGAAAATGATCGGGAGAGCACGATGGTCAAGTCAAGAGAAGTGAAGAAGAAGGCGCAAATGCGCAGGGATGATCTAGGACACACACAAAACAATCACAAGCAAAAATGAAAGAATGCAAACCCTCAATTCACCTACTCAACTCGGTAGAGACCGTAAAATGCGGTCTTTTTATCTTGTCTGTTTTAGAGTTAGGTGAGAAGTCAAAATATTGCGCAAACACTTAGGGGCTGAATGGGTTTTTGGGCTCTAACCTTAGTGTGTGCGCGAGCAAATAAAAGCGAAGACAATGAGGGGATTACTCGCCCCAAGAGAATTTTTTTTCTTTTTGGTTGATTTTAGGGTCGAGTAATGTTAGCAGTCCCAATTTTATTGATTATCACTTTTTTTTGGATTTTTAATGAGAATGCACGATCCTATCGGGGAGTCAATTCCTTTAAGCTCCTAGATGATCAAAATCAGAGGTAGAGAGGCGGAAAAGCAATGCAAGCGATCAAAACGATGATGGATGCTAAAGCGTAAATGCTCACCTTGCCTCCAGCACTCTACATGCAAGGATGCTCAGCAGAATTGAAACCTATCTATATGCAAATGCAAAGCCGATGAAATCGCCCTAAGTTTCAAAAATTGCTATTAACGGGAAGAACCACAAGTCGACCACTTATCTTTAACCTAAGAGTCCGGTCTTGGCTTACCCCTCCTCTTCTCGACACACTCGAGTTCAGGAGTAGCGCTTGATGGGGCTCGCTCACGGCACACGGGTTAAAAGATAAATGAATCGACTATTTAAATTTGACTAAGTCCAAACGCGGCTATAGGTACATGCAAAGGTATTAGGTGTTTGGCCTTAATCTATCGCAAGCAACTCCTAAAACTACGGGCTCAATCACACAAAAGAAATAAAATCGAAAAACAAAACAAAATAAAATAAAAAAAATGCGATGAAAACCGTAAAAAGCCGCGGCGAGCCCCCAAGTGAACAATCACTTGGAAATTAGGCTCTAAAGTCCAAGTTCGGGGGTACCTGTATTATTACAAATAAAGTGGTCTCTCTCTCACAAAAATTACAAAAATAAATACAAGAAATAAATTCTACAACTAAAAATGAGCTCGATCTTCAAAATTTCCTCTTCGTCTCCTCGGTGCTCGGCTGGCAGATGCCGGCTTCACGTGGGTGCGTAGGCGCCTAGGGTGGAGCGCCTCCCTCGATCCGCGGTTCCTCGCACAAAGTCAACAAAGGAGAAGGTTAGACAGCTCAAGAGATATATCAAAACTAAAGAAAATAAAATAGCGAAAAATAAAAGCCGCGAAATAGACAATAAATCACAAACACAAACAAGACCCGAACTACGCGCTGTTGCTCCCCGGCAACGGCGCCATTTGTTGAACACGGAAATCGCAGAGGTCGTGTCGACTCACAAGGCGAGTCAACAGTCGCTGATTTGACCTCCGACGAAATCCGAAATTCAAACAACAATTAACCCACGACAAATATATCAAGCAATGAAAGTAAATGTGCGGAGTTAAAATTTATTATAACTCTACAACAAGATGTGTATAGGTGCAAGTATTGTAGAGGTCGAACACAGGGAGCAGACAGGTAGGACGGGGCACAAGTGCTCAAAAAATGTGTGTGAAAGTGATCAAAGGCCTACTTATGCTATTTTTTGTGGGTTTTTAATTTTATATTTTTTTATTTAAATTTTAATTTTATATTTTTGTATTTTGATTTTTAATTTACTGATTTTTTATTTTCTTTTTATATTTTATATTTTTTTTATATTTTCTTTTTCAATATTGGAAAATAAAGACAAGGTAATAAAAGGGAAACTAAAGTATTTATAAAAATAGATAAAAATACTCAAAAATAAGGAAATAAAGTCTTTTTGGTCTTTTTATACTTTTTTACTGTTTTTGTGATTTTTGGGTAATTTTTAGAATGTTTTTGGTATTTTTAATTATCAAAATAAAGAAAACAGTAGTAAAAAGCAAGGCTGAAACTTAAAATGGAGAAATAAAATAGCAAACAGTAGCAAAAATTCTCCAACTTAATTTTCAGTGAAAGATAATGAATCCAAGAAAATTTAGGAAAAGAAAATACTATTTTTGGATTTTTTATGGATTTTATAAATTTTTATGAAGGTTTTTAGAGTTTTGCAATTTTTAGGAGTTTGGTTTTGTATTTTTTAATGATTTTTGGCTGGGGGTTAAAACAAACTGAAAGACACAAAATATATTTTTTTGGGATTTTTCTGGGGTGATTTTATATTTTTTTAGTATTTTCTAAGCTAGACAGTGCACAAAAAGGAAGTTTTTGATTTTTAATAAATATAAAAATAAAATCAAATCAAAAACTAAATTGATGGCGTTAAAGTGCAAGTGTCCAGGTGCTTAATCCTATTTTTGTGGAATTTTTGGGGTTAAAATGATGGTTTAACTAATTAAAACAAACATACAAAACTTTCAAGGCCTGGCAGGGGCTTATACGCAAATAGACAAAACTCCAGGGACACGCCTGCAATTTTCGCACAAAACTTATAACTAAATATTGCAATTAATGGATCAAACACTAATGTCAAAACCCGCAAGGGTAAAGTTGCAAAAATCCCAAGCCCGCGTGCAAAGCACGCGCCCCTGGGAAGGGCTGTTCGGCAAATCCAAAAAGTTCCTGGGCTTTAATGCAATTATCACAAAAATTCCTAAACAGTGATCGAAGGTTTATATGCCAAATGTTAAATACAAAAACGCGTGGGAAAATATAGCAAAATACCCACACAAGGGGCCGATCAGACGGCGGTGCGCGGTCCACTTACGCCACGTGGCAAGGATCTGGCGGCCCGTACCCCTTCGCGCCCAACGGCGGAGATTAGAAGGCTTGCTGGAGATCGACGGCTGGAGGGCTGCACATCCAACTGCGCCTGTAGCTCGTGAAGAACAAAGGTTGATCGGACGGTCCTGGGACGTGAGGGAAGAACAGCCGAAGATCTCGGCTTGGATGAACTTCAAGCTTCAAAATCTCAGCGTCTGGTGCCTCCGACTCCTCCCTGATGGCAACGAGAGTCTCCTGGAAGGTTCCTCGATGTGACAGCGCCCTCAAAATGGCCGGAGATCGGCCGGGACACCGCCGCGGCGTGATGGTGCTGGAGGGGGCTCCAGGTGGTTGCGACGATAGCAAAATTCGACTCCAGTTGGAGTCTCTCTGGCTTTGGGACCTGCGATAAACACAACAAAGCCAATAGATGGTCCAAAGACAGAGGCGCGATGATGGGGTGGCGTATGGTGCGAAAATGGAGCTCGCCGGAGCAAGCTCCGGCGAGGTGGTCGATGGCAGTGATTCAATCGATGAAATGGTTGATTAAGGACGAGAAATGAAATCTACACGTAACAGCACACTAAATGACTAAAACAAAATGGACAAAACACAACCTCGAAGGCGATAGAACCCGAGGAAGAACCTCACGGCCGTTGGCCGGAGATGAGGGTGGAGACCGCCCCACGACCTCCTAACCTTGCCTCTAGAGAGTTGGAGGAACTCCTGTCACAAGCTCCAGTCCTGAGCTCTCCAAAGAGAAGGAAAAAATGGTCTAAAGAGGGTTCAAAGTGGACAGGGGCGGAATGGGCTTGGTTTTGAAACATGGGCGAGGAGCGACTTTCGAGGAGGCGTCACGGGCGCTGTGGTGATGCTCGGCCCAAGAAAAAGATAGGGCGTGATAGCTGGATGGTAGGGTAACATCTTTCATGAAGGAAGCGTCTTCAAAGGGTGGAAGACGCGCCCTCGAAAAATGGGCGAAAGATGGAAAAAACCAACAACTGACAAGAGCAGGGGGGGGTCAGACAGTTGACCGAGGTCAACTGTCAGACCCACCTGGTTGGTCCACGTGGACCAACCAGGGAAAACCTGCATAAAATGATTTATTAATTCAAATTAAAATAGGAGATGATTTTATTAATTTTTAGTTATAAAATAAAAAATGTTTATTTTTTTATAAAGTATTTTATAGCGATTTTTATTTATTTTTATGAAGTATATTTTTACAAGTTTGCATTTATACCCTTATAGGTATCTATATCTATGTATTAATGTATTTTATTTTTATTTAGGTATTTTTAATATTATTATTTTTATTTATGATTTTATAAAATTATAAAATACTTTTATATACACATATATATTTTTATTTTATTTTTCTGATTTATTTTGTATATTTAATAAAATACAAGTATGTTTTATACAGGTATGTATATAGGTAAAGTACCTATGTATTGGATATATACAAGTATTTTTATTTGTATTTTATTTATGTTTTTATTCTGATTTTAATGCATATAATTATTATAAGTATTATTTACGACATTATAAAAATATAAAATTATAAAAATAATAAATAAATAATAAATTGAATATTTTAATATGTACAAGTATACAATGAGGGTCCAAAAGTCAACTTTCAAACCATAGCTCCGCCAAATGCGAAACCACCACCATTAATTAGATTATTTTCTTCTATATACAATTAAAGGTGAGTACGCTGCATTTGGAGTTTTTATTTGTGAGATACGGGTCTGGGAAGTTGGCATTCTGGATTTTTATTCAGACCATAACTTTTTATCTGTACATTATTTTTCTTTGAAATCAATTTTGTATTTTTCTTTATTAAATTATCTACAACTTTCATGTACAAAGTTTCTTTATTTGATGAACAAAAAGTGGAACCAAAAATAGGTCCCAAAATGAATAAAGAATGAATAAAATGTATAGGTATTTTCACTGTATTTCTGACCTTATCTCCCCCTACTTTATTCCTTGTCGACCTATTCATCAAGATGCCTAGGTCTCGGGGTTTCGGGTCATAAAATATTTACAATATTTTATTCTTTTTCTTTTCTTTTCTTTATTCTATTATTTTGGCTTTAAAAACCGCATTTTATACAATATTTACACATATATGCATGAATGCTAAAATGCCTGAATTACGCCTATATACACGCATTTACTAGGGTTTTTAAGGCCAAAATGATAGAATAAAGATGATGAAACGTAGATTCATCACATACTCAGTGAGAGGCTCTGGATCGAGTACTGAAGTACTTGAAGGGAACCATTTCCCATAGTTTGCATTATGGTAGACATCCATCTGTACTAGAAGAATATAGTGATGCAAACTGGATCGGTAAAATAGAGGAATCTGGAAGTAATGGTGTTACTAATTATGTCTTACTCTTGGAGGCAGTGCAGTCTCCTGGAAGCCCATGAAGCAGACCATTCTAGCTCGATCTACCTTTGAGGCTGAGCTGTGTACTTTGGACACCACTGGAATTAAGGCTAAATGGCTAAGGGAACTTCTGTATGAAATTCCCATGGTAGGTCAGCCAATTCTTGCTATCTCGATACATTGTGATAACATGACCATAATTTTCAAGATCAAGAGTTTAAAGATCAATCAGAAAATGAGAAAACACATACAAATCAAACTTAAGATGTTAAGGGATTTGGTGTCTCGAGATCTATTGACAGTTCCTCTACAGTAGCAACCCAACCTATATGAGTGGAGATCCCATAAAGTAGGTTCAATGTGGTAATAATAAGCTGTTTGGGGAATTTATTAGTACTCTTAATTCTATGCTTATGAATGAGTGTCTTATCCCAAGAAGCCTGGGTGTTGTACAAACTGTAAGTTTAAGAAGAGCGTAGGCTCTGAATGGGTTCAAGATTGAGGGTCGAATGTTAGTAGTGCATCCTTGGAGAATGCCACCTATGTGAGTGTTACTGTGGATCACAGTTAACGGAAGAGGGTTTTTCCTAAACACATTCACGAAACATAATAAGGGTGCATGTCCTTTAAGAGCACCAACCTTAAATATTGTAACAAGAACAACACTTTGTTGTTTCTTCCATATACTTTAACACCAAGGTTTGAAGTTCAAGACATAGTTCACTTCATTCTTGTTAAAGTGAAATTAGTAAACTTAGGTAGAGGTTCAAACCAGAAGGTACTTTTATTGAAAACAAAGTGTAGCAGCCGACAAATGTCTTTTAACTCTCTTTGAATCTCTTTTTCAAATTGGTGAATTTGTGGGTGATTGTTGTATCTAAAGTATGTAATTAAGTTTTAATTGGAAAACCTATGCAATTAAAATAGGAATTAATTTGGTTTCAATTGGGAAACCAAATGACGTGGAGGGAAGTTGGGAATTCCCAAATTTGAAACAAGGAGAGTTATGGGTGAAAGTTTAGTACCACATCTAGTGTTTCTATTTTTTTGGACTTATATATGAGTTCTCACCCCAAACTCGTGTAGCAATAGTAGAGAGGAGGATTGGAGGACCACACACGCGTGTGCGCGCTCCGCTCCGCTCCGTCTCCGGCATTGCGGATATTGGATCTTGATACTTTTCCAGCAAGTTTCATTTGGTTGGTCGATTAAATTAATCAGATTGATTAATTTGGATTCGATTGCAATGAGAATCTGACTCGACCCGTTTTAGCCGTGGTTTCGAAATTCGAAGGGACGCGTCCGGTTCGAGGTATTTTTGAAAAATTAAAAGTACCGCGCTGGGGCACACAAGTCTCTTTATATACTCCTCCCTCGACGTTTTCCTTCTCAAGCAAGAAAACTCTCTCGCACCCGCTTATCTCTATGTTCTTCCCACTGCATCTGCGATCTGCGCTCCATTTTTCGGTTGCAAGTTCTCTGAGGTACTTTTCAGGACGGTCTCGTCGGTGTGTGTGGATGAAGATTGTGTGACATCGTATCCTACGAGCGGATTGCCAGTATCCTATGCACCGGTATTGTGGGGGCGAAATCCCCTCTAAGGGTAGTCCATTTCATGTACACTTTGGTGATCTCTAAATTAATCTTGCTTCTATTTTGTTTACCGCATTTTTTTATTGCTTTACCTTTCCTGTATCTCTCCCTATTTTCTATTTCCGTTTAATTAATCGGTTCCTGTATGTATTATCTAATCAGATAATGGATGGGAAATGCATGATTATAATGATATTAATCTGTAATGATTTTCTTTTAATTCATTTCATTCCATGTAATTACAGTTTAAAATATGCCTTGATGATCATGTTTAGAAGATCTGACGGGGTGTTGGTAAATTATGGTGGGTCCCAAGAAGGGACAAGCTTTATTGAGGATTTTTCCATATCCTTCAATATTCTCATTTGGTCTTCCACCTGGTTGATCGAGAACGAGAGCACCATTGGAATCCATCCACCTCTGGAGAACATTTTCATCAGTATCTTCCATCGCGCATCTTAAAAATGCATGCAAGATTAATAGGGTATGTGTAGTCCTCTTTGTCTTGTCACTCCCTTGTATGTTTCATCTTCAGCCTCAAGTTGTAATGCACGTAGATAAGATCATTGAGCTTCTGTTCTCCCAACCTATTCCGTCTCTTCGAATGGATCAAGTTGAATGTGCTCTAGTTCCTCTCACAACCACCAACAGATGTAATTCGAGACAACACTTTCACTGTCACTTTTCTTAGGTTGGGAGCTTCCATCCTGTATAGTAACCGCCATTCGTCAGCAAAAAACCAAAATGAGATAAATCAATAGTATAAATAAATGACCACACAATCGATGGACTTATTTGTCTTCATCCCTACCAGGAAGAGTATTGCCCCGTCCATTTACCATAGTAATTCAATCAAAGGAACCCAAGGCATCCCTGAAATACTTAACCTATGCATAGGTTGAAGTCATAAATTCTTACAAAATACTCTTAAAGAATATTTTTGTGTCATAATCTAGCTTTAAATTCAAGATTACCTCGTTCATGCACAAGGTTTGTGACTTCTCATCCTTGACGAGCTTCTCCACCACAATTTGTACAGCTGCTAGAAGGTCAACATTTGTAACAAGTCCATTCTTATACTGGTACTAGGGGTTTATGTAATTTTTGCATCTTGGGGGGGGGGGATGGGAGGGGGGGGGATTTTGGAGGGGTGGTTGGGTGGGTGGATGTCAAATTTCAGATTAAGTGAGCAATACAACATGAGTATATTGACCTGCCTTTTATATTTGCGGTGAAATTGGTTGTTTGTGCGTGGTTTGGCTGGGGGAGAGTTTGGGGAAGGATGCCTCAAATATCGGGACCAGGGTGCATGGAGTGGAGGTGATTACTTGGGGGCAGCAGAGGGGTTTGAGATGGGAACGGCAGCTGAGGGGTTTGAGATGGGAACGGAGAAGAACATATGTTGTATGTTTTAGTTTTTAGTTGGTTTGGGCTTGGGATTCCGCTTGGTGGGGCCATGGGGAACCAAGATCTAGTCTTTCTTGTGTTTGATTTTCGTCTGGTTGTTGGAGGGCGGGGTGGGTGGGATGATCAAATATTTGGAGGGGAGGTGGGGCGGAAGTATTGTCGTAAGTTCGACAAAGCAAGCATTTCCTATAGTCCAAAAATGGAAGGGGGGAGAGTAGCGTTGAGGATTGGGAAGGAGAAGGGAGAGGAGTATTACCTGAGGAGGAGGAGCGAGGAAAATCTATCCTTGATCATCGATTCAGGCTCAAAAGTGTGGTGAGAGGAGATAGCACCATCTAGGGATGAAAACAAATGTGAATATATTCGTATCTGATCTGCTATCTTCTTCATTATATGTATATTTTGACATTAGTATTCGCATTTGTTTTAAAATGGATGCGGATATGAATATCACTTTGACATTCGCTAATATTCGCATTTGTATTCGTATATTCATTTTCATACATAAGTATAGTAATAGATTTGTTTATAACTAACTGTAAAAATATTTTATGAGTGCTTTCACCATTGTTGATATAATTGTTATGAAATTAGTATATTTAGTTTATCTATTTTATATGGAAACCATCTTAAACATGTATATTTTAGTTAATCTATTAAATATTTTGTTATTTTTCGAATCTGATTCGTATCCGTTTTATATTCGTATTCGTTTTTAAGGATATGGTAACACATTTTTCGTATCCGTCATTATTTGTATCCGCATTTGTCTTTTAAAATAAATAAGAATATGATTATACATATATTTGTATCCGTAACTGACCGTTTTCATCCCTAGCATCATCCCGTCCCGCAGTTTTATTCCTCTTCACTTCCTTCGTACATATATGTTTCATATCTCTCCTGAACCACACCCGTCAGCTTCCTCCACGTGCCAACCTCAACATTTCTAGAACCACACCCGTCGCTTCCTCCACGTGCCAATCTCTATAGAAATTATAAGATCGAGCCTAAGAAAAAGTGTGTATATGTAGCGACGATCATATGTCATTGATTGTGAATTTAAAAATTAAACATAATTTTACAATAAATATTAAATGTAAGCATGAGAAGGCTTGTATTGACAATCAACATGTATTCATTCCTTTTGATTTTGACACCTTCCGAATTCTTGGCTACTGAAGCAGTAGGGTTCCTCAAAAAGGTCAAAACAATTATGCATAGCAATGTTATGGTTCCCAAATCTATATATGTTGTATTTGGAAGAATTGGGTTTGTCATCCAAAAGATATTGACGATGCAGCTTGTGCCCGTCTCCCATCAATCTCTCTGTAATATCTAAATGCAAAGTAACTACCAAGAACGCCAAATAATTTCGCTTTCTATGAAATTGATTCCGAGGAACTCCAATTGATTGGAAAAAATATGAATTATTGTTAAGATTCTGAAAGGGACAAAAGAAACATCTTGTTTTTTCTTCAAAAATTTATGATCTCTACTGGACCCCTCAGTAGGATTCGAACCCAGATGAAGTTCTGACCATTTGTCAGAGAAAAAATAATGAATTGATATTGTGGGATTCCTAAGAAATTCTTCGGTTTCTTCCGGAAGCGGATGATTATTCATCTACTTCTCACCTTCCGTGAATAGCCGAGACATTGAGGAAGATCCAAAAAGGCATTTCGGGAATCGATCTGATTCTATTTCTGTTCGTTCCGTTTGAAGAAAGGACGAATCCCAAAGAATCGATCCTTCTTTTAGCTGCTGAATCTCTGTTTGATTGATCAATTTGTGATATTCTGAATCCTCATTTCTAATGGAATCGAAATGATCTCTGGATTTATCAGAAGATCATTTCAATTGGCTAGAATCCGTTACTTGAACGAAAATGGATCTTGTGTAATCATATTGAATATTTGACCATACATCCCGTACCTTGATATTGAAAGATATGATTACATATATTCAAATTATTTTCTTGTTGTAATTTTGTTTCGGCGCAGTTTGTAATTAAGAGTAACTATCTTTTTGAAGAGGCCAAGATAATTTCAAAGCTTTGAACCTGATCACTAGGCACGCTGCTCAAGTGGGTTCAACCTTTATTATTTATATCACGTATTTTAAAATTATTACAAAGATAAGCGGGTTGCGCTTTTATTCAAGTAGTACCAGTCTCCGTTAGGATTAAACTTATTACTAGCCCATCGGCTATATATTGCTGAAGCATTCCTTCCTGCACTACTGCCCGAAGGGGATCTGGTAGTCGCAGTCGAGGTTGTTGCCGTAGGTCACACCGAGTATGTCGCAGTACCTCTTGTAGAACCCGATCCTATTGGCCACGCGGGAGTCGGGGCCATGGCCGCACTCCTTACCTCCGTTTATGATGTTGGTCAGTACCCCGTATCCCGGCTGCCTTCCCGCGGCCACGTCCGCAGACGAGGGTGTCCACACTCCGGTGATGACGTCGTGGCAGGAGGGCTTTGGGTACTGCGGCGTCATCCAGAACCACAGAGCTGTCTTGAAGGAGATGACCCTGTCAGACGCCACGAGCTCAGGTGTGTTGAGGAGAGGGGCTCCGATGGCGACCCCTGCCGGACCGTAGTTGTAGTTGCTGTACCATTTATCAGCATATAAATTATTAGGTTTCAATAATATTAGTGAAAGGTTTAGTGGTACAATCGTATTGCAGCTTCGATCTAATCTTACTGGGAGATCTGGATGGGTCCTCTGCCGTAGTACTTCTTCCCTGGAGCACACGGCCACTGCCAACTTGCATCGCAGTAGTCACCGGGATTTCCCTGTTCTTCAATGAAGCAGTAACCCCACGAGTATGGACCGTCCGGTGCCGTTGGCCATCCACCTTCATAAGAATACAAGTTAATTCATAGAATTTCAGTTTCATTTTTTTTTGAAAAATGAAGATTTCAGAATGACGCAAATGATGCACACCAGTAGTCTCGTGGGACGTCTGAGCCAAGAAGGCGGCGATCTCCCTCTTCCTGGTGGCCGTGTCCCCGCTTGCCGCGAAGCCACTGAAGGCGTTGGCAGCGGCGATGAAGGCGCTGTAAGTGTAGAAACCGTGGCCGGGGCACGCTGGATCGTTACGGTGGAGAAGCAACTGGTTGAACAGCGTTTCGCTTATGAGCGATCCCACGTTCCCGGTGCCTCCGCCGCCAGAACATTGGCTCTGGCAGCCGCTGCCGCAGTAATCGTTAGTGGAACCGCACCAGCCCCATTGGCTACAGCAGAGGTTGTTTGAGCAGAGGGCTCCGCCAACTTGCCAGCCACAGTCCTCCGCGAAACTGGTGGTGATCGCGGCCATTGCCAATAGGAAGGTTATGTGGTGGACCTTCATGTTGTTTGTGCGGTGGTGCAGAGGAGTTGGCGAGAGTTGTTGCGCTATAAATAAAGAAGGCCGAGGAGCCAGTATTTATATCTGAAAAATAAATCTCCGACTAGAGGGAGGATACTCTACGTAGTTGATGACCCATGATTCTCCAAACCTAAGAAGACTTTGTTACCCTAAGAAAATCTACACACATTAATACATTAAGTATATTTACACATATGCCCTGCTAAAAGATGAAATAAATTCTCAACCACTAGTAATTTCCTACTTCCATCGTGACACTTGCAAAATAATTAGCGGTTTTTATAACTTGTGTCCCTCTTTGCTAGGGCTGCTAATCGAACTGAATATGTTTGTATTCGATTAGAGTTCGTTCGATAATAGTTCGAAAATTGTTCGTTCGTTTGTAAACGAACTGAACATGAACTTCAAATTTTAGTTCGATAGCTTAATGAACCGAACATGAACATAATATATGTTCGTTCATTAAAAGTTCGAGTTCGATATATGATATGCGTATGTATTTGTATATGTAACTTAGTAGTTGTACACTTAGTAAATTTCAAGGTTAAAGAAATTGTGGTGTTTATTGTGCTTTACCACTTTAATTTGAATAATTTCTTATTTTTACTGCTTATCGAACCTTATTATCGAACTCCAGTTTCGAACTTGTTCATATAAACACATTTTAGTTAAGTAAAATTGTTTACGAACTGTTATCAAACCAAACTCGAACGTTTGTTTTCTAAACGAAATCGAACTCGAACATATCCTATCGAAAATTTATCGAACCGAACTCGAAATCAAACTTTCGAATTTCCTTATCGAACCGAACTCGAACATAGGTTCGTTCATTACAGTTCGGTTCGATTAGTAGCCCTACTCTTTGCTTCTACAATATCATTCATGTCCCTTCCTTTTTTGAAATATCAATTGTGCCCTTGTCATCTTGCATTTTAATTCCTTGTGTCCCTCGAGGTGACGTCCATCAACATTCTAAATGAACGTTAAATTTTGGCACATATAAGTAATTAGATTGAATAGATATTCTAGATTTATCTTATTCTAAAAACATTCTTCTATCTCTTCTTCCTCTTCCTCCGGCCCCCTCCTCCCCATCCACACCTCCTCTAGCTCCCATCTCCAATCCCCTCTTTCCCCACCCCCCACCTCCCCCGCCCACTCTTCCTACACCCCTAGCTCCTCTTCACCCTCACCCCCTCCAGCCCCCTCCTCATCCACCTCCATCTCCTATGTCCCTACCTCCTCAGCCCCTCGGCTTGTTCCTTCTAATCTCACCTGTGAAAGGGGTTCAAAGTTGAAGATCCTGAGTTGATGCTTGAAGATCTTCTATTGCTTCAAGTCTTGTGATAAGGGCAAAAGAATCGAGTTTCGCGGCTTTCTTTTTAAGAAGAAAGTAAGTAGTCGGTTGTAGCCGAAAGCCGCGAAACAAAAAGTTTCGATTCTTTAACCTATCAAACAAATACGGTTTTCTGTCGGAAAACCGTTCACTAATAT
The DNA here is from genome assembly GCA_037367405.1 of Ottelia alismoides. NCBI lineage: Eukaryota > Viridiplantae > Streptophyta > Magnoliopsida > Alismatales > Hydrocharitaceae > Ottelia > Ottelia alismoides. Next base: position 38,840 of record JAZKJV010002700.1, read on the forward strand.
TTTACCAGGCATGTGTTCCTGGGTCGAACTCAAGGAGGCAGAATAAATTCCCTAGATTTTTCTCTTCGTAATCTTATTTTTAATTCTTCTCCAAGTCAAAACACTTTTTTATTGATTTTTATTTTTATTATTTTTATTTGATTTTATTGTTTTTAAATTTTAATTTAATTTTCAAAAAGGGATATTTTTCAAAAGATTTACTTATTATATAATAGGTGGAGATAATATAGGTGATACTATATAGTAGGGTGAACGAGGTTCGAGCCGCGTGCTCGAACTACACAAGAAAACAAATCAAAACAAGACAGCTTTCGATGAAATCAAAACACGTTGAAAACTCATCAAAAAGCCGTGAAAATTTTATACTAAGTAGCTGGGGTAGTTGTGTAACTACCCTCAAGAATTCGTCGAAATCCAAGGTCACAAGAACAAGAAACAACCCCTACAACCCAGGGGCATAAGCGCAAGAAAATTATTAAAATTGTTTGCAAAATGGTCCTGGAGGACTGTTCTGAAGAAAAACTAAACAAAATTTTACATTTAGGTCCCTGCGGAGGGACCTAAATGCAAATATACAAAACTGTGGAGGCGAGGTGAAATCTCTGGAAGTCGGCTGGACTAAGTATGCAATTTCCCCACCGGTTCGATTCCTGCGGCTGAGATTAGAAGTTTCGCGCGCAATCGAACGCTTCAGACGCTGCCACACATCGCTCACCTGCGCGTCTGGTGTTCTTGAGCAGTTGAGGCAGCTGGCGGACGGGCGTTCTTCTTCGAATTACTCCGGCCGGCCTTCGAAGACTCTGGTGCTCCGGCGGGGCCAGAGGGGTGGCTCCTCCATCCCTCGAGCTCGCCCGCGGTAGGGTGGCGGCGGAAGATGCTCCGAGCGACGGTGAATCGGCGTCGAAGATGACGCTTTCGACTACCTGGAGGATATTCAGTTCTGGCGGATCATCTTTGGAGTCGATTTTGATGAAGATCGAATGTTTTCCCGATCTAACTAACTGAACCGCGATGATCTTGAACCTGCAAAGAACACGATGATATGCTCGATTCGCAATGAATCAGTCAATGGATTACAATATTGCAAGCTCAAAGTTGTTCAAAATTCTTAAGTTTCCAGCCAAACACCAGAATGCGTGAAAGTGACGAAGAATGATGATCGATTTGGAGCGAATTTGAACACGACTCGAAAGGGATTTTGAGATTGCGTGAAAACTAAGTGATTAGGCTATCGAAAGTAGTGATTAGCCACGCTAATCGTGGCTCGCGGATCGTGAAACAAAATCACGAAATGAAGGAAAAAGCCTATGGAAGTCCAGGTGTATTACCTGGACGATGTGCTCGACGGCGACTTCAACCGGAGCTCTACGCGGCGCTTGGCGGCGATGCAAGGCAAAGCTACGCCTTGGAACGATCCTCCGACGTCTCTTCTTACTCGCGAACTCCTCCTTGGCGCTGTCACCGCCTTCGATTGGCCGGAATAATGCTTGGAAGGTGGGGGTTCGGGATAACCTGGAGCTATGCTCTTGGGTGGTTGGAAAGTTAAGCTCTAATGGCGACCTTGGGGCCTTTATATAGGGAGCTTGCTTGGGATCCAAGGTGAAATCAACGGCCGGCGAGGTAGAGGGTTGTTGGAGGAAGAGGATGGACGGAATGGATCGATCAGAAGGTTCGAGATGGGCGCGGGATAAATAGGAGAAGTTGGCCGGTCGAACAGAATCGGGTAGAACGACTTCTTGGGGAAGAAGGCCCCAGGTGCTGACAAGTGTCAACACCTGATTGATCTAGAGATATAATTAGCTTATAAATTAAATATAAAATAGTAAATTACATTATTTTAAATAAGTGTAAATACAAGATGTGTAGATAATTTAATGCTCTAATCTATGGACTAATTATTTTTAATAAATTATAAATATTATTAAAAATATAAATATTATATTAATAAATATGTATTTATAAATAGGTTTTAGATTTTTCATTTAATAAATAAATAAGTAAAAATTAATTTTATATTTTCTTGATTATTAGAATATTAAATAAGGCTTGTACGAATTTTTATAGATTTTAATAAGTTAATTTGTATAGTTTAATAAATAAGGTTGGTATCTAGGTAGTTCATTTATACCTATGTTTTGGGATTTTTGATTTTATTAAAATAATAAATAGTCTCCAAAAATTATGAAATAGTTTATGTGGAAACTACAAGATCATGAAATAATTTAAAAATTATAAAATTAATAAAATGATAAATAATGTGTGTTACATAAAATAAATAGCCCAGAAACCCCGTTGTCTTTTGGTCCCAAAACCGACTTTTTGCAAACGGACTCCGAATTCGATGAAACTACCTTTATTAATTAGAGAATATTATTTTATGAACTTTAAAGGTGAGTAGAGTGAAATTGGAGTTTGTATGAGGAAGTTATGATGTTCGGAAGTTGAGATTTTGACAATTTGCAGGCTGGGTTTCTTGGTATATATACAGGGTAATATTTTTAACTTATTTTTATATTTTTATATACATTTTTAGGAATAATTAGGAGAAGAGTTTAGTGAAAAATATGTTCATATGAAATAATTAAAAATCTTTGAAGTTTTGTATTTATTTTATAAATAATGAAGAGTGTATTTGTGTGTGTTAAATTATTTTTTTATGTTTTCTTTCCTTATCTCCCCCTACTTTTTGGTTTGTCGACCAATCCATGCTGACTTGGTCTCAGGGGTTAGGTTATAAATATATCTTACAGCTATATTTACAGTCAAATTGTATATATACATATATTCAATATGCCTTTTTCTTTATTTTCTGGTTCTTTATTTATTTACATGATTTTAGTGGTTAAAAGTGAATATTTACACATGAATGGTGTTTTGTTAAAAGATGAGAATTAATGGATATTTACATGTATCTGTTAAGGGTTTTAAGACAAAATGCGACAGAAAAGTTAATGAATCATGGATTCATCAACCCCCTATACTTAAACTTTGCTAGTCCTTTAGTAAACACTTATTTTGAAAAAGTAAGTGAAAAAGAAAGAAAGTTAGAATGAATTTGTTTCCCTAAACCAATTCATGAGAACAGAAAAAGGACAGAGCTCGATCGGGCCTGAAACAAGCATTTTGTCGGAACCTTAACTAGGATTAGGATTTTATCCTCAACAGTCCTCAAGTTCCATAATCCTTACTCAAGATCACTTCATCGGCTAATTCAGACTCACTTATTCATATCGCAAACTCTATCATCCTTGAAGTCAATTTGTACAGTGTGTGAATTGATTTAGCTCTTCCTGCTTAGAGAACCGCAGAAACCGTCCATCCCGGCTATACACTCCTATGGCTTCCTCATCTCACTACTCTTTCTTAGGGGAGGGAGGTATTCCCTTCTGAGTTCAGTTCTGCTATGTCCACAATCGAATATAGGGAGAAGTTAGAAGAATGAGAAAAGAAGTGGAGTGTGACCAGTGTATACGCATCTCCTTGTGAAGCCCAACCGGTGTAGCTGAGTCTCCACTAAGATGTGCAGGCATTTTTGGTGGAAGCTTGGACCATTGTGGTCTTATTTGGTGGAAGCTTGGACCATTGTGGTCTTATTTGATGGCTTCTGCTTTGCTTTGACTTTGTAATTTGCTTGCACTACATTCATCTTTTTGTGCCTCGACGGATATAGCATCTTTTTAGTCCGTCCCTTTTTTAAAGTCTTAGAAAAATTGTGTTAGCAGATCCTTCCCTCATCCGAAGCAACTATCGCAACCCCAATCTCTCCCGTCTTTAGACGTCAATGCCGCAAAGATAAGGATAGAAACGCACTACCAAGGTGTACTGCCCTTCGGAACTCCATGCAAGTCGAGCTAAGTGCAGAGTGCATGTGTTCAAGATTGGTTCACTGGTGTAGAGTTGTTCGGATGACTCCAAATGGTCTACTTAAGCTCAGATGACTTGATTTCCCGAATATGGTCTTTCGGAACCCAAAGATTTTAAGTCGGTAGACCTGAAGAGTCTAAATTCCAGTTCCTAATCAGGCTCCTTACAATGAACGTTAAAGGCCGTAATCAAGCTCCATCCTTTAGACTAGACTTAGTCCTTAGTTCCAGAAATCAAACTTATTCTGAAAAATGCGAATGCAAATGCAACCATGTTTTTGTGAAGTGTATTTTCTGAATTTTACTCATTTTTATGGATTTTAAGAATTTTGTAATTTTTTTGAATTTTAGGACTTTGTATTTTTTATGGATTTTATGATTTTTATAAACAAGATTTTATTCATAAATTTTACAAGATATATTTTATTTGAGTTAAATATCTAATGTATTTTACAAATTTTATCTACAAAGTATTTTACAAGGATTGAATGGTTTTTACACATGTTTTAATAAATAGGATTTTAATTAAGTATTATACAAATTTTAAGTACAAATTTTAAATACAAATTTTAATTACAAGTTTTAATCATATTTTACTTATTTACAAGGATTTTATAAATAATATATAGATATAAGTGGATTTTAAATTAACCCGTACCCACTTTTTTATGGATTTTATAGATATAGAAAATACATAAAAGTACGAGTTATAGCCGAAAGTATATATACAATATATACGCACCCCCCTATACTTAGCTTGAGCAATGTCCTCATAGCATCAAAAGAGAAAAAAGGAGGACATAACTCGTGCTAAGTAAAAGTGGGTGAAAAGGATATCGATCTCAAGTCAGTCAACCCCCCCATACTTACGATCAGGTCATCGTAAGTATCATGGGATATCAAAAATGGGATGACTGAATGAAAAGGATAAATAACGAAAGTTCAAAAGGAAAAGAATACGAAATCATCGAAATCACTCGGTCCCCCCTATACTTAGGATAAGGCATCCTAAGTAAAGAAAAGAGTGTAGCCAAAAATTGGGGACCAGTGATTCGTGAAAAGGAATGGCTATACAAAAGAATCAGTACAAAAACATAAAACGTAAATCAGCGGGCAATCGGTCCCCCCTATACTTAGGATCTTGTATCCTAAGCATAGAAGACGAGCAAAAATGGGGACGATTGTGGTCTACGAAGAATATACAAGTGTTGTGAATCTCCAGAAAAAGAATGACTCAAAAGAATTTGTACAGGAAGTAGTGAAGGAGTGATCATGATTCCTGTACAAAGTAGATCACTTCAGTACGGTCCAGATGATCAGTAGTTTCTACGAAGTGCCCGTTAACCACGAACGGTTCTGCACCAGGTGCCACATCTGATATCGCAATACTGCCATTGTCCTGCACCGTTCTGACTATGTATGGTCCTTCCCACTTGCTTTTCAATTTGTCGGGAAAAATTTTCAACCTTGCATTGAACAGCCACACTTTCTGCCCAGGGACAAAGCTCTTGTGTCGAATATGCCTATCATGCCATTTCTTCACTTTGTCCTTATAGATGAGTGTGTTCTCGTATGCTTGATTTCGAATTTCTACCAGCTCATTCAGATCTATCTTTCTCTTGGCTCCTGCTTGCTGTTCATTCTTTAGTATCTCTCGAATTGCCCATTCAGATTTGTGCATGATCTCTACAGATAAGTGGCACGGCTTTCCATAAACTAACCTGAATGGTGAAGTGCCTAAGGGAGTCTTATACGCAGTACGATATGCCCAAAGAACTTGATCTAGAAGAAGTGACCAGTTCTTCCTATCCGGTCGTACTAGTTTCTGGAGAATTGATTTCACCTCCCTATTAGAGACTTCAGCCATGCCATTCGTCTGCGGGTGGTAAGGAGAAGCTACTCTGAAATTGATGTTGTATTGTTTCACTAGCTTCTTCACCTCCTTATTAATAAAATGGCTACCCCCATCAGAGATAAGAATACGAGGGATCCCGAACCGCGAGATGATGTGTTCCCTTAGGAACTTGCAAATGGTCTTGCTGTCTGTGGTTCGTGCGGGTATAGCCTCCACCCATCTGCTAACATAGTCTACAGCGAGAAGAATGTACTCAAAGCCACTGCTAGAAGGGAACGGTCCCATAAAATCTATGCCCCATGCGTTAAAGATCTCGCAGATAATAACAGGTCGCATCGGCATTGCATCTCTGGCACTGACTGTCCCTACAGCTTTCTGACAATCTGAACAACTCTTCACGAATGTGCAAGCATCTCTGGTAAGAGTTGGCCACCATAATCCGCTCTGTAGTACCTTATGTGCTGTCCTCTTCCCTGAATGATGTCCTCCTGATTCTAAAGAATGACACAAAGTAAGGACACTATTATATTCCTCCTGAGAATACAACGCCTGTAAACACAATCCGGTCCTTCACGAAAAAGAAGCGGATCCTCCCAATGGCAGTATCGTGCCTCGGAAACTAATTTCTCAACTCTGTTCTTCGGCCAACCTTGAGGACTTTTCTGTGTGACCAGAAAGTTCACTATGTCTGCATACCACGGAAGTTCTGTAACCGCAAAGATGCTCTCGTCAGGAAATCTCTCTGCGATCGCTGGCGTGTACTCATCTGAAGGATGATCTGACTGCAATCGGGAGAGGTGATCAGCTACCACATTCTTTACTCCAAGTTTATCCTTGATATCCAAATCGAATTCCTGAAGTAAAAGAATCCATCTAAGAAGGCGTGCCTTGGCATCCTTCTTTTCCATTAAAAATCTGATAGCCGAATGATTGGTGTATACGGTGATTTTCGAGCCAAGCAGATATGATCGAAACTTGTCTAGTGAAAGCACTACTGCCAACATCTCCTTTTCTGTCACTATGTAGTTTCTCTGAGCATCATCTAAGGTTTTGCTGGCATAGTGAATAGCTACGGGAAGTCCATTCCTCCTCTGCCCTAATACAGCCCCGACTGCAAAATCTGATGCATCCGTCATGATCTCGAAGGGTAGAGACCAATCAGGCGGTTGTAGGACAGGAGCACTGATTATTTTCTCTTTCAATGTGAGGAAGGCATTAAGACATTTATCATTTAAAAAAAACTCGATGTCTTTGCCTAACAATTCAGTTAACGGTCGGGCAATCTTGGAGAAATCTTGGATAAACCGTCGGTAAAAGCCGACGTGCCCCAGAAATGACCGTAACTATTTGATGTTGGATGGTGGCTCGAGTTTCTTGATGACATCAACCTTGGCAGGGTCAACCTCCATGCCTCGATGGGATATGACGTGCCCCAACACGATCCCGTGAGTAACCATAAAATGGCTCTTTTCCCAGGATAGAACGAGATCTACCTCACAACACTTTTTCAGAACCTGGTCTAGGTGCGCTAAACAATCGTCAAAGGACTCACCATAGACCGAAAAATCATCCATAAAAACCTCTAGAAAATCACCGACCATGTCCGCAAAAATAGCAAGCATGCACCTCTGGAAGGTCGCAGGAGCGTTGCACAATCCAAAGGGCATACGTGCCGAATGGACAAGTAAAGGTGGTTTTCTCCTGGTCTTCAGGAGCAATTGATACCTGGTTGTATCCGGAGTAACCGTCAAGGAAACAGAAGTACCCCTTCCCTGCCAACCGTTCAATGACTTGGTCTATAAAAGGCAAAGGGAAGTGATCCTTCTTTGTCGCGGTGTTCAGCTTTCTGTAATCAACACATACTCGCCACGACGTGGAACCGGGGTAGGAGCTGAAGTGTGTTCGGGGGGAACTTGAAGTCCCCCACGATGGCTGGTAGCACCACCCAACGGTGCGTCAGAGTCGATCCGGAGTTGTGATTCTCCCGCATCGGTCTCGGAGGTCCTGCTGCTACTGCTGCTGCTACTACTGCTGCGGTTGCTGCCGCGGTTGCGGCTGCTGTGGCAGCTGCCGCATCGTCGGGTCCTCCTCCGCGGTTCTCGCAGTCGGCTCTCAACTGCTCAAGCTCTCGCCTCATCTCGATCATAAAAGCTCCCTGATCCCTCAACTGCTGCTCCACTGACTCAAGGGAGGCGATCAGGGTGGAGTTGATCGAACCCTGGTCCAGAACGAAATGCTCCTCCTGCGGACCTCTGGGGCGATCATCACTGCTGCCGGCCATAGTCTCTGAAAAATCAAAACAACCAAACTCAGGTGCCGATAAATCATCTGTCTGTCTCTCCTCTGGCACTGGTATCTCGGTCTCAGAAGAAGAAGGGTGATCGAGGGGGAACAGGGCGGAGTCATACTCGGGTTCGGAGAGCGGGTCTGAGCTCCCACGAACCGACCTAGTTGAGTGGGCTGGAGTGCTAAAAAGCGGTGCAGCCAGAGGCTGCCTAAGAGACCTCCTGCCCATCATCGTGATCTGGCGAGTAAGGCGGATGGGATCTGGAAAAACTATGATCACAAGTAAACCCCCAGTTCACCAACGCAACACGAGCTGAAGACCGTAAAGGCTCGGTCAATTATCTTGTCAATTTTATTTTGGTGAACAATCAAGATATCAGAGCGATTACGTGACCTGTTGGGATACCCGATACTTTCCTAACCGACTGTCCCGTACAGAAGAGTCGGTAATCACTCGAGAAGGGTATCGGAGGGCTCTACCTAGTGTTTGGGGTCACTCTCTCGCACAATCAAACCAATCAATGAGGGGGTTGCTCTCCCCAAGAAAAATTTTTAAGTCAGATGTCTTTTAGGGTCAATAGACTTAGCAGTCCCAATTTTATGATTTTTCTTTTTAGATTTTTTTTCAACAAAAACAAAAATGCCTAACGAATTTTTCGGTTCTCCTGGTTATTAAGTCCAAAACAGGGTGGAGAAGACGAAAAAGCCGATGCGTGAAAATCAATGATGCATGCAGAGTAAGAAATGCGTACCTGACTCTAGCAGTCTACATACAAGATGATCCGCGCAGAATTTAAAAGACAGGAAATAAACTAGCTAAATGGTGCAGGCGGAAAACTGAGTCCCTAATCAGCAGTGCTACTCGAAAGAATGGGTAGCCGTCTCCCAGCCTCCAATCCAAAGAGTCCAGTTTAGACTCACCCCTCCTCTTCTCGACAGGTCGAGTTTAGGAGTAGCGCTTGACGGGGCAGGCTCGCGGCGCGTAGGCTCGGAGGTGGTTGAACGGCTCTTTTATTGATATTTTATTGTAGGTCCAATTACCGCACTATAGGAACAGACAATTAGATTAGGGTGTTTGGATCCTATGAATTATGTCACAATCAAGCAGAAAATCCTACGGCTAGGGGCTCGAAAATCCGCGAGAAACCGTAAAAGTCAGTAAAGGAAAACCGCGTAAAAACCGCGAAAAATCGAACTAGCTAAGGGGTCCCCCGAGCACACCTGTGCTCGGCAAAACAGACCCCGAAAATCTAAGTGTCTGTCTGTCCCTGTATTATTACAATAAACGTTCAAATAAGCAGGAAATAAAAACTAATCTATGGCTACTCTAATCCGCGACTATTCCGCAGCTCCCACACTTCTGCTTGCTCCTCGCGCTCTCCTGCGGCTCTGTAGAGAAGAGAACCGCCTCCGACTCTCGCGTTTGCGTCGGCTTCCAAAGAAGCCGCCTCGATCCCTGGGCCCTCGCAAGAAAACAAACACAAGTGGTCAGACCAGATAAATGTATAAACAGGTCAACTATATATATACAAAAATATCTACAAAAAGCCGCGAAAAGAAAGGCGCGGGAAAAATCGAAAACCGACTACTAAGCCGTGCTCCCCGGCAACGGCGCCATTCTGATGAGCCAAAAATCCTACTAATCCGGATCAGGTAAAAATATAACACTCGGGTCATTGCGACCCGGATCGATAAGAATCTCGGCTCAATCAAGAAAATAAAGTGCAGACAACCAAACAGAGATAAAAATCAAATAAAAATAATAGCGGTCCTGGCTATTGGATTAGCCTGGTATAGCGACCAGGGTCGGACTCAGGGAGCACGTGATGTCCTTGCGGCCTACGAAGAAGTATAAAAGAAGAATAAAATAGAATAAAAGGATTTTTGGTGGATTTTTAATACTTTTTAAATTTTTTTGGATTTTTAATTAATAAGGAAAATAAGGAAAGCAATGAAACAACCAACTACAAACAATTATTTACCTACTCAAAAATCATCCAAAAATTCAAACAAAAATGGTTTTATGTTTTTTATGATTTTTACTATTTTTGGTTAATTTTTGGTATTTTTCTGATTTTTATTGGATTTTATAAAAAAAATCAAACAATACGGAAAATAAAAGGTACTGTCCAGTCATGTTTCAAAGGCCAAATTAAAATGCAAAATGACCTTATTAAAACTTGAAGGTAATTTTCCTGTCGAGAAGAAAACACAAGGAAAATTTGGCCACTGGAATTATTAATTTTTGATTTTTCTTTTAATTATTAGAATTTTATGGGTTTTAGGGGTTCTGTAATTTTTATAGGTTTTATAAATCTAAAAATGACCAAAATTGTTCAGAAAATCAAACAAGGTAAAATAAACACTATGTAATTTTTTGGGATTTTTACACCCATAACCTTGAGTAATTCTGCAATAACAATCATAACCCTGCATAATCATGAATTACATGAGAAACCTCAGAAAGTCACTCCGTCTTACATTCATAACCTTCTGTTAGTTTAATATGTTAAGTTAACAGTGAGTTAATCTAACCAACTTGTGATCTAACGGTTAGGAATAGTCAAAATAAAAAAATCAAAGGAAAAAAATAAATGACAAGGAGGAGGCAAGCTCCTATGCGGATGCGACAACGTGGGAGGAAATTCGTTGCTAGCGGAGGTGGGTGCGGCGGGGAGCGAGGCTTCGGTGCGGGACTCAGGGCGGGGGCGAGGGGGGTGAGGGGGGCGGTGCGTGCTCCCGGGGGGTGGGGTGGGGGGATGTAGGGCTTCAACGGCGCTGGGGGAGCTTCGAGCTTTGGCAGCGCACAACGTTTGGGGGGGGGGGTCGAGCAGCGGCAGGGGGAGCTTCGAGCTCACAATCGTGCACCTCCTGCTCAATATGGAGTGCGAGGAGGTATTTTTCCCCTTAATTACAGAGACGGGCGGTTGAAATCGAGGTGATGGACCTCGCAACTGCTCCTAGAAGGCTCTAAAATGATGGTGGATCTACTCAGATCAAACCCTCCAGGAACTGATACTGTTCTACGATTCGCTTCGGGCGTTTCGTTTTCACATTCCAAGTAATCACGATGCTTCGCTAAAGCACCTCCAGAGAGGCTTCGTCTCCAGGTGGTGTGGATTTTGTATGCAGGCGATAACTTAACCTTCACATGCTGCTTGAAAGTGCAATGTCTATAGCCCTCTATTGTTAGATATCCTGGCGGCTACAGGTATCATCTTCGGATTTGAAGGCTGGCAGTGATGTTTAGAATCCAGGTGCTTCGCATATGATGCCCAACGGTGGCCTTCCGATGAATCATCTCGATGTCGATGCTAATCCTCGGATGAGATTTCACCTCCAGTTGTAGATGAAGAATTATTTCTCAAATCCAGATTTTTTAGGAGCTTGTCCTTCACGCACGAAGGAGTTTGATCTCCAGCGATACGGATCTCAGGCGTTTGATGTTTGTATGATCGACTCACCGAAGCTCCTTTGGTGCCTTGTTTAATTTGTATCAATTAAATGCACGAATATAAGAGGATGGCATGTTTTGTAGATAAGATGAACTTTAGGGGTATTTTTATCTTTTTCAACGGAAACCGTCAAATATAACGGAGGCCCCAAACGGAATATAACACAGGGTTATGTCATGTAAGAGTTAAGCATTACTCGGGGTTTCTCATGTAATTCATGATTACACAGGGTTATGATTGTTATTGCAGAATTACTCAGGGTTATGGGTGTAAAAATCCCTAATTTTTTTTGTAATTTTTAGATGTGTTTTAATATTTTTTAGTGATTTTTAGAACTGAACAGTGAGAAAATTGCGTGTTTTTGAATTTTTAAAAATAATAAATGAAATCAAAAATGTCTCCAAAATTTATAGAAAATTTTACACCATGGCAGGAGCCATGTGTCCAATTTTCATCAAATTTGGAGTTGGTTTGCTATTTTATTCAAAATGAAAACAAGGGTACAGTGTACAGGGACCTGTACGCAATTAATGAAAGTTCCAGGGGGTCCGGTGTAATTTCTCCAAGGTTGCACGTGGGCGTAACTTGGGCACTCAGAGACCTATTTGCAAGGAAACTAAAGTTCCTGGACTATTTAGTAACACGTACTAAAAGTCCAGGGGCTTTAGTGTAAAATACCCATTATATCAAGCACATGCGCAATTAAACCATTCACAGGGGTATTTATGCAAATACTAAAAAGCTAATTTCATTCAATAACACCCTAGAACATCAAGGCTATACATGCAATTAACCCAGACAAGCACGTGTCGAAGCACACGCTCCACCACACGCAGGGGTATAAAAGCAAATACCAGAAATGACAAGGTCCCCTATGCAAATTACCCTACTGGAATAAAGTTTCTAAAATATTTACAGGATTACAAATTAAAAACTAAAAAGCTAAGGGCCTAAGAAGTAATTTACCCTTTATTAAGTCGAGGCTCGGATGGGCGCCACGTGTGAGATCCAACGGTCGGGGAAGGTGGCGCCTCAACGCAGTGTCCTCGGTCCTGATCGAACGGCTGGGGCCTCGCCACGTGGAAGATCAGGCGGCTGGGAAGCAACGTGGAAAGCCCTCACTGATCGGACGGTCACGATCACTCCTCTAAGGATTGAACGGTGATGGCTGCTCCTGGTGTGGACGATTACGATCTAAACTGGAGCTCAAACGCGATCGGACGGCTGCAGAGGATGCTCGACGAACTGGCGGCCGGCGAACTTCGTCGGGCTCGTGTGCGTACGGGGGAGCTCCTCAGAGGCTGCTGAAGATCGGAGATGCTGCGCCTTGGCCTCCCACATCGACTGGTTCCCTCCGATGGTGGTGAGGAGCTCTGGAGAGCTCCGGCGGCACTGGCGGAGGAGGAGCGGCTGCTCCAAATGGTCGAGACCCTCAGATGGGCTCGGATGAACCTGAAAAGCACAGCAACGCACTCCTGGGGCAAAGTGCCTCGACCTTGTAAGTGGAGGTGAAGGTGGATGGTGCGGCGGGGCGTGCGAGCTCCGGCGGAGCGACGGCGAAGGAACTCGATACCCAGTTCCTTTGCGAACTGGGGTGAATGAGTGGGCTGAGAAGGTGCGCGGGGGAACGGCGGAGATGATGGGTGACTCCGATGGTCGAAACGAAGGGGAGGGTGGTCGAAATCGGCGATAGACTGCGACGGAGCGATTTGGGCGTAAAGCAAAATTAAAGAAATAGAAGAAGAAAGAGAGCTACCTACTGGGTGGATTCGACTGGGGAAGAGCAGGGGCTGCTCCTGGTCCTACCCTCAAGGGCCGTCGGTACCTGAGGCTCGAGCGTCACCTCCAGGCGGCGCACGGCGGCGCGTAGTTGCTGGATCGATGGTCCTCCACTCCTTCCTCGCTGCAACACGGCCTGAAGCGAGCTGTCACTCTCACGAAGGCTATGGAGGTCCTAGGGTGGCTTGAAATGATCCAAAGATGAGTGAAATCGGAGGCAGAGCTGGGACTTTATACGGCAAAGGGTCCGGCTAAATCAGGTCGGGCAGGGCACGGCGAGGCGCGGATCCCAATGTGAACAACCGGGCGAGGATCGTGGATGTACGAGGAAGAGATAGAGCCCGGGGTTTACGGGTTTGGTAGGCGGATCGAGCGGCGAGAAATCGGAGAAGTCGGGTTCGGGCGCAGGATCCGCGGGGGTTTGGTCCGCAGGGGAGAGTTGACCGGGGGTCAACTATCCCCGTGTACCAATCAGAGCAGGCCACGTGGAAATGTTTTAAAAAATTGATTTAAAAATAGAAAATGGCCGAATTATGAAAAACTTAAAACATGAAAAATGTTTGTTTTAATTTTTTCTATTTTTGTGATTTTTAATTAATTTTTCGAAATAAAAATAAGGTATTTACATTCTAGTGCTATATATAGGTATATATACAATAAGGATTTTTAATTTTTGATTTTTAATTAATTATTTCTGTACATTTTTATTCCCATTTATATTTTATTTATTTATAGCATAAAATTAGGAATAAAAGAGTATTTTTATTTTATTTTTATTATTTATATACAAGGGTTAAATAAATAGATATATACATCTATATACATGGTATATGTACAATATACTTTTTGGGTTTTTAATTTCGTTCTTTTTATTTAATTTTTGTTTTTATAGTTTTATTTTATTTATTTACATAATGAAATATAGAATGTGCACAAATTTTGTGGGATTTTAATTTATTTATTTACAAAGTGAAATAAATAGAGATAGGTGTTCTATGTACAAGGTGAATATACACAAGTGGATATTTTTATTTTCTTTTTAATTTTTCTATTTTTATTTGAATTTTATATTTACAAATATATACAAATATATACAATCCCATTTTATTCTATTTTTGGAGGAAAATATTCTTATTATATTTACAGGTATATTTACACATGAGCTCCCTATCTCTCTCTACTTTGGCTTTTATGCGGTCAGGCCCATGCTGAGCCCTCCCTTGGGATGAGGTCGCTCAATATTTATACTAAATATCTCCCTCTTTTTCTTTTGTCTCTTTATTCTTTTATTTTTGTACAAAAAATGCTAATTATTAAACTTTATACAATGCATGTCTTTTGGTAATTGTTTGTATTTACACCTATCTACATGTATTTGCAAAGGTTTTTATAGCTAAAATATAAGAATAAAGAGTGATGAATGAGGATTCATCATGACGCAGCACATGATTTTGGGCATTTTGCACTAAGAACCTTGAACTTTTATGTATTTGCATTTATACCCCTGTGTGTGGTGATTTAAATATATTTGTGGGTTATTTGCACTTCTGCCCTGCCAGTTTTTGGTATTTGCACTTATACCCCTGTGAACAGCAGAACACGTGCTTCACGCGTGATTTTTTTGGTAAAATTGCAACCAAGCCCCTGAGTTTCTATTTATTTACATTTATGCCCTTGCCAGTAGTGTAATTTCTTGTTGTTGTATCTATTTACTTCATGCATCTATAAAAACCTAAAAATCATATTAAGCTCATGTTGCATCATATTATAATGCCCTATTTTTATTCCACATTTTTAGTAATTTTAATATTTATAAAAATTCAAAAACATGCATTTTCAACACTGTTTGTATTAGAAAATACATAAAAATTATAAAAACATCTCAGAAAATTCCCAAAAAATATATTTTGTTAACTTAGTTCTTTTAACTTCAATCCAAAAATCAGTAAAAAATACAAAAGAAAACTCCTAAAAAACTACAAAACCCCTAAAATCTTTATAAAAATCTTAAAAATTCTACAAAAATCCTAAAAATACAATTTCAGTTTCTGGAGTTTCCTTATTTTATTATCTTTATTTTAAAATTAATTTGAGGAATTTTAGACTCTGATTTATATTTTTCATCCTCATTTTAATTCCGGTCAGCAATTTTATTCAGTGTTTGCTCGTATTTTTGACTTTAAAAATACCAAAAAAAATTAGGAAAAATCTAGAAAAAATCACAAAAACATTAGAAAAATATAAAAAGACCAAAAAATTTTATTTTCTCAATTTTTATTATTTTGATCTATTTTTATAAATCCATTATCTCTCTCTTTCTTACTTTGTATATATACTCTATTATTGAAAAAGAAAATAAAAAAATATAAAATACAAAAAGAAAATATAAAATCAGTAAATTAAAAATCAAAATACAAAAATATAAAATAAAAATAAAATAAAAAAATATTTAAAAATAAAAAACCCACGAAAATGTGCTAATTTGACTAAGTGGTTACTGGACCTTGTGTGTTACTTCTGTTAGTTAGCTCTACACCCTTGTTTCCTGTGTTCGACCCCTACTTGCTTGCCACTATACATTCTTAGTAGGGTATAATAAATTTTGATCCTTGCTCTTGATTGCTTAATTAATTGTGTGGGTTAATTGTTGATCAACGTGAAGGCTTGAGTAGTCGCCTCAGCAACAGTGAGTCTGATTTGTCAGACCATTATTTAGCGGCTCTTGTCTGCTCGTTTTCACTGGGTTGGTGGCTTCTGGCCTTTTTATTCCTTATCTCATGAGTAAGCTCATGTCTTCCGATTTAATAATGAACCTATATGATCCCTTTGAGATATCATATTACTCATATGCCCTTACATGCACACCTGCGCGTCGGTATATCGACCTCGTTTAGGTCATCAACCTATTGGTCTGCCAAATTTACATACTCATACATATAGTAACACATTTGTCTCTGATCAGAGGATGCTTACTTATATCGTTATAGCATCCGATATAGGACTTTAATTATCTCGATCTTGTTAAGTCAACTCTTTGACCTAACAAATCTAACACCTTCAAATCTCTATTGACATGTAGAGGACCTGCATCAAGAGGTCGGTTAGATATTATCCAAAAGAGAAAGGATTGCCATCTCCTACTTAGGCTGGAGATCATCTCTTAACAATCATTTGACGGTGCTTGATGAGTCCTCAATCTAACTAGGTATTCATCCAAGCACTAGCCTCTATGATTCAATAATTGAATCAACAACAGTATGATCATTAAGATGACCATGATACATAACCCTAATTGTAGTAAGGGACCTATTATGCAAATTAGTTATTCTCCATTCCAGATCAGGGAATGATATTTCCAATAACATTTATTGTATAGTGGCTCACAGCGGGCTCGCATGTCCAACAATTTATTTGCTGACATAGTGGAGGAGCTAGCTTTGGAGGTGCTTGATGAGGCAAACTGCAAATACACTTGGAGAAAGTCTTCTTCTCGCTCTAGAATTGATAGGTTTCTAAAGACCACTGAGTCACAATAGCTATTCAAATTGGCAGCAAGTGTTACATCACTTTCCAGGTCAAGATCAAATCATACGCTACTTTGCTTCAACTTTTGCAGCAGAAGGCGATACTTGTCTTCATATTCATGCGGTGTTGGATTTTGGAAGAGGACATTCGTGAGTTGGTAACCACTTTTTGATCTGAACTTGAGGTGGATGGCTCAATGAATGTTTGTATCGCATTAAAGCTGGCGGCATTGCAGAAAAGACTAGTGCATTTCAGAAGAGACTCTCATGTTGAATGTGAGCAGAGACATACTCAGACATATGAGGAAGTGGTGAAATTGGACCTGTTATAGGACAACAAAGGTCTGGATGAGGAGGAACTAACGAGCAGGAGGGTGGTATAGAAGATCATTAAGGAGGAGGATAGGAAGTGTGAGCTTGAGTGGAGGTCAGAGGTCCCGACAGAAGTGGTTGAAGGAGGGGGATGCGAATACTAAATTCTTTCACGCAATGGAAAATGGGAGAAGGAGGAGGAACTTGATCCACTCGATCGAGGTTGGTGGCGAGGAGTTTCATGGGGAGGAGACAGTTGCAAGAGAGGTTACATGCTATTTCAAAATCATGAGAAGATGCCTAGCACATTATGGTTCGAGGTGGTTGGGCATATGGGTGGAGAGCATATCTGACGGTGAGGCAGATTTGTTGACGAGGCCATTCAAGCTGCAGGAGATTCACGAGGCTATCTTTGCTCTAAACCCTAACAGATACCCAATCCCGGATGGGTTCTCGATGTTCTTTTTCAAGGAATTTTGATAGCCGGTATCTAAAGAGGTTATTACGATGGTAGTGGATTTTGTAGATGGAAAATATGGTTTTGATCAACTTGACATATCTTTTATTTTCTTATTACATAAAAACGAAGTGGTGATAAAGATAGAGGATTTCTAATCAATTGCTTTGTCCAATGCAATTTACTTGATTGTGGAAAAGGTCTTAGCTAACCATTTGAGGGGAGTCCTAGGCAGAATCATCTCACTTGCTTATAACATTTTTTTGCCTGGTAGACATCTCATGGACAGTGTTGTCTTGGATTCGTAGATCATTGCGGATTGGCGTAGGAGGAACACAAATGGTCCTGCAGAAGGTCAATTTCTCAAAGGCCTATGAATGTGTGAATTAGTGTTTCATACAAGCTTCTTTGTTCAGGCGGAGCTTCCCGTACAGATGGATCTCATGGATGAAGATGTATGTAAATATTATTTTATGTGATGTCCTTGTGAATGGTCTACTGAAGGGAGAATACTTTCATCTGTAGAGTGGAGTTCGCAAGGGTTGCCCCTTGACTCCACTACTTTTTGTTCTTGAAATGGATGTCCTATCCGTTATGATTGATCAAGCGGTGACAAGAGTGGTTTGCAAGGGATTTGTAAAGGAAGAGCTTTCGATCCCACTACTTTAGTATGTGGATCATGCAATCTTTTTTTGTGGAAGGAGGGATAGAGAGACGTGGAGGTTTGTTAGTGGTTCTCGACATCTTTGGTGTTGTTTTTTATTAATACTCGATAGAATCAAATTGTGTTTGTCCCTTTCGACTTGCAGGATGTGGAGATTGAGATTTGTGCTGGTTGATTGCGTTCACCTCTCAGGAACTTGCCATTACGCTACCTTGGGGTGCTATGGTAAGTGGAAAGATGCTCTTGATAGACTGGTTACTGGTGATTGAGAAGATGGAGCAGAAGCTGGAAGGATGGAAGTTTGTTTGTTTATCCAGATGCAGTAGATTAGTGTTGTTGTAGTCGGTTCTTTATGTGATTCCTACCTTTTCTCCTGTCATCCAAACTCTTATCTATTGGGATTACACAGACTTGAGAGCATCATAAGACACTTCTTCTAGTCATTCAGGATGATCAAGCAGATTACCATTAACGGATTGGGAAACAGTTTCATGTTCGGAGGATGATGGTGACCTAAGTGTGCGTAGTTTGGAGGAGATGAATAAGACGCTAATAAGCAAGTGGATTACTCGGATTTGGGTGGATTACTCGGATTTGGGGTGATTGTAGCATCCTGGCACACACTCTAATAAGGAAGATCTATGGTAATTGTTCATCACTACCTGAGGACAGGGTCCTTATTCATGCTCCATCGTATTTCTGGTGAGGAATATCTTTTATAGTACAAGACATTCGTCCCTTTCTGAGACCTGTCAGTGGGGACAACACTGGATTTAATTTTTAGAAAGATGATAGGAGTGAGAGTGGATCACTGAGCATGAGGTTTCTGCAGTTATGGTATTGGCAATGGAGCTGGATTATTCTGTGGCGAATATATGAGATGTACAATCTTTTTTTGCCTAGATTTCAATACGAGCTCTCCGATCAGAGACTGGAGGAGTTATTGATGATGCTGGAGGAGTTGGATAAGGATGTTAGGCCCTCTGATGGGTGAGACTGTTAGAGCTGGTGCGATGGGCTGTTCTCGATTGGCAAGGTATACAAGGCTTTGAAGGGGCCGGTGGTTTTTGAACTGGGAGGATGCGTGACGGATTGTAGAAAGATCTGTAAATGAAAGGTTCCAATGTACATGAAGGTCTTCTTATGACTGTTCAGAAGGACAGACTCTTAACCGGGGACAGACTTGTGTGATTTGTTCAGTCAACCGACCTTGCCTGCCTGCGGTGTTTGGGTGAGGTAGAAGATGCGGACCACCTTTTCTTCGGGTGTGAGAGCTCAGAGAAGGCATGGGAGTTATTTGGAAATCATGCAATTTATGTAGATGGTGTATTTGATTTCTGCGAATCCATTAGAGTGGACCAGAATGACACAGAGATGGTGATATTGGGCGTTTTGGCTCTGATTTGGGCGATCTGGCTTGTCAGGAATGGTGTCATATTCCATAAGGAGCGTTGTTACAGAGAGAACATTGTTGTGCATGCTCGAACGTTAGCGGAGTGTTGGAACTTCTAATTTCATTTATGTATCTGATATGTTTACATGTGTGTATTTTATTGGTGGTAATGGTCAATTTTTTGTGCACTCATCTGTATAGGGTGGGTCCTTTTTTCTTTAAAAATTAACTTGCATACACAACAAAGTACTATTATCCACCTCGTAGTTATTGGTAATACTAATCCGCAACTTATTTTATAATCTTACAACAAAAAAATTATTTTTAGGACGTCAATATAAAAACAAACATTAGACATATTTAAAAAGATTCTACTAATAAATGTTTATAATTTATAATGAATAACACATGCAATGCTAAATTGTTGATGATAAATCATATATATATAGGGTAAAATGTGTATGCCCCCTAGGGGGAGCTAACTTAGCTCCCCCGCCCTTTTTTCACAAATTTTTTTATTTTTTTGAAATCTAAAACCGTGTAAATTCATTATTAAATCCCTATATTATGTCATTCAAATTTCATGCGAAACAGAGACTCCTACGACCTCCATCCAAACGGGGTCGATTTAAAAAATCCTGTTACCGTTAAAAAAATGACTGTCTGGATGGTGGCAGTAGGAGTCTCTGTTTCACACGAAATTTTTATGATATAATATAGGGATATAGTGATGAATATTCACAGAAAAAAATTTCAAAAAAAATAAAAAAATTGAAGAAAATAGGGCGGGGGGAGCTAAGTTAGCTCCCCCGGGTTCGTTTGGTTGCAGGGTTGGGTTCGGTTGGATACTATTCACAGGGGTACTCCCTCCTCACAGTTTACTATTCACCCAGCCCTGTGAATAGTACCCAACCCTGCCCAACCCTGCAACCAAATGAACCTGGGCAGCCCCATTTTCCTCATATATATATATATATATATATATATATATATATATATGTATGTATGTATATGAATAAATGTGCATTGACTTTAATTTCTTATAGTTTCTTATACTAATTGTTATTACAAATTGCAAGGATAAAGTTAATCCATAATCATTTCCTAAATCTTCAGTAATAGGCGCAGTTTTCTAGATCAAGAAAGATAATTTATATGAGTAATATTAGTTATACATGTAAATTATTTCTCTGTTGACGACAATCTCAAGCATAATTTCCTCTGCATAAAAACCAAATCTTAACAACTGGTGTTTAACATACAGCTCACGGGAGTTTTAGATAATTTCATCAACAAAAAAGATAATAATAATATTATTATTTAATAAGCGTATAACAGCAAGATCTTGTTGAAATTAATAAAACGGCAAAAAAACTGCAATAATCTTTTATCACAAAGATCCCTTTCCGAACATGCGTTTTTAATTTACACACATGATCTTAACTCCTTTTATAATTTTTCCCACCAAAATCCCATCTCTCGTTATCTATATATTTATGCACAAGAGCTTCCTCATCATCCAACATTTAACATTGGGAAGAGAAGCAAGGACCTCACAACCACCGTCAACAACCTATATGGCGAGGCTGCCGTCCCCCTCTCCGGCCGTGAATCTCTCATGTATCGCGTTCTCATTCGTCGTCTTCCTTTACGTCACGTTAGTCCTCACGAGCTCCCTGAGGGAGCCCGATCGGTCGACAATGACTCACAGATCGACTGCTCGGCCGTGCGAGGAGATATATGTCGTACATGAGGGCGAGACCCTACATACGATCAGCGACAAGTGCAACGATCCCTTCATCCTATTGAGGAATCCGCATGTCAGCGACCCCGACGACATCTACCCCGGTCTGGTGCTCCAGATTGTCCCCTTAATACCTCTGATGTAGTCACGTATGTATTTGATGCCTAATATATATAGCTCTACACTTTCTATCTGCAAATAGAAATTGGTCTCTTTGGTCTGCTTAATATCATACATCTTTTATGCAAATTCATACGCGTTCGAATACCATCTCACAATGTTTTTATTATGGCCATATTTGGATTAACGTAATTAATTTGAAACGATTTTCAGGATGGCGTTGATAAATCGCTATAGCGTTATGCTCTAATAAAGCAATTTCATTTTAGAAAAATGTGTGGAGATAATGTAAACTAATTCCATTTAGATTTTCTTCTGTTTGTTTAATATTCTACTGAAACTTAGTAATGGGTCAATTAATTGTAATCTAATCATGCACTACTTCCGTACAAAGAGAATGAAATCTGAAAGGAGAAGTTGCAGCTACACCTAATTAACAAACGCGTGTTTGATTTATCGATCGCTTCAAAGTCACAGTTTATTCCATCTTATTCTTTAATGATAATTAGGTTTTGTTGCACACAAAACGACGGCTCCTTTTCCTAATGAAGAGTACCTCGATGTTTTTGACATTTTAGATTATTCTTTAAATATTTGTCCAAGGAATATCGTTTACGTTTTTGGAAATGGTATTTCTACTTTATAAAACTTCTATGTATGTGGTATATATCCGTAGTTGGCACGAGATTCGATGTTTAAAAGAAATCGCTATCAATTTTTTCCAATTTTATATAGCTATAGATATATATATCGTTATCGATTTGTTTCCCAATTTTAGGTAGTGATTATAGAAGCTTTTATGATTTGTAATTGTATGATATATGTCCTCTACTTAATGTTGCTGTGCTGCATTAGTTGGTCAGATTTGTTTTATCTCTCCACCACTGCAAAGTACAATATTAAATTATAAAAAATCCTTAAATTGTATATCTATTTCAATTTTGTTTCTAAACTTTAAAAGTAACAACGTATAACTCGATCCTAAAAATTTATTTCAATATTATTTTTCAAACTAATGAGTTTCAAGGCTATAACTCTAAAATAGTCAACTTAATTCCTCGATTCTCGACCACATCGAACCATAGTATAGTAGTACTATATTATTACCTATAAAAGTTCCAACTTCCAAGTACCTCATCAAAATTGGGTATAGCTGAAATTGTTTAACTTTTCTCAACTACAAATTTTACTGCTAAAAAATTTGTCCTAAGAAAATAAATAATGTGGATATTCATTGCCATATCTTTCGATGTTAAAGATATAACAATGAATATTATTTATTGTCAAATTGACTCTTGTACTTATAATTCGTAATGAATGACATACTCGTTGTTAGAGGTTTAAATAACAACGGATTTTCTGTTAACTTATTCGTTAAATTCATATTAATCGTTGGCAAATTTAGTAACAATTTGAAAAAATGTCAATGAATAACTAATGTTATATGATTCATTGTGAGTAATATAACAATAAATACTATTATTCGTTGAGAATTTAAAGAAGCAAGTGATGAATAATATTAATTATGGAAGATATGACAACGGATATTGACTTATCATTGCCTTTAACCAATTTTCTTGTAGTGTATTATGCCCTAAATATATTAGAGATTTTTATAGCTATGCCTTGCTGAATTTCTGCAAATACGCTAATGTTGTATTCTTTTGCAATATCACATGTGCACCTACCTTCTTCGATCATTTATAGTTGTGCCCATGGGTTAGATGATATCCATTCTCTTCTCAAACAGACGTTAACTTATGGGCACACAAGCGCTGGAAAGGAAAGAGAGGGCTGCGCATGTAATTTATTACTATCCTTCCTTCTTCTTGTGGTATTGAACAAGGATGTACATTTGAGTCAATTTTGTTGGCTCGTCATGCTCAAGCTACCATATGACATTGAACATAGGCCATTGACAATCTCCCCTCCTCACCTTCTTCCTTTTCTTTATCCCTTCCTCTTATTTTCTCATCTCGTTCATTGCTTGGAGATCAAACCCTTTCCACCTGCAGAACATACCATAGAACATACCACATGTTATTCCTCCTTTGTGAAGCCTCATTCATCTCCATTGTGTGGTAACCACTATTAAGAGGCACGGGATCTTGTCCACCAGCAACTGCTAGTTGCGTCATGTTCTCCCACACATGAGTCGTAACTAATGCAAACACCAAAACACATGATTGATCTACCTCCGCCGCCCCTTCCCTTCCCCCACCATTCTCCCCCATAAGATCTCCTACACACAACTAGAGGTGTAAGGCTAATAGAAGTTTCAAAACAACCACAATATGAACTACTTCCCATTGAAAAGCAAATTCTAGTCATTTATGCTGATGTCAACAGATTCTATGATCGAATGCCACCAGACTGGATCAATCAATATGATAGAGCCATTCCAAGTACCATCATGCGGTCCACAATTAGTCAAAGAACTTACATCAAAATATGGCTTCACAGTAGAAAGAAAAAAGAACTAGAAACTTCCTTAAAAGAAAGTGCAACCTTCATATAAAACCTCACCGGGGAGTCGATGGCGATGAGCGCGGAGTACTTCTGGATCGGGTCGGCCTGCCTGGCCCTTTTCATTTTTGTTCCAGCCTCCACATCCTCCATTCCAAAACCATATCAAGGAAAATCAAGCAAAGATCATAATTGAAATATGTTGGAGGAATCAAAACTAATAGAGGTCGGAACTAACTACCATTGCTTTAGCAAATGTTGCCATCGGCATTGGAAATGTCTTTCATATTCCTCCCATAGTATCCCCCTCCCTCTATATCCTATGCACGCACCCCCCCCCCCCTTTCATCGATCTCCTTAGTCTACAATATCCCTTTGATGAAGCCAAGTTTTCATCCATCTAATACATGAAAATTGATCTTAAAACCATAACAAACACTTACATGCAACAATTGATACTATATTTATGTAAATACATGTCCAGAAACGCGAAGCACTAACTACAAATAAAATATAAGTACAAAAAATATTCAGGAAATAAGACCAAGAAAAGTTGAAAAATCATGAATAAAAGCTCTTCACTTGTATATTTCCATCTATGCATGTAGTGGAGAAAACATCAATAATTTCTAATCAACTCCAATGGATGATGAACCATCTTCATAATGTACATAATAACCACGTTAACTCAAGAAAAAACCTAAAAAATAATAACATAAAAAACCTAAAATATAATAACATGCATGTACAAGCAAATAAAGCACAACCTTAGTTTTGTATATACTTGTATTTCAAGAAAAATATTCCATGCATATAAACACACATGAACCTCTACTCACCTTTAAAGTAAACCTTTAAAGTAATGTAATCTAAATTATTTTTACACAAAACTACTTTCAAGTTTTTAAATAATCACATGTAAAAGTAACGGTTTTAGCTGATTGGTACTTGTACGAATGACCAGATTAGAATACTATCATTTTGAGTAAAAGGATTTATTCTTTTGCATTTATTTTCTTATTACGTACGATATGATTAACTACATAAAATCTAAAACAAAAAAATCTAAAAATCTCTAAAAAAAACACTTAAAATGCTACTAGGATATATCTATATTAATTGCCTATATTATATAGAGTGTTTTAAATATAAAAATCAAAAAAAATCTAAGATGTATGTATTATATGTCATAATAGTATATTGAATATAATATATATTTAAAGTATAAATCAAGATAAATATATAAAACATACCGAACAAAGTATTTTATGCCTAGATCATATTCGTTATCTTCTACATCAAGGCAAACTATTATATTATTTTGTTAATTTCTTTAATTTAAATCGGGTGACACATGTCCCAATCAATTGGTCCATACCTCCTTGTCACTTGGAGCCCTAAGATTGGGCACCGCCTGCTCTCTTTGACCTACTACAGCTCCCCCCATTCCTATTGGTCCGTCCATGCCACGACGTCCGCACCACACCATAGCCTTAAGGGGGTGTTTGGATAGTAGGTTTAGTTGGGTTAAACTGGTTGCAGGTAATTCATTTTTGGGTTTTTGGTGTTTGGATAGAGGGTTAAACTGTGGGTCAGTTAGAAGTGGGTTTGGGATGATGTGATTGTATTGGAGTTTGAAAAAGTGAGAAGTTATTGTGATGTAATTGTATTGGAGTTTGAAAAAGTGAGTAGAAGTGTAGTAGTTTATAATTTTTATATGATATGATGGTATAGTATATTATTTTTTGATGGAATTGATGATGGGGAATTGATTTATTTAATTTTTTAAAAAGATAAAAAGTAGGACCCACGTGGAGGGAGAAAATATGGGGTAGGGGAGTTAACCCGATACAAGAACGCACCCTAAAAGTTTAACTTCTCCATTCTCGCCGCTTCTCTTCTACAAGAACGACCAAGCAGCATCTATGATCATCCATCATCATTTATCCTCTTTAAGATTCCACCACTGCTGCCAGCCATCACTATCTCCCACCTCTCCCTTTCTAACCACTCAAGCAAATGTATCTATCTGCTCGTTCCCCAAATTCTGTTGCACGCCAATGCCAAACCCTAGGTGAGAGGCTCCCAATTTCAAACCGCCATCTTCGTTTCCAACATCCAGGGCCACATGCAACCAACCTTTGCCATTACCAATAAATCCAACAAATAGTTGCAAGTTCCCAAATCGCTTCATGCCAAGAACCGATCACTTCTATCAAAAATAGCCACAATATTCTCAATTTCTGTCTGAAAAAGCCATTGCTGCCAAATCCAAATCATCACCAAGTCTTGTGACACATGATCCCCCTTATCCTCTTTAGATATCGTCGCTTTCTTCGCTTATAAGAACCCCCAAATGCCCCTATGATGATACTTTATATAGACAAGAAAATCAGAAGGAGATTATTAGAGAGAAGAAGACCACGACACACTTCACACAACATGGGATGAATGGGGTTGAGAGGAGAAACCCTAGAAAATTGGGGAAGGGGGATAATGGTGGGGAAATATCCAAATCAAAACTCAATTTTTAATTCATAAAATAATCTAAACTACAATGGACTATTTTCCCCTTTATACGAGAAGTGATTTAATTACAACCTTGGTAACAGAATAAATAGCAAGTAAATAAAATCGTAATTGGACTCTAAATTACTCTAATTAACTTGCTAACTAAATTAAGCTACCATAAGCATCGAGATTACAATCAATCTCAATTTATTTAGTGTAAATAAAATTAACCGATTAACTAGTTTAGGACTAAAATCCTAATGTTGTGAAATCCCCAAATTTCAATTTGCATCAATTTGATTTGACCCGCCAATTTGAGAAATATTGCATCAATTCTCCACTGCTTCAAAAAAATTATCTTCTAATGAATTGCTTTATGTTTGAGCTATCATTAGAGAATTCCATCAAAGTTGTTGGTTCATCTTCCATATTTGAACCAAGTTTTCTTTGATTCATTGTTAAGAGATAAGTGATGGGGATGTGGATCTTGGCCGCAATGAGTTTGGTGGGTGAAAACTCAACTTTTGTGAGGGTCTAATGTGGTCTACACAAGGCGAGACCAACATTGTGCTGAGGCGACTGCTCATGAAAGCTAAATTATTCAACAATCAACCCACACTAGAAATAAAGAAATGAAATACAATGTGATATCAAATTTTATTATAACTATACAAATGATGTGTATAGGTGCAAGTATAAGTAGAGTGTCGAACACATGAAGCAGAAAGGATGTATTGTGAAATGAATCCCAAAAATTATACTTTTTATCTTTTTATTGTATTTTTGTGTGGTTTTTTAAATAAATAAATACATACCTACATATCTATATATATATTTGTTTTTATATATTTTTATGTTTTTTAGTTTTATAGTTTTTATTTTCTTTTTTTCTTTTTTATTTTTAGTTTCTTTCTCTTCTCAACGATAATATATAATGATAGATAATAATATGCATAAGATCAATAAAATATAATAAATATATAAAATAAAGATAAGATCAGAAAAATACCCTGAGTATAGTCCTTTTTAATTTTTTAAAATTATTAAAATTTTTTGGTTTTTAATCATAATATATATATAAAGATGTGGATTTTATGTTTATAAAAGATGTGGATTTTATATTTATACATGTATATATTGCTATATACAAATATGGATTTTATATTTATATAAATACTCAAAAATAGCTCGTTTATCTTAAGTGCTCAAAATCAGAGGGGAATGTCGGGAAATCGATGCAAGTCAAACATGATGATGAATGCTAAGTCACAAGTGCTCACCTTGATTCCCAACTCTCTCCACGTAGGATGATAGACAAGAATTGAAAATCTACACTATTGTATGCACAGTGAAATCACCCTAAAATAGGAATTGTTATTATCCTGAAGCATAAATTTGATTTTAACAAGTCCAAACGTATCAGAGACTATAGGTACATGAGATAATTAGGAATTTGGACCTCGATTAATCGATCAAGCAATCTTAATGTCTATGGGCTCATTTACACAAGGCATAAAATAGAAAAAAGGCAGAAATTACAAATCATTGAAAAAATTAAAACAAGTGGCAAAACAGAGAGAAATAAAAGACACACGGACCTAATTTTTTAGTTTGTTTTTATAAATTTTCTTTCAAAATTTTCTATTTTTTTATATTTTTAAATGAATAAAAATGTCAAAATAGTGACTTATATCAACATGATGAATTATTTTGGAAGTTAAAAAAGATAAAAGACCCAAAATTTTCTAAAACCATTATATATAATATATATAATAAAAGAAATATAAAAAATAAATAAATATTTATATATTTTTATAGAATTTTTAATGATTTTTATAAGTATTTTTGAGCTTTTTTAATTTTTAGTGATTTTCTTTTGGTATATTTAAGGATTTTGGTATGCAGTTGCAAAATATTATGTTAAAGATACAATATATTTTGGATTTTTTTAAATATTTTATAAATTTTTTGTATTTTTAAATGCAACAATGGAATAAGTGTAGTGTTTTTGTTTTTCAAAAAATAGGAAATAGTTTTAAATTACCCAAGAAAATATATGTGATTTATAACATGTCCAGACACTTCAAATAAGTTCCCTAAAAATTTGGAATGTGAAATGGTATTTTTAATAAACAAAGTACAAGAAATAAAATTTATGATTCTAATATGGACGTAAGTGTAATTTATAGATACCTAGCATCAATTTTAGATGACAATTCAAAAATATGAGGGAATGCATGCAAAATTACTAGAATATTTCAATTAAAAATGCTTGTAGGGGTATAAAGGCAAATTACAAAAGCTGCAGATCCTCAATGCAATTTAACCAAAATTTATAACACTAGAATTTAAATTTACAAGACTAAAATGAAATATAAGAAATCCAAGGGTCCCCTTGTAAAATTCCCGCCCCTAATGCGCACATGCACATGAGGTGATGTGGTGAGGGAATTTTCTGTAAATAATAGAAACCTATGTGTTTAGCTACAAATTTTATAAAAAATATATAACTACATATGAATATTTTTATACTAAAAATAAATAACAAAAAGCAGGGGGCTATGTATGCAAAATACACCCCCCTGAGGCACTATCGGACGATAATGGATCTTCACATGGAAACATGGTCGCTTCTCGTCACTCGATACCAGATCGCCACTATGTGGAGTGTATTAGATCTTGGGAGAGATCTAACGGTCATTGCTACTCACAATCGACGAACATGATCAAAACGGGAGCTCCTCCTCTAATCGGACAGTGGCTGCTCTCCATGAAGAACATGGAAGAACAATGTGTCTTACCTGCAATGATGAGTCGATTCTCCCTCCTTCGAGCATGTCTCTCGATGCTCTGGTGCTCCATATCCTCAGGGAAGGTGTTCACAGCTTCCGGTGGTGTCAAAAGGCTCCAGAGACCACGGATGTTATCCCGGGAGTTAGAGGAAGCTTGAGGCTCCAGAAACCCTATACTTAGACCAAAGAGGCCTTGGACCTCCAAAACCTGCAAAAAAAGCACACTAACACAAAAAAGAGGGCTTCTATGGGACTTATTGGGTGGAGATGGAGTGGAATGGAGTCGAGCAGAGGTCTCCGACAAACAACAATGGAATGAGACTTGATCTCCCGATCCTGAGGGGATCAGGGTGAATGGGAGTCCTAGGAGATTAGATAAGCGACATGGCAAGAAGATGGAGGTGATAGGTGCAGCGGAAAATGAGTGGAATACGAAGAAATTGTGGCCAGAGAAAAGCTATGGAGAACTTCAAATATAAAAATCCAGGATAATGTAGTTAATTAAAACACATAATAAAAGAAGGAAATGATAGCTAAGCCTACCATCTACCTAAATCTACACTTATATTATGGCTCGATCAGCTGAAGAGAGAGCCAAGTGGACCACCGGGCAAACCTCGTCGGCTATGGAATCGACCAGAGAAGTCAACTCTTCCTCCATGTCAAACTCTTGGGTGAGAGAGACTCAATCACAAGCAACCTCATGCACGAGAAATTAGGGGATTTTCAGAATAAAAATAGAATCAAATTTTGAAGTGGAGTATGATGAGGGTATATGTACTGACTCGAGTTTGACTGGGGTGACATCTCTATCCAAGGATCCTCGGATCGATGTAAGATGTGCGCATGGAAGATATGTAATTGACGAACAAAAGTCATGAAGGAATCAACTAAAAAATGAAAGAATCTCGTAGGAAAATCAAGTAAGACAGTTGTCTAGCCTCTGATACACGCGAACCTAAGGATGCCATGGAGTTGACTAGGGTCAACCAAGACCAGTCATCCATTGGTCCATGTAAGTGAGCTAAATGATAAAATAGTGGAAAATCTATTATTAATTCAGTTCAAAATAATAAATTATTTTATTAATTTTTAGTCAAAACAAGAAAAATATTTACTATTTTATATATTATTTTATGGTGATTTTTTATTTATTTTTAGAAGTTAATTTATTGTATGTTACTTTTTACAAATATAAATGTTGGTATATTTACCTATATAGTAGGTATTTTATTTTTATTTTCTATGTTAGATTTTATTTTTTATAAATTTAATTTATATATTTATAAATTAATAAACTGCACAAAAAAATATTTTTCCATGTTTTCTTGAAGTTATTTGTACACTTAACTAATTGTGTATATTTATTATATAGGTATATTACAAATACATTCATATATATATATAGTATCTTATTTATTTTAATAAGTTTTTGGTGATTTTATTTTATTTTAATTTTATATATGTATTTCAAGTACAAAATTATAAAAATATAAAAAGAATGTAAAATATAAAGAATAAATAAAATGAATATTATATACATGTATTGCATAATAGGCGCCCAAAATCTAACTTTTGAGTCTTAACTCCAAATTTAATGAAAATACTTCATTAAATAAATAATTTAATTTTAGGAACAAAAAAAGTGAGTTTGTTGAATTCTCAGTTCATATGGAGAAGATACAGGTCTAGATAGTTTTCTTTGTGGCTTTTTATTTTGAGTATCTAGGGCACAATGTGCATTATTTTTAAATAAAATAAATTTTATATTTTTCTTAATATTTTTATCTACAAGTCATATTCAAATATTACTGATTTGAGGTACAAATACGAAATAATAAAATTGGCTACAAACTGTATTATTATGGAATAACAATTAGGGTTTTAAATGTAATTTTTGTCCCTTATCTCCCCCTACTTTATTACTTATCGACCCAGTCGTCATGATGTCTAGGTATCGGGGTTTAGGGTCATTCAATACCTATGGTATTTATTTTTTTCTTTTATTTTCTTTATTATTTTATTTTGACATTAAATATGATATTTTATACAGTATTTATAGTGTAAATAATGAAGGATATCTTATACAAATTAATGTTATATGCATGCATTTAGCTAGGGTTTAAAGGCTAAAATGAAAGAATAAAAGTGATGAATGGAGATTCAACACCCCCTATACTTGCCTTTGCTAGTCTCTAACAGACACTTATGCCTATAAGTGCAGAAAAGAAAAAACAAAGAAAAGAAAAAGAAACAAATTGGATTGATTTTAAGTCTTAAACTTATCTTCACAAAATCAAAGTTTGGAGCTCAGTCGAACCTTTGGATTTTAGGTGTGGTCGGAACCTTATTCGAGATCAGACTTGAAACACAACCACCTCTAAGAAGCACAAAACTCTCCTCAAGTCTCCTCAAAAGATAGGTCAGAACAAGTCGATGTCACACACAATCCTTATGACTATGAGTCTACTTATACAGTGTCAGTTATATGTAGCACGTCTCGTGAAGTGGTAAAAGACAATCTTCTCCAACATGTTGACCCTAATTCCCCAATCCAGCAATTCTTTCCTCAAGAAGTGGGGAATTTGCTTCAAGTTCAAGTGCAACCGGCTCAAGAATAGGAGGTGGATAAGAGAATGGATGGTATTCGGTGTAGCTCCCTATCCTGAGATGCTTGACCAGTGTAGCCAAGTCATCCGATTGCTGGCTCACATGTATCTTTGACTTCGAAACTCAAGCTTGCTTATTGACTATATGTACATGCATACTCCAATGGGAATTGATTTTAGTCCGCCTATATTTTCTAGAGTTTTGATTTGTGCATTTTTTAGTTTTTTTTAATACTATATACAACAACATTTACATAAGGACCTTTTCTTCTTAAGACCTTAGGCTATCCCTCTTTTTAAGCATTATTGCAACCCACACATTCTGTCCTCATACCTCTTTGCTACTGGATTGGGTTGGGGCAAAATGGCCACGGAATTGTGACTTCGTATGTTTCCATTCGCTTGTGCCTCATGCTGATAAATACAACCCTCTTCCACTTCAACTAAGTTGAGTAAAGTGTAAGGTGCATGTATGCAAGTTAGGTCACTGTTGACAAGAGTCATGTGTGTATTTCGATATATTCTACTTATGCAGTCAAGATGACACTGAACCTAGTCTTGTGGTCTAGAAGAATTAAGTCTAGTAGACTGAAGTATCTCACTATAAGGTTCCTGCGATTAAGTAGATTTAAGTTCCAACCAAGCTCCAATCTTCGAATTTTATTTAGACTAGTTTAATTATCATTATCAATTCAAAAAATGTAAATGTTATGTACACAAGGAAAATATTTTTGTAAAGCATTTTTTCTAATTTTGAAATTTTTATGGTTTTTAAAGATTTTACAAAATTTTAGGGGTTTTTGAAAATAAAGACTAGTGGAAAAAGAAACTATGTGCGGGTATTTACAAGAGTGTATCTATATTTACAAGAATTAAGGTGTATTTTGTACTAAGAATTTGCAACTTGAATGTTAGTGGGTATTTATATACAGATTTTGTAAGGAACTTTTATTTACTTGAATTATGTGCACGATTCTCAAAATAGTTTGAAAATTTTTCACAAACATCTTGAAATCTTTATTTTGCAAATAATTTGACAAACAATTTTTACAAACATATACAAAATTTGAAAATCTTTTGCAATGATTTTTCAAACAACATATATAGATTTTACAAAATATTTTTACAACCATTTTCCAAATCATTTGTAAATATATTTTCAAAACATTTTATTCAAACAGAATAAAGGATTTTTTACAAACAAAACATTTGGACAAAAATTGAAAATATTTACATAAAGTTTTCCAAACAGTTTTCAAAAGATTTTTCAAATATTTCCAACCATTTTTCAAATCCTTTTACAAACCATTTTAACTTAATTAATCAGTATATACAAAGAATTTTAAAGAATTTTTATGCATACATATATATTCTTTATAATTAATTAATAGTATTTTAGCCATATTATTTAAAAATACGAAAGTACGGGTTATGGCTAAAGTATATACAACATATATATGACAACCATATACTTAGCTTGAGCTATGTCCTCATAAATCAGAAAGAAAAGAAGACATAACTCGTACTGAGTATAAAAGAGCCTATACTACAATGACGAAAGAATGAAAGAATGATAAGTCAATTGTCCCCCTATACTTAGTATTAAATAATTCTAATTATAACAAACTTTAGACAACATGGAGGGGGGTCAACGGTGGGAATGAATAGATCAACAACTCAGTCTGTCTCCCTATATACTTTGGGTAAAAGATCCATAAGTATAGACATGAATATTAATAAGAAAGGAGACAAGAAAGGGATCAAGAATACGATAAAAAATACGTTGGAAGAGTGTATGCATCACTCCCACTTTACTTAGGATAAAAGATCCATAAGTATAGGCAATAACAGAAGTGACGAAATGAAATTAAGAAAGAACAACTAGGTCTACACCCTCTAGACTAAGAACAAAGTAGGTCCTAATTATATATACACATATCAGATAGTCGGTCTCGGGTGTAGGACAAACATGAGAGAGAAGGAATGGAAAAGAAACACATACATACAAGAGGTGTGGATTGTTGAGGTACCTCTCAATGAGTGCTAGGTTTTACGCCCCTAGTAAGACACAAAGGTTAGGATAAAACTGTGTCAATGTTCAGGATGACATCTATCAGATGAATGTCGTACTCTTGCTATCATCCTGTAGTGAGAATGATGACGAAATCAAAAAGAACACATGTATATGTAATGAAGCAGGTGTGTACCACTGGGAGAAGATAAATGAAAACTAAACCAGGATCCATTGATTCAGAGTAAAACATCGGCTTATAAGAATGGAGTGAGTAATCAAATCCAGCAAAATCAAATATGGAGAAGGATGGAGCACTGATGGAATCTTCCATGTCAATTACAGTCACATAAAGATACAAAAGTAAAGATTTGGATACTCTCTAAGCATCTAAGCATATGAAGGACATATGGTCGATAGATCAACGTAATAGTCGAATGCCACAAAGCACGAACCATCCTCATCAGTGTCGTCGAGGAGAGCAGACTCAAAGGAGTAATAGAAATCTGGTGACTCGGTCATTGTAGTAGATAGACCGACTGCAGAATAAGTAGGTGAGATTGAGTACCTTAGATGTGTTGCATCCACCCATAGAAAACCCTCAATGTGTAATGCAAGCTGATCACCGAAAAGTGAGGTCATGCTGGAATCTAAACTCTCATCCTCTAAAAAAAATGATCACACTCATCAATATGGAGGATGTAGGGTTGATGGGAGGGGATAAAAAGATGGGGCATGCAAAATGACAATCTTCACCAAACTACATCTGTTGGAATGGATCAAGATATCGATCTAAATCAGTAATGTTCTCTATGGGGATCTGGAAGTCAGGGAGAGGAAAATAGATCGGCTGAAAGGATGGGTGAAACAATGCGGGTTCTGACTCTATCTCCTGAGTTACCGACAGAGGTGGTACAACATACGCCTGAAACATGACTCGCAAAACCAATTCAAGGGATGGTATAGAGAAATGGAAACACACAACAACTGTATCATCATCTTCAATCTATATTTCTTTAGAGATCACATACTCAATCATGTGTGCCAAAGAAGAAACCTCAATAATCACATCACACAAACCAGATCCAAAATCCACCAATGGAAGCACACTCACTCTAGCCGCAAATCTTCCCGACTCACATAAATCATCATTATCCTTAGAGTGGGCCTCATCAAACTGCACAACATGCCTAGAGATATGAGAAGATGATATGGGAGGTGACAAAAGGGTTGGTGATACATATGGAACAAAAGTTCGGATAAGACTCCAACTGCACAAGGGTTGAGGTCAAACCGAACTAGGCAAAATTATGGCTCAAGAAGATAGTCATCTTGAGCCGGACTGGGGATGTTGACTCTACGGTGATATGGGTGAAATGAGTCGCAAGATCTGGTAGGAGATAAGGGTAACCCATGATCACAATGCAGATGAAGCGAAACAAGAAAAATGACTCAATAAATGGAAAGAAGAAAATGCCTTGAATACTTCTAACTTAACAAGGAACGCACTTGGATCCACAATAGACAATCAAACACAAAGCAAACTCTAATCCACCAACTCAACACAATAAAAACCATAAGAGATCAGTCAATTGTCTTATCAATTTTAGAGTTACGTGACTTATAAAAATGTATACAAGATCACATGTGTAGTATCCTAGAGTGGTTGTGTTCTACTTGGCGTAGCACACCTTATAGATCACCGGAACCACTTCGTCTACGGCCGGAGGCAAGTGATTGCAGCAAGCATCATGGCCTAAAAGCCGATCCAAGTGTTTAGGGAAAAAGTCCAATGGTGGGGGCTCTAGTCCTTAAGCGTGCGTGCCTCACTCAGTCTGAATACATGTGTAGAAAGAGAGAGTTGCTCTTCCCAAGACAATGAATCTGATTATGTTTATTTTAGAGTCAAATATAATTAGAAGTCTCAATTTTATTTTGTTTATCATTTTTTGGATATTTTTCATGCATGTGAACTAACGAGAATTGAATATCTCCCTCGATCCGTGGTCCCTCACAACAAGGTCAAACAAGGAAGATGGTCAGAACAATACAAATTAAAATTAAATAAAATGAGAAAGAAATTAATGATAATATACAAGTAGAAAAAAAGTAATCTATGCAAAAATGCTACCCGACGACGACGCCATTTGAAAACTCAAGTTTTGCAAGGGTCTAATGTGGTCTACACAAGGCGAGATTTGTATTAGTCCTACTAAAGCCTGGAATCTATACTAGCTTATCCTACTAAGACTATTAGAGAAAGATCCTATTACATTATCTTGCACCCAGTTCTTTTCATTTTCAAAGAGAACTCATAGCCCTTCCATCTTCCTTACCTGTCTGGACTATCTATCTTGGTCTCTTATTGCTAGAACAGACAAAGCAGCAGACCCTTGGCTTGGGAACAAGAGGAAATTCCCCAACTAGTATATAAGATGGGCAAAATCCAATAGTAGAACCAAAACCTTTTGCAAGACGAAGGAATGGGACTGATTATTGATTCAAGACTTGGAGGAGGCGTGGAAATAATTTCATGTCAAACCCCTTGGAGAATACAAGGGGATAATGAGGATGAAGAGTGTCAACAGGCGTCGGGTAAGCAGAGGATCATGAATGAACTTCCTTTCCTTTTCATGAACAACTAATATATAAGAAAATGGAAAAGAAAGATAGTTGGGAGTCACAATCATAACCGATATCAGATGAAAGGGGAAAAAGGCTACCAAAAGCTAGACTCGAATAAGGGCTAGGAAAGTCTTAGGAGTTCACTTCCTTTCCTCCTAAGCTCAGTTTCAGGAGTGGATACGGTTACTTTCCCCTCTTGGATGTCCCAGCGGTTCAGGGTTCACTCGAGACCTCGGTGCATGAAGTACATATGGTGCAAGGTGACACAGGTCCTGTCGGGCATGCTCAAATCAAAAGGGTTATAATCCTTCCTTTCCATAATATAGAATCTTGTCGTTTTTATATGTATTTGTCAGAAAAGTTCAACCACTGAACTTCCTCTCTCGGCCCATACATAAGTGAACTATAATGGTGCTTCAGGAGCACGGTCATCAAGTATTAGAATGAAATAGACTTTCCTCTGAAAAAAAGAAGCTCGTGATGCGCTACTTCGTCAACTATAGGGGGTATTTGGAATATTCTGTCCTTGTATTTTTGTATTTTATTTTTAGTCAAAAAAAGTTCTTCTCTTGTTCAAAAAATTCAATTTACATTTTGAGCACTGCCTACGTCACCACACATGCTCATATACGTGAGGTGATGAGCATTTTGTAGAGGACCCCCTCCAATTCTGAATATTTCTTTTTAGTCCTCTAACTTGGATACTAAGTGTTATATTTTATGAGAAATTGCATCTAGGACCTTTACTTTCTAGAGTATTATAAAAACACCCCTACAAGTATTGTATTTATTTTTGTTATTTTTATTTTTATTAAATGTCTTGAATGATTTAAACTTCCTAGAAAAATTAGGGTAAATGCCTTGAATATTGTTATGTTGCATATATTGTTATGGAGGTATTTCTCTTTATTTTAATTTTATTAAAAATAAAAAAACAAATAATTTATTCCTTATTTGCATTTCAAAATAAAAAATTTATAAAATAACTTTTAAAAATTTTATAAAAATTAGAGTATCTTTATGTTATTGTTTTTGTAACTCTAGACCGAAAATCACTAAAAATTACAAAAGAAAACATTAAAAATTAAAAACACCAAAAACCTATAAAAATATTTAAAAATTATTAAGAAATCTAAAAACATTAGATTCTTTTTTTGGATTTTGTCTAGTGTTCATATTATATATTAAATACTTTTGGAAAATTTTGAGATCCTTATCTATTTTTAAATTATGAAACAATCTAGCCTAATATTATTCGTCACTGTTTTGTCATCTCTACTCAATTAAAAATCCACAAAAATCATCAAAAATTATAAGAAAAATAAGAAAAATAGATAAAATTATTAACCCTAATTTTTTTATTTTGTAATTTTTAACTATATATAGTTGTATTTATAAATATAAAACATTATATATTACACATATCTATATTATTATTATTATAAATTACGTATTATTAATTATAAATACCCTAAATATATTTTAAAACCTTTGAAAATAAAAGTGATCGTACTTACTTATATTTTCTTTATTATATATATATTAAATTATATCATATATAGTGATTATATTATACTTATCCTACATATATACTTATATACTTACTACATATTAAAAAAGGAAATTGAAAATCAGAAAAAAATATAAAAAGAAAATAAAATTAGTAAATTAAAAACAAAAATAAAATAGTAAAAACCCATAAAAATTAGAAAATTCTAAAAACACAAAAATGCATTTGTTGATTTTTTATTATTTTTTGTGTCTATCCACATTGCTCTTTTGTGGTTTGACCCCTACACTTGCGTACTATACTAACATACTATTTTGTAGGGTATAACAAATTTTAGCTCACTATTTATTGCTTGATAATTATTGTGGGTTAATTGTTGATTCACTTATTGTTGATATCCGAGAGCTGAGGGAGCGGTCGACACCATGATTATCGGACGCAACTTGTGGTGAACCGCAGACCCTCCAAGACTGGATGTTAGGATCCCTTGATGATCTAGTGTTTATCATAAGGATCTCAATTAAATATCCACTATCAAATCGCAGAGGACATATATACATTGTAGATTTTCATCAATCTCCGTCACCTTATTGCTTTGGAGAGGCCATCAACGTAGAGGAAAATTCTCCTAGGTTGTGCATGTGAAACCTTATTCTATGTGACCCCTAGGCAAGCTCAATATTTGTTAAGTATGTAAAGAGCCATTTCCAAATGCAACAACTCACTTTAAATGACTAACTTTAAATGGACTCGTGGGCCGTGGTAATGACTAAGGCTTAAATAAATCCCCAATTGTGACCTCACCCTGACCCCATGCAAATAAAACACTCTCCTCCCTTCCCTCTCCAGCATCGTTGCCTCCACCTGCGATCCTTCTTGCTCCCTCCCTTCCCTTATAGCTCCACCCACAGGTGTTGTTGCTCCATGTTGGAGGTTCCTCATCCATCCTCTTGCATTCCTTTCTCGATGTTATTCTCTTATCCTACTGTGAGTATGCCCTAACTCCATTTACTAGCAATGACATTTTTTGTGTGATGTATGTATTGCTAGTGAATTATTAGTATGTAATGTTGTTTGTAGTATATTGAAAGTATTGAATTGTTCATGTATAATGTTGTTTGTTCTCATTTTTGAAGCAACTAGAAGTGATGGAAGTGATGTGCTTATGTCACATTTGTGGGAAAGTGGTTAAGGCTAGGAAAGAAGTCAGATATGAGGGAGGTCTGGAAAAAGCCATAAGAATCTGGATGGGTTTGTGGGTTGACCTTTTCCAGATTGGTAGAGAAGATTGTAACCTTGTTTCATATCGACATTACCAATGATGTAGAACTTCATGTATTTCGCAAGATGTTGGAGAACGATGACACGTTTTTGGTGAATGGTGAGTATGACAGTTATGTTGACAATAATTTGCAGTACACTGAGACGATTGGAGGCCCATGCCGATAAGTTCTCTTTACCGACATCGTACGCACATGAGATTGTATGTCAGTACCCCGACATTCTATGGCTATGGCTGATGAACGCGAAATTTGCCTCTTTAAAAGTGATGAATTGTTGTATAGGAGGCGAATCTCGGTCAATTAAAATACCACAAACTTTGAATGTTGTGGAGTATTTATAATTGGCAAGTCTGCCAAGGACGAATATAGGGACACGAGCTACTCCATCTATTTATCGAATTTCGATATGTTCAGAACATGTGTCAATTATTTCTCAATTATAAGCCTTCATGCAAATGCGCAAGATGCATTAAGTAGGTTAATATGCAATAAAATGAGACATGTAGTATTGATTTTTATGTTATTATAAGACAATGCATGAAAGTAATGCAAGAGATCCTATATGAAAAACAAAAGATTACAAATATACCCTAAAATGATCACTGAAAATGAGAAACATAATAAGCATTGAAATTAGAGTCACTTTGATCACAATAATAATATCAGTCATCAAATCAGAGCAAGGACAAGCCAAGAAAGGACATCATCTAACATTAAAAATCACTTCTTTTAATATGATGTCGGATGAGAAAATTAGACATGCCATGATATAGATGATGAAACAAGGATCAAAACGACACTAAAATCATGTAATTTGAATATACGACGCTCAAGTTATGAAGAAAACAATGCACAGGTATAATTGTAATAAAAATGCAAGAAATAAAAGGATAAATATTACATTTAGGTCCCTAGAGGGACCTAAATGTAAATATCAAAAACCGTCTGGGTCTGTCTGTAATTTCTCCATGCGCATGGGAGCATTTCTGCAATTTCCAAAAGTTGCGAGGTTCTCCCTGTAAATTACCCAGGAACGCACGGAGGCACATGCCTGGGGACCAATCTGCAAATCTTTAAAGGTCCTGGGTCTTTCAAGCAATTTACCTAGGACCTCACGTGCGTCGCACGTGAGGGGCCTAGGCTCGGGAGGCGACTCTGGTTCGGGACACGTGGGAGCACTAGGATGGCTCGACTCAAGGTTTGGTGGACCCGAGCCTATAGGTTCGGATGGAGGCTCGGTCCACCACGTGTCTTCATCTTGGCCCTTCGATCCAGATGATCGGACGACACCTGTAGCTTCTCCTCCTCCGCAGGCCACCGGAGAAGGCGGGGCTCCAACGACCTGCCCTTGGCACCTCCACAATCCATGTCAGCATCTGATGGTCGGGGAAGATTTCTGGAAGGCTTGCGAAGATCCTGGAGGCACGACGAGGCTCCGGTGATGATCAAGGCTCGAGTTCGATGGAGTCTCACCGGAGGAGACCAGCTCGAAGGAGCTCCGATGCTATCTCCGGCCAATCAAAGTTCCTGCAAGAGTTAGCTTATAATCGAAGCGAGTGTGTGGGTGCGTGAGTGACTGATGGTGAATGAGGGTCGTGGAGGCGTCGGGAGGCGGTGGCCCAGGGTCTTCTTCTTCGGTGATGTGGTGAAGAAGGGGGTCGGAGTGTGGGGGGTTCTAGAGAAGAGAGGGATGGTCGGCGAAGATGGGAGTGGAGTTGCGATGCTCGTGGGATGATTAAATGGTGCTGGAGTGTAATGTAGACTGTGGATAAATTGGGAGAAATCAAAGAAAAAGAAGGGGAGAGATATACCTCGTCGGAGAGGGGAACCCGGTGGAGGAGGCAACTTGGGTTGAGCAGCAATTGCTGCTCCAGTCTTTGCACGACGAAGGCAGTCAGACTTTGGTGCTCAGTGGACGCTAGCGGTGTTGCGACACGGTGGAGCAACCATGGGTCTACACCGGGGAAGGAGTCGTCGTCGCCTCATTGATCCGCCCCCCTACTATCACCAGAGGGGCGAGTGAGGCTAGGCTAGTGCCAAGAATGGTGGACCAGGTGAACAGAGGTAGTGGACGAGGTTTTATAGGCGAAAGTGGAAGCGTTACAGGTAGTGGTGGGGGCATTTTCGACAACCGAGGTTTAAATGGAGGAGTGATGGCGAGGGTTGATGGAGGTTACGTGAGGATGGTGGTTGAATGACTGTCATGTTGGCGGCGTTATGAGAGGGAGAGGTGGACGGAGGTCTTGGCTGGAAATGGAAGGGCGAGGCGTAACAGACGAAGAGGAGGGGGGTTACAGAGGTAGACAATGAAGATCTAACCGTTGGATCTTATGATCCAACGACCAAGATTAGGGCGCAAGTGGAGGGTTGGGATCAGATCAAAGATCTGATCAAGCGGTGGAGAGTTAGGCAAGAGCCGATGGCTAGGATGTGACCTGGCATTTTATCCTACGGTGGGGGATGGGGGAATACGTGGCATGGTAAGAAGCGTAGGATGAAAAGCGATCGAGTGGCTATGGAGAAGGGGCGACTTGGAACGAGGAGGGGCGTTGGATGGTATAACGATCGAGCGGCTGTGGTTAAGGGGGAAACGAGCGGATGAGATCAGATCCGAGGAAGGATCAGATGGTGGGCGATGGAGCGGAGATGGACGGTTGAGATGTTGGTGAGAGGGATCAGATCCGACAGCTCAGGAGAGTGCCGGGTGGCTGGAGGAGGCGCGGGCCACATGGGCGACCCAGAGGGCGCCACGTGGCCCAACCAGAAAATTCGAAAATATAAAAACAAAGAAAAATATAAAAGAAATAGTTAGAGGCAAAATCAGGAAAAAGTTAAAACATGAAAGTTGCTCGTCTCGACGAGATCTACAAGTTTCATGTCGGTTAAAAATCCAAAAGAGGTCATTTGTACAAAATATATTTTTAGGGATATTTCTAAGGGGGATAAAAACACCGACTTTTGTTTTTGAGATTTTTTGTGTCTTTTAGACTTTTTAAGGGTTAGTGAATTATAGATAGTTACTCTACCTAATTTTTAGGGGGTATTGATGATAAAATAATTACAAAGAAAATAAAGGAAATTAAATACAATTAATTAAGGTTAATTCTACACAATATAAGACATGATAAAAATAAAGAATTAATGGATATTTTTATTGGATTGATTACGTCAGGGGTTTAATATGTGATTTTTAGCACGATGAATACGAGATTCATCAATGGCCTGGGGAACCCATTTTATTTCTCATACACCCATTGAGACATGACTTTTTCTTCCAAGTTCCACAAACCTCATCATATATCTCCAACTCTAGTTGACATGACAACATTAGCATATGTTCCTCAATCTTTGGGACCTACCTAGATGACCCACAATCATTATCCCAGATAGAAGGACTCGCTTCCGTGCAGAGTCCCATCACCAATATTGGGAGGACCACTGTCCCGAGATTGATCATATGATGGTGGATACATCACAAAATATTGATGATGAAATGGAAATGGTGATGATGAAATGTCGAATGCTGAGAACCAAGATGTCCATGTTGAGTCTGACATTCCTCTCTGAAACACATGTGGTGGCGATGGTTACATTAGAAATGGTGATGAAGAGATGGTTTTTGATGATGGACTTGCTATTTTGGAAAAGTTGAGGAATGAGACGGCCTTCAAGTTGAAAAATGGCTTAGTTTATTTAATTAAATTGTTTCACATAAGCCACCCTTACAGATTTTCGATGCATGAATCCGACTGTTATGTATGAATTGTTAGTAGCGAGAGGAGCAGGGGATTCATGTGGCGATTGGGTTTCCATCGCCATCCTCTTGATGACCTCTTTGTGATATCTAAAAAAGATGCACCGCATACATGATTGCATCATGTGGTAAACCAAGATCACCCTCATCGTGATTGCAGCTTCATGACAGATAGATTTCTGAATCAAATCAAGATCTCACCTACCTTGAAGGCTTCATACTTACAACAACTTATTTATGATGAAAATGGGTGCATGATGTGTTTTTGGAGGATATAGGATGCCATGGGAAACAAAATATAGACAGTACAAGGTAGTAAGAAGTTCCCCATAGCACCCATTGTGCATATGAGGCCCAATTGGCAGGGCAACCCCTTGGGACATCGTTGGCAAGCATATGTCGACGTCACCATTGAACCCACAAACATGGTATGGCCATATTGTGACACATTTGACCTTCAGATAGCCTCACATGTATAAAGTTAAATCTACCATGATACTATGATACTATCTATTACACGTGGTTTAAATATATTTCTATCGATTTTCTTAGGTTGTTTCGATATTTTATGCAGTAGATGTGATTCATATGTGTCCCCTTTGCTGCTTTGAATTGCAATATCAATATGTGGCTAGAGTATCACTCATCTATTTCAGTTTGGTTGAGTTATATACTACAGATCATGTCCTCAAATAGTTTGGAGCAATGTAAGGGAAATTAGGGACCACACATTGCACATGATTCTGATCGATAGATCTTCGGGGGAATATTAAGATTAATTGGATTCATATTCATACCAACTTCTTGAGGATGTGGAACAACCAAAGGGATTACATCAATGAGATGGTCCCTATAATACCAGAAGGAGATGGGGTCACCTACGACTACATGACTTGGTGCAATCCTATCACTCATTCATTGGCAATCACAGGTGCATCATAGACTTTGTTGTAAGTAACACTTTAAAATTCCATATATTTTCAACATATCAAAAATATGACAAGACTTTCTCCATTTTAGTTGTCAACGTTCAAGGAGATTCGTCTTGCGAGGGATGAGCCTGGTCATCTGGATTTGTTGGTAGTTGATTCTAAGTGTTTTGTTGATGTTATCAAAAGGCAGTTTAGAGATGGTCTAGATGATGAGGAGGAGGGTAGATCTAAGGAAAAAGGAGTGTATACATAATCAACTCCTAGGGAGAGGGTGAAAACACGGACGAGGACTTTATGCTCGGAGGAACATGATTACGGCGTGTCCAGCTGATTTTGGGGACTTCTCAGAGTAGACGCCAGCAAAAATGGTCTCCATGATTGATTTCCGTACTCCATTTTAGGTGCATGCCACTCTTGAAATCCCGTCGACACCAACAACCTCGGTGAGGAAGAGGGGCCTTATTGATGCCGACCATTTGCATTACTCTCCATTGCCGACACTGCATATATATGCCATTGAAGTTGACGATGTTGACAGATCTTGGATTTCACATAGACCAAACTTGTCAGATATGCCTGGCCTTGCAACTGGAGCTCTAGTCGCATCCACGAGAACCAGAGGAAATGCTAATAAAACTTAGAATATTCCGTAGGAGGAAGCATCAGTGATGTACTTGTTATATATACTCTTATGTAATACTTGTAAAATCAATCAGCAATTGTTCA
Organism: Ottelia alismoides; assembly: GCA_037367405.1. Lineage (NCBI taxonomy): Eukaryota > Viridiplantae > Streptophyta > Magnoliopsida > Alismatales > Hydrocharitaceae > Ottelia > Ottelia alismoides. Next base: position 83,511 of record JAZKJV010002700.1, read on the forward strand.
TAACACGCCCTTCCTCTTTTATGAGCTTGTTCACTTTTATTAATGGTTTAAGCATATTTGAGGACTCGCGTGGATGGTTCAATTGTATGAAATGGCTCAAGTGTAGAGCCTTACAAAATGTTCAAATGTATCCCAAACGAATTTTGATTTAATTGATCCTTAAAGCACCTCCATGAATGGAGTTAATACATTATTTTTTTAAAACCAGAGAGCAACTCTTGCTGTAATCTAATACCTTATTTTGGTAGGTTTCATCCCTTGGGCGTCTCAAAGGTCCCATAGGTGTAGGACTTGGGGTTTTTTTGGAACAAGAAGCAGCTTCCTGGTAACGGGAGCTGATTCGATACATGTTCCATGCACAACTGTTTCCATGGGAAATGTCTCCCTGATCATTTGCTATGGGAGTTGTTGCCTCTAGAAATGGCTCCCTTCTAAAGGCAGCCGTTATCAGAGGCAATGGATTCCTTACAATTCATAACAAATATTAAGTTCGTCTGAGGGTCACGGGAAATAAGATTTAGTGCACATTTCTTTGGTGAAATTTCCTTCGATCGACTGTTAGATCAAGGCAGGGATCGCCATATCGCGATATATCGTCGATATATCGGCGATATATCGGTATCGACAGGTCACCGATATATCGCCGATATGGACGATATCAGATATCGACAGGAGAAAATGCCTTGGTGGATACCGGGTTTCAGCGATATGCGTCGATATATCGCCGATATATCGGCGATATATCGGTATCGACATTCTATCGAAACGATATCGATACCGATATTTCCTTCCTTGGATCAAGGAGATGACGCCTATCAAAATCGTTCCTCAACACCAGGCGCTCACGTGCTCGGTTCATGTGAGAGAAGAGATTACAACTACGCCTTTGACGTCTTTCAGTTTTGTAGACAATAATGAAATACATAATAAGTAAATACAAATTTGTAATATTTAACAAAAGTTGTAATAAATAAATACGTAGTTGTAATACGCAGTTAAATAATTGTCCTAAGTAATATTTGATTAATACATATATTCAAGATCTTAGACAAGCATGATTACATTGCTTACTTTCAAGCTTGTAAAATGAAAGAAAATGAAAATATCATTTTTGTAAATCGTGAAGTGATTGTTGGATGATTAGAAAGATAAAATACAAAAGATTGAGATTACCTGCCTATTAATTCGTTTAGGAATATATTAGCTATTAGACTTCTAATGAGTAAATGATCTCAACTGTTTATGTAGACTAATTGGATTAATATCTCTTCGTAATAAACACATTTTCTCTTTTAGTTCGACTCAATAATATAGTAATCGTTTACAATGGTAATCATAATATTCCAAATAAAACTCACGTCATTCTAATTGTGATGCATATAATGTACCCGGTTATCATGTTAGACTAACGATACAAAATTATAACTCTATATGTAACTTTTACAACTTTTAATTTGTACAATCCCAATTGTGTAAGTAAAATTCGCAACACGTAGTGTATTCAGTAACAACTTATTAATATACCAATACACAATAATGTTAGAAAGTTACAACTTAATGTGTAAGTTTTACAACTTTTATTTTACATAATTAAATTCTATAGATAATATCTATAACATGTAGTGTTTTCGGTTACAACTTATAGATTTACTATAGATGCAAATGAATGTCGAACTTGAAATAATGAAAATGAACAAGAATTTAACCAAGAAAATCAAAATATGGGTTCATGGTTGTGAAAGAAGATACATAGTGGACCATTGTCTGTTATAAAATATGGACAATTGTCCATTGAGCATATCGAGACAAACTCCATAACTGCATATCTGTTTAATAAAGTATTGCCACGACGAGTATTATCAAGAGCATATTATGCATATATTTAACTCACTAAGGTCATTCAGAGTGGGAGTTTGTATTTCTGAAATGCTTGTCAGTTTTTATTTCTTCTTAATTATTTTGTCATTTAGGAACGCTAAGGTTATTATTCTTCGTAAATATTACATTTTATGTTCACTTTATTATTCACTAGGTTTGATTTCAAATAAGATGTACTAGTTGGGAAATTACATGTCAAGATTACATTAGCATTGCATGTTCTTATCCTCGTTTAACCGTTCTTGGTACAGTTGGTGTAACTAACGAAATCATTTTGCTCTCATGTTATGTATAACCAATACATTGAGATGGAAAAAACACATTAAACTAATGACCTGCGGAGCATATTTGAATATTAGACAACACATAAATATAAAATCACACACATAATCCAAGTAAGAGATTCTTGTGTTATAAATAAATGTATTTAGAATTATCAATTTTATAGCCCAAAAAAGTGATCCAAGAGGAAACTTTTTTCAGAATCTATCTTGGGCATTAATATATTTGATGACATGAAAATTTGTTATGTACACAGAACAAGTACAATTTTCAGGTACTAAACTATAAACTCAATTTCGATATGGTACTTGAACTTTAAAAAGAAATAATATTGTATTCAATCTGTAAGGCATGCCTCAATATGATACATAACTAATGAAATTTAGTTGCTCCTCTTTGTCTTTCTGGTTGTATATCACATTTGTTTGAAATCAATTCTATATAAATCTTAAAGATCGAATACCGCATTGTTATTTTTAAAGTTCGGGTATGGCATTGTTATCTCAAGCTTGATAATTATCTGACCACCATCTTCATTAATTAAACATCCTGTATTCCTTGCACCGGTACCATGCGGAGTTGATCTTAGATCGTTTACATGATTGAACTCATTCCTAGTTATCCGAAAGTTTATAGAAATTCTCCGTAAATCTCCCAAATCCCACCAATTCGTAAACTAAGCATGCTTCATTACGATAGATACTTTTATTTTTGACAATTACAAAATATGTTTATGGAAATAAACTTTAAATATAAGCTGTAGTTCGTCGATTACAGAAGTGGTGGATCGTGATACGTTCTACTAATCCATATGGCATGGAAGTATGTAAATTCTTTAAAGAGGCCTTGTCGGACCAGCCTCGATAATGGGCCTAAATTAATGGTTGAAGTTGAGCTCTAAGCCCATCTCCCCATTCATATCACTTGAAACTCTTACATATCATTATAATGTTGGGATGTCTACACTTGGCTTCTTTCAAAGTTTTTCGATGATGTTCATGAGCGTAACTTTTTCGTAATTACATCTGTGACCTTATATTCTTATAGAGTTCATCGTATTGCCCTTCCACTAAAGTAATATAGGGGCACATGTGTAATAACAGAAGTATACCGCTGTGAATCTTGTATGTATGTATGTATGTATGTATGTATGTATGTATGTATATGTATATGTATATGTATATATATATATATATGGACATAAGTGTAATGAAAAAAATTAGAAATATAATTGTTATTGAATTTTTTTGAACATTAATAGAAGTGTAAAAATCCCTATAATGTTTGCAACCGCATCCAATATGTAAAGTGTTTCTGTCCTTTTTAAAGAAATCCATCAAGGTTCATTCATGAAAAGTCATAGACAAAGAGTATCAATAACTACATACCCGTAAAAGTTCAAGAGAGACCTTGCACATGCCAAGATAAAATAGATATGCAAAAATAGACATGCACAAAGACGCTGCGTTGGACCCAAATTACAGAAATGATAATCCAACAGACCATGCTAAGGATAATTAAAGCCATTGTATACCATGATACAGATTCCCCATCGGGACCTTGAATCATTTTCCTTCTGTATAATTCGACTGTTTCTGGTGGGATAAAAGTGTAATAATTTTGAGCAAAATGTTGTTCAAAAGTTTGAAAATTTTATAGACGATGGCGAATAAACTCTAATATCTGTTGAAGACTCTTCGTGCTGACAAACCTTGACGCAGATCAACCATCCACTTGGCAAGAATACAAAAGGTATGAAAATGTCAAAGTCAACTCAACAATGGGACGAAATCTGTTCCCCCACGTTTGCACAGAATAGCATGGGAAAATATTTCTGAATCAATGGGCTTTATGCATAGAATGGAGACGAGATCTGACTGGAGCTCATGACGTGTGGTAGAACGTCAGGTTTTGGAATAGGAACATCAGAAGAACGGGCCAACCTGTCCAAGTTCATCAGGTATGATTAGTAAGACGGAGTACGTGGCATCAAATCAATGTCTTTGCAAAGTCACACTCCACCAGCAGGTGAGGTAAAACCCATGACTGCCTGCAGCGAAGCTTCCTCTGTTCCATAATTGTCATCAGGGAGTGACACACTGCATGACGACACGAAGATTGATTAGTATTTTGTTCTACTCCACATTTCTGGGTGTTGACCTGCCCTAACTACAGAGAATCTGCCTTTATATAGTAAGACGCAAACGTCGCTTTCAGGGGTCGGTCCCCTTCTCTACCGTCATATTCCTGTGTTGAATTAGCTGTGTGTACCGCACAGTTTCTTTATGATTATATTTTTTAATCATGATCAAATCAAATGTTCACCAAAAAATATATTATAATCATTAAAAAGTTAATATAACGTATAATCAAGGGTGATTTATTCATGAAAATTCATCAAAAAAATCAATAAAATTCACCGTTTGATCCGTAATAAGTGATATACACGTGAAAATGCAAATTTTTTAGAGATTCGATGAATGCATGAAGGTGTAACTAAGAAAGAGAAATTATGAAGAGAAAGGAAGAAGAAAAAATGGAGGAGGAAGAAGATGAAGAAGGGGTTTGGACAATTATTCCCCTCTTAACTGCACCATGATTTGAAAAATCATGGTTAAGTCAACTCATTAACGGTTAAACTAACGGAGGGACACAAGTGATAGAACGGTAAGAAGTCGGGGGCACAACTGATATTCCCAAAAAGGGAGGAGCATAACTGATATTGGACTATCTTAGAGGGGCACAACTGATAAAAACCCTATAATTAATGTCACATCGTGATATCGCATCACATTTATCATTCGAATTCTCTCCAAACCTTCCTAACCATCCAAAAAGCTACTATTCATAGGAGGTTACTGTTGGGGACAGATTCATCAACTACCATAGGACTAGAATCACGATCGAAGAAGAAAGCACGCCTAATCGCATAAGACGAGGATTTATAGTGGTTTGACAATGTGCCTACTCTAGATGTTCACACCAAACTCTCTCTATTATTGTTTGAATGATGATAGGTACAATATATCGTGCCACAGGGCTTCTTTTATACTACAACAATAGAATACCAAGTATTCAGCAATCTCCACCACCAGCTCTCAGCCAATCAGAATCCAGGGGATGGATTAAGCATCTCAGCAATCCAATCCAATAGCTTTCGGTCAGTCAGGATGCAGAATGTGGATCAGACACCTTAGCAATTCAGCCCAACACCTATAAACCAATCAGAAGGTAGGAGGGAGATCAACCATATCAGTAATGATCTCTAGTAGTATTCAACCAATCAATGTTCACATGATGAATCTTAACAATCTCCCTCTTGAATGCTGATTTGTAGCACATGTTACATCTTCAATTGTCCTGGTGTGAGCTTTCCCTTGTCTTATATGCTTGAAGATTAATAGAAGTTGAACATATCTTCAACTTCTCCATCGCTACATATTTTATGAACATATCAGCAGGATTTTCTAATCTGTGGATCTTTTTCAACTTAAATTATAACTACATCAGAATAAAGTGGTATTTCACATCAATGTGCTTAGTCCTCAAGTGAAAGACAAAGTTCTTTGCAAGATGAATTTCACTTTGACTGTCGCTGAATAATTTACAATCTTCACATTCTTTATTCAGTTCTTTCATCAGATCTTCATCCATATCATTTCTGTACAAGCTTCTGTTACCGTCACATATTCTACTTCTCTGGTCGAGATGGTCACTATCTTTTGAAGTCTAGATATCCAACTAACAACTCCGCTTCCAAGGGTAAAGATATACCCTGTTGTGCTTCTCCTGTCAACAATATCTCCTACAATATCTGAGTCCACAAAACCTTGAACAGAAATATCGGTGTTTCCATAACACAATGCCATGTTAGATGTACCTCTCAGATAGCGTATAGTCCACTTCACAACTTCCCAATATTCCTTATTAGGATTCACCATTAATCTACTTATAACTCCCACTAAATGGGAGATGTCTGGTCTTGTGCAAATCATTGCGTACATCAAATTACCCACAGTAGAACGGTAGGGTACTTTTGATATTTATTCATGCGCAGGTTCTTTCTCCTTTGAAAGTTTGAAGTGGCTCCATAAATGTGTTAGAGTAGATTTTGCATTTTCATATTAAATCTCTCAAGTACCTCTCGATGTAATCTAACTGAGACAATCTTAGCTTCTTGTTATTCATGTCTCTACTAATCTTCATTTCAAGGATTTTCTTTGCAGGACCTAGATACTTCATTACAAACTCCTTGGACACCATTGTCTATAGATTTTATAGGATCCTGCAACAAGCACGTCATCTACGTATACTAATAAAATGATGTAAGACATTCTAAACTTCTTAAAGTAGAAACAATAGTTAGCATGATATTTGCAGAATCCTATATTTGTCATTAAAACATCAAACTTTCCGTACCATTGTCTCGACGTCTGCTTCAATCCATAAAGGCTTTTTTGATCTTGCATACCATGTTTTCTTTTCAGTAGTTACATATCTAGTTGTTGCATGCAGATGTCCTCCTCAAGATCTTTATGGAGAAATATTGTCTTAACATCCAACTGCTCCAAATGTAGGTTCTGAGCTGCAACAATACTTAATACTACTCTTATGGTTGAGACCTTTGCAACATGTGCAAAGATATCTGTGAAATCAACTCCTCCTTTCTGTTGAAAGTCTTTTGCCACTAGTCGAGCCTAGTATTTAATGGAACCATCGACTTCCTCCTTCACTCTGTACATTTACTTGTTGTGCAAAGCCTTCTTTCCTTTTGGTAGTGTAACTAAATCCCACGTTTGTTTCTCGAGAGAGAGTTCATGTCCTCATACATGGTTAACCCTCACTGATTCCTTGTCTTACCTTATATATCTTCATCAAAGCATTCAGGCGCATCATTATCAGTCAGTAATAAATAATTTAAGGAAGACGAATAACTTGTAATGAGTTTGCTGATTCTGAAATATTTCTATAGTACTAGAGTTTGCAGATTATTTTGTGGAATGGGTTGCATATTCTCATTACTTGGTTGTGATGTGCTTTCTTCATGAATTTCATCAAACTCCAAAAAATCTAGTTCTTTGTTGCCTTCTCTTTTATCGACTCATCATTGTATAAGGAAGACTCATGAAATGTGACATATAATGCTTCTGACTATCTTCTTGTTCTCCAAATCCCACAATCTATATCCATAGTTATATGTATCATAACCAACAAAGGTACATTTCCTTACTTTGAGGTCAAGCTTTCCTCTGACTTCCTTCTCAATCTGAACATAAGTTATGCATCAAAAGACACGTAAATGAGAAAGTGTTATCTACTTTCCAGTCCATGCTTCTTCTAGAAGATCTCCATCTAATGCAGCATATAGGTATTGATTTATTAAATATGTTGACGTATTCACTACATGAGCCCAATGTCACTTTGAAGGACTTGCATGTAACCTCATGCTTCTCGCACGCTCTATAAGAGTTATGTTCATATGTTCAGCAATACCATTCTATCTGAGATTTCTATTGATCATTTTCAATCTCTCGATCTTATTTTTGGTATAGTAGAATTCAAACTCCTCATTGCTATATTCTCTCCCATTGTCTGACTTGAGACATTTGAACTTTGAACATGTCTCAGTCTCTACTAATGCCTTCCACATTTTGAAGGTTTCAAACCCATTAGATTTATGTTTGATAAAATAAACACATAATTGTTTAGTTGCATCATCAATAAAAGTAATAAAATAATGATCCGCCAAGGGATGGTACATGAGATGGATCCCTTACATCTGTATGAACCAGCTCTAGACTTTTAGTCTTTCATACTCTTGCAGTATTTGTGAAACTGACTTTCTTCTGCTTTCCCAAGATACAATATTCACAGAATTCTAGATCAACCATTTGCAATCCTACCAACTTTCCCTTCGTCTACATGATCTTCATTCCCTTTTTGCTCATGTGACCAAGTCGTCTATACAAACTATTAGCATCACACCGATATAATGCAACATTTAACTTCTCATACAAGCCTGATGCAATATACACGGTTCCTTCTTTCTTACCATGAGTAAGGATAAATGATCCTTTAGACATCTTCCACAAATTTGAATCAATTTATATTACCAAACCATTTTCTGATAGCTGTTCAATAGATATGAGATTCCTTATTAGACTGGATATATATCTAACATTCTTCAATACCAAGAAGACACCATTGGTTTGAGATATGTCAATATCTCTCTTTCCAATTATGATGCAACATTCATTGTCTCTCAGATACACCTTTTCAAAATCACCTTCCACATAATTTTGGAGGATATCCTTTTGTTGAGTGCTATAAAATGAAGCACCCGAGTCCACAATCGAAGACTCACTTCGAGCGTATGCAACACGTATTAAGGCATCACTATCTTCATCATCAGTAAGATTTATAGTTTTCTTACCTTTGTCATTTTCTCTTTTCTACTTTCTTGGCATCTTGTCTTGTAATGCCCCTTTTGATTGTAATTCCAGCATACCACAAAATTTGGATCTCTAGATTTCGATTTTCCTTTTGCTGACATTCCCCTAGAATGTTTTTGCTTCTTGTTGCTCTTTCTGCTTCTTCCTTCTGTATTTAAGGTAGAACCTGACAAGTGTTCTTCTCCAGATGTCTTCCTTCATTCCTCTTCTCCGAGAAGAAGACCAACACCATCCTCAAACTTCAACTTCGCAAAATCAGAGGAGTTGTTAACAGGTACAACTAATGCATTCCAACTACCAGGTAAACTAGAAAGGAGTAGAAGGACTTTTTCCTCATCATCAAACACGATCTTCATAGACTCCAATTGATTGATGATATTATTCAGATCATTCAAGTGTAAAGCAACTATGGAGTGATGGTTTCTAATTCAGATCATTCAAGTCTCGCTCATCTTTAAAATGAAAAACTTCTCCATCAAATATATCTTATTTGATGTGGATGGTTTCTTGTAGATGTTTTGAAGAGCTTTGAAAAGATTCACTGTCATCGTCTCCTTTGCGATATTTGAAGCCACCAATGGAGCAAAGCTGAGTCTTACTGTTCCTAGAACCTTTCGATTTAGGACCTTCCACTCCTCATCCTTCATAGATTCTGATTTCTTCCCTTCGATCGAAAGATAGAGATCCTTCAGATACAAAACATCTTCAATCTGCATCTCGATCCATAGAACGTCTCGATCTTGACATTCAATTCTTCCGTCATCTATGTAGAGGTTGAACTCCGAACCTTACTCCGATACCAGTTGTTGGGGACGGATTCGATCGACCACCACACGACCAGAATCACGTTCGAAGACTAAAGCACAAACAATTGCACATGACGATGATTTATAATGGTTCGATAATGTGCCTACTCCATTTGCTCATACCAGACTATTTCTGCTATTATTTAAATGACACCACCAACTCTTAACCAATCAGAATGCAAGAGGTATGTTAAGCACCTCAGCAATCTAACCCAACATCTATCGATCAATCAGGATGCAGGAGATGGATCAGATCTCTTAGTAATCAAGCCTAATAGCTCTATGCTTATCAGAAGGTAGGGGGGAGATCATCTCTATCAGCAATGCTCTCTACTAGTATTCAACCAATCAGTTTTCACATGATAAATCTCAACAATTACTCCAACCCAGTTACAAAAGAAGCCCTCATCTTTCCTGAAGAACGGACCTGTCAAATGCTTATGCTGACTTCGACTTTTTCGAGTATATATGTATCTATAAGGACACACTTATAATCTGTCCTAATTGAACTTATACATAAATTATCAATGAACTTTTTGGAATTATGTTACTCGTCCTCTAGATATACCCAAATGAGTTGTATCGTGTAGATGTTAATATATGCTTCTTGTATATGTATCTTTTTTTTATAAAGACGCAATGTTAATGCACGAATGTGTGTTTGTTGAGGTAATGAGTTCAATTTTTCAAGATTAAGATAAAGTTCTTTAACTTGTATATCTACAGTTGTTATCTATCTGTTACGTCTAATTTATTTAAAATCTAAGTTTCCAACACTTGTAATGCTATTGATGCTTGTTATAGAATTCGCATTAAACAAATACATACCATGCATGCAAGGTACCGACCAATTCTTACATAAGGGGTAACACCTAAAAAGATCGATATGTAAAGTTAGCTAATATGTTGTGTGAATAATAGTTGATAAAATCCTTTTTATATTAACGACCAATCACGATAAAAATATTTCAGTCTGTAAGATTTGATGTGCAACATATATCATGCAATAGTTGCAGATAGAAAATTCAAGTTGAATACTTTAATTTGATCGCTAGGTATATATAATTTTGAGTAAATTACAAATAAGGGATTCAACTTTGCATTGATTCCCAGATTAGGGATTGATCTTTACATTGTAAGAATAAGTATCTTGATCACTACTTTGGCACAAGTACTCGTCTGAGATTGCTGATGAGTCCAAGAAAGCTTCGAATTGTCAAGATAGAGTATTACCCATTTCTCGCTATAATGATCCCATCCGGGCACTCTAGTTCAACTCTAATCCTCAATGATTTTGATTCGAATGAGAAATTGTGCATGTTTTCTATCAGTCGAGGTTTTTAGCGGGTGGAGTCATGGTTATGCGAGGCATCCTAGTCTATTGATTAGAGACCTCAAATGCACTTCATTCTCCTTCTATGCTTGAGGAAACAACCCTCCTCGAGTGTGGAGGGAACTCCCAATAACGAGAGGAGTCAAAGGCGATGAGATCGAACAATTTCACAAGTAAAGAGCAACATTAGAGCTCCATGAATTGGCAGGGGGAGCTGAAACCACACATCGGTGATCCAACCTAGCATTACATCCCTAGGTGTGACCAACCTTTCATAAGAGAGACAAGGCCAACTTGCTCAACATATTTTAATCTTAGCCCTTGGTACGCGAAGGGTAGAAAAATGGCAGGAATTCCCTCAACCAGTATGAGCATAATTAAGCAGTCCTCTTTAAGACTACTTAAAAATAGAAAAAAATCTTTTTCTTATTTGCATTTAAGTGGCTTTTTAGATCGAAAACCTTGATTTTTTTTGCATTTCACTCCTTAAAAAAATATAATTTCTTAACTTGGTCAGTTAATATTTTTAACCAAAATTTTACGGGATTCTTGTTTTAGATAACCTTATTTTGATAATTTTTGTACAATTTTCCAACTTTGGTTTGTGTTTTTAGTACTTATTTTATTACATTTATTAATTTTATTTTAAAATACCTAGGCTTATTTTTGGCAAATCAAGTTGGGAGAAAAATTAGGGCATGCCTCTTGGTGGGTTGCGAAAGCCTCACTTGGATTTTGAAAATAGCAGTTTATTTTCAATTTAAATGTTATTCATTACTTGATTTTTTAAATTGACAACAAATATTATTCATTAGTCGTAAGATATGTCAAGGAATATTTTAAAAATATATATTGGTTTAGTTGTAAATATTATCATGTAACTATCAATATTGAAAACCGACACAGAACAAGATTACAAAGAAACTGTTGGGAGACGGGCAACAAGCTGCGCCGCTAAGATTACAAAGAAACTGTAAGCAGATATATTGAACGAGGAACAAGTAAGCAATTGTTTATTAGTGGCTTACGACCAACAACTAATACTGGAGTGGAGCATTGGGTCGGAAGGTCTGGAGCCGACCATGACTCAATCCGCAAAAGTTCAGGTCCGATCCAAATCTGATTTACAAATGATCCGGACACGGATCTTCATTTTTCAAAAATATCATGCTCGGGTCTTATGCTACCATCTTTCAATAGTTTATAGTCTAACAAACTTTTACCATATGCTATTACTAGATTAAATTCCATCACGATTAGATCACATGGAATAGAATTCTGCAAAATCTTTTCAGATTTCAACAATCCACGGAATATTAGAACCAGATTGAGGGACAAAAATTTATAGCCGCAATACATCCAATATTTTCATCATCCATGAATAGTAATATTATATCATATCAATACATCTAATATTCATTTATTATGGATGAATTATATCATAACAATAAATTGGAATAAAAGTGTATATGTAACCAAAATAGATGCAGGTTGTGCCCAGCCCGATCACACGATCCTTGGGTCGGGCTTAATCCTTGATTTGCTAAAAAAAAGTGTATCTTGACCCGGTCTAAGGCCCATAGAAAATTGACAAACTCGGTTTGGATACACATAGATGGATGGATGATTGCGATGGAGACATTGAAAGTCAACGTTCAAAATGGGTTGAATATGGCTACGTGTTTGACATTGCAATATATTTATTGCGAAGAACATCATTGGTAAAAGGCCAAAGTCACCGGGAAAGGAAGGACATTTTTGGTCAAATGACAATTAAATTATTACATTACTATTATTTAATTTTGGGAGAGTTGACTTGATCTTACCCAGATTGAAAGTAGACATTTTCTTTCATTATTGTTAGTAATTTTAACGACGCCTAAAGCTCATCGATGGTGAAGTTCATGTCATTTATAACCAATTTTCTGCAAATGCTGACTTGCATATTTTGTATGCTAACTTCACATACCTTAACGATCAATGTTGCCGTTTGATGTGATCGGTTAAGCGATCACTACAATAAATTGGATGATTTGATCTATAAAACGTTTATTTTGAATCGTCACCAAATAGCCCATTGTTAAATATTATAGAGACAAGTTTTATCATTCACTACAAGGAAAACAAGTTGTGGTTACAGAACTATGTCTATGGATATGGGTTTGTGGCCACAAAATTGGGTTTTGGTCATGATACGTCATGGCCAGTAGCCGTAGCTATAAGTCTCGTCGCGAGAGTTCTCTAACCACAGATATGTCGTCGCTACTACAAGTGACCACATAACTTGTCGTGGCCACAACTCTTGTATGAAGACTTTGACCACATATTGTAGCTACGAGAAACTAGTGACCACGAAATTATCGTGGCCACAAGTTTCCGTAGCCACATTCCGTGGTCACAACTCATTTTTCTTCTAGTGATTCCTAAATGATTTTTTTATACAACTGCAATAAAATTGAGGTATAGTGACATTTTTTTCAAAATCTGTAACTAAATTAGATGTTGTAAATATATAACGACAGTATCATTCGTTGCGAAATGATTTTTCGTACTTGAAATTAGCGATGAATATCATATATGTCATTATATCATTAGCAATGCTCCACATCGCGAAGCTTATCCATTACTATTTTCCAAGCTTCTTATTAATCGTTGCTAAATTTTGAACTAAAAAAATAAGGATGATTAGTTGATATTTTGAAACATAGCAATGGATACACTATAAGAAAAGTGAATTGTGGCCATGGAATGTGGCTATGGAAACTTGTGGCCACGATAATTTCGTAGCCACTACTTTCTCGTAACTACAATCCGTGGCCAAAGTCTTCATACAAGAGTAGTGATCACGACAAGTTCTGTGGCCACTTGTACACTATAACAAAAGTGACTTAAGACAACGGTTATATAATGACGATTTATCATATTCGTTGTTAGAATTAAATATTGCGACGATTTTAAATATTCGTTGCTACTTTTTTTTTAAATAACAACGGTTTTTTTAAATCGTTGCTAATATATCATAGTAACGAATTTATTCGTTATATTTTTTCAATGCAACAACGAAAAAAGTATTTGTTACCTTTTTCACATAACAACGAAATAATATCCGTTGTTGTTTTATGATAATAACGAAAATAGTATTCGTTGTCATTTTCTCATTAACAACAAAAATAATATTCGTTGCTTTATAATCTAATAGCAACGGAATTAAGTTTCGTTGCATTCTTTTCTTTATATCAACATAAAATATTCGTTGCCGTATCTATAAGAAGGAAAAAATATCCTTACATCCATTTTCCCGTAACTACAAAAAAGATACTAAAGCTTAAAGTTCTGTAGATTATTCCTTGCACACAACAACAACGTATACATTTGTGTTAGCATGAGATATCCACATCTTTATATTTTTAAATAATATAAAATATTACAAATCTTGATTTAGTGAAAATGAGTTTGATCTTATTTTATGGACGGAAATTCGATTGATGATTTGGCATTTTTTAAGAATACATATGTATGCGATTTCGGTTCGGATTCCATGCACGTCATCCTCTACCGATTCGGACTCGGTCCATCATGTTCCCTTTGATTTGGATTCGAGAAAAAGTAGACCCGGTTCGCGGCTTCACCCGATGATGAGTAAGTGTTGTTAGGATTTTACCCAGTTTGTCACTCCACGCCCTCTCCTCGCCCCCTCCTTCCTCACCATCTTTCTCCCCCGCAGATCGGTTTCCGTTGTCGTCCGCCGCAAGATGCGCTAGGGTCATTGTGTATATAGGCCATACCGACGTCTGAATTTTTCCCCTTTCACCCTATCTCGGTCCTCGTCTCCAACCCTAGATCTCCTGCAACTTTCACTCTCGATATCGCGATCTCCGCCCTCCTTGCTCCAATGTCAAAGAGGAACACCCTCCGCCATCTTATACATTAGGTATGACTAATATTGACTCCTTACATTTGAATTACAAATTGCACTAGTTTTCATCAATTTTGTAGTTTTTGACAATATTGTGTTCAATTAGTTTCGAATTTGTGCATATATCGTGCCATTGTTTGATATCCTTAGTATATTGTTACAATACCATTCTCAAACGTCGGTGAGGTTAACTGTTGTGGATTGATTTTGAGTTTTGCATTAGTTACAAAATCAATGTTAAATCCTTAGAGTTCTCTTGGAAGTTTGATGAAATCCTTTCAGGATCGCCACTATTAAAGCATAACTCGGTCCCATTGTTGATCATGTGTGGATATCCAGGGATTAGGACTCTTGTTGAGGGTTTATCTAGTTCCTTTTGGTTGTATTCCATGGAATCAATACTCATGGATGGGCTTGGATCTGTATAGATGCGGTTGAATATTTATCCCCATCTTACCTACCCGATATAGGTATAGATCTTATCTTTGGGGAGGAAAACTTATTGTATTTTATATCTGATCGGACCTAATGGTACTATTAGAATATTTTGATTCAACTTATCAAGTAACTATGCAGCACAGATCATACCTTCGGCAATGGATTCAGGATCATATTTGTAGAGGCTTTAGTAATTGTAATGGCTTCGAAGGAATCATGATGCTGACAGGGGTTACTTCAGGTTTCTTGTATATATAAAATTTTTGAAAATATATACAAGAAACCTGAAGTAACCCCTGGTCAGCAGCATCATGATTCTGATAGGCATCTTGCACTTTGCCTTCCTTTACATGCACTTCAATGAATGTGTTAAATTAACGACATCTGAACTGATGCCACTCCTAGTCATCTCCTTGAAAAGCTTACTTCGTGTGTTGTCTACATCTTTAGTTGTTTTTCATAAGGTTACCATTCTTTATGATAAAAACCATTATATTTTTCGGTTTTAGTGGTTGTTTGATTTTATTTTCTTTTGTATCTCTGACTGTTACACACATCTGTTTCAATCGATGGGCAATGTTAGTCACCACTGAGTTCTTTGTAGTCCTTATTCACTTTATCAACATGTGATAGTAGATCTAACAAATAGTTTCAACATATGGTTTATGTATATAGTCCCAAGTCACCTATTCACGCTTTGATCCAGATTAATCTATTTGAGTCATTTGACAAATAGTTCAATCCTATCTTTCTATTTATGCGTTATCAGCTGTGAGCCAGTCTCGATATTTACAAATGTATATGTGCTTTTATAGCAATTAATGTTTTCTGTCAAATGTTTTGGAGCCCATGATTACTAGGCATTTGTTGATGATCGAGGTATTTTAAGTATGAGAACGGGGGTACATCACAGTGGACCCTTATATTAGTAACCATGGATTAAGTACAAAGGTATCTTCTTTTAAAATAGCAATTAGAAATGAGCATGCTTCCGTTGTAGTTGTTATCAAGTTAATAACAGTAGATTTTATGCATCATGAGGAAGTAACCTCAGGCAAATGGGTCGGGGTGAGGGGAGGGGATACACAATGGCTGTTATCAAGTTAATAACAGTAGATTTGGTGCATCTCTTTGTCCTTTTTTCTTCAGTCCCATGTTCATTTATATTAATTATGTATGTAATGTTGGTGTGTTGCTAAATTAATCTTTGCTCCTCTGCTCTGTTCGTGTTCGCAGACTTGTGTTCTGACTGTGCATATCAACTGTGACGGCTGCAAGTAAAAGGTCAATACGATTCTTCAGAAAGTGATGGTATGCCGCTCATTTTTTGTAATTCATTTCGCGATCATTGCTGATGCTTGCATCACATTGTGATCGTTTTCTGAGATTTGATTAATTGGTTTATATCATCTCATAAACCCATGGATGTATGAATTTCCATTTCTTAGGAGTTTTTAAGATTGCTATAGACGGGGAGCGTCGGAAGGTGACCGTAACATGCAATGTGGATCCTGCCTCCTCAAGAATGACAAACATGCAGAGTTAGTGGCTCCTGAGAAAAGCCGCAACTGGTTGCCGCTGCTTCTGGTCGTTGTGGTAAAGAAGGAGCAACACGACCTCCGAAAGATGGCAAGCCACCGAAAGGAGGTGGTGGTGAGAACCAAGAAGGAGCAGATCCCTCCATTGGTGCTCCCTTAGCTGTGGAACCTCAAGGACTTCGACTTGTCTAAAAGTTGAAAGACTTCAAGGTCCAATTTGATAAGGACCCAAGGCCATCGATTTCAATCTCCCCATTGAGTAGCCAGATGTTGAGAATTGAAATTCTCAGTATCTAGATCTCTAATTTCAAAAGATCTCCTCAATTTTAAGAACCGAACGATGTTCTTTGTCAAATTTTGTCTTTCAATTATTGTATTTGCAGTGCACATTTGATTATCTAGCTCATGTATGCTTCCTCTGTTATATCTTATTTGTCAACGGATAATTATTCGTTGCTATATCTCATTTGTCAATGGATAATTATTCGTTGTTATATCCCATTACCGAACGGATAATTTTCCGTTGTTATTTCTCATTTGCCAACGGATAATTATTCGTGGCATGTCTCATTCCCCAACGGATAACTATTCGTTGCCATTTTTTATTTGTCAATGAATAATTATTCGTTGTTATTTTAGTCTTCCAACGAATAAGTATTCGTTGTCATTTTAAAATTAGCAATGAATAACTATTCGTTGTCATGTTCAATTTGCCAACGAATAGTTATTCGTTGTTATTATTTAACAACGGCTTATATAACAACGAAAATGGCAACGAATAAATAATTCGTTGAGAGGCTGCATAGCAACGATTTATTTGTTGACTTCTTCCAAAATTATCTGTCGCCTTTTCTACATTTTGTTGTAGTGGTAGTGGCCACGACATATTCGTGGTTAGAGAACTCTCACGACGAGACTTTTAGCTCTGGCTACTGGTCACGACATGTTGTGGCCAAAGTCCAATTCCGTGACCACAAACTCCATATCCGTGTGCATAGTTCTGTAGCCACAACCGATTTTCCTTGTAGTGGTATGCGTCGCTATATGGACCGTTACTAATGATTTAGGGACATATATACAATCCGTCGCTAATTTCAATTATGAAAATTCATTTCGTAACGAATTATATCATCGTTATATATTTAGCCATGTCTAATTTAATGACAAAAATTTGAAAAAAAACGTCATTATTATTCAATTTTATGTTAGTGTACGAGACATAAAGACGAATGTGATATATACTGATATATCATTACCAACGCTGTGTATAGCAATATTTATCTCTTGCTATTTTTCAAAATTTGAGTTGATCATCGATAAATTTTGAACTAAAATATCATCGACAATTAACTCAAAATTTTAAAAATAGGAACATAAAGCATTGTTACATACAATGTTACTAATAATATAGCAACTATTAGAATTTATGATTTAGTGACATAATTAAAATAAACATCACCGCAAACCTAATCTGTATAGTGGATAAAGATCTATCTTCATGAGTTATGGTAAAAATGCTAATTCTTCAAACGAACATACTTTGTTATTGTTATACAAAGACCGAGTACTGCGATGCGAGTCAATGTATAGATGCATCTAAGAATTAATATTTCCCGTCAATCTTATCCTGTTCAAAGAGATGCAGTACGTGCTTGCCAAATGATAGACATGTATGTGATAATGATATATGGACAAGAAAGATATAATAGACCATTTCTGAGCTTTTAATATTTATAATAAATAAATATAAGGTGCATACGTGTTAATGCCATGGAAGACCTTCTAAAGGCTTTCCTTTCGAACGAGAAACTTCTTTGTTGTGTCTAAAACATCACTGTTCGATCGACCGACGCTCGGGAGTCGAACTGCTAACCTTTACATTACATAACCTTATGTTTCATGTTAAATCAAAATCACCTCAATCTTACTGAAAAAATGTATTTATAATATTTTTTTAAAAAAACCATCACTATATTATTGTATTATCGGTTTATAAATATATAATGACGATATTAATAATTATGTGTTATACTAGAAATTAATGATGAATGTCATATATGTTGCTATATCATTAGCGGTGATCCATATATGCACAATATATGTGCATTATACCTATATACTAGTTACACTTATTTATTTTTTGTGTATTTTTGTATTTGCAGTTTTTATATCAAATTTATATTACTATTATAATTTTCTATTTGCGATTTTTATTTTGAGGTTATATTAATATTACAAATAAGAATAAAATATGAAAATATAATAATGATAACATGCAAAGGATAAAATAAATATATTTTAATTTATAGTTGTACAAATACCAATAGTATCTCAAAAAATGACTTTACATCTTAAAGCTAATTTTAATAAAATATCCTCATTTTAAAGATACTTTATGTTGAATATATAAAATGTGAGTTTGGTTTAATTTGAGTTCATATGGAGTCGATATGAAGAATTGAATGTTGACTTTTCGACTTTTTAGATAAGTTGTACCATGATATATGCGCATGATCTAATGTAAGAGATCTTTTTCCGTATTAGTGTACATATGAAGAAAATAATTTAATTTGTAGTTATATGAATGATAAAAAAGATAGTATTATTATCAACGTGAGCTCGAGGCGAACCATTCCTACAGTAAATGTTATGGTAATCTTTGATATATAAATAAAAGTCATTGCTTTATTTTCACTCCATGTCTGAGATTAATTTTTAATGAATGAATATACTATAAGGTTCCTTAGTACAATTAGGATTATGTACCATGTCCATCTTGATGATTATACAGTTGTTGATTCAATTGTTGAATCATATAGGTTGGTGTTTGAATGAATATCTAAATACTTAGATTGATGACTCATCGAGCACCATCAAATGATTGTTAAGAGATGATCTCTATGAGTAGGTGATGAAAATCCTTTCTCTTTTGGTTGATATCTGATCGACCTCTTGATACATGTCCTATGCATAGGAATAGAGATTCAGATGTGTCAGATTAGTTAGGTCAAAGAGTTGATTTCATGAGATCGAGATAACCATGTCCTATGTCATATTTGTCATGATATAGGCATGCATCCTCTAACCGGAGATAGATGTATTGCTATATGTCTAAGTATATATATATATATTTGACAGACTGATAGGTTGATGGCATAATCAAGTTCTATACACCGATGAGTTGGTGTGCATATAAGGGCATATGAGTAATAGATCTCTCAAAGGGATCATAAAGATTTACTTGTGAATCATAAGACATGAGCTCATTCATGAGGTATTGAGATCGATCAAATTCCATGCATGATCATCTTACTTCGGAAGCATGAAAAGAAATTGTAGGAATGGTATATGCTTTTGAAAATCATATGATCGACACCAACTCCCAGTGACAATTAGAAACATAATGATAAAATCTAAAGATGACAGTGTAAATTGATCTATGTTTTTCAGGTTTATTCTAGGTCTTCAAATATGCAGTATGTACATGTATTAGGAATATCTGACGGTGATGTGATCATAAATAATTATATAACTGTGACGCTTCCATTCCGAGGGAGTGATGAAACATGTCTACATTTTAGTGACTCCATTTATTAGAGAAGTGATATGCACTTAGTCCAAATGTTGGACATTGATCTGAATGAAATTCAAATGCAACGAGAAGATTAGATCTAGGACCTTGATTTAATCAAGCATCTATGAGAGATCCCTGAGATCTTGTTTTGAGATGTGATCTCAATATCCAAGTAATATACATGGAACGTTCAATCGCCTTGTCATTATCTCCAAGTATCTGTGGAGAAAGCGCGTTGTTCTTGAAAGAGTTCAATAATAATCTATTGAATTATATATCTAAGCATTGAGATATTGATAATTAAATATGATTTAATTATCATGAATAATGTGAATATGATTCACATTGTTTAAATACATGAAAAATGACTATCCAAGATAATTAAATGTAATTTAATTATTAAGGATATGAATAATGGGGATAGCACTATCCCTATTATTTTTATAAATATTATAAATGTGATTTATAGTATATGAGAGAGAGCATATTGTTCATATTAATTATTGGTACGAATTGGATCCACACTGGAAATAAATTGGAAATAATATTTATATTTTATTTTGGATGTGTCAATATGATTCATAATTATTTAATAGCATGTTTGAAATTTAACAAAATTAATTTAGAATCAATTTCGTGAATTAATTTGCAATAAAAGATTGTGGTAAAAAATTAAATGATTAAGGTGAGATATATTAATCTCACATAATTGGAAGGGGAACCTCCTTCCAAATATGGATGGTGGACGACTTGTCTTGTTCAAGCGGTTGTTCCCTCCATATGTGGAAGGTAGCTTACTACCTTCCTTATCCTTTGATTAGTTATTGATTTAATCAATTTAAATTATATTGATAGTATCTCTATATTTCATTTGATTTTAATTAATTGTTGTTATATTTTTTATGCAACAAAATTATGGCCATTGAATAAAAATACAAATCATTCTCAACCATTGATTTTTGTATTTTACATGGATTGTGATCCATGGACTCCAAAAATACTATAAAAGAAGAGAGAATCCTAGCTCTTCTTTTACAACACAGCCCCTCTCTCTCTCATTCTCATGACACATCCTCCTTCTCTTAAGTGTATCCGCACATACCATGCTTAAGATAGATCATGGTCATTGCTACATCGTTGTGCTGCTAGATTGACTACTTTCGGATCTCCATCTTCTTCGGTGCTTCTTACTCATAAAGAAGATGTTAGATTTTGTATGATAACATCAGGAGTTTTGGTGCTTGGATCTTCATCTTGGATTGCGAGAAGTGAGCGTTTCATTCCTGCGCTCGCAAGCATTTTCTCCGTTGAGTTGGACTTGAGACAGGAAGTCTCATCGCTTAGAGGCTACGATCGCAGCCATGATTGAAGAGATATTTCTATATCTACTTTGTGGTAGAGATAAAACAATCCAAGAAATGTTATTGGATCATGTGGTTTCATAACTTTACATTTTTTAAATTCCGATGCTCCAAGCAACTAGTGCGACTAGTCTCTCTCGATCACATATGATGTGATCATCATGCTTCCATGATGCACTTAAGGATCTAATCATATCCTTCAAGTGGTATCAGAGTCTTGGTTGAGGTCTTGGATATGATCCAAAATACTAGGTGATCGAGGTTCAAGTTTCAAATGCGCGAGAATCATTATTTTTGCATTGGAAGCAAGATTCAATTCGATTTTTTGCTTAATTAAAAACCTATTATTTGTGCACTATTTGGACGTGTTTTTTATTAATAAAATGTATTTAGAATGTCAAAATATACCCCCAAAAACAGTATCATTTAATTGGTATCAAAAGTACATGAAAATGATTCGAAGAGTCTCTGCTATGAAAGGTGTTTTGCATGAAATCACTGGTCTGTAAGAAAATTATTTTTATTTACTATTTTCCCATCACGAAATATTAAATAAAGATATTTTAGTATAGAATCAAAGCAACAAACCCTCGAATTTATTTCGCTTGATTCCAATTCGATTTGCCCTAAATATTCCATATTTAGTGGAGATGAATCGGAAGATGATTAGATCATCAAATCTTTACTTAATATGTTTATAATTCAATAAAAATCATAGAAATTATGAATTTTCTTGATTAAAAATGATGTCTAACAATTATGAAAATAATTTATTAATCATCGTAGACCATTTAATGAATGTTTCATAAATATTCTAGTTTATCTTACAATAGTTGTATGACAATCTCTACACGCAAAACATTGTTACTTAATAGGATTGATGATTTGTTTAGAAAATATCCTTATAATATTAATCAAAAATGTTTTTGATAAATATTATATTGTATAACTATGCTTGAAAGATCGATTATCATTCAAATACAAAATTATCAAATCACGTTATCCTAGCTTGAGGCGGATATGATGTCTAGTCGGGGATCATTGGGGTATGAAGAGATCATGGTGTATTTTTCTAAATATTAAAATTTGAATACTACGTATTTTGAGATTATACTATCCTTTCAAGTAACAATTCTTGGTTGATTAAGTTGAATTGATAATTGATTTAATATAATTAAATACATTATATCCAATTAAAAAATACTCTATTATGAATATAGTAGTTATTCCCCTTAAAAAGAATCAATTATGTGAATATGATTCATAATAATTATTTAAAATTTGAACATGATATGGAGGATCACATAAGTGACATCCATGGTCTCCTGTTAAGGCGAAGGGTTCGGTCACCATGGATTGTATATAGGAGATGCATGTCTGAAGTGACAGCTCCTGCATAAAAGCACACATGGATCGGGATCTTTGCTTCTCAAAAGACTAAGGTTGTATGCATAATGACCCCAATATCGGTTCCTCTTATTATTGGGGTGATATTGGATTGCACATAACGAGTGTTATTCCCGTTGATGGTTGGTTCAATTAACGACATGCCAACATCGCTTTAGGGGTGATGGGTCAGGGTGTTAAAGACTGAATTGGAAAATGCAAGTTGGACTGGCAAGGCGGAATATGTTACCGCTTCTTTCTACCCGAGTTACAATTTCTCATATTATTGGGATGTAACTAAGGTAGAAAAGTAGATCCCAGTTCTTACTAGAGATATAGCAGTAAATATATCTCTTACTTTGAAAGTGAGTAAGGGAATGAACTTTCAAAGTTGAAATGCAAGACTAATTTGATTAAAAATTCTTAATAGAAGATTTTTTTAATATATAATTATCTATATGTTCTAATATAATGCATTCTTAATTCCATACAATGAAATCCATGAACCTACTCACCAAACTTCTGGAGATCAATCAGTTGACAAGACCGAATTACTTGGATTGGATCCGTAATTTGGATCTTGTCCTTTCCGCAGATCGCATATCTTATGTGTTGTCTAAGGTCAATATACCAAACCCTAAGACATCAGAACAATTAAAGTTCAATGAAAAATATAATGAAAATCATACAATGGCTCGGTGTTATATTATGGGATCGCTTTCCAATGTGCTTCAGAAGAAACATGTGGGGATGGACAGTTGTCAGGATATAATGTTGAATCTCAAGGAGATGTTTGATGATGTCAACCACACTCAACATTATATTGTCACAAAAGAGATTATTCATTGAAAAATGTAGGAAGGGACTTCAGTTAGGAAACACATACTCAAAATGTTTGGGTACGTCTCAGAACTGGAAACTCTCAGGGTAAACATGGATGCAAATATGCAGTCCGAATTCATTCTATTATCACTCCCTAAGTCTTTCAATACTTTGTGGTATCATTTACTACAAAAAAGGCGGGATTGGCGTGCACATAAGAGCTCGTTATGTGCACGCCTAGTGCACACCATGTGCACGCCTGACGATTGGGCGAGCACATGTGCTCGTTACGACCGTGCTCGCTGATCTGAGAGTCGCCACGGGTGGTGGGCGAGCACAATGGGACGCTATGTGCTCGCCCGTCAGCGGGCGTGCACATATGTGCTCGCCCGTGTGATCGCCTTCTCTTTAATCTGCGATTACACACGGAGCACCGGGCGAGCACATGTGCTCGCCCAAAGTGATTTCCAGGAAAAAAAATATACAGGTTCGACAGGGTTTTGACGCCCCGTCGAACCTGTATACCCTGCCAATAAACCACTGCAGGTATCTTACTAAGGATATATGTATTATAGCAGATCGTAGATTAAGATAACTAGCACTTAAAATTTAAAGGAACGCAATATACATGAATTCAGAAATAAATAATCTAATATAAGATCTAAATATTACAAACAAGTCAACGCCAACAAAGTTCATATAAATTAAAAGATGTTCTAAAAGTTTAAAAGAAAATACAGTTACAAACCACCAAAAATTTACTTCTTCTTTGATCTAAAAAATTTGGAGACTAAACCCTGCTTTGATTTCTTTTTTTCTTTCTCCTTTTCTTTGAACCTCGCATACATGCGTGCCTCTTCTTCAGGGTCGTTCTCCTCCTCCTCCTCTTCGTGATCAGATTCAATCTCTTCAGGTTGAGATGCACGCCCTTGCGACCTATATTATATATGGAAGATATTTATCTATTAAATGCATTTTGTAGATATAGAAATTTAATTGTATTACTCATTCTATAAGAAGAATACTTACATGTACGCCGTGAACTCCTCTCGGAGCTTCGTCACCTGCTCCACCATCATCGCCATCTGCGACTCCATTGGAACTGTTGATTGGGACGGATGTGGTTGCGTATACGACGGCTGAGAGTATGCAGAATAGGAGTGACGATGTTCCTCCACATAATATGGAGGAAGACCACCAAGCGTCTGCTTCCTATTCGCCACAACGTCCCTCTCCTCCAACACCTTATAAGTTTTTCAATTTTTAATATAAAAGTAGATATTAGAAATAAATATAGTAAGTTAATATTTATCCATATATACCTGCTTCCAGATCGTTTTATCAAATGGTGGTTGCTCTCCAGTTGGATCGACACCCCATTTATCTGCAGATAGTGCCAGATAACGATCCTGAAATACAAAGTTTACCATATATATAAATATGTTATAATATATCAATTAATTTTAAATAAATTGATAGACTTACCAACAATTGTCCGGCTTCAGGAGTGGACCATTGCGACTCTCCTTCTCTCCCACTCATGTGGGACCTCGACCACCACTCCTGAAAAGAGGGTTCCCTTTCCAACCTAGCAGCCTGAAAATATTTTTAAGATCTATTCTGACATTGCATTATATTAAAGTAGATCTCCAAAAAATAATTTTAAATCGTAATACCATCTCCGCTCTAATCTGATTGTGGCTTTTAGAGCCACTGGTAGACTTGATCCTTAGTTTTTGGCGGTTTGTCTTCCCCGCCGAAGATCTTCGTCCAAACTCATCATCCGCAACGAATGCATCACAGAAATCGGCCCATCTGCAAGGATTACGTTATGATAATTGATTATTTTAAAAAGTGTAATAAAAATTATTTGACAAGTATAATACCTATCCTCCGTACACCATGACGGCGGGAACCTCTTCATCTCCTCAAAATTCATCTCCTCGCATCCCGTCTTCGCATGCGAGTCTCTCCTTGCCTTGAAAAATGTATCGCTCATTCTCTTTTCTGCCAAACGAATGAAGGCTCTACGATAAACCTCCTTCCCCAGACCAGTGCCAAGGCGAAACCTACTCTGAAAAATAATAACAATTTATAAGATTCCAAAAACTTGATCAAAAAATTCTGTATCACTTATAAGAAATATTTCTTACCAGAAACATGTCAAAAAGTCTCTCCTGCTCTGCAGCAGGGATGCGACACCACCTAAATTGCATGGAAGTCAAGTGTGTCTTTATTATGTTGGTTATCTCCTTTGCCACCCTGTTGCTGTTCAAAAAATCCCTGCATTTACAAAAAAAATTTAACTTCCATACAATTTAAAAAATTTTGGAAAATATTTAAAGATAAAATCTATAAAATTTTTACCTCCCATCAGCCGTAACCTCCAACAAAGGGTGGGACGCCGACGTCTGTCCAACTACAGTGGGTAAAGGCACGGATGTGCTCGGCCGTCCAGAAGAAGGAGAGTCAGAACCCATCGATGTCCGGGCTGTTATGGGGACCTGGACTGGGAATCCTGTAGGGGCTGCTGAGGTAGATGGCTCTCCATAGCCTCCTACGTAAAAGGGTGGTGGAGGATAACCAAGAGACTCGTAGTAAGCTATCACCCGGCGACATTGAATTCTGGACCCTCAACATCCATAACCATATCTGCAAAGGAATTAATATTGTCAGCTTCTTCAACATCATTCGTTCTGTTCTCGAAATTCTCACCATGCCTCCACCAAATATGATATCCTTCCATGAAACCCATTCTATACAGATGTAACTGAGTTTCATCTTTTGATCTCTTCTTCATTAGACGACATTTCTTACACGGACACAAGATAGTTCTATCTGAATCCACAATACGGGAACCTTGTGCGTAAGCAAATTGAATGAATTCCTGAACACCTCTTTGAAAAGCATCTGCTATACGCCCATCTACTACACGGTTGTACATCCATTCTCTATTAGTCATATTTATGAACCTGAATTAAATAATCTAAAATGTCAAATCTAAGAAATTGAGGATATCTAAACGTATCACATTTTTGAGATAAAAGATGAGAAGAGAAGTGTATTAATTATGTTATCACTTTAGCCCGTCCATAAGGATTCAAATTTATTAAAAGATGATCGTTGTCACAAATATCTTTATTTCTAACGAAAATTCGGCAACATAACCCTGCACCTCTCCCGTATACCCCATAAATCAATCGTAATTAATTATCAAAATAATCATATTATTGATTATTTCAATAATAAATATGACTGATTTGGTATACAGAAGAGGAAGGGGTTATGAACCGAATTTCCGTAAGAAATAAAGACATTGTGACACGGATCACCTTTTAGTAAATTTGAATCCTTACGGACCCCCTTAGTCCGGGACCTCCGAACTAAGGAAAGCTAATATAAATGTAATACTTTAAGATCATTTTACGTCATACATTTGTAAGTGCTACAAATGACACTATAAAATAATCTTAAAATATTTATTCATTTATATTAGCCGGGCATTTACGTATATTTGGCTGATTAACGATGGGGATAGGGATAAGTGTGATCCTTATTTAGTGCCTAATACAGTGCTTGGGTCACTAAAAGTAAATGGGCACCTGCAAAAAAAATTCGAACCTGCATACATCAAAATCCACGACCATTGGTCTGGGATAAACATCCCAAAGTGAGTCCAATAGTGCTGTAAAAAAATAAAAAAATATAACACAGTTAGAGGTGATCAAATCCTCTAACGTGTTGCACACGCCACCCGTTGTGCAGGGCCACACACCACCCGGTGTGGAAGGACGCACTGTGTGTGAAGAATTTTGTGCGATTTTCTAATAATTACTAAATCAAATTTTGGACTTATTATAAACCTATGTATAAGTTAATGTGATATAATTGGTCACATTAACTAAAATTTAATGTGATAATAAATTATCACAAAATAAACAATGGTGTATATCATATCTCATATCAAAACGATATGAAATTTTAAAACTGTTATTAATGATGTTGATAATATCTAGTATCTACATTATTGAAGTTGAGTAACTAAAGTTATTCACAAATTTCATAACTAATCATTTTCGAACATAATGTTTGTGGAGGCATTTTATCTACATTATTCCGAGGCATTATAAAAGTTGAGTAACTAATCTTTTCTGAGCATAACTAATCTTAACTAATCATACAAGCATTTTGTCATTTAAAATTTACAAAATTTAAACATAATGTTCGTTGAGGCATTTAATCGAATACCTACAGGGCATACAATGCTACATATTATTTAGACAAACAAATTCGAAATAACAATACTATACTGATCTACTATTATCCTTAATATGTAAAACACATATAAACTAACAAAATACTACACTACATTCAACAAAAATTTTAAACCCTAATCTATCAAAACAATACAACTACGTAATGAAATCAAATAAAAAGAGAAAGGATTAAAGATTATACCGAGTAGTAGATGTAGATCTACTCAAAACACGAAAACCACGGGCGTCGGGGTCGGGGCGGAGGGCTTGCGGGTCGCCGGAGGGGAGGAAATGGGAGAGGTTTGCGTGAGAAATGAGGAAGAGGGACGGCGCAGTCTCTGTTTACGGGCTTGGGCGAGCACACTTAAGTGCTCGCCAGGCCGTCGCCCGGTGCTCGCCCCTATATTTCCAGCCGCTAAAATTTTCCGCGCAAGGAAATTCAAGTGGGCGAGCACATTGAGCGAGCACATGGGCGAGCACATGTGCTCCTCAATACTGGTAAATGCGCCTCTCCGCAAAATTCAAACCAGTGACCCACATGGGCGAGCACTTGTGCTCTTAGTGTGCTCGCCCATGACGGGGCGAGCACGTGCACGCCCGGTGCACGCCGAGTTGTGCACGCTAATCCCACCTTTTTTGTAGTGTTTCCACATGAAAAAAATGAATTAGTCTAAGTCTAAGTTATTAGCTTCATTAAAGTATGCAGAAGAAGTAATCTAGAAAGATAATCCCTCTGGTAATGCAATGGTTGCACATGTCAAAGAGAAGCGTGGTCAGTAGCAAGGATCACGAAAGTGCTCAGCCTAGAAGAGAAAAGAGAAGAGTCAATGTTTTGGCTAATCTTCTTCTACTTCCGCACTAGTGACATCAAAGAAGACTGATGTGTATCATTACTGCAAGAAGTCGAGGCATTGGAAGATTAACTTCCTAGATTACCTGAAGTCCACTAACAAAGGTAAAACCTCGACAGGTATGAATTCCACTTTCATCATCGAAACTAATTTTCTCATAGGACAAGAAGGTAGTTGGAATATTGATTTTGGCGCTTCTATTCATATATGAAAATTATTGCATCTATTTCAGGAAAGTAAGAGTCTTGATGAAGGGGAGATAGTCATCCAAATGGGATTTGATGCAACCATTGCAGCAGTCGTCAGGACCTGCAGACTATCATTATCTAATGGAAGAGTTATTATGCTTAAAGAATGTCTTTATGTTCCAAATGCCAGATATCTGTATCTCAATTAGATAGAAATGGATATTCGTTTCTATTCTGTAATAAACTTGCCATAAGTCATTGTGATAAATATATTACGGATGGTGTTCTGACTTCTGGTGGATTCTACGAATTATTCATTGATGAAAATGTCATGAATGTTACTTCCACTGATAAAAATTCTAAAAGAACTAGGGAGGATGGAAATTATTCTAACATAAATTTGTATCAAAGGCTTGGTCATTTATTCATTGATAGGATTAATAAATTGATGACGGATGGACCCTTAGATTTTATTAAAGGTCCAATCTTTGCCTACCTGCGAACATTGTATTCAAGGTAAAATGACTAGTACGCCTTTTCATAATAAGGTTACAAGATGCGAAGTATTCTTAAGTTAATACATACTGAAGTATGATGTCCCTTCAGTACCGCAACCCGAAATTTGATATTATTTGACGTTTATTGATGACCATTCACGATACAGATTTATCTTCCTATTATGTCAAAATTTTGAAACCTTTGAGAAGTTCAAATTATTCATGTCTTTAGTTGAGAACCAAATCTATAGGAACATTAAACAGATTCAATTTGATCGAGGTGATAAGTATCTCTCAGATGAATTCAGAGAATACCTTAAAGGGAAAGAAATTGTCTCCAATCTCACTCCTCCTGGAACTCCCCAACTTAATGGTGTTGCTGAAAGACACAACAAAACCATCATGAGCATGGTCTATATAATGTTGAGTAAATCACATTTACCACTTAGTTTCTGGGGATATGCAATAGAGGGTGCAATATGTATCCTGAATAAGATTCCTAGCAAATCCATACCTAAGACTCCATGAGCTTTGGTATGTAACGAAACCTAGTGTTAATCACATAAGAATTTGAGGTAAGCTTGAATCTCCCACTCGTGAGTGCTACTTCATTGGGTATGTTAAGAATGGTATTGGATACCAACTTTATGACCCTGACTCAGAAGCTCTTCATATCCAGAAATGTAAAATTTCTAGAGGATGATTTTCGTAAGAGTCAGACAAAATAAATTAAAGGAAATCGTTGAATCCCCTGAGGATATTGAGTTTCCTGAACCAGAAACAGAAGTTGTAAATGAAGATAAAACACATGTACCTCTTCGAAGGAGCTTGAGGGTGGTTGCACCACCTGAAAGATACGAATTTCAGTAGGTGAAACTGCAAATGTTTCAACTTCATTTGATGAAGCTCTCGCAAATCATGTCATGGATAGGTGGATGCTAGAAAGTAAGTCTGAAATAAATTCCATATATAAAAATGATGTATGGACCCTAGAGGATCCACCTAGAGGGGTAAGACCCATTTGGTGTAAATGGACCTTCAAGAGAAAGAGGGGACCTGATGAGAAAATAGATACTTTCAAAGCATGGCTCGTAGCCAAGGGCTACACACATAGAGAAGGCATCGACTACGATGAGACATTCTCTTCTGTGGCTATGCGTCCATAAGGGAATGACTAGGTATAGCTACATATCTTGACTATGAATCTGACAGATATACATCAAGACAGATTTCCTCTATGGATACCTCGAAGAGGATATGGAACGACTGCAATTTCATCCCTTGCTCAAGTTTCCTTAATTTCCTATTTGCATAATGATGACAATAAAAATTAAATATCAATTAAATGATATTTATTACCATATGATTCCTCTCGTTAACAAGAATAAAAATAACCCTAAGGCATCCAAATCACACGTCACCTTTTTTCCAATCTTGTGCAAATGAACTAAAGTGTAAATCCTAGAAAGTATGGGATCCGTGATGTAAATAATACAAAAATATTACAACTTCATATGAAAGTTTATGGACTGAAAATAAAATACAAAAGCCAAGTGTAGATAATGCAAAATACCCACTCCTTTGCACGTTGATTAACAGTACGATTCGTTTCACATAAATGATGGGATGGTGGAGATCACTTGATATCCTTTAACGGTTGGATGGATCAGATTAGACCCGACTAGAAGATCTAACGACGTGTGATGACCCAATCCAACGATGAATTCTCAATCTGGGACTCCCTTCTAATTGGATGATGATGAGGCAACAAGGAAGAAGTGGGAAGAAAACCGAGGTTGGTTTCTTCATTTCGATGTATCTCACGTCTTCGGCCACCTTGGAGGCTACGATGGGCTCAAATTGGAGCTAAATCCCCTTCACAGCTGATGGCGTGCTCAAGGAGATCCAGGACCCATCGATGGGGTCTAGGAGACATTGGGAACTCTAAGCACCTAGAATGCCTCCAGGCCAAACAAAAATTAACCCTAACTAGGTCTACTAGTACTTGCACAGTTAACTTACAGACGAAGAAATGAAGAGTTCTGGGCTAGCAGAGATGCTCTTACAAGAGGTAACAGAGGAGCACTGATCTCTCAGATCTGAGTGAGATATGGGGTGAATAGATCGGGGTGAAGGAAGATGAAGTGGTCAAGGTGGTGATGTGTTTAGGCGAGCCCTCAAAGATCAAAATTACAACAAATAGAGGTAAGAGATTATAGCTTCGAGGGATTGTGTTTTTTAATTTTTAGAATAAAAGGGATGAAATCACAAGAAATAAACTACAAGGTTCCACT
The DNA here is from genome assembly GCA_037367405.1 of Ottelia alismoides. Taxonomy (NCBI): domain Eukaryota; kingdom Viridiplantae; phylum Streptophyta; class Magnoliopsida; order Alismatales; family Hydrocharitaceae; genus Ottelia; species Ottelia alismoides. The sequence continues at coordinate 115,383 of JAZKJV010002700.1, forward strand.
AATGCTACTTCTAAGAACTGAAAAAGCAAAAGAAATAGAAGCTCACCTACCTGATGTAGCCGGGAACAGAAGACAGCTGGAAAAGCTCCGGTGATGGGTTGAATCGGCTCTGAACTACCTCCTCCTCGCTGCGAATCAATGGGAATCGCAACCTGTTACAAAGGATCACTCCAGGCTTTGATCCAAGGGTTCAAAAGTCAATCAGAGGGATTAAATTTTGAATCGAAGCCTAAAGGTTCATTTTATAACAGTGATGAAGAGACTCGAAATATTTAGGGTTTCCGTGATTGATGAAAGATTGACTAAGGACTAATTCTGGTGAGGAAGATCAAAGATTAGGGAGTAAATTTCATGAAATGGGTGAGGCGACTCGATCAATAAAACGAATGATAAAATTGGATGAGGAGGTGGGGTCAACGTTAGACATGCTATAGGGTTAGGGTGATCAGAGAGTTGATAAAGGTCATACTCGCCTCCTATTAGTTCACGTAGGATGCTACAAGATAAAACAGAAATAAATTGATTTTATTAATTTTTTCCTTCAAACATGAATGTTGTTTCTTATTTTATGAACTCTTTGTGGTGATTTTTAATTATTTTTATCGATCTATTTATTATATGTTGATTTTTACAATTGTAATTATAAGTATAAATACCTATATATAGTGTATTTGATTTTTTTTATTTTATATTTTATTATTTCATGTACATAATTTATATAATTATAAACCATTTAAATGAGTATTTATATATTTTTAGTTTATTTTTTAGAGTTTATTTATGTACCTAATTAAATATGGGTATGTATAATAAATGTTTAATATACATATATATTATGTTACCTTATTTATTTTAATGAACTTTTAATGGTTTATTTTTATGTTTATATTTTTAATAGGGTAAATTACAATTCGGGTCAACATCTATGGGTCCGATCCTAGAATGGGTCCCGGTCTTTAAATTGTAATGATTCATGTCCCAAGACCATTTAGGAAATGGAAATTTTGGGGTTCATGACAAATATGCCCTTCTTAGTAAGGGGATGGGGGTTGGGTTCCAACTTTTAAATAAGGGCATACTCGTCATTAGCCACAAAAAATTCCTTACATTAATGGCCCTGGGACCCGAATCGTTACAATTTAAAGATCGGGACCCATTCTAGGATCTGACTCAAAGATGAGGATCCAAATTATAATTTACCCTTTTTAATATGATTCAAATAATATTTACATGTATTTAAAAATATAAAAGAGTAAAAGTATAACGAATGAATTAAATGAATAAAAATACCTAGGTGTAGTATTCAATGGGACCTAAAAAGTCAACTTTTGTATCTTAACTCCAATTTTAATGAAATCACCTACATAATATAAATAATTTAATTTAGAGTACAATAAAGGTGATTTTGTTAATTTTGAGTTCATATGAGGAAGATATGGATATGTGAAGTTCTATTTTTCGGTTTTTTCATTTGTATCTCCTAGTCACATAGTGTTAATTTATTTGTGCTTATTTTTGTATTTTCTATATGTTTATATTACATGTTTTGTGTTGAAAATATTTTTATTTGAGATGTTTAAGAGTATGTATAAACTAGTGTATTGGGAACCTAGGGTTTCTATAGGTAACATCATTATTTTATTTGTATTTACATCATCTTTATTCCTTGTCGTCCATGTCAATATTGACTTAGTTTAGGGGTTTAGGGTCAGTCAATATTTACAATACTTCCTTTATTTTTATTTTCTTTTCTTTCTTCATTTATTTTATGTTTAATATAGGTATTTAAGTACTATTTATAAACAACAGTTAGAATGTTAATATGTACAAGTTAGTTGTATTTATATGTATTACTCTTAAATGCTTGTTTCTATCTCTGATACGGATGAGCTTGGGAAAGAAAATGTCTATGACAATAAAAAATATGGATTTTGGCCATGTTGAAGTTGAAAGGATTTTATACTCTCCATACAATAAGGATATTTTTTTCGCCCATGCATTTCCATACATATAACATTCCATAAGTCGGGAAGTTATTTATTGTCCAGAGGAGAGTAACTTTCATACTGAATGTTGGACATTAATTGGCATCATGAGTATCCACTTCAGCACTCCAAAGAGAGTCTTCAACTCATCTATAAGAGGACACGAATACACATCGATGTATTTTTTAAGATGGGCAGGCCATGGTATCAACAGTAATAAAAACATGAATTGTCTCTTGTTACACAACTAGGGAGATAGATTTTAAGATGTTGTAGACCACAAGTATAATGTTTACGTCTATCAAGTGGATTAAATTTATTTGTACATAAATCGATAACGCAATTCCTTTTTTCCATCTAACAATCGGACTCTGATGGATGCTCCATATACTCTTCATAGCTATGCTTTACATGTCATAACATATATTAGATGTTTCCTTACAATAATATAATCTCTTCTATCTCGGTTTCAATGGAAAGTAATTACCTGTGAATTATGTTTTCACTTTTAGTGGAGTCTTGAAACCTTCTATCGTCACATTCTGGACAACGTGTCAAAATGCTCGTGTTCATCATAGTATAAAATATGGTAATTTTTACAAGAATTATCTTAACTTTTAAAAAAACCCATTTTCTGCATCATTTTATCGATTTTATAACAATTTCCAGGTAATTCAACATCTTTGGGTAATATTTTCTTCAAAATTACTAGCATACATTAAAATTCCTATCAAACATATTATACTCCATCTCCATTGTTAGAAGCTCTGAAGCTGCTAAGATTTTTGAATGAGTCTTATAATTCGATCATAAAGGTTTTTCTTCCTTTTTCAACAACTCATAGAATTCTTCTGAGTCACAGTGTGGTTCCTCTTCATCAGGATAGTGGGGTTAAACTCTGGACCAGCAACGTCCACAACTACTCCTACAAATGGATTAGTGTTCTCTGCATCATTTGTTGCATTGGTTGTATAATCAATAATCTCTGTGTGCCTATACAAATATGATAATCCTCGATAAAATCATTTTTATAAAGATGTAACTTAACTTCATCCTTAGATTTCTTTTTGAATAGATGACACTTTTGAGTAGAACACAAGACGGTACCATCTGAATTCACAATAATAGAATCACAGGATTAAGAAAATTCTATAGATTCTTGAATGTCTCTTTGGAAAGTCTCTAAAACATGATCATCATGTATAGATTGTATATACACTTCATGTTTGCCATCATTGTCAATTAAATATAACAATTTAAGAGGTCATGTAAAAGGAAAAGATTAATCATAGGCTTTATTTCGAGAAACAGACCTAGAAAACCTAAACCCTAACATATCGTAGACTTAAGCCTGTTACATTAATTCAAGAAGGCAAGGGAAGAAATGATTTCTTTAAGTTATCACTTGAGCCCATCCATAAGGATTCGAACTTACTACAAGATGATCGTTGTGGCATGCTATTTTATATCTGAGGAAAATTCGGCTGCATAACCATGCCCCCTTCAGTACACCCCAAAAATCAATCCTCATAAACTCTTACAAATATCACTGGAGTGACGATATTAAGAACAGTTTATGATTGACTTGGTATATTGAAAAGGAAGGGGTTATGCGACATAATTTTACTTGGATATAAATTGTGGCATGTGATAACGATTACCTTATAGTAAGGTTCGAATTCTTATGGGCCCCTCTTAGTCCGGGACCATCGAACTAAGGAAAGCCAACATAAATGCTATATTATACGAACACCTTATGTCATCCATTTGTACATGCTACAAATGAGAACGGTAAGATATCTGTCAAATATTTATTCATTTATGTTAGACCAAGAATTTATGTTATTTGGTTAATTTATGAGAGGGAAGTGGAGTTATGTGACCTTAAAATGGTTCCTAAACAAAGTGTTTAATTAGCCATTATTAAGAATGTACTAGCAAAAAAATCTTTCTTCCACTTGCACACATCAAAATCCATGACCATTAGATCGTGATATCTCATCCTGAAATGATTCCAATAATTTTGCGAGATAAATAATAAAATATAATACTTTGTAAGTGATTAAATCATCTAATGTATTGCACACACCTCTCAGCATACACAGTCGCACACTACCTGGTGTGGAGGGACACATGGCATGCGATTTATATTGTACGATTTAATAGTTAATTATTATTTTGACCTTATTATCCACCTAACTAAAAATTAATGTGGCGCACTTGACCACACTAATTGACATTTAATGTGATAAATAAAATTTATTGATGTTAAATGTGATAAATAAAATTAATTGATGTTTTATGTGATAAATAAATTATCACAACATAACTTTTTATCTTTAAATAATCATGTATACATACAACCATACACTTCCGTGATTGTAGGAACACACGCTCATTTCACCATGCATAACCATACTCCATATACAAACATGCAGCCTTCATCCACACATACACACACACTTTAGACATAAACACACATACACGTATTTATGTCACATTTGCAACCCTCACATATACATCTATACAATGAACATATATACATCATACACCTTCACACATCATACATCTACACTTTCACATCGTTATACTGTTCACATTGACATCATACCTCTAGACCTTCACATCATACAACTTCACATTACATACATCTACACCTTATGGTGTTTGTATAACAATGAACATGGCTTATCCATCATACCTTCACATCTATATATATACTACCCTCAAATTCAAATCTATACACCTTCGTATTCACATCGAACATGTATACACCTTCACATACTATCATCACATTCATATCTATACACCTTCATATCCAACAACTTCACATTCACATCATATGTCTACACCTTCCCATACTATCATCACAATCAAATCTATGCACACTTACATAAAACATCTTCATATTCACATCATAAACAGTCCATCATAACATCTACAGACCTTCATTTTCAATAAAATATAATCCATTCATGTTAACTGTAAACAATAAATATTTCTAGTCATTTCATTACACCCCTTATATACAACATATTTTGCATAAATGTTACTATTTCATAATGAAATCTAACATATATATTCTCATTAATACAACTTCACATCACAAAGTTTATATCATAACATTTATATCATACAAGTTGATTATAAGCAATAACTACTTTAGGTATTTCATCATACATCTTATATACAAAATAATTTTGCATAAACTATAATAATCCACAATCAAATCAAACATCTATACATATCAAACTAATGACTATAAATCAAAGTTAATAATACATTGGTGAAAAATAAACCAAAATAAAAGAACCCTAAACCATGCACTTCTTCATATATATGCAATAGAAACAAAAAAATAGAAAGAAGAGTGGTCAAAATACCTCAAGGAAGGGGAGAGTTGGTGAGAGACCAGCAATAGATGCTCGTCGACGGTGGTGGAACCTCGTCAAAGATCGCTAGAGACGGGTTTTGGGAGGAGAAAATGTGAAGAATGAAGTCCTTGGATGCGCAGGCATTCTGTTTACAGGTATTGGTGAGCACACTTACGTGCTCGCCCAGAAGCCCGCAGATGCTCGTCCATTATTTGACATGCATCGACCCGTCCCACGCCTCTTCTACAAGTGCTCGCCCAAGGTTGGACGAACACAAGTGCTTTCCAGGTGCCCACGCCATTTGCACCATTTCTTGTAGTGTTACCTTTACATTTAGGTTGTATTAGCAAGTTTTTATCTTTAATTTATACTAACGTCATCATCTATTGTTATCTTTAATAGTCATTAATGTCATTCTCTATCGGATGTTTTTGCATGACTCTGGGATATCTTAATGTTATCAATCACAAAAGTAGAACATACACAAATGATCACTCGCGTAAGCACAAAGACAGATTTACAAAGTTCACTCGTAACTGGACTACGTCCTTGAACGACGATAATTGATTTTCACTGTGGAGAAAAATAAATATAGAGGATATAGATACATATCCCTATGGATTTTATATCTATTCCTGTACAAAATGAATCTCAAAGTTAGATGGATTTGAATATCCATATCAGATGTGCCTTCAACAACAAGACTATATACTGGTAGAGTATAGTGGCACGTTTGGGAGAGGGGGGAGGGGTTGGAGGAAGAGGAGAGGATGACATCAGACACTTCTTCAATAAAGATTAGATGTTCAGGATTCAAGTTATATCAACAATTAGATTTGTTAGGGACATGTTCTTAACATGTCTGTTTTTGGAATTGACAAAATACCATTGATATTTAAATCATGTTTGGTAAAAATGAAGATACTTGATGGATTTGCAAGAAAAAGGAACAAATTGTATATACCTTTGATATTTTATTATAATCTGATTTATTTTAATTTCATTATATCATGATTATATACTTAGGTCTCTATTAATTTTACAATATATTAGTGAATACTTATTTGTTACAGAACAACATGTACAGTAAACTTTATGGTTATATTATAATTTGAAAAATGGAAGGAATTTTATTGAGAAAGATAACTACGCTAATTAAAAGATATTTTAAAAATGATTAGATAATGATGTTACAGTGATAATTAAATAAAAAGACAATATCAAGACTGATCTCGTAATATATAAGTTATTCTCTGTTTTGCTCACAACTTGTAAGAGTAAGATGAGAGATAATCCGTTGTTTTTATGGTTCAAATTATCTATGTATCGAACACACGCTTTTCTTAAACATATTAAGATATTCTGCGTACCAAACTAAGTCTCAGGGAAGGATCCATAAAATACCTCCCTCTTCTCCAGTTAAAATACATATTTAACGATTTTATATGTATTTTTTATATTGAAGTTAGTTTTGGAATTTAGCATCGAGTTTTATTTCTGATAAATTTTCTCTTATGAATAAAATATTTTTATTTCTTCTCTCTAAAACCATTAATACATAGAATTTAACTTTAAGGAGGATATCTTTCGTAACACCCCAACCCGCAAACATAGTCCCACATCTAAAACTCCAAAGTATGAGAGTGGGTTATAAGTGGTGGGGATTACTATTTGATAACTTGAACTTAAGCATTTTGGTTGTTGTTAGCGGGTCCATTTGTGCTCAAATCCAACAAGTTGTCAGGGCTAGTATTTCTCGATAACGGACTGGGTACCTAAGCCCGGGACGTTACAAATGGTATCATAGCAAATTTCCCTCTGATTGCGGAAAGAGCTACCCGAGAGGTGGAGTGACCACTATAAAGAGATATGAGGAAATGACTATCCGGAACGTGCAGCCGCAACTGTCACTGGGAATAAGTGATGGGTCATGTCGCAACGAGGACGTTGCGAATATAAGTGGGGGAGGTTGTGACACCCCAACTCCCAGCATAGTGTCACATCTAAAACTCACAAAGTGGTTGGGATTATTACTTGACAACTTGAGCTTAAACATTTTGAGTAGTTGTCAACGGATATATTGAGTCCGAATCCAACAAATTATCAAGGCCAATTTTCTCGATAACATGCTGGAAACCTAAATCCGAGACGTTACATCTTTTGAACCTTTTCTAGGATTCACAAAAAAAGATACTGTTGTGGAAAAATTAAACGAGGAGATGAATTGCAAGGGGCCGGATAAAGATTTGAAAGAGAATCCAAAATAAGAGGTCTCCATGTGAAGTAATGGCGAAAAATTGACATCTTAAAATAGACCGAGGCCGCCATAGATTTGTCTTTTACTTAATTACCATCGTATTCCTCGTAATTAATAGCAACCTGACATTTTTTTATTGACGCTAAAGATATAGTGACGTATTGAAATAGGTCATCACTCTACTATGAAGCTCCTTGGCTTCCACGATATATCACGATATATTGCTGGTTTATTGTGGTGAGTTTGAATCTAACAAATTGTCAGAATCATTTTTCTCGATAATAGTTTGAGATTTTAAAGACGTAAGCCCGTGAAGTAGCACACACACACATAAGTGGCATAAAGTGTTCAAGGAGAGGAGTTCGCGTGAGGGGGAAGTCGCTGAGTCTTTAAACTTGGAAGCTCAGAGTCTAAGAAACCCGGCTTGTTGCGGTGTCTACGTAAATAGCACCATAAGATGAAAGTTAGATTCCATTGCGTGACCTACGACCAACACTAGTTTTGCAATGTATCCCCACATATGTGCGACTAATACTCCTCAATTGTTTCGAGGGACAAACTCCTGTGACTGCTCGATTGTAATTTTGATTATTGCAGATAATGCTTTCTACCCAGGTAGAAGATGGAGAATAATAGGAATAAGCTTCTCGTCATATGAGGGTAGCGGCGACATGACCTAAAATTTCAGCGAAATTTGATCAAATTTCTGTCGAATATCGAAATCGAAATTTGACTGAAATGGTCGAAATAAACGAATAATGGGGGCTCTAGTACAAAAAAATGACCGAAATTTCAGTCGAAATTCGATTGAAATTCCGTTTCGGCCGGTCACTGAAATGGTGACCAAAACCGACATTTAGGGCCTTAAGGTGGAATTGAGAGGAAAATCGAGTAAACATCCATGTACCATATATGATGCTTTGAAGGTAAGCTTATTGGTCTGTTTGAACTATTTAAATATTTTCACCAACATTTCGTTATAAATAAATATGAAAAGAAATAAGATACAAAGAGCTGCTACAGGATTCTTAGAAAAATTACAAGTTTGTGATTATATACATGTCTATTGGACAGTTTCACTTAAGATTTGTTGTTATATTTATAAATTGATATTTATTATATAATAAAATTTATTACTGGGGAATTTAGAGCTAGTCATCAGTAGTTATGGACTTGAGAAGTTGGTATACAGGCATATATTTAAGGAGTTATTTTTGTAACATTCTTATGCACATTTTTATAGATAAAGTTGGAAAAGAATTATTTCCAAAAACAGCTTAAATAAAAATTACTTATAACTATTTTAGTTTTATATATCATTTATAGCTATTTTCGAGCAGTGATTTTATTTAACATGTACTGGAGTTTGACCAGAATAGTCAAATGTCCTTTTTTTGCAGGCACATATGGACCACTGTGGTCATTAGAGTTTGTTTGTAATATTGATTTTGCACTTAATCGTTTAGAGGTGGTTATGTGGTGATGATTACGAAGTCTTCTCTTGCCATCTGTACTGTACAGTTGACTTTCAACAGATGACTCGTTCGTGTTACATATGGGTACCATGAACTCGATCGTATATTTAGGACAATTCTTGTTCACCATGTAAGGTTGAGAACATACTTACATATGATATTATATATCTTCATGATTAAGCAGTTGTGTATGTTCCAAGCTGCACTGAATTGGATTTTTTACCCACCTTATTTAGGTTGAGAATCTGCACAAGAAATCTCTTGTTGTTATAAAGTGCTCTCTCAGAGATAAAGGTCCAATTAAGGCGTTGGCTAATCCATCAAAGCTCATAAGATGAAGGGATAAATCGGCAATCTCGATTTCTGACCAGATCGACCAATCATCTTTTTTCCAAGATGGTTGCTTAATTAACATTAAATGCTTCCTCTGTCTCTATCACTGACGCAAGTGCACTGTTTTTTTGTTTTTTTTTAAATTAGGATTAGTTAATCCAAACATCAAAGCAGGATTTCCAAAGTAAAGTCCTTTTTGTTCATGCTGATTGTATAAGGGATAGGTTATTTTTGGGTAAAATTATAAAGAGGGTCTCCAATTATATTTAAATTTTAATTTATTTTTATTTTTTAAATATAAAAAAAGAGAGGGGAAATTTTAACTTTTTTGGTTTAGTGTCAACTTAATGGGGTTGTGGAAGCTTATTGAGGCATGCATTCACTACAACCAAAATTGTGATATAATATCGATAGGGAGACCAGATGCCTCCCCCCTCCCTCCCCCCTCCCCCTGATGCTCGCCTTAACCTAACCCTCGCTTCCAACTGCCGTCACCTCCCAACCACCTCCCCAACCACCCCGCCTCCCCCTCCCCAGCTAGGTGGTGATTGTGGAACACCCAGATCCTGATCCAGTGAGGATCGGGTGAACTGGAGGTGCGTGGGATGATGAGAAATGACAGGGTAAGAAAGTGCTGGAGATTAGCGGGTCGGTCACAAGGTGGAGTCATGGTGGAGAGTTTGTCAGAGTTAGGCTCCGGTGAACTACGAATCAACTACTCTATGCTACTACAACGAATCAAATGCTAAACTAATGCAGGAATGAATTGCTTGAAGTAAACCTAAGCTAAAAAGCAAGAAAGAAACCCCATTCAGTCGGAGCCAAGGAGATGGTACCTCGACGCTGGCGTACCACCGGAGATGGCGTAACCGTCTACTGCTCTGCCTCCTCTATCCTCCTAAGTGCAGGGTGAGTTCCCTATCATGAAGCTCTATCCTCCATGTGCAAAAAATGGGAGAAAATAAGGTAGAAGAGATTCAAAAATAAAATAAAGGCGGCACGAAGATTTTGTACAGGTGACGGGCAGAGGGGGAAGAGTGAGGCAAAGGGACCGATGTAGTGATCCAATCCTCGAAGCAACGTTGACGCGTGAAAGATGGAGAATCGAGGAGAAAAAGTGAAGAAGAAACCAATCTAAATTGATGACAACATCGATTGAGGAAAAAGGTGGAAGATGGGTCAAACACAAGGTCTGATAAGGCTAGGCGCTTGGGGAGAGGAGTTCACCAGGGTCAACTCTTGACTCCCCACGGTTGGTCCACATGGACCAACCAGAAAAAAGGCAAGCCAAAATTGTTTTAAACTCAATAAATACTAAATGAATTACTTAATTTTAAGGTAAAAATAAAAAAATATTTTTTCCTGTAGTATTTTAATATTATTTTTATTTATTTTTATGTTCTTACTTATTATAAGTTAGTTTTAGAGTTTATTTATAAGTATATTTACCTATGTTTTGCATATTTTGTTTTATTTTTAATTGTTTATTTTATTATTTTATTTTGCACATTCTATATATTTATAACTTATTTCAGACAAAGCAGAGCGAAGGGAGAACTCAACATATACACATAAATATATTTTTATATTATTTCTCTAAAATAATATGTACACGTATATAATAGAGGTAAAATATATAGGCATAAGTATAGGTATTTCATCTATGTATTTTGTATCCTATTTTATTTTAGAGTAATTTTTATGGTCTTATTCCATTATAAACATGTACATATTTATAAATAATATTTAAAAATTTATAAAAATATAAAATTATAAAAATAATAAAGAATAAATAAAATGATTGTCTTATTCAGCTATATTGTGCAATAGAATTCCAAAACCTAACTTTCACACCTTAACTCCAAATTGAATGAAAGCACATTCAGTAAATAGCTTATTAAAAGTTATATACAATTAAAGGTAATTTTTATACATTCGAGTTAATATGGAGAAGATATGGGTATGGGAAGTATGAGTTTTGTCTTTTTATTTAGAGTATAAAAAGTACACTGTATATTATTTTTGGGTGAAATCAATTTTATGTTTTTATTTGTATTTGTCTACAATTTTCATCTACAAAGTTTCATTATTTGAGGTTAAAATAATAGAAAATAAAATATATCCCAGAATAAATTATTGATGAAATAAAAGAATTGGATCTTTGGTCCTTATCTCACCCTACTTTATTCATTGTCGACCTAATCATCAAAATCCCTAGGTCTCTAAGTTTAGGGTTATAAAATACCTTTGGCATTTTATTATTTTTCTTTTCTTTATTCTATAGTTTTGGCATTAAAATTAGTATTTTATATATAAAAAATTGATCAAATGATGAATGTTAATTTGTACAAAATAATACTATTTACATGCATTAAGCTAGAGTTTTTAAGGTCAAAATGATAGAATAAAGGTAATGAAATAGAAATTCATCAATGGCCATCAGTCATTGGGAGGCAGGGGCTTGCCTTGAAAGAAACCATCTCTTTGAAATCCCCTTGTGGGTGCGTTTTCATGGCCTTTATCGTGGACATTGTTCTATCGTGGTCCTCAACAAGCTAGTGAGCCCGTTAGGTACCCCTTTTCCTGGATGCGGCCACTGCAACATTTCCTTCGATCATTCCTCTGTCTCATGCCAATTATCTACAATGTTTCATTCTACGGAAGAAGAACCGGTGGATGAGGTGCTTGCCCAACCTCATCCCTTTTGGTTCCGGCCAACGATCTCCTCAGTTAATGATGGTATGAGGCACCTCCAATGATGGATGTCTTGCGCTCGTCAGCTTCTCCTTCAGCTTTCAAGATTAAAATGGGACAAGGAAAACCCTTCTCTGCTATGGTTCGAAGGCCATTTTGCGCGGTACACAACATGTCCAATGAAAATATATGCTTTGCCATAAAAGCCAACTCCCTTTCCCCCTTAGCTAGAATGGAATTGATCTAAACTCCCTGTCAACAGACTCTGAGCCCCTTGACGAAGGGTTTGACACCAAAATTGTCTAGCCTCCTTAAAAAATGGTGGAACCCAATCCGCTATGTACGATAGCTTTTCATAGGAAGTGTAAGCATTCAAGTGCTGGTCAGACAAATGCTATCCCTCCCGGGCCCTCCCCACAATCATCTTAATGTCTATAGTTGGTTGCAATGTCTGTGGAATCAACAAGCCTTGGAAACTCATGGTGTTATTATGACAAGACATTTCTCATAATGCAGAGATCATTAGATTGGTTGAAACTAATGTCAGACCTTAAAACAAGGAGAAATTCGCTTCACTCATCTCCTACGGATGGGACTTCATCATAATAACACTCCATTGGGATTATTCTATATTTTGTGGAAGGAATCATGTTGAAACTATAGCTAAATGGGGATCTCCCCACAAGTTGTCACTCTCTCTTGCACTAATGTTGGTGGCCTCATCCAGCCCATCTCAAATCATCTATGGTGCTAACAACCAAATGGTCTGTCGGTGCCTATGGGAAGAACTGAAGCACCTCAGTAGTGCCTTGGTTGTCCCTTGGTTGGTTAATTGGGACTTTAATGTAGTTAGATTCAATCATGAGAAGCGCGGGGGAAGATCGCTTTGTCTAGGACAAATGAGGACTTCAATAGCTACATCAATTTATGTGTTTTGCTCGAGTTAGAGACCTGTGGCAACCTTTGGTCATGGTCAAATAGCTATATTGGCCCCTCCCGCGTAGCTTCTCGCCTTGATTGTGGTATCTAGCTTGGTTGAACTTCTTATCTTCTGTAAAACTAAGTTACTCTCCCCTTTCTTCAAGCTACCATCTTCTGATGATCGTTGTCATGTAACCCATGGCCTTTCGCCCCAAGCCATTTCTCTACTTTGATTGTTGGGTGAATCGCTTGGGCTATCTTGAGGTTGTTGCAAATGCTTGGGTACTCCGGTCATTGGCAACCTCATTTTGTGCTTTATGCATAAGCTACAGAGTCTCAAGCTTGTCCTCACGGCCTGGGCAAGTTTAGAGGCTAAAATTTTTGAAGAGGTGAAAGTTGTTGAAAATGCTCTTAGGGTCGGTAATGATGCGCTTTTCCTGGACCCTCTAGATCCCTTCATGGCGTAGTTTGAAGCTGATGCTAAATGCCACCTCGAGGCACTTAACGCAGATCTTGAGTCCTCTTAGCAGTAGAAAAGTCGTGTTGGCTCGTTGAGATTGGGATATCGTAATACCAGTGTCTTGCACACTTCTGCCAATGCTCGCTCCTGTAAGGAACACCATCCCCATCCTCCTCGGCAGAGATGGCATGGTGATTGATAAACATACCTAGGTGACGAAAGCTATTGTGGATTTCTATATGTCTCTCTTTAGCCCAGTCACTCCCTTGACCCTTTTGGCCCCTCCACCCAACCTAAAGATGCTGCTCTTTGCTCACGACATGATATGGCTAGAATGTCCTTTGGAGAGGCTGAGATAATTAAGCACTATGCTTATTCATCCCTCCAAGGTTCCTGGACCTAACGGGTCAAATTGCCGATTTTTCAAGCCTCATTGGTTGCTCATCAAAGGAGATCTTTGTGCGATAACCGCATTTCTTTTCCAAGGAGGTAAATTGGTGAGAGAGGTCAACCATACTTCTTGACATTTGTTCCCAAGGTGTCATCTCCTTTTATCCATGGGGACTTCCGATCAATCTCCTGCGACAATGTTATTTATATAAGTTTTTGCCAAGTGATGGCAACATGGCTTATGATGGTCCTCCCTGATCTATTATTCCCAAACCAAACGACCTTTATCAAGGGTGCTCCAGTGGAGATAACTTACGGCTTGCACAAGAACTTGCGGTTGGGTTCAACAGGAAGGCAAACTCCTCACAGATCTGCCTTAAAAATGATATTTCCATGATTTTTTATTTTATTAATCACTCTTTCATCCTGTAAAGCTTTGAAAATATGGCTTTTAAACTACATTTGCACTCTTGGATGGTGAATGGCTCGCCTTATGCTTGTGTTGGGGCATAAGGAGCCTGAGGGTAAGGCGACCTATTAGCCCTCTCCTCTTTGTCGCTGGCATAGAGGATCTATCATGCTTGGTCGATGACTCAGTATACCATGGCATATGTGCCCACTCCGCATGGTGCGTTCTTTGGCACCTACTTGATGAATCTCCATTTCATCACCTTTATTCTATCATTTTGGCCTTAAAAACCCCTGTAAATGCATGTAAATACCCTTAATTTGTACATGAACGTTCATTCATTGTGGTGTAAATGTTGTACAAAATGTTATTTTTAATGTCAAAATTATAGAATAAAGAAAAGAATTAAAGAATAAAATATTAAATATATTTTATGACCCTAATTCCCGAGACCTAGGCATCTTGATAACTTGGTCGATAAGGAATAAAGTAGGGGGAGATAAGGGTCCAAAATACAATATAATTCTATATTTATTCATTTTGGGACCTATTTTATTTTCCATTTTTTACACTTCAAATAAATAAACTTTTCTTATGAAAGTTGTAGATAATAAACTATAGAAAAATACAAAATTGAGCTTACACATAATTAATATACAACGTACAAATTACAATCTAAATAAATTTCCAAAATCCCAACTTCACAGACCCATATCTCTCAAATAAAAATTCAAAATATATCAAAATAACTTTAATTGTATATAACTTTTAATATTCTATATAATGAAAGTGGTTTCATATTTTTTGAAGTTAAGGTGTGAAAGTTAGGTTTTCGACCCTTATTGTATAGTATACGCGATTAAAATAATCATATTATTTATTATTTATTATTTTTATTATTTTATTTTTTATAAAAAATTAAATATTGTTTATAATACATGTGCATGTTAAAACCAAAATAAAACAATTAAGAAAATAGTAAAATAAATTTTTTATAAAATACATAGATGAAATACCTATAGGTATACCTATACGATAAATATACTTATTTATTTAATTGTATGTATCATATCAGAAAAATATAATAAAAATATATTTAATTATATAAAAATAAGTCATTATTTTATAAAATAATAAATTAAAATATAAAAATCTAAAGTACAAAATATAAATAAAATACTTTACAACATAGATGAATATACCTATATATTAACCCTAAAAAGTAACTTGTAATTATATAAATTTAAAAAATAAATAAAAATTATAATAAAATAATTTAGAACATAATAAGCATTTTTAATTTCATAACTTAAAATTAATAAAATCATTTATTAATTCTTTTTCATTTCCCAATCTTTTTCAGGATAGGTTTTTTATGGATTGTCCACGTGGACCAACCAGGTTGCGTCTGAAGTGGACTCACAGTCAATTCTCTGCCCAACACCCTAGCTCATGTCAGAACGTGTTTTTGACCTGTTTCTCGATTTTCCCCCCAAAGATTCGCTCCATCTTTTGGGATGACTTCTTCTGCAAAGTTGACCCTCATTCATTGCATAAACATGTCCAAGCATAACCTCAGCCTTCACGTCACTGACTTGGCTACATCACCTCGATCTTATCATCATCGTGGTCAGCTTGTACATATACCTCCCTCCGCCTTCTTCTTGAATTTTAACCCTTTTGGCCTTGCTTTTGCTCCTTTTTGTCTTGTGCTCAGGACCGGGGAGGTGACAGCTCCCCTCCAGCTTCTTGAGGCGGGTTCGAGCGAGGTTTCTAGGTGCTTTCACCCTCCTCCGGCGGAGCTCCATCATTGAGGTTCTATCTCCAGGTTACTATCCAGTCGAGGTAATCTTTTAATTGCACTTTCTAGCTTAGTTTATTTCCTAGGTTTAAGTCTTGCATTTATTTTGAGTTTTAATCTTGTACTTAGCCGTAAATAGCCACCTTCGTAGTTCACTGGAGCTAGCCTCCGGTGAACATCTCCACCTCATTTCCGACCATGTTGCGACCCACCACCACTTCCATTTCACTCCTCTCCGTCCTCCAAATACAACCCAAAGTTCAGTTGGATTTGGATATCAGCTCTCCTTTCTCCGCCCTACACCGGAGGGCTCCGTCCTATGCTAGAGAGCATCGCCCAGCCACCTCCCTCACCCATTCCCCTTCTAGAGTTTGCCCAAGCTCCGTCGTGTTTTCTATGACTAACCCCAGTGCAGGACTAAAGCCCATGGACCTGCTGGAGGTGATTCTGAAGCTCTCCCGAGGATCCTGAAGCTCTCGAGCTTCTTAGACCTCATGGGCAACCTCCGACCATCAACGAAGCTTTTTCCCACCTCCATCCATCAAAGAAGCCCTGCATGAATGTTTCTGACCATTTTGGAGCTTCAAGGAGCATCGGAGGAGGGACATCAGGCCTGGAGAAGCTCGCCTCGCTGGAGGTGCTTACCTGTTCTTCCTCGTCCTTCCTCCATTGTTGGATCAAGAAATCGCATCATGTCCGCCAATAGTCGTTGGATCCAGAGCACCCACTCGTTTGATCTTTTGCCTAGTTCTAATGGTGGTCGTTGGGAGCGAATCGGTATCGTTACGCAGGAACATGACATATGCTTAGTGAGCCAGATCCAGTCGTTCGTTCCCCGCCTTTACTACGTATTTTGCAACTACACCCAGAAGCTTTTTGTATTGTATTTGTAGTACGCAAACTTTCATCGTCAGTTATTTATGTTTTGTAATAATTGCAATTAGGCTCACAACTTTCTATAATTATATTTAGGTCCATGCCACGTCACCTCGCGTGACACCTCATGTGAGGCGACTTTTTGCAGGCATGCCCCTAGGCTTTGGTGTATTTCTTTTTAATCCAAAAACTTTTTATTTATGTTTATTATTTTTGAAGAAATTGTAGTGTGGTCCATGTAATTTATTTCATTTATAAATAGGCCTCTTCTAGTATTGTAATTTCTGTATGTTTTCTCTATTTATTTAAAATATCACTTTGGTTCTAAAAAATCCCAAAAAATTAGGATAGGTGCATGGAAAAATGGGAGAAGTGATGACAAGCCAAGCGACAGAGGTAAAGGTACAGAAATAGGTCGTTGCGACCTCGATCACTCGGCTAAGTCAATCAAGAAAAATCGAACCACTAATAGCAATAAAATCAATCGAAGCGAGGAAGTGGTCCTGCTATATGTTTAACCTGGTATAGCACCCAGGGTCGAACTCAAGGAGCACGGATTGGCCGAAGGCCTACGAAGTAGTCAAAAAAATCAGAGAAAAAAGGGAAAACATCTTTTAGTGGTTTTTAATTGTTTTTAAATTTTTTTGGACTTTTTTAATATGTGAAGGAAATAAGAAAGGCAAAAGCAAGCACACTTCAACAAATTATTTAATGCATCAAGAAGCAAGCAAAAATTCAGACAAAAATATTTTTATGTTTTTTTATGTTTTTTAATGTTTTTGGTGAATTTTTGGAATTTTTCTGATGTGTATTTTATTTTCTAAAAATCAAACAGTAGCAAAAATGCAAGGTACTGTCCAGCCAGGCCCAAAATCCCCAGATAAAATATCTAAGGACCTAAAAAGGACCTGGAGGTATTTTTCCTGTAAACTAGGTAAAACAAGGAAAATTTGAGTACCAAAATTATTGTTTTTGGATTTTTAATGCATTTATTGGAATTTTTATGGGTTTTTGAGGGTTTTTAAGTTTTTAAGGTTTTCCAGTGATGAAAAATAGCCAAAATTGGCTAGAAAATCAAGGGACACAAGATAAACAGTACCTAATTTTTACAGAATTTTTAGGGGGGTTTTTATATTTTTTTGTGATTTTCAAAACTGAACAGTGCCAAAATAGATGTTTTTGAATTTTTTAAAAATAGCGAACAAGATCAGAAATGTCCTCAAAAATCTACAAAAATCCTACACCATGGCAGGAGCCATGTGTCAAATTTTCGTTGGATTTGGAGGTGATTTGATATTTTATTCAAAAATGACAAGAGGGCACTGTGCACAGGGACCAAAGTGCAAATACCCAAAGTTCTGGGGGTCCTGGTGCAATTAACCCAAGAAGTCACGCGCCAAGCGCGTGCTTGGGGCACTCAGGGACCTATATGTAATAAAACTAAGGTTCGGGGACTAATTGGTAACCCGTACCAAAAGTCCGGGGACCTCAGATGCAAATTACCCTAAAATAAGCGCACATGCGCAATTAAAACATTCACAGGGGCATAGATGCAAATACTCAAAAGTTTTCATTCATTTCTAAACATCCAGAACTACAGGGAATATATTGCAAATAACCCAAACATACACGTGACCAAGCACGTGGCTCCACACAGACAGGGGTATAAGTGCAAATATCTAAAGTATGAGGTCCAATATGCAAAATACCCTAAAACTAAATAACTGACGAAAATAATTACAGGACTAAAACTAAATGAAAGATAAAGAAGGGCCTAAGGGTAAATTACCCTTTATTAAGTCGCCCGATGGATGCGCGCCACGTGTGTAGATGGACGGCTGGAAATGGCTGGCGCTCCAACGCTGAGGCTCTCGCAGCGATCGGACGGTTGAGGGTACGCCACGTGGAAGATCGAACGGGTGCGGTGCTCGGTGGCTACCCCTCGTGCACGGACGGTCCTGATCGCCTCTCCAAGATCTGACGGTGTCTGGCTCTCTTCAAGTGAACGGTCTGGATACGAACTGGAGGTCGAGGACGATCGAACAGTCGGGGAAGATGCTGGAAGAACAGTCGGCCGGTGAGCTTCGCCGGCCTCGTGCAAGCGCTGGTCTCCTCCTCTGCTGCCTCTGAAGATCGGAAAAGGTCCGCGATGATTCTCCGCAGCTGATGGTCGGCTCCGATGGCCCAGCCGAGCCCTGGAGGGCTCCGGCGAGGTCAGCGGAGGAGAAGCTCCTGTCTGAATGTCGGGAGGCCTCAGATAGCCTCCTCTGGTCCTGCAAAAAGGCTCAGGAGCTTTGCGGGTCGAGGGCAAAATGCCTCGACCCGATTAGGCGTCGTGGAGGTGGTCTGTGCGTCGGTGCGGGCGAACCCCGGCGAAGTGACGGCGAGGGGGTTCGAATCCCAGCTCCTGTGCGAGCTGGGTTGAACGGAGGGGCGGAGAAGGTGCGCGGAGGGAAGGCGGAGATGGATGGGGATTCCGATGATCGAATGGATGCGCGAGGTGGTCGGAATCGACGAAGAACGGCGGCGGTGCGATTTGGGTCAAAATGAAAATTGGATGAAAGGGGGAAGCTAAGGGATTACCTGGGCGGCGAAGTAGACTGGGCTGGAGCTGGGGAAGCTCCCGGTCGTAGCCTCGAGGGTCGTCTGGGCCCGAGGCTCAGAGCTCACACCAATGGTGGAGCTACGGCGGAGCTATTCGCCGGATCAGTGGTCCGGCCACTCTCTCCTCGTTGCGACACGGCCAACCTGGAGCTGTCACCTCGGGTGTAGCTGTGGAGGTCACGGGACGAAGAATGGAGAACCAAAGATAGCAGAATCAGGTGGCGGAGCTCGGTATTTAAGTAGTTGCGGGTCCGGCTAGGGTTGGTCGGGTAGGGCTGTGAGAAGCGCGGATCCCAATGTGGATACCCCGGCGAGGGTCTCGGATGTATGAAGAAGCGATAGGACCCGGGGTTTGCGGAGATGGCGAGCGGATCGAGCGCGGAAAAAGAGGAGAAAATGGGTCGGGCGCGAGATCCGCTGGAGAAGACGGTCCGCGGAGGGAGTTGACCGGAGGTCAACATCTCCGTGGGCCAATGAGGTGCTGCCACGTATTCTATTTTTGTTTATTTATTTTAGGCTAGATAACGGCGGAATTAGCAAAAACTTAAAACACAAAATATTTTTATTTTATTTTTTTCTATTTTTTGGTGATTTTTAATTAATTTTTGGAAATAAAAAATGAGGTATTTACATTATGTAGCTATATATAGGTATATGTACATTATGTAGTTTTTTTTTATTTTTGATTTTTAATTATTATTTTTGTACAATTTTATTCCTATTTTATATTTTATTTATTTATAAAATAAAATGAGGGATAAAAGGGTATTTTTATTTTGTTTTTATTATTTATATACATAGGTGAACTAAATAGTTATGTACAACTATATACATGGCATTTGTACAATATATTTTTGTAATTTTAATTTTGTTATTTTTTATTTGATTTTTGTTTTGATTCTTTTTGTTTTATTTACTTACAATATATAGCATAGAATATTTACAAAAAGTTTAGAAAATGATTTTATTTATTTACAAGGTTAAATAAATAAAGAAGCATGGTCTATGTACATGGTGAAAGGGTATTTTTGATCTTTTTAATTTTCAAATTTTTATTTTGTTTTTAATATTTTCTAAATATATACAAATATGTACAAGCATAATTTTTGGGTGGGGAAAATATAATCTTATTTATTTCTATAGATATTTACACTAGAGCCCCTATCTCCCTCTATTTTGGCTTTTATGCGGTCAGGCCCATGCTGAGCCCTCCCTTGGGTTAGGTTGCTCAATATTTATTCTAAATATTTCCCTCTTTTTCTTTTTAATCTTTATTCTTTTATTTTTGCACAAAAACATGCTAATTATAGGTTTTTACACAATGCATGCTTTTGGTAATTATTGATATTTACATATATCTACATGTATTTGCAAAGGTTTTTGTAGCTAAAATATAAGAATAAAGAGTGATGAATGGGTATTCATCACCCCCCTATACTTAACTTTGCTAGTCCCTTAGCAAACACTTATTTGAAAAAGAAGTGAAAAAGAAAGAAAAAGAAAAAGAAAAAGAGGATGTACATGGATCAAGGTGGATTATTAAACTTGCCTTCATTAAATTGGGATATGGAGCTTGATCAGATCTTTGGATTATTAATGTGTCGGAACCTTATTTGGACTTAAGCTTAAAACCCAACAGCCTCTAAGTTCCACCAATCTATGGACAAGACTCCTCAATAAACCAGATCAGAACAAGTCTACATACACAAACTCTAATGACCATGAATCTTTCCATGCAGTGTAAGTGATATGTGGCTCCCCACCTCAGAAGGAACAAAGAAACAGCCTCCCTCAACCTGGTAACTCTAATGCCTCGGTCTAGCAACTCTTTCCTCGAGAAGCGGGGTATTCCCTTCTAAGTTCAAGTGCAACCTGCTCAAGAAGAGGGGGAAGAAGTATAGACTTTTGGAAGCCTAGCCAGTGTAGCTAAGTCTTCCGCTGCAAGCTTCATGAGATGTAACATGGATACCATAAGCTTTGCTTTATTTGACTATATACACTCCGGTGGGGTTATTAAATTTTCAATCCGACCCACCACTTTTTTAAAGTTCTTTTGCATTTTGCATTTTTTTCAAGGACTTCTATACAACATATCTACATGGTGCAGCATATTTACAAGAAATTTCCTCTTGAGCCAGTAGACTATCCCTCTTTTGAAGCTTTATTGCAACCCACAGCTTCTGTCTTTATCCTTCATCACCACTAGACCAAGTTGAGACGCACTTCCTTCACTAAAAGAAGAAGAGAGGTTCCGCCTAGAAGTACTACCCTCATATGCTACCCCAAGCCAAAGGAAACTGCCTCCTCACCACCTCATCCGTGGAGAGCCATGTGTAAAGTGCAGGTGCAAGTCAAGCCATTGTCTCTAAGAGTCATGCGTGTGTTGTTAAGTGTTCTACTTAGGCTCATCAAGATGACATATGCTCATAGCCTAGTGGACTCAAAGAATTAAGTCCTTATGGACCTGAAAAGCCTTAACCCTAAGTCCTATAAGGTTCCTCTTAAAGTTAGGTGGATTAAGATCTTATTCAAGCTCCATTTCTCAATTTAATTCCAGGCTTGGTTTAAATGTCAACTCTCATCCAGGAAAAATTATATACATATATGTGCACAAGATGCTATTTACAAATATTTTACAATCATGCAAAATTTTTGAAAAATGTTTTGAAATCATGGATGAATGATGCATGAGGTGCAAGTTTTGCGAAAAGATATTTACACACATTTACACAAGATTTTTGCAAACTTTTGATTTTCAAAACATTTTGGAAAAATTTTGTACTATATACATAATTTTGATACAAAATATTTACACCAGCTTTACACAAAAGATTTTTGAAATCATTTTTACGAAAATACTTTGTACACTAGCTATGTATGTGCAAATAAAAGAAGTTTATGTACATGAAAAATTTTTAATTTTTGTGGTTTTTAGCCATTTTTATTTATTAACACACTCACACAAAGTACGAGTTATGGCTAAAGTATATATGAAATATATACACACCCCCTATACTTAGCTCGAACGATGTCCTCAGAGTGATCAAGAGCGATGAAGAAGACATAGCTCGTGCTTAGTAAAAGGGAAGTGAAAAGGAATGGCTAAGTACAGGATTGAATAAATGAATAGAATGAGAAGAACTCGGTGGTTTCCCCCTATACTTAGGATTAACTACTCCTAAGTATAGCAAGCTGTACATGAAGGGAAATCCGAGTGAAGAAGATACAGAATCTGCCCCCCCTATACTTAGGGTAAAATATCCCTAAGTATAGGCAACAAAACAGGAGCAGAAAGAATAAAAAGAATACCCGCAGGTCCTACATCCCCCCTATACTTAGGGTAAAGTACACCCTAAGTATAGCATAATCATAAGATGAGAAAGGGATGTGGGACTAAAGAATAGAATGATATAGACAACTGGATCTATACAGGAGGAGGAACAGTGAAAATCAGGCGTGAGATGCAAAAGATGTGAGTCAAGAGACCACATTTCACGCAAAATGAATAGGGGCAACAATAACGTCTCGCGGCTCATGATCTAGAAATGGCTTGAGCCGCTGGCCGTTCACTCGAAAGGTACTCTCAGAAGACAACTCGGATATATCAATGCTACCATTGTCGTGTACCTTTCTGACCAAGTAGGGTCCCTTCCATTTGATCTGTAGCTTCCCTGGAAATAATCGTAGCCTCGCATCAAATAGCCATACTCTCTGTCCAATCTCAAAATGCTTGTGGCTGATATGAGAATCATGCCACTCCTTGACTTTCTTCTTATAATGTAGGCTGCTTGAGAAAGCTGCATCTCTAAGCTCCTCCAGGGCAGCTAACTCTGCCCTCCTCTGGTCTCCCATACCATCTGGATCCATCAAAATGTCTGTGACTGCCCAAAGTGACTTGTGCCTCAGCTCAACAGGTAAATGGCACGGCTTGCCATATACGAGGCGAAAGGGAGATGTGCCCAAAGGTGTCTTGAAAGACGTCCGATATGCCCACAAGACCGAGTCCAAAAGCTGTGACCAATTCTTTCGGTCAGGGCGGACGACTTTCTGCAAAATATTCTTGATCTCCCTATTCGACACCTCAGCTAGACCATTCGTCTGTGGATGGTAAGGTGTGGCAACACGATGGTCTATGCCGAACTCGCTAGCTAGTGCCTTCACCTGGTCGTTGATGAAATGAGACCCCCCATCAGAAATCAGAACTCGTGGAACCCCGAACCGCGTGATGATATGCTTTCTCAAAAATCGGCAAACTGTCCTCGCATCAGCGGCTCGGGCGGGGATAGCCTCCACCCAACGAATAACATAATCAACGGCCAACAGAATGTACTCAAATCCCTGACTCTTAGGGAATGGACCCATGAAATCGATGCCCCATGCGTCAAAAACCTCACAGAAGTGAATGGGCTGCATCAGCATCATATCACGCTATCGACAAGTGCCCATCCTTTGACAGTCAGTACACCTCTTCACGAACTCATCAGAGTCCTTGAAGAGGGTAGGCCACCACAAGCCGGATTGGAGCACTTTCTGTGCCGTTCTCCTCCCAGAATGATGTCCTCCTGCCTCAAGCTTGTGGCAGTAAGTGAGGACGCTATGGTGTTCCTCCTGAGGAATACACCGACGCCAGACGCTATCCCCTCCTTCGTGGTAAAGGATGGGATCCTCCCAGTGGTAGGACTTGGCCCTCGCAAGGAAGGTCTCAAGCCTTTGCCTGGGCCAATCTTGTGGGACTTTCCCTGCAACGAGAAAGTTCACAATATCGGCATACCACGGGAGTGAGGCGATAGCAAGGATCGCCTCATCTGGGAAGGTATCTCGAATGGGATCAATCTGCTCAGAATCCTCAGGCTGCTCTAATCGGGAGAGATGATCCGCCACCACATTCTTGACTCCAGGCTTATCCTTGATCTCAATGTCGAACTCCTGGAGTAGAAGGATCCATCTAGTCAGTCTGGCCTTGGCATCCTTCTTTGCCATGAGGTACCTGATGGCGGTGTGATCTGTAAACAAAGTCACTCTAGATCCAATGATATACGATCTGAACTTATCTAGGGAAAACACTACGGCTAGCATCTCCTTCTCTGTGACCGTATAATTCTGCTGGGCGGAATCCAATGTGCGGCTAGCGTAGTGTATGGCAAACGGAACTCCATCCCTCCTCTGCCCCAGCACTGCCCCCACGGCAAAATCAGAGGCATCCGTCATGATCTCGAATGGGAGAGACCAATCAGGCGGCTGGAGGACAGGAGCCTCAATAACATGCTGCTGGAGAGTCGCAAAGGACGAGAGACACTTGTCATCGACAAGGAACTCGGTGTCTTTCGTCAAGAGGTCAGTCAACGGTCGGGCAATCTTGCTGAAATCCTGAATAAATCTCCAATAAAATCCAACGTGCCCCAGGAATGACCGTAGCTGCCTCAAATTGGACGGCGGTGTGAGTTTCCTAATGACATCAACCTTGGCCGGATCAACCTCCATGCCCCTGTTGGAGATGATGTGGCCAAGCACCGTCCCTTGAGTCACCATGAAGTGACTCTTCTCCCAAGAGAGAACCAAATGATACTCAATACATCGCTGGAGTACCCGGTCTAGGCAGTCAAGACAAGAATCGAATCCGTTGCCATAGACCGAGAAATCGTCCATGAAGACCTCCAAACATTCCCCTACCATGTCCGAAAAGATCGACAGCATGCACCTCCGAAAAGTCGCAGGGGCGTTGCATAGCCCAAATGGCATGCGTCGAAAAGCATATGTGCCGAAGGGACAGGTAAAGGTGGTCTTCTCCTGATCCTCAGGAGCGATGGCCACTTGGTTGTAGCCCGAGTACCCATCCAGGAAGCAATAATGGCTCTTCCCTGCCAGTCTCTCAATGATCTGGTCAATAAAAGGCAGGGGGAAATGGTCCTTCTTGGTGGCTTGGTTGAGTCTCCTGTAGTCAACACAAACCCTCCAAGAGGTGGGTACTCGTGTAGCGATCTCCTCTCCCGACTCACTGATCACAGTCGTGATGCCCGTCTTCTTAGGCACCACATGCAAGGGGCTGACCCACTTGGAGTCGGAAGTGGGATAAATAAAATCTGCACTCCACCATTTTGATATTTCCTTCATCACGACCTCTCTCAGGTTGGGGTTCAGTCGCCGCTGGAACTCACGCGACGGCTTAGCCCCCTCCTCAAGATAGATATGGTGGGAGCACACTGCTGGACTAATCCCATGGAGATCCGCTACGCTCGATCCGATCGCCTTGCGGTTCTTTTCAAGAATCCCCATCAAACGGGATTCTTGCTCTCCAGTCAACTCGGCGGAGATGATGACTGGGTACATCTCTGGATCGCCCGCAAGGAATCGATACTTCAGCGAAGTAGGGAGCGGCTTCCGTTCTGGAATGCTGGGTGCTGGCAAATCTGGCTATGGAAGGAACTGAGTGAAAGCTGCTAAGTCTGCCAAATCTGCCTGGGAAAGTGAAAGCGTACTCTCGCAAACTGGATCGGGAGAAGGCTGCTCAACTGCACTGTCTCTGCTCGGCTCTGCATCTACCTCCTCCTCATCTATAGGCTCAGATGGACTCAAGTCTGGCATCTGATCATAGCAATCGGCCCAATCAGACTCTGAATCCGAGGGATCTGTATCAACTGCGGTGGCATCAGTACCACCAGAAAACAAGGTGGCCTCAGTACCACCATCACTAAACATCGTGTCGCGATCAAGGACCAGCTCTGCTGCCTCTATGGTATCCTGAACCAGGGTTGTGCTCTCCAGACTCTCCTCTGCTATCATCTCGGCATCAGCTGTATCTGAATATGAGAGGATGGTCTGTGCTGCAGGGTCTGCCCAAGCTGCCTCATCGTCTGTGATCACAAAATCACAGTCCTGGTGGATGTCTGGCTCTGTGTCTGTCAGCTGCTCTGAATCTGTACTCGCATCTGAGCGGGCTCTCTCTAGCTTTGTAGTCCTCGACCGTCTCTATTTGTATACTCTCGCCCTTGACGCGAAAGTACACCTTCCCGCTATCATGATCAGTCACCGCCTTGGCTGTGGCCAAAAACGGACGACCAAGGATGATGGGGGTATCGGCCACTGACTCAGGGATCTCCATGTCCAACACTACGAAGTCCACGGGGAATTTCAGGCCCTGAATCGTGACGATAACATCTCGTAATAACCCCTTCGGCCTCTTGACAGATCGATCAGCGAACTGAAGGACTGTCCTGCTCTGTCGAAGAGTGCCCAACTCGAAGCGGTCGAGAAGGGCTGCCGGAAGAAGGTTGATCGACGATCCACTATCTAGTAGAGTACGGTCGAACCTCTGCTCACTAATCTGGCATCTGACATACGGGGCCCCTGAATATGGCCTCTTGGCTGGCAGTCGGTTCTGGATCGCAAAACACGTGGCTTTCGTCAGCGCATGGATCTCTGAAGTGTGGTTCCTCCTCCTCCTCCTGACTGTAGTCCTGTCTCTCAAAGAACGCTGGAGAAGCGGGATGTGCTGCAAAGCCTCCTGGAGGGTCAGCTGGATGTGGAATCGGTCAATCATGCTCTGGCTGAACTCCTCAAGCTCCCTTTTTTTTGGATTTTCTTTTTTCTTCCCCTTCCCCATCTGAAGGGCTCTAGGGAAGGGGATCACAGGGTCCTTCTCAGATGAAGGACTAGGAAAAGGTCTAGACGGTTCAAGGACCGGATCCACACATACATCATGCACCACAGTGGGACCAGAAGAAAGTAAACCTCTTCCTTTATTCATAACAGAGTTCTGAGATACAGGAATGCGAGGAAAGACAACATCTCTATCTGTACAAACACCAGTGGCCTCAGTACCACCACGGGCTGGCTCTGCTGCTGCTGCTGGTAGTAGACGTCTCGCGGCATCAGTACCGCGGGCTGGCTCGGCTCTACTGGTGGCGTCAGTACCACCTCCTCGAACTGGTGAAGCGGCGGCCTCAGTACCGCCGGTAGGATCAGCATCCTTGGTGGCATCGGTGCCACCATCATCATCTGGAGCGGCCTCAGTACCGCTCTCCTCCTCCTCATGTGGCGCCTCTGAAGTATCCTCGTGGTGAAGCTCAGATGAGGCGCCGCCGCCTGCTGGGGTCCTACCGCTCCTAAGTGTGACAAAATCAGCATCAAATAGATCCGAAGATGTATCATCAAATGGGTCACTAGGAGTGGCTAACTCAGTATGTACTACCTGCTCAGATTTCCTCTTGAGATTGTTCGGGTTCGGCTCAATCTGGGCTGGAATGGTGGCCTTCCCTCTCACCAAGTCCCGCATCTCCTGGCGGAACTCGTCCATCTCCCGTCTGAATGTGGCCTGCTGGTCCGTGAGGAGGCGGGCGATGTCATCCAAAGCGGGGCTCTCGTGGGAGCCCGACGGGTAGCCTCTCTGTGGGTGAGGCTGCTGGATCTGCTGCTGATGGTGTTGGTAAGAGGGATATGAGGACGGGTGCTGCTGCTGAATCGGGTGAGCCTGTTGCTCACGCCTCCACGACTGTCCCTGCTGCTGATAGGGACGAGGACCGAAGGATGATGGCTGGTGCTGCTGGTGTGCTGGGTGCTGCTGCTGCGACTGGTGATGATCTCTCTGCTGGGAGTACTGCCCTCCCTGTCCTGACGGCTGCTGCTGGGGCTGGGCACCACCACTCCCCCACCTGAATCCGGGATGGTCTCGTCGGATCCCAGGCAGGGGGCGGTCATACCAAATCCCGTTGACATCCATCAATGGCTCTGCATCGAAGGGGTCTGGCGGCAGTACTGCCAGAGGCTGATCCGGCTGGTAGACTACCATCTGCATGTCTGGAGATGGTGGGGACTGGTAGGTAGGCTGCGGCTGCTGGTACGGCTCCGCCTGTACAAGGTGAACCTGTCTAGGCTGCTGTGAGGAGCTGGAGCGCTGGGACGAGCTGCTGCTGCCGCCGGTATCGCCTCGCGACAGAAGACGGGGCTGTGAAGCCGTCTGTGTCTCCTGGAGACACATGAGCTGGGTCTTCATGTCGCTCAGAACCTGTGCCATCTGTTCCATCTGAGTGATGCTCTGGCACTGCTTCTTCTCGATCAGCTCCATACTGTCCAACTTCTTGCTGATAATACCCATGTCCGCAGCGGATGACTCTGCCTGTGCTGCTGCGACTGCGGATGAACTGGATGGACCTGCATCTACCCGTGCTATCCGTTGGTACTGCGCGGGTCCTGGCTGCTGTGGCTGGGGTCTCTGAGAATACAACCTGGTCTGGGACATCACCATGTAGTTCTCGGACATCTCCTCGTAGATGGCCCAGACCTGATCGTGGTCCTTGGCAAAGTAGGACCCGCCGCAAGAAGCGTTCACCAGACCCTGAAGCTCTGGCGTCAACCCGCTGAAAAAGCTCTGAACTAGGTTCGGCTTGGAGATGTCGTGGTGCGGGCATCTGTCTAGGAGCTCTCGGAACCTCTCCCATGCCTCGTGAAACTGCTTATTGGGGAACATGGAGAAGTTGCTGATCAGGGCCCTCGCTGCATTCGTCCGCCCGAGTGGATAGTACTTTTTCAAGTACTCGGTGCGGAGCTGCTCCCAGGTGTAGACAAACTTCCCTAGATGCTTCAGCCAGGTGGCTGCTCTATCTGACAGTGAAAAAGGGAAGGCTATCATCCGGATCGTGTCCTGGTCCACGTGGCGATCGTGGACAGTGCTGCAGATCATCAAGAACTCCTGGAGGTAGAGGTGGGGCTCCTCAGTGGCTAGTCCGTGGAAACGGGGCAGTAACTGCAAGGTGTTCGGGGGGAACTTGAAGTCCCCCACGATCGCTGGCACTACCACCCAGTGATGCATCAGAGTAGATCCGGGGTTGTGTAACGCCCGCATCGGCTGTGGTGGTCCTCCTGCCGCGGCGGCTGCCGCTGCGGCGGCAGCGGCTGCTGCTGCTGCTGCGGCTGCTGCAGCTGCGGCCTCTGCATCAGGCATCTCCTCAGGCTCGCTCTGCTGGTCTCGCTCTGCTCTGAGACTCTCCAACTCTCGCCTCATCTCTATCATGAATGCCCCCTGATCGCGTAACTGCTGCTGAACTGTCTCGAGTGATGCGATCAGGGTGGAGTTGATCGCCCCCTGGTCAAATACAACATGCTGGTCTCCCTGTGGACCTCCGGGGTAATCGTCTGATCTGGCGGCCATAGCGACGTCTGCAAAATCAAATGAGCCCAACTCAGGTGTTGTCAAATCTGCTAATCTCTCCTCGGGCTCATGTCTCTCAGTGCCGAAAGAAAGGGGGTCGAGGGGGAACAGGGCGGAATCGTACTCGGGCTCGGAGAGCTGGTCTCGGCTCTCGTGGGCCAACCTAGATGATCGGGTAGACGTGCCCGAAAGCGGTGCAGCCAGAGGCTGCCTAAGAGACCGTCTACCCATCATCTTGATCTGGCGAGTAAGGCGGATGAGATCTGGAGTCAACTATGATCACAAAACAAACCCCCGGTTCACCAACGCAACGCGAGCTGAAGACCGTGAAAGTTCGGTCAAATTATCTTGTCTATTTTATTTTGGTGAACACACAAAATATCAGAGCGCTTACGTGACCTGTTAGGATATCCGATGCTATCCCAACCGACTGGCCCGCATGGAAGAGTCGGTAATCAGTCGGGTCTAGCACCAGGAGGCTCTACCTAGGGTGCGGGTCACTCTCTCGCGCATCCAAACCATACAATGAGGGGGTTGCTCTCCCCAAGACAAAGTTTTTAGGGTGAGCGGTTTTTAAGATCAATAGTCTTAGCCAGTCCCAATTTTATGGTTTTTCTTTTTAATATTTTTCAAATCAAACAAAAGGCCTAACGAATTTTTCGGTTCTCCTGATTATTTAGTCCGAAAACAGGGGGGAGAAGACGAAAAAGCTGATGCGCGAGAAATCAATGATGCATGCTGAGATAGAAATGCGTACCTTGTCTCCAGCACTCTACATGCAAGTGATCCGCGCAGAATTTAAAGACAGAAAGAAAACTACCTAAATGATGCAACGGGAAAAACCGAGTCCTAAACGAGCAATTTCTAGCGCAGAACCGTCTAACTCAGTCACTCGCCCTCGATCCAAAGAGTCCGGTCTAGACCCAACCCTCCTCTTCTCGACAGGTCGAGTTCAGGAGTAGCGCTTGACGGGGCAGGCTCGCGGCGCGTAGGCTCTCAAGAAAGCGACTAAGTTATTTTTATTATTTATTATTAGTAGGTCCAATTAACGTTCTATGGGAACAGATAAGCAGTTAGGTGTGTGGATCCTACTAATTACGGCACAATCACCAGAAATTCCTAAGTCTAGGGGCTCGAGCAAAAACCGCGTAAACACCGGAAAAGGCAGCTAAAAAGCTAAAACCGCGAAAAACCGTGAAAAATTTAAAGGGTCCCCCGAGCACACCGGTGCTCGGCGAAACAGACCCGAGAGTCCAACTGTCTCTGACTGTACCTGTATTATCACAACAATAATCAAATGTACTGGAAATAAATCCTAATCTAAACTACGCTAATCCACGGTTATTCCGCGACTCCCGCACTCCTGCTTGCTTTCCTGCACTCTCCTGTGGCTCTGTGAAGAAGAGAGCCGCCTCCGGTTCTCCCGATTGCGTCGGCTTCCGAAGAAGCCGCCTCGATCCTCGGACCCTCGCAAGAAAACAAAAATAAGAGTGTCAAACCAGATTATTGTAAGAAAATGTCAGAAAAATAATATCTACACAATTCTATACAAAAAGCCGCGAAAATCAAAAGCCGCGGAAAAAGCTAAAAAATGACTACTAAGCCGTGCTCCCCGGCAACGGCGCCATTCTGATGACAAGCCAAGCGACAGAGGTAAAGGTACAGAAATAAGTCGTTGCGACCTCGATCACTCGGCTAAGTCAATCAAGAAAAATCGAACCACTAATAGCAATAAAATCAATCGAAGCGAGGAAGTGGTCTTGCTATATGTCTAACCTGGTATAGCACCCAGGGTCGAACTCAAGGAGCACGGATTGGCCGAAGGCCTACGAAGTAGTCAAAAAAATCAGAGAAAAAAGGGAAAACATTTTTTAGTGGTTTTTAATTGTTTTTAAATTTTTTTAAACTTTTTTAATATGTGAAGGAAATAAGAAAGGCAAAAGCAAGCACACTTCAACAAATTATTTAATGCATCAAGAAGCAAGCAAAAATTCAAACAAAAATATTTTTATATTTTTTTATGTTTTTTAATGTTTTTGGTGAATTTTTGGAATTTTTCTGATGTGTATTTTATTTTCTAAAAATCAAACAGTAGCAAAAATGCAAGGTACTGTCCAGCCAGGCCCAAAATCCCCAAATAAAATATCTAAGGATCTAAAAAGGACCTGGAGGTATTTTTCCTGTAAACTAGGTAAAACGAGGAAAATTTGAGTACCAAAATTATTGTTTTTGGATTTTTAATGCATTTATTGGAATTTTTATGGGTTTTTGAGGGTTTTTAAGTTTTTAAGGTTTTCCAGTGATGAAAAATAGCCAAAATTGGCTAGAAAATCAAGGGACACAAGATAAATAGTACCTAATTTTTACAGAATTTTTAGGGGGGTTTTTATATTTTTTGTAATTTTCAAATGTGAACAGTGCCAAAAATAGATGTTTTTGAATTTTTTAAAAATAGCGAACAAGATCAGAAATGTCCTCAAAAATCTACAAAAATCCTACACCATGGCAGGAGCCATGTATCAAATTTTCGTTGGATTTGGAGGTGATTTGATATTTTATTCAAAAATGACAAGAGGGCACTGTGCACAGGGACCAAAGTGCAAATACCCAAAGTTCTGGGGGTCCTGGTGCAATTAACCCAAGAAGTCACGCGCCAAGCGCGTGCTTGGGGCACTCAGGGACCTATATGTAAAAAAACTAAGGTTCGGGGACTAATTGGTAACCCGTACCAAAAGTCCGGGGACCTCAGATGCAAATTACCCTAAAATAAGCGCACATGCGCAATTAAAACATTCACAGGGGCATAGATGCAAATACTCAAAAGTTTTCATTCATTTCTAAACATCCAGAACTACAGGGAATATATTGCAAATAACCCAAACATACACGTGACGAAGCACGTGGACATGGGTATAAGTGCAAATATCTAAAGTATGAGGTCCAATATGCAAAATACCCTAAAACTAAATAACTGACGAAAATAATTACAGGACTAAAACGAAATGAAAGATAAAGAAGGGCCTAAGGGTAAATTACCCTTTATTAAGTCGCCCGATGGAAGCGCGCCACGTGTGTAGATGGACGGCTGGAAATGGCTGGCGCTCCAACGCTGAGGCTCTCGCAGCGATCGGACGACTGAGGGTACGCCACGTGGAAGATCGAACGGGTGCGGTGCTCGGTGGCTACCCCTCGTGCACGGACGGTCCTGATCGCCTCTCCAAGATCTGACGGTGTCTGGCTCTCTTCAAGTGAACGGTCTGGATACGAACTGGAGGTCGAGGACGATCGAACAGTCGGGGAAGATGCTGGAAGAACAGTCGGCCGGTGAGCTTCGCCGGCCTCATGCAAGCGCTGGTCTCCTCCCCTGCTGCCTCTGAAGATCGGAAAAGGTCCGCGATGATTCCCCGCAGCTGATGGTCGGCTCCGATGGCCCAGCCGAGCCCTGGAGGGCTCCGGCGAGGTCGGCGGAGTAGAAGCTCCTGTCTGAATGTCGGGAGGCCTCAGATAGCCTCCTCTGGTCCTGCAAAAAGGCTCAGGAGCTTCGCGGGTCGAGGGCAAAATGCCTCGACCCGATTAGGCGTCGTGGAGGTGGTCTGTGCGTCGGTGCGGGCGAACCCCGGCGAAGTGACGGCGAGGGGATTCGAATCCCAGCTCCTGTGCGAGCTGGGTTGAACGGAGGGGCGGAGAAGGTGCGCGGAAGGAAGGCGGAGATGGATGGGGATTCCGATGATCGAATGGATGCGCGAGGTGGTCGGAATCGACGAAGAACGGCGGCGGTGCGATTTGGGTCAAAATGAAAATTGGATGAAAGGGGGAAGCTAAGGGATTACCTGGGCGGCGAAGTAGACTGGGCTGGAGCTGGGGAAGCTCCCGGTCGTAGCCTCGAGGGTCGTCTGGGCCCGAGGCTCAGAGCTCACACCAATGGCGGAGCTACGGCGGAGCTATTCGCCGGATCAGTGGTCCGGCCACTCTCTCCTCGCTGCGACACGACCAACCTGGAGCTGTCACCTCGGGTGTAGCAGTGGAGGTCACAGGACGAAGAATGGAGAACCAAAGATAGCAGAATCAGGTGGCGGAGCTCGGTATTTAAGTAGTTGCGGGTCCGGCTAGGGTTGGTCGGGTAGGGCTGTGAGAAGCGCAGATCCCAATGTGGATACCCCGGCGAGGGTCTCGGATGTATGAAGAAGCGATAGGACCCGGGGTTTGCGGAGATGGCGAGCGGATCGAGCGCGGAAAAAGAGGAGAAAACGGGTCGGGCACGAGATCCGCTGGAGAAGACGGTCCGCGGAGGGAGTTGACCGGAGGTCAACATCTCCGTGGGCCAATGAGGTGCTGCCACGTATTCTATTTTTGTTTATTTATTTTAGGCTAGATAACGGCGGAATTAGCAAAAACTTAAAACACAAAATATTTTTATTTTATTTTTTTCTATTTTTTGGTGATTTTTAATTAATTTTTGGAAATAAAAAATGAGGTATTTACATTATGTAGCTATATATAGGTATATGTACATTATGTAGTTTTTTTTATTTTTGATTTTTAATTATTATTTTTGTACAATTTTATTCCTATTTTATATTTTATTTATTTATAGAATAAAATGAGGGATAAAAGGGTATTTTTATTTTGTTTTTATTATTTATATACATAGGTGAACTAAATAGTTATGTACAACTATATACATGGCATTTGTACAATATATTTTTGTAATTTTAATTTTGTTATTTTTTATTTGATTTTTGTTTTGATTCTTTTTGTTTTATTTACTTACAATATATAGCATAGAATATTTACAAAAAGTTTAGAAAATGATTTTATTTATTTACAAGGTTAAATAAATAAAGAAGCATGGTCTATGTACATGGTGAAAGGGTATTTTTGATCTTTTTAATTTTCAAATTTTTATTTTGTTTTTAATATTTTCTAAATATATAAAAATATGTACGAGCATAATTTTTGGGTGGGGAAAATATAATCTTATTTATTTCTATAGATATTTACACTAGAGCCCCTATCTCCCTCTATTTTGGCTTTTATGCGGTCAGGCCCATGCTGAGCCCTCCCTTGGGTTAGGTTGCTCAATATTTATTCTAAATATTTCCCTCTTTTTCTTTTTAATCTTTATTCTTTTATTTTTGCACAAAAACATGCTAATTATAGGTTTTTACACAATGCATGCTTTTGGTAATTATTGATATTAACATATATCTACATGTATTTGCAAAGGTTTTTGTAGCTAAAATATAAGAATAAAGAGTGATGAATGGGTATTCATCAAGAAGGATAAAGAAATCTTTTTTTAATTCAAACATGCTCATTCATTCCTACTACTTAATTTATCTTAATTTTTAATTCCTTTTTTTATATCTTCTCGGAGTTCATTCTCTGGGGAATTATTTTTCAATCATTATTGCAAGGGGACATTCACAAGCAATCGTCCCTATTCACCAATCGAACTGGAGACAGTCAACTAACTGACTGTCCTATAGAACGTTGAAGAGACGGTCACACGACCATCCCCTCCCATTAGATACATGGGATGATTGTTTCATCATCGTCGCATACGCCATGTGTTAGCAGTAATTTAGGAAAATTCACAGCTTAGAAGGGACGATTTTAAATAGACTATCCTCGATCATCACAATAGAGGATGGTTGTGCGACCATCCTTGACGGTCTTGTACTATCGAATAGGCAAGTTTCCTTCTCATTCTCTCTGACTTCCTCTCACTCGTATGTCACCCTCTTACCTTCGACACTGCCCTCCCACCTTCATCACTGTCCAGCCCCTCCTCCCTCTCGAGAAGTCGCCCTCCCTTATCAAGCTCTCGACCTCGTTCATCCTCTGCAGTCGCGATCCCTCTTATTCTCCGGTCTCTTTTCAATCTCTTTCGAGATGAATCTGCTACCTTATGATATCTATATCACTTTTTCCCTAAATGTTAATCTTATATTAATTGTATGATTGAAACTTTACATCATTCCAGTAGATGTTAGGTGAAATAAAGTATATTTGATATATTAATTTTAGTATTAATGTTCAAGTTATGTAATAGTTATTTCGAGTTAGAAATAGATATTTGTAAGCACTTAGTTTTAATCATGTCTCCAATTAGTTTTAATCAATTTGGTTGTAAGTAATTAGATGTTGAGGAGAGGAGAAAACACACGTCTGATGAATATCCATTTAATCAACTTGATTCTATAATTTTAACCTTAAAAACCTTAGCTAATGCATGTAAATACCCTTTATTTGTACAAATTAACATTCATTATTTATTGTATAAATATTATTTTTAATGCCAAAATTATAGAATAAAAGAAAGAAAAGAAAAATAACAAAATACCAAAGGTATTTTATCACCCTAAACCTCGAGACCTAGGCATCATGATGATTAGGTCAACATGGAATAAAGTATAAGGAGATAAGGGCTATAAATAACCAGTAATTTCCATTCCTTTATTCACCATTTGTTCATTTTTGGAACCTATTTTATTTTCTACCTTTCATACATCAAATAAAGAAACTTTATACATGAAAGTTGTAGATAATAATATATACAAAAATTCAAAATTGATTTCCTACAAAAATAATATACAATGCACTTTTTATACTCTAAATAAAATCTCCAAACTCAAACTTCACAAACCCATATCTCCCAAATAAAAATAAGGTATCGAAATGATATTTTATTGTATATAGATTTTAATAAGCTAATTAATGAAAGTAGTTTCATATTTTTTCGACTTAGTATATGAAAGTTAAGTTTTGGTCCTACTGTATAGTTTACCTATATAAACTATTCATTTTATTTATTCTTTAGTATTTTTATAATTTTATATTTTTATAATTTTGTAAATAATATTTATAATATATATACATATTAAACCTAGAATAAAACCATAAAGAAACCATTAAAAAAAATAAGTATACCAATACATATATGAATATACAATAACTATACCTACATAATATACACCTATATTTAACTAAGTGTAAATACTACACCAGAAAAAATATAATAAAAATATATTTATGTATATAAAAATAAGTCATTGCTTTATAACATAATACAATAAATTAATAAAATCTAAATTACAAAATAAAATTTAAATATACAAAACATAGGTAAATATACTTATAAATAAGACCCTAAAATTAACTTGTGATAAAACACCTTGAAAAAATAAATAAAAATCATAATAAAATAATTTAGAAAATAAGAAATATTTTTTATTTTATAACTTTAATTTAATATAATCATGTATTAATTATTATATATTTTATAAATCATTTCAGAATGATTTTTCCTAGTTGGTTCACGTAGACCAACCAGGTTGAGGCGCTAGTTGACCTCAGTCAACTATCTGCCCCTCATCATGTAGCTCTGACAACACTAGGTTTGATCTCTGATTCAACCTTTTTCCCCGATCAATGTAGTCATCAATAGGGATTGCGTTCCTCTTTACTTTTTTACCTCATTCCTTGGTGATGCACGTGCAAGCGTCACCTCGAGGAGTGGATCACTGCTATGCCTGTTGCATCTCGATCTTCACCCCACTTTCATCACCCCTACTTAAATTTACATCCATCTAACTTTGGTACTTTGATCCCACTTCCACCTTCGAACCCTAAACCTGAGACTTGAACCTTCTTCCTGGTGACAACATGGAGGTTAGGGTGCTCTCAATGTGTCGATTGGTGTCGAATCGAGGTAGATCTGAAACACCGTCGACAGCTCCACTACGAGTTCGCTCAACTCCGACCTAGGTGATGAATCTCCATTTCATCACATTTATTCTATCATTTTGGCCTTAAAACATCTTCGTAAATGCAGTAAATACCCTTAATTCATGCATTTTAACATTCATGCATTGTGGTGTAAATAGTGTATAAAGTATTATTTTTAATGTCATAATTATAGAATAAAGAAAAGAAAAGAAAAGGACTAAAATATTGAAAATACTTTATGACTCTAAACTTTGAGACCTAGGCATCTTGATGAATAGGTCAACAAGGAATAAAGTAGGGGAAGATAAGGGTCCAAAATACAAAAAAAATCACTTTAATTTATTCATTATTCATTCATTTTTGGGACCTATTTTTAGTTTCACTTTTTATACCTAAAATAAAGAAACTTTGAACAAGAAAGTTGTAGATAATAAAATATAGAAAAATGTAAAATTGGGTTTACACTAAGTTCCCAAAATTTTAACTTTCCAAATCCATATCTCTCTAATAAAAACTCGAAATATATCAAAATCATATTTAATTGTATATAACTTTTAATAAGCTATTTAATGAAGGTGGCTTCATATTTTTTGGAGTTAAGGTGTTTAAGTTAGGTTTTAGACCCCTATTGTATAGTTTACCCGATTAAAATATTCATTTTATTTATTATTTATTATTTTTATTATTTTATATTCTTATAATTTTTTAAATATTACTTATAATATATGTACATATTAAAACATGAATAAAATCATAAATAAATCATTAAAATAAAATACAAGAAACCATATATGAATATACAATAACTATACCTTATAAATAATAGCCCTATTTATTTAAGTGTATATATTATATCAGAAAAATATAATAAAAATATATTTAAGTATATAAAAACAATTTATAATTATCTAAAACAATAAACTAAATCAATAAAATTAAATATACAAAATAAAAAAAAGACAAATATATATATATAGGGAAAAAGGAAGCTGCACCCGGTGGTGCAGCCAACTAGGTGCACCCAGACATTTTTCTCCTTGGTTTTTATTTTTTTGAAGGAAACTTATGGGGGATTTACTTAGTTTATTGTGTG
Organism: Ottelia alismoides; assembly: GCA_037367405.1. Taxonomy (NCBI): domain Eukaryota; kingdom Viridiplantae; phylum Streptophyta; class Magnoliopsida; order Alismatales; family Hydrocharitaceae; genus Ottelia; species Ottelia alismoides. The sequence continues at coordinate 153,930 of JAZKJV010002700.1, forward strand.
GAATATGTGTTTCAAATTTCATGCAAAACAAACACTCCTATCATGCCCATCTAGATATGGTCAATTTCAATAATTCTGAAACCGTTAAAATGTCATAGCCTCGATGGAGATGATAGAAATGTCGAATTTAGTTGAAATTGGTATGATATCATGGTAATATATAGTGATTTAAATCCCCCTAGGTTTCATTTCAAAAACATCAAACATAAATGAAAAAAAATGCCTGGGTGCAGCTAAGTTAGGTGCACCCCTGGGTGCAGCTTCCTCAATCCCATATATATATATATAATATATATATATATATATAATATATATATATATATGAATATACCTATGTTTAACCTCTAAAAAGTAACTTATAATCATACACCTCAAAAAATAGTTACAAATCATAATAAAATACTTTAAAAACTAATAAATGTTTTTTTATTAAAAACCTAAAATTAAAAATTCCCCAAAAATAGAGTGTTTCATTGCACAATCACACCATAATTTTATTTTGCATTTTTGTTGCATTTTATTATTTATAAAAATTCAAAAACGTGTATTTTCTTCACTATATGCATTTGAAAATACATAAAAATTATCAAACATTTTTGTAAAATTCCAAAAAAAAATTATATTTTGTGTATTTCTTTGTATTTTGATTTCATACCAAAAACCACCAAAAATTTCAAAAGAAAACGCCTAAAAATTAGAAAACCCCAAAAACCTTCATAAAAATCTTAAAAATTCCACAAAAATCTTAAAAATATAATTTTGTCTCTAAATTTTCTCTGTTTGATTATCTTTACTATAAAATTAGCTTAAGGAATTTTGGACTCTGGTCGATATTTATTATCCTCATTTTAGTTTCAGCCTTCAATTTTGTGCATTGTTTTCAGTATTTCTGCCTTTGAAAATACAAAAAATTAAGAAACAACTAGACAAATCTCAAAAATATTATAAAAATATAAAAATCTCAAAAATATTACATTTTATGAATTCTGACTATTTTTACCTCTCTTTATAAAAACATTATCTCCCTTTTCCTATATTGTATATTTATTTTATTAGAAGAAAAGAAAATATAAAAAAATATAAATTATAAAAAGAAAATACAAAATCAGTAAATTAAAAATCAAAATATAAAAATATAAAAATATAAAATAAAGAAAATTAAATAAAAAAATATAAAATTTAAAAACCCACAAAATAGCACATTTGTAGGCATTTGATCACACTCATTTTTTAGCATTATTGCCTTGATCTATCTTGCTTGCTCCCTGTGTTCGACACTCTACACTACTTGCACTATACACATCTTTTGTAGAGTTATAATAAACTTTAACTCCGCACCGCTTTTGTAAAGCCTTGAACTTGGCATATCTCGGATCCTATATAATAAGATCCAACTCGTCAAGAGAAAACCAACGAAATTTGTTTCGTGTGAATCGGACTTCGTTTCGAATTGTTATGATTTTCGGAAGAAAGAGAAGTAAGGAAGGCTAAGATGTCATTAACCCATAATGGCTGTCATTAAGACTAATTAAACATTATTAAAGAAACTAATGACGGATTGAAAACCGCTAATGATCATTAGTAAACAGTAATTAATAGTTAGCAAAAGATAAGCGTAAGCCGTGAAAGATACTGCGATTAGTGAAAGTTAATCACGATTAGTGTTAATTACGCGTCATTAGCGAATCTAGAATCCTATGGAATGTTCTAACTTAAGCCCCAAGTTTGGGATAGGTTTTGGCCAAAATCATGGGCCAAAACCATGGGCTGTTAAACCATGGTTAAGGCCTAAATCATGGGTTTCTAACCATGGTTAGTGGTTTTCCGGGGCCTATAAATAGACCCCCCACCCATTCATTCTCTACGACTTCTACTACCACCACCACCCCAAGGGCTAGGGTCGAGAGGTCGGGAGGAGGAGTGGGAGGCGAGGGAGGAGTGCTAGCGAAGGGCTGCCGGGAGAACGAGAAGGAGAAAGGTGCGATCCTCTCTTAGTTTGCTTCGTAAGCTAGGCTTTCAATTCATCCTCTTGTTCTTCCAAGTTTTGTTCTTGATTCATCTTTCTTTCCGATTTGTTTTCATGTTGTGGATTGAGGAGAAATCTTGTAACACCCTACTTAGGTGCGGGCGGCTATGCACGTTAGTGACCCTGTGATTCGTCACACGTTCACTCATCTAAGACGCTTGGTGTCTACCGATTCTCCATCGTTTATGTTTCTATTCTTTCTATTATTCTTTTATAATTTATTTGATAGAGAAATCTATGTAATACCCTACTTCGGTGCAGGCAGCTATGCACATCAGTGATCCTGTGATTCGTCACATGTTCACTCACCTAAGACGCGTGTCCCGATATAAGGGGAAACTCTACCGAAATTTTCCGAGAAATATATCCCGATATAAGGGGAAACTCTACCGAAATTTTTCGAGAAATATGTCCCGATATATAAGGGGAAACTCTGCCGAAATTTAAGAGAAAATATGTTCTTGGTGTTCTTCGTGTTCTTCACGTTCTTTGCGTTCTTCGTTCGTTCTTCGCGTTCTTGACATATTCTTAGTGTTTTTGATACGAAAATGAAATTCGATCTTTTCAGGAGCCTTAAAATAACCTTTCTAAAAAACGAAACACGATAAAGCCTTGCATACACAAGAGAGAGCTCAATTAGGTAACGAAATCCTTCCTTTTGTTGTTGGGTTTTCATACGAGATTATTGAAATTCTTGATTTTATTTTCTTTGCTATTAAGAGCCCTAATTTTGGCCATTTCTGAAAAGTCTGAAAAGTTGCTTTGTGATTCCCACTAAAATAGGGTTTAAGCATCAGATTGATGCGGTGGCTTTGAAAGTTAGGGTTTGGGAGTTAAAATAAGCATAAATACAAGTATATATGGTTATAAATAATATATATGTGTGTCTATACTAAATATTGCTAATTATGCAAATCGAAGATTTAACGAAAGAATTACATCATGGGAATTGATGTGGCTTGAGTTGGATCCTGAAAAGGATCGTGTGTCACGTTAAGGATGACTGGGAGTAGAACTACAGGTCGGGCATGCAACCTGTAGGTTTGTCGGAAGGAATCCGTATTGGCGTTTCCCTACCTAGGTAGTACACGATTTCCCTGCTATGATAAGTGCACACAAATTGAATGTTTTGCACGCATGGTATCGGGAGCCAATATATTCGGGTTGGAACGACGGAAGATATGTTCGTGCCATGTGGAGGCACGGGTGGTTTAATAGCGGCTGGATCACGATAACATGTATTTAAAGCCGCTAGGTTATATGATTAAATGTTAGCCTGAGGTTTTAGGCAACCGAGTCCTCGAAGACGGTGTGCTCATTTGATTTTCCCAGGCTGAGGGTTTGAGACTCTGTTTAATAAAAGAAAAGGAAATTGTCGGGGTAGTATTGGAGAATTGGTTGAGGCGACGTGCGGCGGCATAAGCTTACCAAGATCAACACAATCTCCAATCCCGAAGTGTCCACAGCTTCGGAGTCCAAGAATGGTGGGGTTCCGTTGGACTAATCCCCGATGTGGAAGAGAAAGGAATAGGACTTAAATTAATGAGAAGGAATGAAATTTTTGTGATATCAAGTTTTGAAAAATTACCCAATTTGTTTGCTTTTCTCTTCTTCGTTACTTAGCATTCGCTAATTTTTATCCCATGATTTATTGAAAACCCAACAGATATCGGTGAGCCATCGCAAGAACTTTAAAAATTACATCCAGCTTAGATATTAGACATCCAGCCAACCACAATAGCTTTACTCTTTAAGGTAGTTAGTAATCTTTTGTATATTTTCCTTTCAAGCTGATGTACATGTAAATGATTATAGTGGACAGTGTATCATCTGAACTTTATTTTGTGAATAGAAAAGTGTTAAAATACTTTCTTCTGAGTTTTTTTACTTACAGTTTATTTCTGAATGTTAGTTGTGATTGCTGAAAAAATTATTGGTGAGTAACCAGATCCGGTATGGGAGGATTCGACGACCCGGGGAAACGGGATCACGACAGATTGGTATCAGAGCAAGTTTACTCCAGTAATTTTTTTAGTAATTATCAACTATAAGCGGTATTCTGAAAACTAAGGTTGTATTAAGATCCTTTGATCTTAATAACTGACTGTAATACCATTCACAAGTCATTGTCCCTTATGTACATCATGCTAAGACATATAGGAACTGACCTTTAACCTTGACTCATCCCAGGATCATGGCAGAGGCAACAAGCATTGGAGGAGAGGCTCAATGCACAGGCTGAGAGACCTGAGGCATCTAAGCCTGCAGATGCTAGGATTGAAGGTTCTGTCCATCTTTATAAGGAAGAATCTAGTTACCATCCTTCAACTGAATCTGCTCCTACCCCGGTTGAAGGAGCAATGGAGAAGGCCCTTCTTAGACACCAAACATTACTAGATAATTACCGAAAGCGGAAAATTCCTCGATTCAAAGGTGTAGAGACACCTGCCGAGGCTGAGTTATGACTCGATGATGTTACTAGGATGTTGATGATAATCCATGCACCAGTTGATACCTGGGTGCACTTTACTGATTACTCCCTAGCAGATTATGCACGACGATGGTGGAGAGCAATTTCCAAGAAGTTAGCAGATCCTGTTCCATGGGACATCTTTGAAGAGATGTTCCGAGCTCACTTCTGTCCCTCTCATTGGGAAGAATTAAAGAGGAGAGAGTTGGCTTCTCTGAATCAGGGTTCTAAGACCGTACGAGATTATCATATCCACTTTATTGAGCTACTACGGTACTCACCAGCTCTAGAAGCTTCACCACAAGGGTGTCTTACCAAATTTGTTAGCGGTCTTCAAGGAGATTTACGAGAAAAGCTTGTTGGTTTTAGAGATATAACCGTAGATGAAGCAATGGACATCGCCTCTCGTATTGAGATGGAGAAGGATGAAAACCGTCAAAAAAGAAGTTTCCACTTTAATGGTGGACCATCGAAAAGCAAGGCACATTATAATCGTAGAGATCGTCGCTATCATCCAGTCGTTTCCAATATAAGTTCACCACAGACCTTGGGTCAGGAATTATCAGGAAGAAGGGGTTTCTCTAGACCTCTGCTATATCCTCGCGACTCAACTGCAGGAGCTAGCATCTCTGTGGTTGGATCTTCAGCTCAAACAGGAGCACGTGTGTGTTTTTACTGTCATCAAGAAGGCCACATCAAGAAAGATTGACCGAAGTTGAGAGGTTCAGGGTTTAAATCAACCCCAATTAACAGTATAACATCCAACTCGAGCAATGGAGCAATACACGGAGGAAGACATGGTAGAGGTCGGGACTCACAAGGAGCGTCTCCTACACAACAACCACCACAAAGTGTTGCGGGCTCTAGCTTGCCTATTCCTAATGGCCAACTAAATGCAATTACCGAGGAACAAGCCTACCACTCAGGCACAGCCGTACAAGGTACCGTTACTCTTTATGGCCTTTCAGTACATGCTTAATTTGATTCTCGTGCGTCACATTCATTTATTGCTCGACGGTTAGTACCCACTTTGGGTAAGATACCAGTAGAAGTACAACATTGATCAAGGGACCAGGAGGACAAGTATTTATAATTCGAGAAATCCTAGATAATTGTATAATACTGATAGCGGGACATCAGTTACATGTTTTACTACTACTAATAGAAATGGAGGACTTTGATCTTATCCTAGGGATGGATTGGTTAGAAAGGCATCATGCATGTCTTGATTGTTTTCAAAAGACAGTAACGTTTCACCTTCCTAACTCGATAGAGTTCCAGTTCATTGGAAAGACATCCAATGATAATATCGAATATATCTCTACATTGAAGGCACAACAATTGTTAGAGCAAGGGTGCCAAGGTTATTTAGCCTATGTAACCACTACATCAGGGTCAGACAGAATGATGGAAGAAATACCTATAGTGTGCGAGTTTCCTGATGTACTTCCAGAGGAACTACCTGGATTACCACCTGAGTGAAAGATTGAATTTGAAATCTCTCTCATACCTGATACTCAGCCTATCTCTATCCCTCCGTATAGGATGGCACCAGCTGAGTTACGAGAGTTAAAGGTACAGTTGCAAGAACTGTTAGATAAAGGAGCCATTCGTCCTAGTACTTCACCATGGGGTGCACCTGTCTTATTTGTCAGAAAAAAGGATGGGTCGATGCGGTAGACAACTAAACAAGAGGACAATAAAGACTAAGTATCCACTGCCGAGAATAGATGATCTCTTTGATCAGTTACAGGGTTCAACTGTGTATTCCAAGATTGATTTAGATCTGGATACCATCAGTTGAAAATTAAAGATACAGATATTCCCAAGACAGCTTTTCGAACTAGATACAGGCACTATGAATTCTTAGTCATGCCTTTTGGACTAACAAATGCCCCAGCAGCCTTCATGGATCTCATGAATAGAGTATTCAAGGAGTTCTTAGATCACTTTGTAGTAGTCTTTATTGATGATGTGCCTATTTACTCCAAGAATAAGTATCTGCATGAACACCACCTCAAGCGGGCACTTGAAACTCTAAGGAAGAACAAACTATATGCTAAATATAGCAAATGTGACTTCTGGCTATCTGAAGTATCTTTCTTAGGCCATGTTATTTCTGGGGAAGATATATCAGTTGATCCTACAAAGGTTAGTGCGGTGATGAGTTGGGAACGCCCGAAGACTGTCACAGAAATACAATCTTTTCTAGGATTAGCTGGATATTATAGAAGATTCGTGAAGGACTTTTCACGAATAGCATTGCCAATGACTAGACTAACTCAGAAGGAGGTCCCATTCTTATGGTCTAATACATGTGAAGCTAGTTTTCAGACACTGGAAAATGCCTAACATCTGCACCAATCCTTACTCTACCCTCCGGGAGTGAAGGGTTTACAGTGTACACTGCCGCATCTAAAGGACTTGGGGTGGTTCTTATGCAACATGGTAAGGTAGTTGCGTATGCATCATGACAGCTCGGGACACATGAGAAGAACTACCCAACACATGACCTTGAATTAGCTGCTATAGTTTTCGCTTTAAAGATATGGAGACACTACATGTATGGTATTACTTTTGAAATCTTCACTGATCATAAAAGCTTGAAATATCTATTTGATCAGAAGGAACTCAATATGAGACAGAGACGGTGGCTAGAGTTGTTGAAAGATTATGATTGCACTATCTCCTACCACCCTGGTAAGGGGAACGTCGTAGCAGATGCCCTTAGCAGAAGAACTTATTCACCTGAGTTAGCGAGTGTTATCCACTTCTGGGGCTTACTATCAACATTAAGTGAATGGAAACCATTTGATAGTAGTGTTAATACTATAACTATTCCTCATCGATACAAACCAGAGATCTGGGATAAAATAAAGAAAGGACAGGAGGATGATCCAGTCCTTAAAGACTTGAAACAAAAACTTGAGAAGAATAAGATAGAGAGATTCCAGATACAAGATGGGTTACTATATAACCATCACAAAGCTTGTGTACGAGACACACCTGAACTAAGGAAAGACATCTTACGAGAAGCGCACTGTTCAAGATTATCTATTCATCCAAGAATTACAAAGATGTATAAGGATCTTCATTCATACTTTTGGTGGCCGGGAATGAAGAAAGATGTTGCTGAGTTTGTGAATTCATTTTTCACTTGTCAGCAGGTAAAGGCTTCACACCAAAAGCCACCGGGATTATTGCAACCCCTTCCTATACCTGAATGGAAATGGGAAAGCATTTCCATGGATTTCGTTACTGGCTTACCTCAGACGACTGGTAGTAAAGATTGTATCTGGGTTATAATAGATCGTCTGACAAAGGTAGCACACTTCATTCCGATAAACTTATCTTTCACTCCAGACCAGCTTGCTGAGTTATATATTACACATGTGATTCGCCTCCATGGTATCCCAAAGGAAGTAGTTTCCGATCGAGATTCACGATTCACCTCACACTATTGGGAGAACTTCATGAAATCCTTAGGTACACAATTATGCTTGAGCTCATCATATCATCCACAAACAGACGGTCAGTCAGAATGTACGATTCAGACACTAGAGGATATGCTACGAGCATGTGCCTTAGAATGGAAGGGATCGTGGATTAAACATTTGCCTCTTGCAGAATTCACCTACAATAATAGTTACCATACAAGTATTGGCATGGCACCATTTGAAGCACTATATGGACGAAGGTGTACTATTCTTATGTGTTGGGAAGAGGTCGGAATAAAGAACCTTTATGATTCAGATAGACTTCAAGAGACACAGAAATCTATAGAGCTTGCTAGAAAAAGACTATTAACTGCCCAGAGTCGCCAGAAAAGTTATAATGATACCAGACGAAGAGACCTTGAATTTGAGGTAGGTGACTTTGTATTTCTCAAAGTATCACCTATGAAGGGTGTTCAGAGGTTTGGCTTGCGTGGGAAGTTAGCATCCAGGTTCGTGGGTCCCTTTGAAATTATTCAACGGATTGGAAAAGTTGCCTATAGACTTGCACTTCCTCCACATCTTTCGGCAATACATGATGTATTTCATGTATCAAATCTGAGAAAGTACATTAGGGATCCAGAGCATAAGATAAGTTATGATGATTTACATGTTGAGCCAGACTTGACATACCAAGAGATACCTGTACAAATACTTGAAAGGGATATCAAGAAGTTGAGAAACAAAGAGGTGCCTCTTGTTAAAATATTATGGCGGAACCAAGAGTTTGAAGAAGCCACATGGGAACCAAAGGCAGAAATGAGAGAGAAATACCCCTACTTATTTGAGTAATAACACTGTGTATTGTATATCTTCTTTATAAATGAAATGACATTCATTTTCTTTAAGGTTGTTATGGTTTCATACCTCTTTAAGGTTGTTATGCCTGCATTTCTAGTCTCGAGGACGAGACTTCCTTTAAGGTTGTTATAAGATCCGGCTCGTCAAGAGAAAACCAACAAAATTTGTTTCGTGTGGATCGGACTTCGTTTCGAATTGTTATGATTTTCGGAAGAAAAAGAAGTAACGAAGGCTAAGATGTCATTAACCCATAGTGACTGTCATTAATACTAATTAAACATGATTAAAGAAACTAATGATGGATTGAAAATCGCTAATGATCATTAGTAAACACTAATAAATAGTTAGCAAAAGATAAGCGTAAGCCGCGAAAGATAAACCGCGATTGGTGAAAGTTAATCAAGATTAGTGTTAATTAAGCGTCATTAGCGAATCTAGAATCCTCTGTTAATGTTCTAACTTAAGCCCCAAGTTTGGGATAGGTTTTGGCCAAAACCATGGGCCAAACCACGGGCTGCTAAACCATGGTTAAGGCCTAAACCATGGTTTTCTAACCATGATTAGTGGTTTTCCGGGGCCTATAAATAGACCACCCACCCATTCATTCTCTATGACTTCTACTACCACCACCACCCCAAGGACTAGGGTCGAGAGGTCGGGAGGAGTGGGAGGCGAGGGAGGAGCGCTAGCGAAGCGCTGCCGGGAGAACGAGAAGGAGAAAGGTACGATCCTCTCTTAGTTTGCTTCGTAAGCTAGGCTTTCAATTCATCCTCTTGTTCTTCCAAGTTTTGTTCTTGATTCATCTTTCTTTCCGATTTGTTTTCCTGTTGTGGATCAAGGAGAAATCTGTGTAACACCCTACTTAGTTGTGGGCGGCTATGCACGTCAGTGACCCTGTGATTCGTCACACGTTCACTCATCTAAGACGCGTGGTGTCTACTGATTCTCCATCATTTATGTTTCTATTCTTTCTATTATGCTTTTATAATTATTTTGATGGAGAAATCTGTGTAATACCTACTTAGGTGCGTGCGGCTATGCACGTCAGTGACCATGTGATTCGTCACACATTCACTCACCTAAGACGTGTGGTGTCTACCGATTCTTCATCTCTTGTTGTTTGAGTATATTCTTTCAGTTTTGATGTTGTTGTCCTCACGATTGATTTTAAAGAGGAAACTCTTTTCATTTTTATTTTGAAATATGTCCCGATATAAAGGGAAACTCTGCCGAAATTTTCCGAGAAATATGTCCCGATATAAGGGGAAACTCTGCCGAAATTTTCCGAGAAATATGTCCCGATATAAGGGGGAAACTCTGCCGAAATTTTCCGAGAAATATGTCCCGATATAATGGGAAACTCTACCAAAATTTTCTGAGAAATATGTCCCGATATAAGGGGAAATTCTGCCGAAATTTAAGAGAAAATATGTTCTTGGTGTTCTTTGTGTTCTTCACGTTCTTCGCGTTCTTCGCGTTCTTGACAAGTTCTTAGCATTTTTGATACGAAAATGAAATTTGATATTTTCAGGATCCTTAAAATAGCCTTTCTAAAAAACGAAACACGATAAAGCCTTGCATACACGAGAGAGAGCTCAATTAGGTAACGAAATCCTTCCTTTTGTTGTTGGGTTTTCATACAAGATTATTGAAATTCTTGATTTTATTTTCTTTTCTATTAAGAACCCTAATTTTGACCATTTCTGAAAAGTCTGAAAAGTTACTTTGTGATTCCCACTAAAATAGGGTTTAAGCATCAGATTGATGCGGTGGCTTTGAAAGTTAGGGTTTGGGAGTTAAAATAAGCATAAATACAAGTATATATGGTTATAAATAATATATATGTGAGTCTATACTAAATGTTGCTAATTATGCAAATCGAAGATTTAACGAAAGAATTACATCATGGGAATTGATGTGGCTTGAGTTGGATCCTGAAAAGGATCGTGTGTCACGTTAAGGATGACTGGGAGTAGAACTACAGGTCGGGCATGCAACCTGTAGGTTTGTCGGAAGGAACCCGTATTGGCGTTTCCCTACCTAGGTGGTACACGGTTGCCCTGCTATGATAAGTGCACACAAATTGAATGTTTTGCAACGCGTGGTACGAGGAGCCAATATATTCGGGTTGGAACGACGGAAGATGTGGTCGTGCCATGTGGAGGCACGGGTGGTTCAATAGCGGCTGGGTCACAATAACATGTATTAAAGCCGCTAGGTTATATGATTAAATGTTAGCCTGAGGTTTTAAGCAACCGAGTCCTCGAGGGCGGTGTGCTCATTTGATTTTCTAGGCTGAGGGTTTGAGACCCTGTTTAATAAAAGAAAAAGAAATTGTTGGGGTAGTATTGGAGGATTGGTTGAGGCGACGTGCGGCGGTATAAGCTTACCAAGATCAACACAATCTCCAATCCCGAAGTGTCCACAGCTTCAGAGTCCGAGAATGGTGGGGTTCCCCTGGACTAATCCCCGATGTGGAACAGAAAGGAATAGGACTTAAATTAATGAGAAGGAATGAAATTTTTGGGATATCAAGTTTTGAAAAATTACCCAATTTGTTTACTTTTCTCTTCTTCGTTACTTAGCATTCGCTAATTTTTATCCTATGATTTATGGAAAACCCAACAGGTATCGGTGAGTCATCGCAAGGACTTTAAAAATTACATCCAACTTACATACTAGACATCCAGCCAGCCACAGTAGCTTTACTCTTTAAGGTAGTTAGTAGTCTTTTGTATATTTTCCTTTCAAGCTGATGTACATGTAAATGATTATAGTGGGACAGTGTATCATCTGAACTTTATTTTGTGAATAGAAAAGTGTTGAAATACTTTCTTCTGAGTATTTTTATTTGCAGTCTATTTCTGAATGTTAGTTATGATTGCTGAATAAATTATTGTTGAGTAACCAGATCCGGATATGGGAGGATCCGAAGACTCGGGGAAACGGGGTCGCGACAACTTTTCATTGTTTGATCTCTGTTGTGGGTTAATTGTTGTTTGAATTCCAGGATTTGTGCGGTAGCCACAGCGACTTTGTCTCCGCCTTGTATGAGACATATTTAGACCGTTGATTTTTGGGTTCAACAATATCCCTCTCACATGTCATTCAAATTTCATCAGAAATAGAGACTCCGATGCCCTCCATCCGGAACAGGTAAATTACAGCAAATCTAAGACTGTTAAAACTACTTGTTCTGGATGGAGGGCTGATGAATCCATAATTCATTAACATTCTATGTGCATTTTGTGTTAAAATTCTTAACAAATACATGTAAATATCCATTAAATTATACCTTTTAACATAATCCCATTCATTAATAAAAATACACTTTTATACATCAAAATCATGTAAATAAATAAAAGAATAAAAATAAAGAAAATAAAAATAAAGATAGATTGTAGATATGTATATAGGTGCAATATGACTTGTAAAAATAAATATAACTGAAAGATATATTTATAACCTAATCTTCGAGATCAAGTTTTTTATTGGTCGATAAATAAATAAGTAGGGGGAGATAAGGAAGAAAATAAATAAAAAATAGTTAATTCCATACTTATACATTCTTCATTAATTATTCAATAAATACCAAAACTTTAAAGATTTTTCATAAGTTCATATGAACCTATTTTTCACCAAGCTATTCTTTAATTATTCTAATAATGTATAGAAAAATATAAAATAAATTTAAAACATTACCTTATATATATACCAAGAAATCCAACTTGTAAATTCTCAAAATCCCAACTTCTGAATATCATAACTTTCTCATATGAACTCAAATTTCACTCTACTCAACTTTAAAGTTCATAAAATAATATTCTCTAGTTAATAAAGGTGATTTTACTAAAATTGGAGTATGTTTGCAAAAAATTAGTTTTGGGACCTAACCACACCTGGGTTTCCGGGCTATCTATTTCATTTAAGACACATTATTTACTATTGTAATGATTTTATAATTTATAATTATTTTCTTAATCTTGTATTTTACCCTAATTTATTTCATAAATTTTTAAGCTTATTTATTATTTTAAATGAATAAAAAAACCTAGTTTACAGGTATAAATGAATTGTATAATATATACTTGTATTTATTAAAATACCTAAATTAATTTACTAATCTCCAAAAAATTGTACATACTTTATTTATTAAACTAATAATTAAAAAAATATAAAATTCATATACTATTTATTAATTTATTAAGTTAAAATACAATACCTATTTATTAAGTATAATCTATACTTATTTATTAATAAAATATTTATATTTCATAAAATAATTATTATTTATTAAAACTAATTATACCATAATTTAGATACTTTAATTATCTATATTTTTTGTTTTTATACCTAATTAAAATAAGGTTATTTGCTATTTAATTCGTATTTATTAAAGTATTTCTTGAACTTGGCCAACCAGGTGCTGACACGTGTCAGCACCTGGGACCTTCCTCAAGAAGGCTGGCCGTTTGTTTGTTTCAACCACCTGACTTTAGCTTCTTCTCCATGCCACCTCCAAGCTTCTACGTCCGATCTCCACCATCGATCTCCTTCTCCTAACAACTCTTTTACACGCCAGCCCTTGATTACTACCTAACTCCATTCGATTTACCCTATAAAACCCCATGAACATCCACCATTACCAACTAACCATTCTTATGATCCAGCTTCCAGAAACTAACTGGCCAACCAACCATCTTCTCCGTCATTCCTCGCCTTACTCCGGTTGTGATAGAGCCCAAGGGCAGCCCTGTGTGGAAGAAGGGAGATTGGAGGAGGTTCCAAGATGGAGCGTCGCCTTGCATCACGCCATCATGCACGTTCAGCTCTGATGAATACTGCCCTTCGAGCCACTACTAGGAGGTCGTACACCTCCAATTCACAGGTACTTCATTCATCCTTTTCCTGATTTATTTCTTTGATTCAAGTGCTCGCATTAGAGTAGTTAATTGTGTAATTAGTGACTTCAACCTTCATCATCAGACGCCATACATTCAAACCCATCAAATCCTATCCATTTCACTCCTAAATTCATGTTTCCTTTTCACGTTCATACATTTTTCTCTATTCCGAGAAAGTGTAAATTAGATACGCAAAACCCTTAATTCTTGTGACGGTTCCTCATGAATCGAGCAAATAAACATCATTTGTAGGCTAATCCATCATCTGGAACATAACAACATCATATGGATCTTCAAAGTTCAAAGAACGAACACAGCAAAAGTAGCCATCTTCAGTTCTCAGGCTTGTCAGACCACCTTCTTTATCAGTGCTCAGCAGCCACTTTTGGAAGCGCTCACCCGTAGGCAAGCTCGAGGGGTGAAGGTGTCACCCCTCTGGCCCTGCAGGAGATCCATTTCAGCACGCATCTGTCTGAGATAATTCAGAGAAGAGTGCTTTGTTGTCAGCCGCAGGAAGGAGGCCAAGAACCTCTAGAACACCAAATTGTACAGGTGTTCGTTACCTGTCTGGTATCGACGGCTCAGATCGCAAGCTAACTTCTAATCTCACCACACAAAACAAAGGGGTGTGAATTTGCAACATAAACCCAGCGAAGATCTTGAAACTTCAATCCACTCCAACATTTCCATAAATTGCATTTAGATCACCGTGTTGTGACCTAAATGCAACAAATTTTATTTTCTTTGCAGTCTAGTCCCTACCAGGGACCTTATTGTAATAGGACATATAACCTTTTTGTTTCACTTCTGCCCCTGGCTTGTCGGGGTATTTTAGACCCTATTTTGTTGTATTCCTGAGTTTTTAGAGTAGATTCATGACTACCCAAGATACATTACTAGGTATTTTTCACGGTTTTCCTCGCTTCATTTCGTCGATTTGATTTTTTGTAAGGTCGAGTCAACTTTTGAGCCTTTTCTTGAACATTGCTGTAAAACCAAGAATAAAAATAAAGTTTTCAAGATTTATTTCTTGCATCGAAAACCAAAGTTTAAATATTCTGCCTCCTTGAATTCGACTCATGCACACTTAACTGGATAAATAATAAAGTGTAGACGAAATAGAAGAGAGAGAGAGTCGCTTCTTCTCATTTTTTCTCTCTCTCCTATTTCATTGATTTTTGTTTGATCAACTCGAATCCCTCTTCGCAGTTTTCTCTAAACTGATGACTCTCTTCTTTAATTAATCACGGGTCAGATTTGAGTTATCAAGGATGTAAGAGTCTCTATTTCTGACGAAATTTTTATGACATGTTAAAGAGATATAGTTATGAAAATTCATGGAAGCATTTTCAAAAAATATAAATTTTAAAAAAATGAAAGTGGAGTAGGATCCCTTTTCTCATATATCATATATTACTTACATTATACATATTACATAAATATAGTTATATTACCTATATAACATTAAATAAAAAAGAAATTAAAAATAATAAGATCAGAAAAATATAAAGAAATATAAAAGTAAACATCAAAAAATTATAAATATAAAAAAATAATAAAAAACCCATAAAAATATTAATTAATTAAGTAGATATTGTACAAATATACATATATTATTCATTTATTATTTATTTATAAATTATAAATGCTACACCGACTTATCTCTCTGTGTTCGACTCCCTATTCTTCTTGTCACTATACACTTATTTATAGTAGGGATATTATAAATTTCCTTTCACGCATTTTCTTTATTGCCTCGTTATTATCTTGTGGATTGATTGTTGATTTAATCCATTGATCTTTATGAGAGGTTACTTCTACAACTTCGATCACGCCTTGTGAGATCATACGACCTTCTCCTGAGATTGTTTGGGTTAGTCAATTATTCAACTGAATATCTGAAGCCGCTAGAACCTCCCCCTATCCAAAAATAGGGGATTGTCTATCATCTACTACAACAATGCTACAACATGGTGCAACCTCTCGAAGCGTAGGAAAAAAATGTTTCTTGTTGTAGCTTATGTGTCGTGATGCACCCGAGTCACTAACCAATCAGATGAATTAGATACACTCCTGCATGCACATCACATTGAAGGAATACCTGAGGGATCAACAATGGTAGCAGTAACGGTAGAGGTGGTGCCCATGTTAACTCCTACTCCAGAAGAACATGGTTGGGATGTAACTCCATGGTAACTCAACCACTACATCATCTGCTTATACTATTCTTTTGATGTACTTGACGAGATATCATCCTACGTTGGAATGACCTAAGTGTGGTCCATTCATCCATAAAAGATACACATGGGCTTGACATGCTTTAAACCACCATCGTGTCCCTTGCCTCTATAGAAAATCCCTCGACCTCTACACGATAAAATGATAATTCGACATCGCTTTCAATAACAACTCTAAGTGCAATGCCTGAGCTTTACTTCTTTTGGACTAAGCATGAATTTTACTTTTTTAAAGGAACTTCCTCGAAGGGGACTTTCATTTAACCATTTTAGGAAGTTACAAGATTGAACAACTGCATAACGTGAGGAGTACAACCAGATGGTAAGATAGGATGAAAGAAGAAGCAAAGAACAACATAGGAAAACAAGAAGAGACCAAACACCACCTGCCAGGGGACTAAAACACCTCGACCAATAGTGAAAAATACCTTGGGAACACTCTCTCGAAGAACAAGCCGATTACAGATGAGAGAAAAAGAGATAAAAACCGTAAGTATCCTGAAGTTCCCATCGAGCTCAGCACCGAAACATGATGGGATTGATCTACATGCACTAAGCACCAAATCTCATAGCATAGATGGATCGATGGATAAACCACCAATCTCAATGCAGAGACGGATCGAGAGGGATCCATGAAAAGGGAAGCATATAAACTGGAGTTGGATTCCATCTTGAGCTTCACGCAACCGTCAGAGCAAAGAATGGCGGTGACAGCGACAAGGGAAAGGCAGAGGTGGAGCCGACGGAATGTTGCCAAGTTGTTGGAGCCCCAGGTGCTTGCGGACTGAGCTGGTGGAGTCCCAAGACAGGATAATCTCTGCGGGAGTTTCGTTGGAGGGTTGGAGGGTGCAGAGGCGAGGCAGTGGGAGAGTGGCGATTCCAGGGAAAATCATCTTGAGCTTTACTTTAGTATCTACTTAGTTGCACAATTATATGCATTTTAAAGTTTCGTCGAATCATATCTAGCCGTTCAACGCAACCAAAACAACTTAATAGAAACAAAAATTATCTTTTGAGTTTTGACACACTTGATAATACAAGGAATATCCGAAGCCAATCTAGGACAAATCAAAGGAAACTTGTAACCTTATTTGGTGGTCGTTCCAACTTACCTCGAGTCCACCCCCAAACAATCCGACGCCCACCATGGACACCCTCGTTCCACCCGGTCCCACCGTTCTGACCGAAACAGCCACCTGGGAGCTCAAGTACTGGCTCGCCACGTGTCCCTCCGCTGACGCCCATCTCAGCCTCTCCCGCGCCGCCTCTTCGCTCCCGCCATCCTTCTCCCTCTCTATATAAACCTGACCCGTCTACCGCTCCGGAAACATCTCCACCTCAACATTCGACCACCACCAAACCCTAACATGGAGCTCATCTCATCATCGGACCACCACCTCCATCTCCCCTTCAGCGAGAACGATCCTCAGGACATGATGCTCCTCTCTCTCCTTTCACAGCACGCTCCTAATCTCCCCACCGCCACCATCAGACCATCCTACCGTGGCGTGCGACGACGCCCCTGGGGGAAGTTTGCCGCCGAGATCCGTGACTCCACCAGGAAGGGTGCCCGGGTTTGGCTTGGCACCTTCAACAGCGCCGAGGAGGCCGCGCTCGCTTACGATCAGGCGGCCTTCGCAACAAGGGGGACCCTCCGCGGCACTCAACTTCCCACTGGAGCAGGTTATGGAGTCGCTCCGAGGAGTGGAGTATTCTGGAGGGTCGCCGGCGGTGGCTTTGAAGCTGAAGCACTCGGCTAATGGGAATTCGAAGAGGGGGGCGCAAGAGGAGAGAGATTTGGCCATGCAGAATGTGGTTGTATTCGAGGATTTGGGTTCTGACTTCTTGGAGGAGCTGCTGGGGATGTCTGAGGTTGCAGCTGATGCATTGTTTTAGATTTTCGTCGGGTGTACATGTATTATTTGCATGCAGCATGCACACGTGTTCTAATTCCTGGATCTCACGATCAAACCACAAGAGCTTAGAACTTAACAGCACAAGAAGAAGAAGAAGAAAAATATTGTACAATTCATTGAATAATGAGATACTCTGACATTTGATGGATTCCAATGGCATCTCGTTTTTTTATGTTTAAGCCTCCTGTAGATATCTTGGAGGTTGGAAGATGGAAATGTGAGGGTCCGTTCCGTTGAGGGGTTAGCCTCAATTCGAACGGGTTACCCTCGAACTTCACATTCCTAATCCATTAGTGGAGTACATTCTCTTCCCATAAAAAAAATTATATTGTATCATCATATAATCTAAAAATCATAAAATACTCAACTTCTACTTACTATTCCCAACTTCAATACAAACATCACAACAACTAACAACTTTTTCAAATTTCAATACAATCATATCATAATAACTACCAACTTTTTCAAATTTAATACAATCACATCACACAAACCCTCCCAATTTCCAACCCTTAACCCACCAACCAAACACACAAAAACAAAAACGAATTATCCTCCCTCGAATAATCCACGAACCAAACGCACTTTGAGAGTCTTTTTTCGTATCGATCTCTTTAAGCTGATAGTGTGTAGATGTTAGTTAACGGAAGGGATATTATCCTGGAGCCGTCGGTTGATATCAAATATATGATTCTAAACAAGCATATGTAGGTCGGCGCTTTATAACTTGGAAGTTTAATGCATTTACAACAACAACAAAGCTTTTCCCACAATTAAGTAGTGTCGACTACATGGATTCTTCGCCTCCATTCAGATCTATCTTGGACCAATCACGGGCTTACATTCACAAAACTAAGATCCCTTCGTATGGTCTCGTTCCAACACTTCTTGGGCCGTCCTCACCCTCTCTTAGCCGGCTCAACATCCCAACACTCGCATCTCCTAACGGGTGCATTAACTGATCTTCTTTGCAGATGTTCAAACCATCTTAAGCGGTTTTCTCGCATCTTATCCTCGATCGAAGCTACGCCAACTTTCTTTCTGATTGCATCATTCCGAATCCGATCTTTACGTGTGTGTCACACATTCACCTTAGCATTTCATTTCTACTACATTCATTCTCTGCACATGTCTATGGTTCACAGGCCAACATTCAGATCCATAAAGCATAGCAGGTCTCACGGCTGCATTGTAAAAGTTTCCTTTAATCTTTAAAGGAATTTTCTTATCACAGAGAACAACAGAGGCTCCTCTCCACTTTAGCCAGCCTGCATTTATTCTATTAGTAACATCTCCATAAATTTCCCATCATGTTGCAGAATAGATCCCAGATATCTAAAGGAATCTCTCTTCTGAATGTTATCATCACCAATCTTCACCTCGATTCCTTCACCATTGCTTCCATCAAAGTGCACTCCATATATTCCGTCTTAGCCCTACTTATACGATATCCTTTAGTCTCCAACTCATGTCTACAGCCTCAAGCTTCTCATTTACTCCGTCTCTAGTCTCGTCAATTAACACATATCATCAGCAAATAACATACACCAAGGTAACTCAACCTGAATGTGACTGGTCAACTCGTCCATAATCAAAGTAAAAAGAAATGGACTCAAAGCAGAACCTTGATGTTAACCAATGTTGATGTCAAAATATCCAGTCTTTCCAGACCGGGTCCTTACACAAGATAAAGCCCTATCATACATGTCCTTTATGAGGTTAATGTATAGGATAGGTATATGTCTCTTCTCCAACACTCTCCACATATCTCTCGTGGGACCGAATCATAAGCCTTCTCCAAATCAATAAAGATCATGTGGAGGTTCTTCCTTTTAGCTCTATAAATCTCCATTATTCTCCTCAGCAAATGGATGGCTTCAGTCGTTGAGCGACTTGGCATGAATCCGAATTGGTTTTCTTTTACATTGGAAATTTGCCTCAACCTTCTTTCGATCACACGTTCCCAAATTTTCATAGTGTGGCACATCAGCTTGATACCTCTATAATTTGAACAATTTTGAATGTCTCCTTTATTCTTATAAAGAGGCACCACGATACTCCTCCTCCAATCTTCAGGCATTTTCTTGCTTCGCCAATAACATTGAATAGATTCGTAAGCCAAGTCAAACTACGCTCACCTAAAACTCTCCATACTTCTACAGGGATGTCATCCGGTCCACACCTTTTCCAGGTCTCATAACCTTCAAAGCCTCCTTTACTTCATTTCTTTGTATCCGTCTATAACATGCACGATTCAAGTAACTTTCACTACAAGCTAGACCACCCAAAGTGATATCTCTATTTCCTTCCCCAATGAAAAGTTTATGGAAGTACTGCTCTCATCTAGTCTTTATATCCTTCTGAGTAACAAGCACATGACCTTCCTCGTCCTTAATGCATCTCACTTGAGAAAGGTCTTTGGTTTTTCTTTCTCTTGCTTTTGCCAACCTGAATATATCCTTTTGTCCCTCTTTAGAGTCGAGATTTTTATACAAAACTTCATAAGCTTTTGACTTAGCTTCGCTTACGGCCTTCTTTGCTTCCTTCTTCGCTATTTTGTAATTTGTGACAGTTTCCTCTGTTCTATCCTTAGACACAGCTTTAAAGCAAGCTTTTTTTATTTTTAGCTTCTCTTGCACCCCTTCACTCCACCACCAAGCCTCCTTTTGACATGGAGCTCCTCCCTTTGACTCGCCTAGCATCTCTTTAGCTACCTTTCGGATACAAGTTTAATGCATTTCGTTTACTAAATTATTGTCGTTTTCATTTCCTTAAAAATATATCACGCTGCAGATGGTAAGTATTTCCTTGGATACTGCATGTTCAATTTCCTTTTGACGTAGAAGGATTTCGAGAACAATATGTGTATGCTTTAATCTAGAAACAAGAAACAACTATGCACTTATAATTTCTGAGAAGCAACAAAAAAAATTGCAGGGTTGCGAATATGATTTTAACTCAAAGATAGTTGTCATTAGAATATACGCATACGTGGATAGAGATATAATACACTGTAGCATTTTGTTACGTTCTTAAACTATCTAGCTGCTTAATTGATCTCACATGAATTGGGTTGAGTTGTGTAGTGTCATATATAAGTCCAATTGTTATTTGCTATGGAAGATGATCCCCCATGCCCACACGATAATATAACAGGCAGTGAATTAAGTAGTATAGACGCATAGATGTTTATAATTATCTGTGTAATTCAGACTACTATGAGACCATTGATGAAACATTACGCAAACAAGTTCAACAGATTCAGTTACTTCAGTATGATCGCGTGCCTGAAGAGCATTACATTTGTGAAAGGGCATCAATGGAGAAGTACGTGATGGACTTTTACAAAACTAGTGTATGAGCACATGCTTCCTTGTGGATTGGAAGAATTAGGCTTATTTACAGTGCTCACAAAATAGTAAAAATTAAGACAAGTTATCGTTATTTTAGTGCCATTTGCAAAGGATGTTAGCTGGTGAATCAATTAAGAGATGCAAGTTTTAGGATGTTGAGCCCAGTTAAGAGATGACGAGTAAGGCCTAATAAGTATTAGAATGAGACTATTTGAAGGGATCTTATAAAATGAGCCAAGATAGATCTGAATGAGGCAAAGAATCCATGTAGTCAGCCCTACTTAAATGTGGGAAAATGCTTTGTTGTTGTTAGGAATAGAGAATGGAGTTTTAAGAGAAGTACTTAGAAAATATCTTATATGGCCAAATTTCACGGAGTTCCAAACCTTCATCTTCAGTGGTTTTGATATAATTTTTGCGGTGGGTCCTGCATTGGACTTCACCGTCTTGCTTCTAAAAAAAACCTTCATTTTCAGTTTGAGCTACATCCAAAATTTTGACTCCTTTGTCTAGCCGCTAGATCATCAGCAACTTACAATTATGTGTTAAACATTCCTTTAGATCTTTGATATGTTTAGAATATATATTAAATTGTTTCAATTGAAGAACTCCCAAGCTATATTCTGAAATTCTAGCCTTACGGATTAAATTCATTTGTCGTGTTGATATGCTATGTGAAAATCATTTTTTCCCATTTAAATACAACAATTATACTGTTTCTAATGTCCAACAATTACAGAAGTAAGACTCATCAGGACTGCAACAAAATTGACCTACGGAATCTTTCAAAATCGAATATAAATGCATGTATTTTATTTTATTTTGGTTCAATGTGTATTGCGCAAACTATAATTTGTATATTTAAGTGATTTTATAATATATGAGAAATGAGGATGAAAATGTAATACAATTTTGAAGTAGCTTAAGCATATACAAAATATTATAAAGAACGAATGCAAACATATATAAAAATATATCATGTAACATATGTATGCGACCTATTTTATAAGAAAAATGAGAAAAACCATTTGTTCTAGTATATTTATTTTATTATTGAGTAAATATTGAGATAGTAAAATTCTCTCTCTTGACTTTATTTATCATGATTAATTGTTGATAATATGATAAGCTATGTATTGAGGGAGGATAATTTTATATATAGATATATGTATGTATATATACTGCGTGTATTATATAGGATAAAATGGGGTTACCCCAAAGGCCATAGCCTTCCCCGTTTTTTTTTAAAACATTTTTCTGGTATTTTTCAAAATACATGAGGGATTTTAGATCACTTAATATACATATGTTCTAATTAAAAATTCAACTCATTTCGAGGTCCTTAACACGTCCATCAAGCTTAGCCAAATTTTAACAACCTTAGAATAGTTGAAATCGACCCCTTTCGGATGGACGTGCTAGGAATGTCTGTTTTCGCAAATTTAAATTACATGATCCTCTTATTAATCTAAAATAATCCCCACAAATATTTTTAAAAATAACATAAAATATTTTAAAAAATAGACGGACGAAGCTAACTTGGATTCCCTTGGGGGTAACCACATTTTACCCATGCATGCATGCATATATGCATGTATGTATGTGTGGGGGTGGGTCCTTTCAATGAGATGTGTTTCTTTCCGAGCTTTCAAAAGCCCCCACTAGTTTAGAGAATTCTAAAAAAATTATAATTTTAAGCTTCATATTGTAAAAAAGTAATATGTAACTAACATTTCTTATAATATATAATTATTTTTGTAATCCTATGATGGCAAATTATCATTAAATCTTTGGCATAACATAGTATAAAAGATATAATGCAATGCCTTAATTGACATCGGTTTTCCGTAACTATGGGAAGTCCCCAGCTCATTTGAAATAAAGAAATTATTATATATATATATATATATCTTTTCTATTTTTGATCAAAAATAATAAACGTAATAATATATTATTTAATAATATAATAATACTAGTTATTTTGTTTAGGTATTTATTTTTATCCAAATCAAGTTTTAAATTTGTTTTGGATAATTGAATAAAAAGAGATAATATATTTCTACATTCACAAAGTTGAATATTTCAATTTCTTTGTATCTAAGAAGATTCATCGATTCATTCTAGATCTAATCGATATTTGGGGGGATGCCACCGGTAGGAAACAAGGGTAAATGTGGAAGGAATCCATCTTTAGGATAGATATAGATGTGCCCTCATAATCTAAGCTTTTGTTGAAAGAGAATAGTAGGGGTATGGAATTGTTTGTCGTGGCACGTGGATAGACGGGAGAGGACAGAGAACCCCGATTTTTATCGTGGGTGCATATTTTGGTCGTCCATGTGACACGACTTTGCCGATTACGACGTACCAAATGATAATAGTTTACCGATATATTACCATTCTGAAAATATTTTCAAATCGTATCCATTCTGAGTAATATTGTAAAAGAGTTATATCCGTGAAGAATAACTCCAACAATATTCTGCTAATAGATTTTCATTTTCAATATAAGACATCGAATCTGATAGTTGACATATTAGACCACTTCAATAAAATTAGTTTATAAAATATTTTTCATAGTTAAATTCATAATGACGAATGTTGTTACTCACGAACTAATTTTATTGTAGAAATTAAAACAATTGCCATGTCCATTATTATTTATGGAAAGATAATTTAAACTAATCATCACCAATTTTAAATTTACGGGAGAAAGCGAACAAAGGTCTTTTTAATTTGGGATTTTTACTTGACAGACTCTATAATTTTTGTCAATTACCTCCACAACATTTGAAATAACTTAATTCCTTCCTCACCCCGATAAACTTGTTAATATTTACCTTATAGATCCTGTGGTTAACCCCCATCCATTAACAGTTAAACCATGGAAGGATATATCGATATCGATATCGTTTCGATATCGTGTCGATATCGATATATAGTTATATCTAGGAATCTTTCTGAAGAAAATGCCTGAAATCGGATATATCGATATTTTGATTTCGATGTCGGTCTCATGTCGATATAGATATATCGGCGATATATCATTGATATATCAGGATACGACCTTCCGTGGTTAAAACTAAGCGGATTCTGTTATCTTCTTTTACATTATACATATTTTATTATCAAATTTACTATAAGTGCCACTCCCTCTGACCCACGTCAGATCTTCCCTCCAGAACGTCCTCTCTGCCCTGAGCCCTCCGTCTTGAGCGTCACCAGCCATGCCCCGAACCCTAACTGGAGCCGTACATCTGCTCGAGTACGACGATGACGACCATGGCCACGGCAGTATCAGCCCCGCCCAGGTCGAGTGCCCTCCACCTCCAGTCTGAACACGTCGCCCCCCCCCCCCCCCCCCGGCCTGCCACCTCCCTGCTTGAAACCCTGCCCCCACCCCGTCGCTCGAAGGCCCTCCCCCGTCCACCGCCTCCCCCCACTCGAAGCCCCTCCCCCACCCACCGCCTCCCCCTGCTCGAAGCCCCCCCCCCCCTCGGTGGATCTCGATCCAGAACCAACCCTTCTGCAACGCAGGCTGCCACCCTCGACCCCCGCCAACCTCTTCCCCTCCATCCCCCAATAGAACCCTACACAGAACCTGACCCTACCCACCGCCAACCTCCTTTAGTCGAGCCCCCCCTCGGTAGAACCCGAACCACCTGCCTCATGGAAGCCCCACCTCCTCCAGGTCGAGCACCCCCCCAACCTCCTTCAGTCCAGGTCAAGCCCCCTCCCGTGGAAGCCGATCACCTCCACTCCGCCTGTGGAATCCCGGTCCCTCACGCCCACATCCTCCAGCCATGCCAGTGCCCCCGTGAGGGAGGAGTCATGGAAGAGGTGGTGCAGTGGGAGGGAAGCTGTTAGAGGATGAAGGATTATTTTTTATTCTCTTAATTAATTCTAGTCGTTTGATCGTTGATTGGTTAGATTAACTCATTTTAACCCAAGAAAGTTAATTCTAGATGTGTCAATTTAACGGTAGGGTTTGTGAGGTAAGACGGAGCAAGTTTACGAAGGTGAAGGAGAAATTAAGTTGTTTCAAAGATTATAGGTAATTGACAAAGATTATAGGACCTACCGAGTAAAAATATATTTTTATTTTACAGTGGACATTTATAATAAATAATTTTATGAGCAAGTGTGTCCATAGACGAAAGCAATTTTCGAAACAAATAAAAGTAGTAATAAGGTTAAATTTTGTACTTTCCCAATTTGTTCCCCACATAAGCCCCCCTCTCCCACCACCGTGATTCTCCGACCATCGCCCACTCCTGACAACGTGGTTGGTTGGCTCGCATCGTCATCTCGGTGGTCACCTCCCCTGAAGCTCACCTGTATGGGCTATTTGAGCTTCCCATTTTCTCTATTGCTGCATTTTCTGGGCATTTGGGTTTGAGAGAGGGGACCTAGTCGATGAGATGGAGGTTGGGAACTCATGACGATGGGGGGGGGGGAGGTTGGAGCGGTGGAGAGGGCAACCAAGATGAAGGAGGAGAGGATGGAGCTGTAACTTTCCATCTACCACATGCAACTAAAACACATATCCTTCTTCTTCCCCATGTTCTCCTCTAAGACCACCGAGGTCAGCCCCAAAATATGCAGGCCAGGCCCCTTCCTCCTCTCCTCCACCCTCTCCTCCTCTGCCCTGCAGGCCTGTCCCCATCCCCCCTTCCTCCTCTACCTCCACCCTCTCCTCCTCCACACTGGATGCCCTCTACCCCCACACCAACCCCCTGCCATCGTATGGAGATGGTGATGGTCATAGAATCATGGTGATGGGGTGAAGAGGGTTTCTGTGAACATGTTTGTATGGGAAACAAATTGGATGGGGGCAAAATCCAGAGGTGGAGAGGGTTTCTGTGCACAACAAAACTTAGTGGACGGGGGTAATTTCATCTATTATAACCATGACGTCCACTCACAGAGTTGGGGATTGGATCCTTAAATTAAATTTGAGTTCCTTTTTTGTTACAATATAAAGAATAGTCTCTAATTTGAGAATCCATGTAAAGAGCAGTTCCTTTTTTATAATTTACCCAAAGTAGTACGATGGGTGCCTCTCCAGCTTCGCCTCTGACCGCATGGAAACAGCCACCTGTGCATTCCATTAGCCGCCACGTACCCCCCCAGGGCCCCCACCCGCACGCACACCTCAGCCCCGCCCAAGCATGACTTCTCCCGCGCCGCCTCTTCGTTCCCTCCGATCCGGAACCACAGAAAATATACGGGTCCCCCTCCATCCTTTCTCTGGCTATATAAACCATCACCAGCTCACACCTGCACCACCACCAGACCCTAACATGGAGCTCACCTCCTCATCGGACCACCATCTCCATATCCCCTTCAACGAGAACGATCCTCTGGACATGATGCTCCTCTCCCTCTTCTCACAGCCCGCCCCTAATCTCCCCACCGCCACCATCAGACCCTCCTACCGTGGCGTGCGACGACGGCCCTGGGGGAAGTTCGCGGCCGAGATCCGCGACTCCACCAGGAAGGGCGCCCGGGTCTGGCTCGGAACGTTTAACAGCGCCGAGGAGGCGGCCCTAGCCTACGACCAGGCAGCCTTTGCCACGAGGGGACCCTCCGCGGCGCTTAACTTCCCCCTGGAACGGGTAAGAGAGTCTCTCCAGGGGGTGGAGTATGCCGGGGGATCGCCGGTGGTAGCACTGAAGCTGAAGCACTCGGCGAATGGGAACTCGAAGAGGGGTCGGAAGAGGAAGATAGATTTGGCCTTGAAGAATATGGTGGTGTTTGAGGACCTGGGATCTGAGTTCTTGGAGGAGCTGCTGGGGATGTGCGAGGTTGTGTCCGGCTCCTTGTTTTAATTCGCACGCGTCGCCGTGGAAGTTAGATTTTGGGGGCGCAAGCGCTTCGTCTTGAGGTTCTCTGCTCTACTGTTCATGCTCAAACGCTTGTGTTGACCATTGAGGAATTATTTGGTTATTTTTAGGCCTCCTCGCGCAGTGGAGGTCGGGGAAGTGATCGATCTTTTTTCTTCTTTTTTTTTTAGTTTTTTTTCTCCATACTTGTGTTGATGTACTGAAGCACTGGGCCCTTTATCCGAAAGGGAAGGATAGCAGTTGTTTAGTAAAAGAAAAGGGTGTGCTTTCGTTCCTCTCACTTGAAGTCCTCTCTGCTTGATTCTTGGTTTTGGGGCCATTGCTTGAAAAGACATTTAAACAATAAAAAGTAGGGATTTTTACCCGGCAGACCCTATAATCTTTTGCAATTACCGCTACGACCTCTGAAACATCATAATTCCTCCCCCGACCCTGTAAAGTTACTCCGTCTTACCCAACAAATCCTGCCGTCAATTTTAAACTATATTTGAGTTAAATACTTGGGTTAGTCTTGAGTTAACCTAACCAATTTACCATCGAACGGTTAGGATTGGCCAAAAAAGGGAAAAATCGTGCAAATCGGGCAGGGGCCTCCATCGGGGGGAGTAGGGGAGCTTGAGCCGCGGGGGAGAGCAGCATCGGGTTGCTGGGGAGCGATCTTCCGTCGCCGGCGGCCACCGTGCGCCTCCTGCAGAGCTGCACCTTCTGCCACGTCCGCCTCTACAACCCCAACACCGACGTCCTCAACGCGATCATGGCCGCCGTCTCCTTGAGGCCCGACGTCCTCATCGGCACCTTCGACCAGGACCTACCCAACCTCGCCGGCTCCATGAGCTTCGTCATCCAATGGGTCGCATCCGACGTCAGCCCTTACAAGCCCATCATCCGCGGCATTGTCGTGGGGAACGAGGCCATCCCCGGTCCCCTAGCCAACTTCGTCGTCGCCGCCATGCTCAACCTCCGCGCCGTCCTCGACGACATCTACCTGCTCGAGATATTCGTCACCACCACGCTCTTCGGCAGCTCCCTGGCGAACAGCTTCCCCCCGTCCGCCTCCGTCTTCACCCCGGAAGTCGACCCCATCATGGCGGACATGGTGCGGTTCATGTACAGCATCGCGCCCGTGTCTCTCGGACCGGTCCTGGTGCACGTATACCCATACTTCGCCTACGCTGGAAATCCGAAGGAGAACTCGCTAAATCCGAAGGAGATCTCGCTGGACTACGCTCTGTTCAGGTCTACAGCACCTAGCGTGCAGGACAGGCAGTTTAGTAGAAATATGTGAAGATTCCAGGATCCTTTTTACCCATACTTCGCCTACGCTGGAAATCCGGAGATCTCGCTAAATCCGAAGGAGATCTCACTGGACTACGCTCTGTTCAGGTCTACAGCACCGAGCGTGCAGGACAGGCAGTTCGTGTACAGGAACCTGTTCGACAGCTACGTGTGGGCGCTAGGCAGGGAGATTGAGCGGCGGGGTGGGAGCAGCGGCGCTGGGGGCGAAGGGTGGGGAGGAGCAAGGAGCACGGAGCCTAGGCGTGGGGGGCGTAGAGAGCTTGGGCGGCGGGGGGAGGCAGCAGGGAGCGTTGGCGGCGTGAGGGGATGATGGAGTGGCACTCAAATGTAAATAGAATAAACAAAATGGGTATAATATAAAATAACATAACGGAATAAGGTTACTTTTAACCAGTAAATGAATGGACGTTAACCCCAGGGTCTGTAGAGTAAGGGTTAATAAGTTTACGGGGGCGAGAGAGGAATTATGATGTTTTAGAGGTCGTAGTGGTAATTGCAAAAGATTACAGGGTCTGCCGGGTAAAAATCCCTAAAAAGTAAGTTTTATATCCATATCCTCGAAACCATAAAAGGGTCATTTCATGGAATAGAGAGGGGATAAAAAAATTTTATCGAAATGGGGATGGCCCAAAAATATTTCTTAGAATAGGGATATATCGGCAAATCACACTACATGGACGGATGGGAGGGGAGCTGGGATATCAGATTTTCGTCGCGGACAGATTTGAGCCGTCCATGTGGCGCGGCAAATGGTTTGCCGCTTCGTATTCCGAGCACGACAAATCATTTGTGTTATATCCCCATTGTGGGAAAAGTTTTTGGACCTTCCCCATTCCGGAGATTATTTTCATGAGGGGACCCATTTCGGGGATTACCTGGTTCAAAATTGAAGAGGTACTGAATTCCTTAATCACGTCATAATTACAGAATTATAATCGCCTACCGTGAAGATGTGTCGATCAAATCTTTAAGCTTTACCAAAAAATTAGAAATAGTTAAATAGCTACGATAAGAATTAGGAACACTATGAAATTATACGTTTAGAAGTCTAAGTTAGGATTTAGTGTTTACGAATTCCAAGTCCTTGGAATTTGGAAAGTAAAATTAGAATAATGCAAAGTCGAAATTGGGTAATTAATAGTTCGATCTTCATCCGTAGATCCGATATCAATCTGTATCCCACTACAAACAGATCTATCTTTGGGGATGGTGGTAGGGTCGGTAATAGACGATTGTACCCTATATTATCAAAAGAACAGTTTACTAGCGTCCGTCCATCTTGACGACCACGGGGGACATTCACAAGCAATCGTCCCTATTCACCAATCGAACTAGAGACAGTCAACTAAATGATTGTCCTATAGATCGTTGAGGAGACGGCCACACGCCCGTCCCCTCTAATGACGATTGTTTCATCATCGTCGCATACGCTTTGTGTTGGCGGTAATTTACGGAAATTCAGAGCTTAGAAGGGACAACTTTAAATAGACCGTCCTCGATCATCACAATAGAGGATGGTTGTGCGACCATCCTTGATGGTCTTAAACTATCGAATAGGCAAGTTTCCTTCTCATTTTCTCTGACTTCCTCTCACTCGTATGTCGCCCTCTTACATTCGACACTGCCCTCCCACCTTCATCGTTGCCCAGCCCCTCCTCCCTCTCGAGAAGTCGCCCTCCCTTATCGAGCTCTCGACCTCCTTCATCCTCTTCAGTCGTGATCCCTCTTATTCTCAGGTCTCTCTTCAATCTCTTTCGAGATGAATCTGGTACCTTATGATATCTATATCACTTTTTCCCTAAATGTTAATCTTATATTAATTGTATGATTGAAACTTTGCATCATTCCAAAAGATGTTTGGTGAAATAAAGTATATTTGTTATATTATTTTTAGTATTAATGTTCAAGTTATGTAATAGTTATTTCAAGTTAGAAATAGATGTTTGTAAGTACTTAGTTGTAATCATGTCTCCAATTAGTTGTAATCAATTTGGTTGTAAGTAATTGGATGTTGAGGAGAGGAGAAAACACACGTCTGATGAATACCCATTTAATCACCTTGATTCTATCATTTTAACCTTAAAAACCCTAGCTAATGATGTAAATACCCTTTATTTGTACAAATATACACTCGTTCTTTATTGTATAAATACTGTTTTTAATGCCAAAATTATAGAATAAAAGAAAGAAAAGAAAAATAATAAAATATCAAAGGTATTTTATGACTCTAAACCTCGAGACCTAGACATCTTGATGACTAGGTCGACATGGAATAAAGTATGAGGATATAAGGGCTATAAATCACCAATAATTTCCATTCTTTAATTCATCATTCATTCATTTTTGGAACCTATTTTATTTTCTACTTTTTATGGATCAAATAAAGAAACTTTGTACATGAAAGTTGTAGATAATAATACATAGAAAAATAAAAAATTGATTTCATACGAAAATAATATACATTGTACTTATTATACTCTAAATAAAATCTCCAAACTCAAACTTCACAGACCAAACAATGTATCAAAATGACATTTTATTGTATATAGCTTTTAATAAGCTAATTAATGAAGGTAGTTTCATATATTTTAGAGTTAGTATGTGAAAGTTAAGTTTTGGACTCCTATTGCATAGTTTACCTATATAAACTATTCCTTTATTTATCTTTAGTATTTTTATAATTCTATATTTTTGTAATTTTTAAATATTATTTATAATATATATACATATTTAATCTAGAACAAAACCATAAAGAAATCATTAAAATAAAACAAGTATACTAAATACATAGATGAATATAAAATAACTATATAATATACAACTATATTTAACTAAGTGTAAATATTATACCAGAAAAATATAATAAAATATAATATGCATATAAAAATAAGTCATAGCTTTGTAAAATAATAAAATAAATAATAACATCTAAATTACAAAATAAAAATTAAATATACAAAACATAGGTAAATATACCTATAAATAAGATCCTAAAATTAACTTGTGATAAAACACATTAAAAAAATAAATAAAAATCATAATAAAATAATTTAGAAAATAATAAACATTTTTTATTTTATAACTTTAATTTAATAAAATCATTTATTAATTATTACAGATTTTATAAATAATTTTGGGATGATTTTTCGTCGTTGGTCCACATAGACCAACCAGTTTGAGGCGCTAGTTGACCTTAGTCAACTATCTGCCCCTCATCATGTAGCTCTGACAGCCTTAGGTTTGATCTCTGATTTTACCTTTTTCCCCGATCGATGTATTCATTGATAGGGATTGGGTTCCTCTTGAACTTTTTACCTCATTCCATGGTGATTCATGTGCAAGCATCACCTCGAGGAGTGGACCACTGCTACGCCGGTTGCATCTCGATCTTCACCCCACTTTCATCACCCCTACTTAAATTCACATCCATCCAACTTTGGGACTTTGATCCCACTTCCACCTTCGAACCCTAATCCTAAGGCGTCAACCTTCTTCCTGGTGATAGCAGGGAGGTTGGGGTACCTCAACATGTCGATTGGTGTCGAATCGAGGTAGATCTGAAACACCGCCGACAGCTCAACCGCGAGTTCGCTCAACTCCGACCAAGGTGATGAATCTCCATTTCATCACATTTATTATATCATTTTGGCGTTAAAAAACCATAATAAATGCATGTAAATACCCTTAATTCATGCATTTTAACATTCATGCATTGCGGTGTAAGTAGTGTATAAAGTATTATTTTAAATGCCATAATTATAGAATAAATATAGAAAAGAAAAAGACTAAAATATTGAAAATATTTTATGACCCTAAACCCCAAGACCTAGGTATTTTGATGAATAGGTCGACAAGGAATAAAGTAGGGGAGATAAGGGTCCAAAATACAGTTAAAATCACTTTATTTGATTCATTCTTTATTCATTTTTGGAACCTATTTTTAGTTCTACTTTTTATACCTCAAATAAAGAAACTTTGAACATGAAAGTTATAGATAACAAAATATAGAAAAATATAAAATTGAGTTTACACTAAGTTTCCAAAATTCCAACTTCCCAAACCCATATCTCTCTAATAAAAACTCAAAATATATCAAAATCATCTTTAATTGTATATAACTTTTAATAAGCTATTTAATAAATGTGGTTTCATATTTTTTGGAGTTAAGGTGTATAAGTTAGGTTTTAGACCCCTATTGTATAGTTTACCCGATTAAAATTTTTATTTATTATTTATTATTTCTATTATTTTATATTTTTATAATTTTATAAGTATTACTTATAATATAGGGTAAACTACAATTTAGATCCCCATCTATGGGTCCGATCTCAGAATGGGTCCTGATCTTTAAATTGTAACGATTCGGGTCCCAAGACCATTTAGGAAATGGAAATTTTGGGGTTAATGACGAATATGCCCTTGTTGGAAAGGGAATGGAGGTTAGGTTCCAACTTTTAAACAAGGACATACCCATCATTAGCCCCAAAAAGTTCCTTACATTAATGACCCTGTGACCCGAATCGTTACAATTTAAAGATCGGGACCCATTCTGAGATCGGACCTATAAATGAGGACCCAAATTGTAATTTATCCTATAATATATGTACATATTAAAAAAGGAATAAAATCATAAATAAATCATTAAAATAAAATAAAATACAAGAAAACAAAGATGAACATACAGTAACTAGACATGTATAACTAATAGCTCTATTTATTTAAGTGTATATATTATATCAGAAAAATATAATGAAATATATTTAAGTATCTAAAAATATTTTATAAATATATAATATAATAAACTAAAATAATAAAATTAAATATACAAAGTAAAACTAAAAAGACACATATATATACACACACACATACACGAATATACCTATGTTTAACCTCTAAAAAGTAACTTATAATTATACACCTCGAAAAAATAGCTACAAATCATAATAAAATACTTCAAAAATAATAAATATTTTTTTATATAACAACCTAAAATTAATAAAACCGTTTATTTTTAATAACCAAATATTTTCCAGGTTGATTTTTTCCTGGATGGTCCATGTGGACCAATCAGGTTGCTTGGAGAGTTGACCCCAATCAACTCTTTGACTCGCTCTGGCTTCCTGTCAGAACCTTGTTTCTCACCATTTTCTCAATTTTTTAGAGGTCATTCCTTGCATCTTTTTGGATCGAAGTCTTTACGACTTTTGATCCGCGTTCATTGGTGATACACGTCCAAGCATCACCTCAGGCTGTGCCTTACTGAATTGCCAGCTACATCTCGTTCTTTGAGCCACCTCGACCACCTTGTACAAAACCCTCCATCAACCTTCTTCAAATTTCGAATCACTTCGGCCCTATTTGACCGCCTCTATTATGTGCTCAGCATAGAGCTTCATGACAGGGAGCTCTCCAGCCCTTCAGCAGTGAGGTCGAGCGGCGTGGAAGTCAACTTCCACGCACCTCCGGTGAACCTCCGCCGAGAGGTCATCTCTCAGGTTTACCGGTGAGGTAAATCTTTCCCTTCCCTTTCTTTACCTTAGTCTTGGCTTTAGGGTTAATTTATTGTATTTTGTCTCGTGTTTTAGTAGTCCAAACCCCACCTTCACAGTTCGTTGGAGCTGAGCTCTGGCGAACCCCGTCATTGTGATCCTTTATTCCCCAACACTCCAACGCACCTCCACATCGATCCCCTTCACCTTCTCCATCTTCGTCCACCCCATGTTCACCTCGACTCCCATTGGGTTGAGCTAGCGGTGCTCCTACCTCCGCTTTCGTCGGACCATCTCCGTCGGACGCACCCTTTCATCCATCCACCCATCAGAAGCCTTCCTAGGCTTTGCCTTTTTGCCTCTAACATTTCCCTGTAGGAGAAGAGCAAGAATGGAAGGTCTTTGAGCCTCATCATGCTGCAGAAGCACCTCCTAGATCCACCTTCACTACCAACCACCATTGGAGCTCATCCGGGCATTTTGAGACATCCAGCTACAACAGAAGGGCCTTGGGAAACTTTCTGGACCATCCCCTGGAATGGAGATTCTGAAGTTTCAAGCTCAAACAGGCTAAGTTCTTCGGTCGGTCTTGCTCTGCGCCTAGCTGTTGTCTGATCGCCCCATGTTTTTCGTGTAGTACATTGGTCGTCCGATGGATTAGTGTTTCAGTCATTTATCTTAACCCAGGCATCTAATCCAGGCCATGCAACCGAAGTGTCATCATCTCACGAGAGGAAGCCACGTGTTTAAGTGACCAAATCTGAGTCGTCCGCCTCCTCCATTGCTTTGGGTATTTTGTATTTTTTCAGCCAAGCATTTTTTAATTTATTAAATAGTACTTAAAATTCCCTAGGCAGTTGTTTATATTTTTTAATAGTTGCAAACTACTCCCCTGTACTTTCTATATTTGCCATAAGATCCACGTCACATCACCTCACGTGACCACTCACGTGAGGGGCGATTTTGCAGGTGTACCCCGGGTAGTTTATGCGTTCCCTGCCAACGTGGCTCATGTGCTTATACACGTGAGCATGACATTTTTACAGGAGGAACCTTGGGGTTTTGCATATTTTTCTTGAGTCCTCTAACTTATAAATTCAATTATAATATTTTGGAAAAATTACAAGTTGATCCTAGTACTTTATTTTATTTGCAAAAAAGCCCTTGCTAGTAATATAGTTTCTCTTTATTTCTTATATTTATTTAATATAGCTATATTACTCCAAAAAATCCACAAAAATTGACTTATGCTCTTGATTGCATCTACTGTTACATCATATTTTTAGTTTGCAATTTCAGAATTTTTATATTTATTAAAAATAAAAAAGTGTCCTATTTGTCCCTATTTGCAATATAAAATCTATAAAAATATAAAAATATTTTGAAAAATTCCCAAAAATATTTTTTATTTATGTGTTTTTAACCTTCGGACCAAAAATCACTAAAATTTATAAAAGAAAACTCTAAAAAATTAGAATAACCTTGAGAACCTCTATAAAAATATATAAAATTCTCAAAAATTCAAAAGTTTCTATTTTCAATTTTTGATTCTTTTGTTAGTACTTATATATTAACATTAATTTGGATAATTTTTGATTCTGTTTGCTATTTTTAATCTCTATTTTAATTTCAGCTATTTAACTAAACCCTGATTTAGGGTATTTTTGTTAGAAATATATAAAAATTAGATAAAATCCTAAAAATCACAAAAATAGTAAAAAAATAAAATCTAAAAACATTTTATTTTCTTTATTTTAACTAATTTTGTTACATTTTTAGCTACCCTATCCTATATTGTGTATATATCCTATATATAACTTTATCTATATTAAAAGAAAAACATATATAAAAACATAAAAAGATAAAAAGAAGTATAAACACAGAAAATTGAAAATCAAAATATAAAAATATAAAATAAAACAAAAAACAAAAAATTAAAAATTAAAAACACACCACAAAACTAACGTTTGGGCAAGTGTTTGAGATATAAATTGTGCCTTGATTTTTTTATCTTGCATGTTCTATTCCCTTGCTTCCTGTGTTCGATCCCTACTTGCTTGCCATTATTCATTCTTAGTGGAGTATAATAAATTTTAACTCTTTCTCTTAATTGCTTAATTATCTATGTGGATTAATTGTTGAAATAACGAGAGGGTTGAAGTAGACGCCTCAGCAACCATGAGCCTAATTTATCGTATCATCATTTAGTGACTCCCATCTTATCGTTTTTCACTAGGCCAAGTAGCCCCTCTTTTTCTCATTCTTTCGATTCCTTAGCATAGACTTAGTGTAGATCTTCTATTGCTTTCATTTCATTATTGCTGGTTTCACATATTTTCCAAATCCATCGGGCGACGGAGCTCCTCTTCGCCACCTCATTTCGACCACTCCAAACCTGCTCAGCCCCATCTTTCACCATCATCATCTCCCCCTTCGCCTGTTGCATTCCCCACGCACAATTATCCACCTTGTTCTGGCACAAAACATGCTATCGGGTCTCCCTCTGCCACCTCCTGTCAGAGACCTCCATCGCGACCCATCTCCACTCTATTTCACCCCTCGGAGCTCCATGGAGCTCCACATGTTTGGCCTAACCATTTCCCTGCAGGCAACGAAGAGAGAAAACAACTTTCCAAAGTCTTTTTGAAGTTCGAGGAGGAGTCCCAGGTGCTGAGCATCGTCGACTCGCTTCTAGCAGTGCCCGACCATTTTGCGGGTCTCAACAGCTAGAGGAGGACATCAAGAAGCTAGGAAGCACATCAGCAGCGTCAGAGGAGGCTTGGTGAGATCGTCAGAACAGATCGAAATTCATCTTCTCCTGGTTCTCCACAAGTTCTTCCAGGGGCCCCCTTTGTCATCCGATATTGGTCTATTCTTCCAAACACACAACAACCATTGGAGTGGAACCTCCAGTAGATGTCAGATCATCTTGGATGATCTGATCCGAGCTGTTCAAGTGTAAACCGTCATCGCCTCCTTTTGTGTTGCCACATGGATAAGTGAAGACCAAGAGCCGTTGGATCACACACCTTTGATTGGGTATATTTCTTATTTCACCTAACACTTTTTGTATTTAAGTTTTAATGCATAAACATTCATCTGTCTTGTAATATATTTAGGAACTTTTGCAATAACATTTTGGTCCCCTGCTAGCTCACCTCACATGGCCATCTACATGGGGCGCACTATTTTGCATCGGGCCCTTGCAAGTTTTAGTATTTGTGTTTGTCCCTTGAACTTTAAATCACAGTTATAATATTTTGTACATTTTGCATCTTAGTCCTGTTCTTTACTTGATTTGCATTTATGCCCTACTAGGCCATTGATATTTGTGTATTTTTTTCATTTATTAAAAATATAATTCGATCCTAAAAATCTCAAAAAATAGGATAAGTGTGTGTTAGTGTGTACTTCCATATAACATTTTTGCATATCATTTTTAGGTACTTTTAGGATTTATCAAAAATTGAAAAGGGCACAATTATTCCATGCATGCATTATAAAATACCAAAAAAATAAAAAGACTTTGAAAAATTCAAAAAATATTTATTATGTTTATTTATTTTTTTGCAACTTCCAAAACAGAAAAATCTAAAAATAGAAAAAATACATAAAAATTAAAAGTCCTAAAAACCTTGATAAATATATATAATATATAAAAACTCCAATAATATGTCTTTCTGTCTTTGAATTTTCTTCAAACTATATAATATATATTAAAATTGATTTGTAAAACTTTGGACTTGTTTTGTTATTTTTAATTTCCAAATTATTTGGCCTATTTATTTTAATCCTCAAGTTTGAATATTTTTTACTTTAAAAATACATAAGATTAGCAAAATTTCTAGAAAATCACAAAACATAAGAAAATCCTAAAAATACAAAAAAATATCTTCTGTATTTTGACTATTTTTAATATTATTTATAATTATATTATCTTCCTTGTATATATAATCTTATATATTCTATATTACTTATTTAAAAGAAAGGAAATTAAAAATCTGAACATATAAAAAAATACAAATATATAAAATAAAAAATATAAATATAAATATATAAAAAATAATAAAAAGTATAAATTTAAAAACCCATAAAAGCCATAACTTGGCTAAATGTTTGAAAAGACAAACTCTTGTGATTGATTATTGCATTTTATATTGCTCTACACCTTTGTTTCCTATGTTCAACGTCTACTTGTTTGTCACTATACATCTTTAGTAGGGAATAATAAATTTTGATTCACACTTGCTTGCTTGAGTTATCCATTGTGTGGGTTGATTGTTGATTGAACGCAATAGTTGAGAAGTCATCGCAACGATTTAGTCCTCACCTTGTGAGGCTCTTTTTAGACCTCTTGATTTTTGCATTCATCAAATGACGTTGTCGTCGGGAGCATTGGTTTGTAGAGTAGTTTGTCTTTTTACTTTCTTAGCCATTTTTGAAATTATTTCCTCTCATTTGATTATCAATTTTTGAATTATCTAGCATCTTATTTTTTTATCTTCTTGTGAGGGACTACGGACCGAGGAGGATAGCCTAGCCTATGTAGCCTTGGGACACGGAGCTAGCTATTCTGACCTAGCCGACAGGAGAGAGAGCATAAGGCAATAAGAGAGAGAGAGAGGATAGTTAACATAGGTCTTTTTGTGTGAGAGAAAGAGAGTCATTTGTTTGAACTATTAATTTGTAATAATACATGTACATTGGACTTTGAACATTCGAGCTCAATTCTAAGTGTTTGTTCACTTGGGGGCTCATCGGATTTTGACGGGAATTCATCGCCTTTCTTTTGCTTTATTTTCTGAGTTTTGCGTTTTCCGCCTTATTTTCATTTGTTTTGGGGAATGAGCCCTTAGTTTTTAGGCTTGCTTGATCATGTAACTTAAGGTCAAACACCTAACTATTATGCATGCACATATAGTCTTTGCATTTTGACTTAGTCTAATTAAGTATTGAATACTTAGTCTTGAAACCACCGCGAGAGCACTCCATATAGCGCTTGCAAGACCCATTGTGGTGGGCACCGAGGAGCCTCCGAGATCGAACTCTAGGTTTATTCTTGGTGTTTAGCATTTGGTTCTTCACATGTAGCAATTGCCTGTTTAGGACTATTTGCATGTGCATATCAGCATATAGCATATTTTTAAACATTTCTTTTTTGCATCCCACATGGAGAGAGATGGGAAGCATGTAAGTCTTCTAACTGAGCATTCGTCATTTAGGCACTAAGGTGAGCTTTACATCTTAATGTCACCTTGCATTGCTTTGTCGCTATCTCCCTCTGTTTTTGGATCACATACGAATTCAAGAAACAAATGATTTTATTGAGTCCCTTAAAATCGTTTACCAAATGACCTTAAAGAGGATCTAAGGTTGTGGATGCGATTGGGGTTGGTCTTAGAAGTTTCTAAGATTTTGAGAAAACACGTGTTTTCATTTCCTTCTTTCAGGTATCGAATTTTCGCAAGTTGTTTCCATAGGATGAATTCCTCTTTTGGAGTTCTTCAAGTTGGGCATTCCAGGCAAGTAGTTCAGTGTGGTCGACCATAAGATTGTTGTTCATATTCATCCCAGCATCAGCAATGGTTTTCTCAAGCGCAAGGATTTTTTTGGAGATATTAGACATGTTAGATCGCTTCCATATCTTAATCTCAGGCTCCATTCTTTTAACCTTAGAAGCCCAGGTATGGAACGGGTTGTTTGAGTCCATTTTGGCAGACCAAGACTGAAGAACCAAATGAGAAAAGTTTGGTTCATTTAACCAAATATTTTCAATTCTGAAAGCTGATTTCCTTTTAAACGCGTCACACGACAGATGTAGAGGATTGTGGTTCGAGGAAGTTTTCGAGAGCCTCTGAATGTTATAGGAGGGGAAATGTCCATGAATGGTTCAGCTGTGAGCATTTGATCAAGAATAGCCAACCTAACCATGTGAATTTGATTTTGTTGTTGGTGAGGTCTGCAAGTCCACATGAGTTGGTCCACAGATCAAACTTTTCTTCATGGGATCGTAACAGAGCATTTGACAAGTGATCAGAGCGCTTTCTAATCAGGTTAAAGTCATCAATTAGCAAGGTAGGGTTATGTTCTAGTGACAGGTTTTTTAGCGCTCGGATGAAGTTTAGTTTGGAGCCATCCATAGACATGGAAAATATCAAACTTAGAGTTGTCATCAAGTTTGGTGAAGCTCGGAATAGAGAAGAAATCGTCCTCAACCACGTTGGACAGAGCCAAGAGGGTTTGATGATGGATTCAATCCGGTCAGTAAGACCCAAGCCTTGAGTTACTCATTGGATAACCACTCGAAAATGTTTCAGATTTTTTGGAATAGCCTTAGCAATAGTGTCTCTAGATCTAGTTTCTTGTAGGCAAATCGAGTTCAGTTGAAGGCCTGCATTGACAATCAACATGTATTCATCCCATTTGATTTTGAAACATTTGGTTTCTTGGCAAGTGAAGCAGTGGAGCTTCTTAAGAGGATTCAAAAAATCTTGCATAGCAATCTTATGGTTCCTAAGTCTATGAATGTTGTATTTCAAATGATTGGATTTGTCATTCTTTGACGACGCAGCTTATTGCCTGTCTACCATCAATTTCTATGTAATTTTCAAATTAGTTCCAAAAGAATATTTCTTAAGTTGAAGTCTGGTTCTACGATTTTTTAGACGGTCCCATTTCTGGGATGGGCCCAATCCTCTAATGTTCCACGACAGTAAATTTAAATTTTCCATCAATCAAAATGGTGCTTCGGAACAAGTAAAGGCCTAGGCTTACTTCTCAAAGTTAACAAAATTTCCCAGGCTGAATTCGAAAAAACCCAAAAGATTTTTAGTTCTCGCGATCGATAACGGTGAAAGGAAAAAAGGCCAAGTTTTAGATTTGCTAGCCATACCTTTTCCTTTGTCCGTGGGAGATGGAGTGGGCATTTCTTGGAGTCCAATGTCTAGGGTGCTCTGTCCAGACGCAATCTCTCGCTCTTCGCCCTCCTTTTCCACGTCATGAAGCACGAATGTTGGTTTAGATGCACTTGGACCTGCATCAGTTGCCGAGGTTGGCAGCGATTTCAGGTAGTGGAGCACTGCGGGGTCAGCGATGTGTCCCAACCCTTTCATTACGGAAATATCACGTTCTAGTCCGTTGCTCTCTTGTTCTGAAGTTTGTTACACTGAAGGTCCCCTGTGAACGGAAAAGGGGAGACATTCAGATTGAACTTGGTCCACACCTTGTTCGAGTAGAGATCAAATATTTCCGCGTTAAGTTCTGCGATGAGTGAGGCCTTATGGGGTTCTCATGACAATTTCATGGCACATCCATTCAGCCCCTCCTCGACTTTGCATGAAGCAGAGGTGTGAAGAGTGGTGGTCTCCACGAGGCGTCTGCTCTAGCACAGCAGGTGCTGTGATGCACAGGGCCGTCAGATGGGGATCGGATGGCCCTCATAAGGGGCCGGATATATAGCATTCTATGAGGGTTGTCTGATCTCCATCTGACGGCGCTCTACCACTTTGCTCAATGAGAGGGGTGTTATAATGCCAGAATTTTATATGGAGATTTTCACCAATCCGATGGAAGGTCACCTCAAAGATGATATCCACAATATTTATCTATGTGGGGAGGGGCGCATTGTCGCAGTCTCTTTCCAAGGACGGGTATTCCTAGTGCAGAAGTTTGTCAAATTGTTTTACCATACTTGGAAGGATGTATGGATACCAG
Organism: Ottelia alismoides; assembly: GCA_037367405.1. Classification (NCBI taxonomy): domain Eukaryota; kingdom Viridiplantae; phylum Streptophyta; class Magnoliopsida; order Alismatales; family Hydrocharitaceae; genus Ottelia; species Ottelia alismoides. The sequence goes on from JAZKJV010002700.1 coordinate 195,475, forward strand.
TGATGGAACGGTGGTGACCCAATATTGGGAGATTTCTTTCGGTAGCCGACCCAGGATTTTACTATAGTTGGGGAACTCATGTCAATATAATGATGGATTCTACTTCATTTCATTAATGAGGAAATATTTTTAAAGTAACAATCTCAAAATTCAAGATATATTGCCAATAAAAACATACGTCCCATCATTTTATTTTTTTGTCTAGATCATAACTACATAAAAGTTGATGTAACTAAATTTAGATAGATAAGATAATCACAGTTGTTGCGACAAGGTGCATAGAATGTTCACCCGTTTACATTGTAAATGGCAGATACCTATCACATAGAATAATAAAAAAGTTATAAATATATAAAGAGATGAAAATATTCAAGAAAAATATATCTGTTTTTAATAAAAAAATCTATAAAATGTTGGATATTTATAAGTCAGGTTGAAATCAAAACCTGGTTGAGATGATATCAAAATAAGTAAACAATTATTGGTGGTGCTCAAAACTCCGTAGATCAAAGATGCATCATTGAACACTTCAATTTTTCATCCTATATGATAAAGAAATGAGATTAATTAAGAAAAAAGGGTTTGAGGGAAATATAAGGATAATCGGCTATGGAAGAGAAAGAGAACAAACAAGGAGGGGGAAGCCCAAAGAGTGGTTTGGTGATAGTGCAGCGTGCCTCCATCTTAAAGGATCCGGGTTCGAATCCCAAAGAGGATACTCCAAACCCTTGAAATTATCGAGTCTATTATTAAAAATAATTGGGAAGGGGAATAATTGGAAGGATTCAATTTAGAAACATTCTCATCATTTTCAAGTTAAATATTATTGCATTTAATTAAATTGTTAGGACCGAAAAATTTAATGATAGTGGTATAAATTGAGAGATTATTAATTGCAATCATGAAGTTTGGAAAGAAGTAGGAGATTAGTTAAATGTGTGCAAGGAACAATTAAGGGTGGGATGAGATACTTATTGGAATTGGTGGAGTAATTGGAACAAATTAATAAAATAGAAGAGAATTACGGAGGAGGAGGGCATTTAATAAACATAGATGAGGTATTATAATTGATACTGACATTAAAAATAGGATGTGTGCATTGAATTTGAAGAGGGAGGGCTATGTCCGGGCTCACATATATGTGAGGCCGCCCCTGATTTCTTCAACTCTTTTAGCTCCCATGAAAGGTGACCACTGATAGAACGAGATCCAAGTTCCATTTTTTTTATGTGAAATAGGGTGACCTCCTGGGATGGGAGTCACCGCTAAGTTAATATATTAATAAAAAGATGAGATATATGAGAAAACTATTTTGACTCCCAAAAGTTTAAGAGAGCCTTACAATGAGAAACAACATTCTCTGTATAAAATCATTGATTGTTAAAAAGAAGGTTATTTCTTGCCATCCAAATCGCCCATAGCACGCCAAAAGGTCTTGCAACATCATCAGTTAAGCTGCCTCCTATCTTTCTAACCCCTTCCCAAAACTTCATTAGGCCACTCGTGTCTACCCATGGGATGACCATTTCTCTCCACGCCTTCTGCGAGTACTGACAGGAGAAGAAAAGATGCTCTGAGGTCTCTGACTGATCTCCACCCCTGTCACAAGAAGGATCCTGAAGACCCAGAATCCTCGTTCTGTCTTTGTCCATAAGCATGTCCCTCCTCAAGCACCAAAGGAAGACCTTTATCCATTTGGGATTTCGCTCGCCCAGATTATCTTCACATCCTTGCACATGTCTTGATCTTGACCTTCACCAGCATTTCTCAGTTCTTTGTATAGCAGCTTGACAGAAAATTTAGAACCCGTCCAAGTAAAATGATCCATGATCAATGTAAAATTATCTGGGTAGGGAACTATAACCCTTAATCTGTCTAAATCCTCCTATCTTCTAGCCGAAAGACCAGCACCGAAACCCAGTTTCCACTTCCCAGCAAGTGTCAGCTCCTTCAAGGTGGCCTCCTTCACGTCGTCAAGGCAAAAAGTCTCAAGAAAAGTAGCTCCAATGGGCCATCCCCGAGCCACTTATCCCTCCAGAATATGAAACCTTCTCCATCTCCCAACTTCGGTGCTAATCTAATTGAAATATCAGCCAAAACCTCTCGTACCCCTTTCCAGAGGGAGGACGGACTCAAATCGAAGAAACCTTGCCTCTAAGTTGTTTGAGACTCTATAAATCTTCCTCAGTAACCTTGATACCCGGTCCATATAGGGGCCCCAGATGCGCATTACCCACTTCGCTAAAAAAGCCTTATTTATGCATACCATATCCCGAACTCCTAGTCCTCCCTGCTCACGGTCTCTCGTTGTTTCCTCCCAAGCCACTAAATTCATTCCGATCTTCTGCTATTTTCCGTCTGACAAAAAAACCTTCTCATTAATTTTTCGATCTTCATTCTCACTCCCACTGGCATCATCCTTGTCGAGAGCAAAAAAATAGGGATGGCAGACAGGACATGCTTCAATAGAACATCTTCCCGCCCTTAGATAAAGTAACATCTTTCCATCCTACCAGTATGAGTTCTATCTGCCGGATAACGACCTCCCAGTCTGATGCTCTCAATTTGCCAGCCATCAGAGGAAGTCCCAAGTAGGTAATCAGAAGATCACCCAATGGACAATCCAACATTTCTGTTAGTCGGGTCCGGTCACCATCCTATAGCCCAAAAGTGATTAACACCGATTTTTACATATTTTTTCAAGACCTGACAAACTGCTGAAGATGTCCAGCAACTGAGTCGCACGACAGATCATCTCATCCGAACCGCTAAAGAAAAGAATCATGTCATCTGCGTACTGCAATAAAGGCACGAAGATGTCATCAAGACGGAATCCTTCACACCATCCGCCATCGACAGCTTGCTTGAACATGATTGCCAGTGCATTAGCAACCAACACGAATAACATAGGTGCTAGTGGGCACCTCTGACGAACCTCTCTTTGTGGTTGGAAATAACCACCTTCCGGTCGCCCATTTACAAGAATCGACTAAGAGGATGTGGTGACACATCTTTTCATCCACGTAATTCAGCAGTCCGGGAAACCTCTTTTCCTCATCGATGCCCACAAAAAATTCTAGTCCACACTGTCGTAAGCTTTTGCAAAGTAAATCTCACCCCCTTTGCACCTTTGTGTCTCCAATCTAGACAAATTTCTGATGCCAAAACCATCCCGTCAACCATTTGACAACCCGAAATAAAAGCAGACTGCCTTTCCAGAACAATAGAATCCATGACCCCTTTGAGCCTGTTTGCTAGTACTTTTACCACGATGAGGTATACTCCATTTGAAAGGGCAATTGGTCTGAAATCCTCTACTCTCATCGGGTGATCCTTCTTTGGGAGTAAGAAGATCAAAGCCCCGTTGACTTTCTCAAAGCCCCCCGTTTCCTTCTCTGAATTCATTCAATACATCTATGAGGTCATCCTTGATAAGGTCCCAAAACTCTCTATAGAAAAAAATCGGGAACCCATCTGGCCTCGTGCACCATCAGAATTTAGTCCCCACACAACCTTTTTCACCTCGTTTTATGAAAAAGGAGTCACCAACGCCTCTGCCTTTTCCTGTGTCAAAGACTTCACCCCTTTCCCTAGCCACCCCCAGCCATCCCCTTGCCTCTTCCGAGATGCCTCCACATAATACCCTCCCAATGCCATGCCAATTTGTGTTTCTCCGGAAAATCTCTGCCCCCAACATCATTTTCATGAATATGGTTCCTTCTCCTTCTGCCTGAGGCTATGAAGTGAAAGAATCTAGTATTTGCATGTCCGTTTCTTAGCAATTTCTGTCTAGATTTCTGTCTCCATTCAACCTCTTCTTTCCGATCTTCCATCAGAATCACCTCCAAGAGCCTGGACCTCTCCTCAGTCTCCTCCTGATCTAGTCCTCTCAAATCGTCGAGGGCATCCAGACAAACAACTTTTTCTTGTGCAGAACCACATTTCTCCCTCCTCTTTAATCTCCTCGATCTACCATATTCCTTCAGGAATGATCTAAGCATTTCCAATTTAGCAGCCAACCAAGATACAACTGAGCCCTCCAGACTCCAACTCCTTCATTTTTCTGCACTAAATCTTTGAAACCATCTTCCAACATCCAGGACTGTTCAAAGCAGAAGGTGAATCTGCCTCTTTCCTCCTCTCCAAATGACCAAATAATCGGCGTGCGGTCTGATTGGGCTCGAGGGAGGGACCAAGCTCGAGAAAGCAGAAATTTCTCTGCTCCAGCTATGGAAAGTAGAAATCTGTCAAGTCTCGATCTTGATCTCGTATTATGCCAAGTATATGCACATCCTGCCGCATCGATAACTGACAGACCCAAAGAATGTATCATCTCCAAAAACTCCATTGAGCCAGTATCCCTCCTGCCACTCCCTCTAGGGCGGTCATCTGGAAGTAACGTAAGGTTGAGATCCCCCCAATAGCCAGACCTCATCACTATGCTCTAAGTACATCTGTAACAAGTCTGACGCAAGGGAACCCCTACAGTTGTCATTGGGCCCATACACATTCGTTACAGTAAAAGCGAAATCATCCTTCCTCCATTTCAGATGGACCAAAAGCGAAAAGTTAGACCTCCATTCTGCTTCCACCTCAAGAACATCCTCCCTCCAGCATGTGATTAGACCTTCCACTGTTCCCTATGCCTCCATCATTGTGGTCTGAAAGCCTCGCCCAAAGCCCAGCTCATATCCACCACCAACCACATTATGAGACAACTTTGTTTCTTGCAATAGGAATATGTTTCCTTTTGCTTCACGCAGTAATTTTCCAATGCCCACACATTTTTTCGGGCGCCCAAGCCCCCTAACATTCCAAGAGAGCACCTTCATTAAGCTACGATTGTGTTCCTTCTAATGGGGAGTGGTTGAACCACGCCCAGACATTCTGCAAAACCACGATCTAACATGCTGAATCTGTTCTCCCCTCTCTAGGGTGAAGACCCCACATGCTGTTGTTGGGATGAGAAATCCTGCTGCTCTATTTCCTCCAAAACTTCTGCGCTTCGCCTCCTTCTATCTGCCATCAGTTTACCCCTTTTTTCACGAACCACAATGGCATCTATACTGTCAGTTGGCCTTGAATTTGCCCCTTCAGACCGCATCCCCGCCCGCCAGCTGCAACCGCCCCCTCAACTCCAGCCTTGGGATATGGGTAACCTCAAGATTACCCTCCTGGACCTCCCTAGTGGCCAAACCTGCCTCACCTGGACAAGCCCCTCCCTCCGCACCCAACATAACCAGCGGAGAGAGCAGTCTCCCCTCCTGGCTGTAGCCTGACCACCTCTCCCCCTCCCACTCATCTAGGCCCCTCAACCCGCCAAACCTTCGAGCCACCCACCACTCCCACCAAGCCTCCAAACCCTTATAGATTCCGAGCTACCGAGCTCTCCCACTATCAGATCACGACCTCACGTTACATGGCCCAAACACGTCGACCTCCAGCTCCCCTATCAACTGACCCTCCTCCAATCCAACCACACTTGACATCAAAATCCCCTTCGAGATGGCTCCTCCATACTAACCTCGACCCCTCCGGACTACTAACCCACCCTGGCTCCGGCCAAAGGCCGGCTCCGAGGAGGCATTAGAAGGTCCATTAACACCCAACTGCTCCTTCACCTCAAACGGACCTCCCACTACTCCTCTTGCCATGTTAAGAGCCACTATACTACTCAGAGGATGAACCTTTGGGTATTGATTGCTGGCAGCCAGAGGTTCCTCTCCAATCGTGCACTGGGGGACCACGTCATACCCCTGCCCAGTACCAGCAATGGAGTCCATGACAACTGGACTTTGAGGGGCCATAGCAATGTCAACAGTGCCATCCATTGTGATATCGGACGCACTCGAAAGCAGGGCCGCATTGTCGACAGCAGTGGGAACCAGATCCTCCCCTACGTGCCCATCAACAGGCGCACCTAAACTCGACAACATATTCGGAAATGTGCTCGGATCCGTGACCCGGACAGACGAGGAGCCTGAATCCATTTGGATTCTCACCATCTGCTTTAGCCCTTGGCAGTAATAATCGCATATTCCTTTTTCCTTATTGGGTTCCTGAAGAAGTGGCAATTTCCCTGACAGATGGGGCAATTTCACAAGAGCCAAAATGTCTGCCTCCTTTTGCGGGATCCGAGGCGTCGAAGTTGAAACGTTCCGAGTACCTTCGCACTGGCCGGAGACCACGTCGGTCGAACGCCCTTAAGGCCCATGATTCACCACCTCCGCCCAAGATTTGTTGCTCTCAAGGGCATGAGAAGCCGACTCCCAATATGCGCTACTGAGTCCGGCAGTCGCTAATTCGACCGCACCCTTCTCCAGCCCAATGTCGAAGGGTTGAACCAACTCACCTGGATATATAACTCAGGATCAAGACCCACTTCACACCCAATGACCAAGATCTTGTCGACTCATACCTCAGACCCAAGGATGGCCTATACATGCTCCAATTGAAGGATATGGTTAGATCCTCAAGCGCATCACGGAAGTATGATCGTCGTATCGGATACGACGAAGAACAACTAGTCGCACTAGTTGTTCTATGCAACGGAAATTAAAATTTTTTTATGCAACGAAACCACATGATCCAAGAACACTTCTCGGATCATTTCGTCTAAACCACAAACAAGTATTAGGGTTACCTCTTGAAGCGTGGTTGCGATCGAGTCTCTAAACAAAGAGACCTCCTGTCTCAAGTCCGATCCGACGGAGGAGACGCTTGCGAGCGTGGGGATGAACCGCGTGCTTCTCGCAATCCATGTTGATGATCCAAGCGATAGGATCTCCTGATCTTGACACACGAGATCCAACGACTTCTTCATGAGCGAGACGCACCGAAGGAGACGGAGATCCACGAGCAAACAATCGGGCAGCATAACGACGATGCCGTGACGATGGAGAGCCTCTCTAGGGCATCCATGGTGGACGGCCATGAGAGGGAGAGAGAGAGAAAGAGAAAGAGAGAGAGAGATGCTTCTCAAGCATTATATGTGTGTGTGTGTAAAGAAGAGCAATGGGGTGCCTCTCCTTTTATAGGATTTTGGGATCCATGGATCTCAATCCATGTGTCAACACAAATCCAATGGTCCACATTAATTTGTGTTTCTTTCAATGGTCATGATTTGTTGCTAAAAACACAACAACAATTAATTTAATAAAAATCAAATATATAATAAATATAATTTGATTTATATGAAATCAATCTCCTTTTGGAGAAATAGGAAAGGAGGCAAGCCTCCTTCCATAAGGGGGGGTGGACGGCCACCACATTCCTTATGGAATTGTGGCCGTCCCCTCTCCTCATTAGGAAGGGAGCCTTCTTGTTCCTATTACATGAGATTACACTATCTCATGATTCTCTCCAATATTTGCAACAACTTTTTTTGCAAATTATTTCACAAAAATAAATCCAATTTATTTTGTGAACATTGCAATAATGCCATTGGAAATTTGTGAATCACATTCACAACCCAAAACAAACTGTAAATTACATTTTCAATTTAATGTCCAATGTGAATCCAATTCACATTAACATTTAATTAACAAATGTAAATTACAAACATCTCTCTTATATATTATAAATCACATTTATAATATATTTGATTAATATGGATAATGCTATCCACATTAGTCATATCCATGATAATTAAATCACATTTAATCATCTTGGATCTCTATTCTCTTGTGTCCAAATAATATGAATCATATTCACATTATTTATATCTTTGATAATTAAATCATATTTAATTATCTAAGATAATTCTCTCATTATAATATGAATCAAATTCATATTACCCATGATAATTAAATCACATTTAATTATCCATTTTCTCAATGCTCAGATACATATTATCAACAATGAAATTATTCTGAACCCTTTCAAGGATAATGCGCTTTCTCCGCAGATACATGGAGATAAGGACAGGGCGATTGTATTGTTCCACGTATAGTGACTTGGATATTGAGATCATATCTCAAATACAGATCGTGGGCCTCCCATAGATGCTTGATTAAATCAAGACTGCAAATCTAATCTTCTTATTGTATCTGAATCACATTCAGATCAATGTATCACATTTGGACCAAGATTAGATCACTTCTCTACTGAGAGGAGTCGCTAAAATCCAGACCCGTTTCATCACTCCCTAGGAATGGAAGATTCATGGTTATACAATCGTTTATGATCACATCACCCTCAGGTATTCCCAATACCTGTACATCCTGCATACTGGAAGACTCAGATTAAACCCGAAGTATTAGATCAACTTTACACTGTCTACTTCATGGTTTTATCAGTAAGTTTATCATTCGATCATTGGAAGTTGGTATCGATCATATACTTTCCAAAAGCATATATCATACCTAGGTCTTGATCATATACTTTCCAAAAGTATATATCAAACCTACAAATTCAGTCAAGCTTCCAAAGCGAGACGACCGTGCACAGAATTTGATTCTTCCCAATATCTCATGAGTGAGCTCATGTCTTCCGGCTCGGTAAATGAACCTGTATGATCCCTTTGAGAGATCGTATTACTCATATGCCCTTACATGCACACCAACGCGCCGGTGTATAGACCTTGGTTAGGTCATCAACCTATTGGTCTGCCAAATGTACATACTCAGACATATAGTAACACATCTGTCTCCGGTCAAAGGATGTGTGCCTATATCATGACATCATATGATATAGGACTTCGGTTATCTCGATCTCGTTAAGTCAACTCTTTGACCTAACTAATATGACACCTCCGAATCTCTATTCCTATGCAGAGGACCTGCATCAAGAGGTCAGTCAGATACCAGCCTTTAGAGATAAGGATTGCCATCTCCTACTCAGGCTGGAGATCATCTCTTAACAATCCATTTGACGGTGCTTGATGAGTCCTCAATTTAACTCTTTAGATTTTCATCCAAGCACCATCCTCTATGATTCAATAGTTGAATCAACAGTTGTATGATTATTAAGATGGCCATGGTACATAACCCTAATTGTACTAAGGGACCTATTATGCAAATTATTAATTCTTCATTTTAGATCAGGGAATGATATTTGCAATAACATTTATTGCATAATGGCTCGCCGTGGGCTCGCATTTCCAACAATCTCCCACTAGCCCAAAGAGCCATTGATGGGCTTATCATTTAAACCCGCACTCATGTGACAATCATTGGCTATTTAGAAAATAGCTTGGTAAGATGATCAGTCACTCTGTTCCCACGAGACTATGCCGAGTCCTTTTACGGCACTTGCATATCCCCAGTAACAGTGCTCGCATTTAATACGAATGTTGCATCTCATGCAACCAATACTCAATTTTTTTGTTAGTCACAGTGTCCTTGACACTACAGCTTAACAATTATCATAACCAGTATTTCCATAATTCTTATTAGAATACCCTTATTCCTGGAGATCACTATCTTTTAAGGTATCCACAGTTAAGACCTTTTAGATCTCTATCTATAAAGTCTTAAGCTTTCGAAGATAAGACTTTGAGATCACTATCTCAAAAATCTTGTCATCTATGAAGATTTTGTTGTTACTGCAATTAAGTGTTCTATCTCCATAGTAGGACTAGTAACAGTTTACTATTCCTAATGCATGGCAGATATCTGGCTTTTGTACACATCTAGCATACACTCAGCTTCTCGTAACTAATGCACAAGTGCAAGTAGTTCTAGCATTTACTTCCTCAACTCTTTGAGGTGCTATCCCTTCAGATAGGCCAGTACCATATCTTAAAGGATGGAAGCCTTTCTTGGAATTTTCCATAAAATGGAATATGTCCAAGATGTACTACTAATGTGACAGTCATAATACCCTCTCCACTTTGCTACTGAACACCTTCAGAACTAAGATCCAAGAGGTATCCTTGAGATCATATCTCAAGTTATGGAACAACCAGATAATAAAACACTCATTATTATCCTTATATCATTTTAAATGATCAGGATATCATCTACATTTAGCATGATGAACACAAAGGCACTCCCACTAAGCTTCACATGGCTCATCAAGATTCTATCTGAAATTATAACATTTATAATCTCATCATATCTTATGGTCCAACTTTAAGAAGTTATTTGAGTCCTTAGATGGATTCCTTAGCTTGTACACCTTGATTTCCTCAACCATGAAGCCCTGGGGCTACTTCATGTGAATATCCTCAGAGAGGTATTTATAGAGGAATGCAATCTTGACTTACATCTTGAAGATGCAATAGTCAAGTTGTGCAGCCAAGATTAGCAATATTCCGATGATTTTAAGCATGGTCACCGAAGAGCAAGTCTCATTGCAAGCAATGTCTTCTCTTCCAGTGTGTTGCTCATGGCTACGAACCGTGCTTTGAAGGTCTCTACCTTCTCATCAGATTCCCTTTCTCTTGAAGATCCATTTACACCTTTACAGGTCTTACCCATATAGGTGGATCCTCGGGGTTCTATATACAACACTTGTACATGAAGTCTACATTAGACTTTTATTGCTAACATCCATCTATCCATGCTATGATCTTCAGAAGCTTCATCACATGAAGTTCGATCATTGTCAGATTTCTCTGACACATGGAATCCTTCCTCAAACTCATTTGAAAAGGTTTTAGTGTTTCATCTTTAATTGTCCTTTTAGTTTCCAATTTCAGATTCCTCATTATCTTTTCAAGATCAAATGAGCTCCTATACTTCATTTTTCATCTTGATTCTTAAGAGTCTCTACCTCTAAGAATCTCATTCTTAGAGATGAGATATTTTAAGAATCTCAAGGTTATAAAATAGGTATCCAATACCATCCTTTATTTTCCTAATGAAGCAACACTCTCAGGTGCTAGATTCCATCATGCATGGAACCTTTTTAAGGATATACATTGTAGTATCTACTACATATATATATATATATATACCTGGAAACTAAGGGATAATTATGCTAAAATTCATCATTGATAAGATCATGTCACACATGATCCAATTGTATCTCCCTATGACTCTATTGAGTTAAGGTGTGTTAGGAGGATTGAAATAGAAATGATATTCATATCTCCATAAGGTATCCTTTCAATTCATCTAACAGGTACAAACTACCTTGATTAGATCAAATTCATTTTATCTTCCTTCAAACTTTGGTTGTAAACCAAAGACGATGAAATCTTTGAACATTTCAAAGGTTTCTAAGTGAAGAGAAGAAATCTCATTTCATACATAATCATTAGTAGATATCACATATCCATAATGTTTACTATGATATAGATGATCTGCATACATCTATATGTATGTGATCCTGAATACCATGACATCTTACACCATTCCCAAAGAAGGGTGTATTGGACATTTTACTTTGAATACAATATTCATAAGTATGTAAGTTTTGAAATGTTAGACATTCTAAAGTTTCATCTCTTACTAGCCTATTGATCAAATCAATAGACAAATGTCCAAGGCTTGATGCTAGATCATTGTCAAATGATCTTCATCCTCCTATTGATCTTAAGGTTTACTTTCAGTATTTAGAAATGTTAATGAACCATTCATTAATTTTCTAATTTAGTGGAGTCCACTAGATTTTAGATTACTTTCTGAAATATCTCCATCATAACTCCTTATGATAGGTCCATTCCAGAATTCATGTTTATTTCCAACATTTAGAAACAAACAATGAGCGTATTCTAATGTCTAGGTCATAGAGACATTCTCTAAGACTAAGGACCCTCCCACTGAAATTAACAAGTCTATCAATCCAACAGATATTATTGCAACCATTGCATCAAAATCCATGTGGATAACTATAGAACTTAAGATCAATTATTCCAGTCTTCTAAAACATATGCAACCTGACATCGCTCCCACACCCTATGTTAATTCGGTCAAATTAATGTCCAAATTAATTAATGTGATTCGTTGCAGTCGGATACGAGAGGTTAATCAAAAACCACTTTAATCATATTCGAGTTAGTTTCAAGCGGCAAAAATTTTTTTACTTGGTGAAGTCCAAGGTCGATCTCAGGGAGGCAACTATCTCCTTAGGTCAAATTTCAGCAAAATCCAAGTGTGAGATTTTCAGGAATATATTTTTTGGTCTTTTTAATTTCTATGCAGACATATGCAGACAAATCTTAGCCAATTTAATGTTAAATTTAATTGATGTATCAAATGAAGTCCAAAAATAATGAAAGTCGGCCAGACAGTTATTTAAGATGAAAATGACCTACACTAATTTTTTTGGAATTTTTCGACTCAAAATGAATTTACTGTAAATTAAAGAAACAGAGAGAGTGATTTTCAGAATTTGATTTTTAATAAATATCAAATCACAATTTTTTCAAGAACTAAAATTACCCTAGGTGGATCTAATGAGAAGGGACCTAGGGAAATTGACAGAACTTAATTTTACTGTGAAGTGAATTTACTAAAATTAATTTAAGAAAATCGCTAAACAATTTATTTAGGCCTCGATATGCGTGAAAATGCTATGAAATTTTTATGGTGTGTTAAAAATGGTGTCCTTAAGCTACTGTGAATTTTTGATAATTTTTGAAGGCACAGATAATTAACTAAAAATCAAAAGGCATCACTGGGCAAAATATGTCAACAATGAACCAATTAATTCATTAATAATTCAAATAAGCCTACAAAAATCATACACGTGTACTGATAGGCAGAGGACAAAATTTCCAACAACATGCAATTTTTAGAATCTCAAAATGATGAACAATGTACTCTATGGACACGTGCAAACACAAGGGCGTAAATGCAATACTGGAAATTGAAACTTCAAAAATCAAACATGCTGACAAGGACTAAAATGCAATTACCGATAACATGCAGGACTTGTATGCAATTTCTCCACTGAACACGTGCTCCTCGCGTGGGGTCTGCTTCACAGGGACTTTTTTGTAATTTCCTCAAGCTTCAGGGGCGTCTGCGCAAATAACCCAGGTCGCACGTGCTCCTCACGTGGCCGACCTAGGTTCGGAGGGCGTCGGAGGCTCGGGTCTTCTGGAGGTTCGGTCTAGCCTCGGTGCAGCTTCGGGTCACCCGAGCCTAAGCTTAGGAGGCCGAGGCTCGGATGCGTTGACGTGGCGGCCTGAAGGCCCTTGGATCAAGATGATCCAAGGGATGTCGATGAAGATGCGTGGCGACTTGCGAGGCGTAGGATCAGAAGCGCGATGCACGGTCGAGGAAGGTCGCGGTGATGGAATACGTGGCAGAACGAGGGCCGTTCGATCGGATGATCGTACGGCTGCTGCTGCGTCGTCTCGAGTGGTCCTCCGCCACCTGCGGAGGAGAAGGCGGTGCTCCGGTGGAACTGGGCTCGCTCCGCCTCGGTCGCCAGGCGTCGATGAAGGACGTCTCGAGCTCCCAAGTAGCTCAGAAGCAGCGGGAGTGCACGGCGAAGCCTCCGGTGGCCTCACGATCCTTGGAGATGTGCTGGAGCTCGGCGTCGATGAAGCTCGAAGGGATCTCCGGCGAGGTTCCGGCCAATGAATACTCAAGGACCTGCAAAGGGTTAGTCGTATAGCCAAGGCGTGCAGGTGCTCGTGGAGGGAAGTGAAGTGATCGGCGAGGCCTGAAATGGCGTGAGGTGGTCCGGCGAACGAGTTCCGGCCAAATGGCGGAGCTGCTCGTCGGAGGAACGTGGTATGCGTTGTCGGAGTGTGCGGAGGGTACTGCGGTGATCGGAGCTTCGACGCGAAGCTCGTCGAGGTGATTGGAAGGCGCGAGGATGGTCAACGACGGCGAATAAAAGCTGAAGAAAAAGCAAGAAAAAGAAGAAGAAGATCAGAGAACGATGGAGGGAGTTACCTGGGAATTGGAGCTCAGCTGGGAGTTCCAGGGTCGTCGCTCGAGGGATCGGTAGGGTCCCGAGCTCAGGCAGCAGCTCGAGGGAGGCTGCAGCACGGCGGTGGCGGCCGTGGATCTCGCCGGAGTTGGAAACCTCTCTTCGCTCGACAATTCAACAAATTGCTGTCACCAATAAGTAGCTTGGAGCTCAAGGACTCTCTCTGGAGTGGCGGATGGGGGTGAACGGTGCCGGTGGCTGGGTATTTATAGGGAGAAGTTGATGGGTTAGCTGGTGGACTGGCGAAGTTGGTGGCCGTTGTGGGGCGAGTATGGTGGAGATGGTGGTGCTTGAGGGAGATGGCGAGGGAGAGGGACGAGTGGAGGATGTCGTGGGGAGGTCAGCGGGCGTCTGCGGTGGTAGATGCGCTGCCAAGAATAGGAAGGGGGTGCGTGTTCCGCAAGGTCGAGATCGTGGGAGAGAGAGCGATCGGAGGTTGACGATGCAGCTCAACCGTTGGATCTGGAGATCCAACGGTGGAGGGCTAAAAGCGAGATGACGGACCAGATTAGATCTGAGGCACGTGATCGGAGGGCCGATGGAGCAGCCACGTGGCGTGTCGAGGGCGAGGCGCTAAGGAATGGCTCAGATGGAATCAAGGGCCTGATCGATCGGCTAAGGAGATAGGCAGAAGCCGCGGTTGAGATGGAAAGTCCAGGGCGCGATCGAAGGGCGCATAGCGCGCCACGTGTCTGGCTGAGGGAGCGGCGCTAATGGAGGGATCAGATGGAGCGCGGGGCGATCTGACGGCAAGGAGAGGGGAAACGCGTGGAAAGGCCTGGGCCGTTGGATCTGAAGCGAGATCCAACGGTGGAAGGCGCAGGCGGATGAGGCGATGGGCAGCGGGCCGCGTGGCGCAACCAGAGGGCGCCACGTGGCCTGCTGTGAATGGCTGGAGAAAGAAACACGTGTAGAGAGAAGAGGAAGCCGAATTTGGAAAAACTCAAAACATGAAAGTTGTAGATCTTCATGAGATATACAAGTTTCATGTTGACCAAAGACGGAGATGAGGTCAAATATGATACATAAATACAAGGATACATAAATATACATGTGTAGTATACAAAAGGATCCAAAAACCCAAGTTTCTCATACAAGCTCCAATTTCAATGAAATCAGTCTCATTTTGAAGGTCTTTTAATGTGTAGTATTCTAAGAGTGAGTAGACCTAATTAGGGGTTTGTATGAGGGCTTTATGTATGTTTAAATGTACAAGGGTTCTCAAGATATTTGGGCTATTTTACAAGGGTGATTTTTGGCATTCTTCCCTCTACTATTAAGGAATATATACATATATTATAGAGAAGAAGTTATTTTGATGAAGAGGTATTTTACAGGGGATTTTTGGCTTCTTATTTACATGCAGATGAGCTGCTAAAATGCATGAATTACGGATGCATGCATGAGTGTTATTTATGCAAGATAAAAGGAAATATGCCTCTATTTTCTCGGGAACAAGGCTCTATTTTTGACTTTTGGAGTGATGAATAACAGATTCATCAACCCCCTATACTTAAACCTTGCTCGTCCCCGAGCAACTAAATGAAATACAAGAGTGAAATGAAATTGGGTTCCATACCAAGGTCATGAACAAAAGTTAAAAATAGAGCTAGACTTGACCCTTTGGATTACTCATGTGTCGGAACCTTATTGGGATCTGAGTTTAAGACTTAACAGACTTCAAGTTCCACAAGTCTTCTATTCAAGACTCCTCAACTTACCTAATCAGAACAAGTCTACATACACAAACCCTAATGACTATGAATCTTTTCATGCGGTGTAAGTGATAGATGACTCCCCACCTCAGAAGTAACAAAGAAACAATCTCCCCCAACCTGGTAACTCTAATGCCTTGGTCTAGCAACTCTTTCCTCGAGAAGCGGGGTATTCCCTTCTAAGTTCAAGTTCAACCGGCTCAAGAAGAGGAGGAAGAGGTATAGACTTTTGGAAGCTCAGCCAGTGTAGCTAAGTCTCCCGCTGCAAGTACATGGCGACCATAAGCTTTTGCTTTTCTTGACTACATATACTCCGGTGGGGTTATTAAATTTTCAATCCGACCCACCACTTTTTTGGAGTTCTTTTTTTTTTTGGCATTTTTTTTTGCTTTTGTACAACATATATACATGGTGCAGCATAGATACAAGAAATTTCCTCTTGAGCCAGTAGACTATCCCTCTTTTGAAGCTTTATTGCAACCCACTGCTTCTGTCTTTAGCCTTCATCACCACTAGTCCAAGTTGAGACGCACTTCCTTCACTAAAAGAAGAAGAGAGGTTCCGCCTAGAAGTACTACCCTCATATGCTACCCCAAGCTAAAGGAAACTGTCTCCTTGTCACCTCATCCGTAGAGAGCCATGTGTAAAGTGCTGGTGCATGTTAAGCCATTGTCTCTAAGAGTCATGTGTGTGTTGTTAAGTGCTCTATTCAGGCTTGTTAAGATGACATATGAACATAGACTTGGAGACTTAAAGAATTAGGTCACCTGACCTGAAAAATCTTAACTCCAGTTCCTATAAGGTTCCTCTGAAATTAGGTGGATTAAGGTCAAGTCATTTTCATCCTTAATATCTGCTCACAAATTGGTCCAGAACCCACTAGCTTTTCACTTTGCATAAGCAACTTATGCAAATGAGATGAGATGTCATGCTATGACAATGCAAGACTCTTTTTATTTTTCTATGCAGAGATGATATGCAAGAGTAAATAAGAAGCCTATTAAAGATTTTTTTTTGATGTTTACCCCCCCGTAATTATTGTAATATATATACAAAAATACGTGAAAGTACGAGCTATGGGTAAAGTATATATGTAATATATACACGCCCCCCTATACTTAGCGTGTGCTATGTCCTCAGAGCACTAAGAGCGAGGAAAAAGACATAGCTCGTGCTAAGCGTAGGAGAACCAAGAAGTATAGAAACCATCTCACCCCCCTACACTTAGGCTATGGAAGCCTAAGTATAGAAGAAGATCAAAACTGGGGTGGATGCGGAAAAGATGGGAAATGGATGAGTATATACAATGCGGGCATCGGCCCCCCCTATACTTAGGCTCAGGTCAGCCTAAGTTTCGGAAGGAAATGAGTGTGAGGACCAATGTGATGGAGGATGTACAGTGACTCGACTTGGGTGACCTTCCCCCCTATACTTAGGCTCTGGTTATCCTAAGTATAGTCCAAGATAGTGATCTGATGAGGCGGGGATGGGTTGCTAAAGTCGCGGGAGAAAGGGTAGATTGTACAAGAATGATGATATATACAGATGAATCTGTCTGAATCTTTCGAGATGCTGCGGATGGCTGGAGTTCACTGCTGCAAGGTCTCATACGCGGCTTGATGTGACTCTGCTGTATCTGTCTCGCGCATGAATACAATCTCCTCGACATGGACTAACTGCTCATTAGATTCGACGAAGTGTTTCAACAGCTGCCCATTCACTAGGAATGTCGGTGCGTCATCTGCGAGATCTGAGATCTCGACACATCCACTATCATGCACTGTACGGACGACAAATGGTCCCGTCCACTTAGACTTCAACTTGCCTTGGAAAATCTTCAGCCTAGCATTGAACAACCATACCTTCTGTCCAGGAACAAAGGTCTTTCGTCTGATATATCTATCATGCCAACGCTTCACCTTGTCCTTGTACACCAAACTGTTGTCGTATGCTCGGTTTCTGACTTCCACAAGCTCATTCAGATCCATGTCTCTCTGTTTCTGACCCAGGTGTGTGTTCCAGTTGACCTTCTTTATTGCCCATTCTGATTTGTGAACTAACTCTGCGGGCAAATGGCACGGCTTTCCGAATACCATTCGGAATGGGGAGGTGCCTAACGGTGTCTTGTAAGCCGTCCTATACGCCCAGAGGACTTGATCCAAGATCTGAGACCAGTCCTTCCTGTCCGGGCGGACAAGCTTTTGCAATATGGTTTTCACCTCCCTATTCGACACCTCAGCCATACCATTGGTTTGTGGGTGGTAAGGACTCGCGACACGGTGTTCGATGCCGTAGTCCTTCAGGAGTTTCTTCACCTCCCGATTCACAAAGTGGCTACCCCCGTCTGATATCATCATTTTGGGGATCCCGAACCTAGAGATTATGTTCTCTCTAATGAATTTACAGACAGTCCTGCTGTCTGCGGCTCGGGTCGGGATAGCCTCCACCCATCTGGATAGGTAGTCTACCGCAAGAAGGATGTATTCAAACCCGTGGCTGACATGGAATGGGCCCATGAAATCGATGCCCCAGGCGTCAAAGACATCACAAATGATGACCGGCTGCATTGGCATCTCATCCCTGGAACCAACGGTTCCTCCCATCCTCTGGCAAACTGGGCACGACTTCGCGAAGGCGGTGGCATCGTGAAACAGAGTCGGCCAGTAGAAGCCACACTGAAGTACCTTCCATGCGGTCCTCTTCCTAGAGTGGTGTCCTCCTGCCTCTAAGCTATGGCATAAAGAAAGGACACTCTGGTATTCCTCCTGAGGAATACAACGTCTCCAGACACAATCCGGTCCTTCAAAGAAAAGGATCGGATCCTCCCAATGGTAGTGTCTAGCGTCCGACTTTAATCGGTCGATTTGGCTCTTGGGCCAATCCTCGGGAACTTTCTTGGAGACAAGATAGTTCACGATATTGGCGTACCACGGGAGTGAGTCGATAACAAAAATCGACTCGTCAGGGAAGGAGTCTCGAATTGGTGAAACCTCGGAAGTATTAAGATCTTCGAGACGAGAAAGATGATCGGCCACTACGTTCTTCTTACCAGGTTTATCACGGATATCCAAATCAAACTCCTGGATAAGTAAAATCCAACGAAGAAGACGCGCCTTTGCGTCCTTCTTCTCCATCAGGTATCGTAGTGCCGTATGGTCTGTGAACACGGTTACCTTGGATCCGATTAAGTGGGATCTGAATTTGTCCAAGGCAAACACTACCGCAAGCATTTCCTTTTCGGTAACTGTATAGTTACGCTGAGCAGAATCAAGCACTTTGCTTGCGTAGTGAATTGCAAACGGGACGCCATCTCTTCTTTGTCCCAATACAGCCCCAACAGCATAATCTGAGGCATCCGTCATGATCTCAAAAGGTAGAGACCAATCTGGGGCTTGTAAAATGGGTGCATCCATGATCATTCCTTGTAAAAGCTTAAAGGCCTCAAGACATTTGTGATCTACAATAAACTCCGTGTCTTTGCCTAAAAGCTCAGTTAGCGGTCGGGCAATCTTGGAAAAATCCTTGATAAATCTTCGATAAAATCCGACATGCCCAAGGAACGACCGCAACTGCTTTACGTTGGTTGGTGGCTGGAGTCGTCTGATCACGTCCACCTTGGCAGGGTCAACCTCCATTCCTCTCTTGGAGATGACATGCCCCAACACTATGCCCTCCGTCACCATGAAGTGACTTTTCTCCCAGGAGAGCACCAGATTGACCTCACAACATCTTTTGAGGACTCGGTCCAGATTCCTAAGGCAGGAATCAAAAGAGTCGCCGTGGACCGAGAAGTCATCCATGAAGACTTCCAGGAATTCGCCGACCATTTCGGCGAATACAGCAATCATGCACCTTTGAAAAGTACCTGGAGCATTGCAAATCCCAAAGGGCATGTGCCTGAAAGCATAGGTACCGAAGGGGCATGTGAACGTGGTCTTTTCCTGGTCCTCCGGAGCTATGGCCACTTGATTGTAGCCCGAGAACCCATCAAGGAAGCAGAAGAATTCTTTTCCCGCTAATCTTTCTAAGATCTGATCAATGAATGGTAGAGGGAAATGATCCTTCTTCGTCGCGGCATTTAAGCGTCTGTAATCCACACAGACGCGCCATGACGTGGGTATTCTCGTCACGATCTCCTCTCCGTCCTCATTGGTGGTCGTCTGAATTCCCGACTTTTTTGGGACAACATGGATTGGGGCCACCCACTTAGAGTCGGAGATTGGGTAAATGAAACCCGCGTCGCACCATTTTTCTATCTCTTTTTTCACCACTTCTCGTAAATTTGGATTCAACCGGCGTTGGAATTCCCGAGAGGGTTTGGCTTCATTCTCCAAGTAAATATGGTGCGAACACAGAGCGGGATTTATCCCATGGAGATCGGAAATGCTCCAGCCTATTGCCTTGCGGTTTTTCTCCAGGATCTCTAGCAAGCGAGATTCCTGCTCCTCGGTCAATTGCGAACTGATAATGACCGGAAATTTCTTGTCTTGGCCCGCAAGGAAGGCATATTTCAGTGTTGTGGGAAGAGGTTTGAGCTCAGGTATAGTGTGGTCATCTAAGAAGTCTAGCTCAATCTGATCTGGTTCGGTGTTGGAAGTGGCTGGATCATTTTCTGTAACAGCTGCCACCAAGCGCGGCTCTGGAGTCGGATCGTCAAAATTTTCCATACAATCGGCAAACGCCTCGTCCGACTCGTCATCCTCATCTTCCGATTGTCCTAAGGATGTAAGGACTGACAGGCCCCACTAGGCCTCTACGTCATCGAAGATGTAGGGCGATGCAGGTTCAGAGCTGTACTCGTTCCTCAGAATCTCGCAGACTGACTCATGCACTGGATCATCTTCAAAGGAGATGGACACATTAATGCTGGCTGGGTTCTGTCTCCATGGCCCAACTACGTCTACATATTCACAGTCTGTCTCGGTAGAAGAGTACTCGGTGCTGGATTCAGAGTCCGGTCTCTGCCATCTCGTCTGCTTCATCTCCAATTCCTCATCTCCGTCGGGAGTTTGGAACTGAATCTTCCCAGTTTTATAATCAAATAAGGCCCCCGCAGTTCTGAGGAAGGGCCTACCTAAAATGATCTGGGAATCTCTCCAATTACGAGGGGTTTCCATATCCAGGACAGTAAAGTCCACCATGTATTCCTGCCCCTCGACTCTGATCACAATGTTCCTTAACTCTCCTTGGGACCTCTTAGTGGATTTGTCAGCAAACTGCAGAATAGCTCTAGATTTCCTAAGAGGTCCGAGATTAAGCCGCTCATAGAGGGCCGTGGGCATTAAGTTAATTGAGGAACCATTATCCAGGAGAGTGCGTGCAAACGCAATGTCATCAACATGACTCTCTACATAGTGTGCACCCATGTCTCTTCGTTTTCGAGGAAACGAGTTCTTTATTGCACAAGTCGTGGCTATTGATAGAACGTGTTTCTCAACACGGCTTTTGGTCTTCCTGCTAACCCTAGTAGGTGTGCATCTCACCTTAAGGTATTTTTGGAATGCAGGGGTTATTTCCATGAACTTGTCAAAAGGGATTGTGACCTTGATGTGTTTATTGCAGAATTCAGCCATCTCAGGGTCATCTTTTTGGATTTTTTGGATTTTCTTCTTTCCACCCGTAAGAGCTTGGGGGAAAGGGATTATTAACTCAGGTTCTGGAACTGAAAGATTTTCATTAGCTGCTGAAACTGAGTTCTGAACAAGACTCTGACTCGGACTTTTACACTGACTCTGACTCGGACTCTGACAAACAGGAAAATGCTTGGGCGAAACCGGTGGTGCTTCTTCCGCTTCTTCTGGATGGTCCTCCTCAGATGGAGGTGCGGGCTCATCGGTATCGTCTGACTCAAAGTGGATGCGGGAATGCTGCTTCGAGGACTCAGATGTCCTCTTCTTCTGTTGGGGATGGTGGTGGGGATGCTCCTCCTCTTCTTCCTCCGAATTCTCCTCAGGTAGATTCTCGGAGGTTCCTTCCTTTTGTGCTCGTGCCCGATCAGGTATGGTCACGGTCCTTCCGCTCCTGAGGGACATATGATTAACATTATCGTACGAAAGGATCTCATGTTCAGATAGATAATTATCTGAATAATATACCTGATCCCGAGGTCGGTTCTGGCCCTGGTGCATGCTGTTCGGATTGGCCTGAACCTGTGCGGGAATTGGGGTCCTTGGCGCCATTTGTTGATCCTGGGCACGAGAAACCCGATTGATGTCGGTTCTCATATCCAGGTAATCATTTTGTATCTGTTGGACCCTATCAGACAGGGTCTGGATCGCCAAGGTGAGTGACTCCAATTCGGTGGGCTGGGCTTGCTGCGGTGTTGATGCCGTCCTAAATTGGCCTTGCTGGCCATGCCGATACTGCTGCTGGTGGGACGGTGCTGGCCCCTGCTGGTAGATGCGTTGCTGCGGCTGGTACCCATGATCTGGCCTGGACTGGTATCGCGGGACTGTGACGGGCCTGGTCTCTTGGTAGACTGGTGCGGGACGGTGTGCCTGATCCTTCCCCATCTCGATTTGCCGGACTAGCGGGTCCCGGCTATACCAAATCCCGTTAATCTCGTATACAGGCGGAGGCTCCTCATATTCTGTTTCCACTGGTGGGGGTGCATGATGGTTCGGCTGGGTATAAGTCTGATCCCAGCTACTCTGAGACCCCGGTGCCTGTTCCTGTACAAGATGGACTCGGTGTACAGGTACAGGTGGTGCAGAAGGGGTGGGTAGCTTAATCTTAGCTACCTTTTCAGAGAGTTCCTCCACTTTCTTGGGAAGGCTAGAAAGAGACTCCATCTCCGCGACTCTCTTGTGGATCTGCTCGACCATGGTGAGCTTGTCGGCGATCATCCCCATGCTGGGGATAAGGTCCTCAGTCAGATCTGCAACAGTCCTTCTAGTTGTCTCATTGGATAGGATTGAGGGAGACAACTGATAGGCCCTTGTGGCCTGTGACCTGCCGGTTTCTGCCATCTGCTCTAGGATCTTCCATGCAGCATGCTCATTTTTGTTCAGATAGCTTCCTCCACAGGCGGCACTGACTAACCCCTGCATTTCTGGGGTTAAACCACAGATCAAGGTCTGGACTAAGATCGCCTTTGAAATGCCGTGGCAGGGGCATTTCTGTACTAAGTCATTGAACCTGTCCCAAGCCTCATGGAACGGTTCGCAGGCTCCTTGAGCGAAGCTGGCGATCTTTGTTCTCATCTGATTAGTTCTACTGAGAGGGTAGAACTTCTTCAAGAAAAGGTCCTTGAACTGCATCCAAGTGGTACATACCACCCCTAAATTTTTCAGCCAATGAGCAGCCTTATCACCTAAGGCAAAAGGGGTGGCCTTCAGCCGAATATAATCTTGGCCAACATTGGGATGGCTAAGATTGTTGCAAACCAACTCGAAGTCACGGAGGAAAGTGTATGGTTCTTCATTAAGATTTCCGTTGAACTTCGGAAGCAGACTAAGAAAGTGGGGCTTCAACTCAAATGCCTGGGCGGGAACTGCGGGTGCCAACCAGTTCTGAATCTCGTTCTCCGCCGGGTTATAGGTTTCGACCATTGGTCGGTCGATTCCTTCTGCTGCTATGATTTGTCCCATCCGTGCAGTGAGATCTGCATTCCTCTGTTCGGCATCAGCGAGGCGGGCAAGAATCTGTTTAATTTGTTCCTCATCTGGTGGAACTTTTGGCGGCATCTTGTCCTCTAGTTCTGGGAATTGGAAAGTAAGACCGGTGTTAGAGGGCAAATCAAGGAAGGGATTACCGAGGCAATGATCTTCCTCGGTAATCTCGGAGGAGATAAAAGGGTTGGTTTGAGAGTAACCACCCTGAGCATGTGGAAACCAACACTCAAGAGGGTCATGAGTCCTGGATGGTCCAAGGTGCGCTCGGACCGAGGAAGACGAGTTACATGGGGGACTCATAGAGAGATCAGTGAATAGTGCATCGAGATCTCCCCAATCACTCATCTTGATAAAGAGGGAAGAAGATAGGATTTGACTCCTACCTGAAGCAAGCACAAGAACAATCCAAGACCCTGGTTTCACACTCAACACAGTGAAGGACTCAAAGTTGAGTCCAATTTATCTTGTAGTTTTTAAGTGTGATATTCAAGCACAAATAGCAAGGATTACGCAGCCTAGAGGAAAGTCAGCTTAGAGCCGGATGCGTCTTCCATGTCTATCCTGTCGCCTAAGATACCGTCGATCCTCCCTTTCTTTGCTCCTATCCGGAGTGGGGACTCAATGACGTGCCCCTATCTACCTGCACTGAGGCGGAGGCTGACAAAGTTTTTAGGCCTTGTCGCAGAGTACCGCTGGTTCACCCCTATCTACCTGTGAGGGCGGAGGCTACTTGGTACTTGTCAAAGAGTTTAAAAATATCCCACTCGTGATAATTGCTAAGATCAGTTGGCTCGTGATATGGAAGGCGGGGATTTGGGCTCTGCCTTAAGGTGTTCACACACACTCAAGTACCCTCACTCAGCCTGAATACAAGGTCGGGGATTAATCTCCCGCAAACAATTTTCAGATTTTATTCCTTTTTTTTGGTCAATACTGTTAGCAGTCCTGATTAAAGTTAAGTTATCACTGCAATTAGTCCACCACAAAGCACGCCTATCGGACAGTCCCAATTTCCTTTTTAATTTAAGTGACAAAATCAGAGGGGGAAATCGAGAAAAGCCAATGCAAGTTGAAATCGATGATGCTTATGCTGAGTAGAGAATACTTACAGTGATCCCTTCACTTTTTTATGCAGGATGCAATACAGAATTGAAAACTTTACTCTACATGCAAATGCAAGCTATGAAAAGCCGCTCCTAGACAGGCAGTTCTATTAGCGTGAAGAACAATTTAATTTGAACTAAGTCCTGCGGTCTAGGTGCGTCTTTTATGTGTAATGTGTGGTCCTATTGATTACGAGCACAAACAAGTCCTAGAGTGGCTCAAGGAGCCGCTAGTGCAAGCTAAGTTACAATTCACCCACACAGCACACGGGACACAGTTCCACTATCTTTACACACGCGAGATCCCAAACGGGAACCGCTGGAAATGATGCGAAAAAATGTGGAAAAATTATTGAAATTACAGGTTCTCTCAAATCACTCAAACAAATTCGAATGCGTGTTCCTCGAAGCGTCTTCGACTCCGGTGTCCCTCGCACAAAAACAAGTTGAGGTCAGATCAAGAACGACAAAAATGCAGAAATTTACAAGACAGAGAAATATTCACAAGAAAAACCGGGGGTCAGACTACCCGGGGAAGGAAAATCAAACACTCAAAAATTTGCTAAAAATTATCCTAAGCCGTGCCTCCCCGGCAACGGCGCCATTTTGACATCGCTCCCACACCCTATGTTAATTCGGTCAAATTAATGTCCAAATTAATTAATGTGATTCGTTGCAGTCGGATACGAGAGGTTAATCAAAAACCACTTTAATCAGATTCGAGTTAGTTTCAAGCGGCAAAAATTTTTTTACTTGGTGAAGTCCAAGGTCGATCTCAGGGAGGCAACTGTCTCCTTAGGTCAAATTTCAGCAAAATCCAAGTGTGAGATTTTCGGGAATATATTTTTTGGTCTTTTTAATTTCTATGCAGACATATGCAGACAAATCTTAGCCAATTTAATGTTAAATTTAATTGATGTATCAAATGAAGTCCAAAAATAATGAAAGTCGGCCAGACAGTTATTTAAGATGAAAATGACCTACACTAATTTTTTTGGAATTTTTCGACTCAAAATGAATTTACTGTGAATTAAAGAAACAGAGAGAGTGATTTTCAGAATTTGATTTTTAATAAATATCAAATCACAATTTTTTCAAGAACTAAAATTACCCTAGGTGGCTCTAATGAGAAGGGACCTAGGGAAATTGACAGAACTTAATTTTACTGTGAAGTGAATTTACTAAAATTAATTTAAGAAAATCTCTAAACAATTTATTTAGGCCTCGATATGCGTGAAAATGCTATGAAATTTTTATGGTGTGTTAAAAATGGTGTCCTTAAGCTACTGTGAATTTTTGATAATTTTTGAAGGCACAGATAATTAACTAAAAATCAAAAGGCATCACTGAGCAAAATATGTCAACAATGAACCAATTAATTCATTAATAATTCAAATAAGCCTACAAAAATCATACACATGTACTGATAGGCAGAGGACAAAATTTCCAACAACATGCAATTTTTAGAATCTCAAAATGATGAACAATGTACTCTATGGACACGTGCAAACACAAGGGCGTAAATGCAATACTGGAAATTGAACTTCAAAAATCAAACATGCTGACAAGGACTAAAATGCAATTACCGATAACATGCAGGACTTGTATGCAATTTCTCCACTGAACACGTGCTCCTCGCGTGGGGTCTGCTTCACAGGGACTTTTTTGTAATTTCCTCAAGCTTCAGGGGCGTCTGCGCAAATAACCCAGGTCGCACGTGCTCCTCACGTGGCCGACCTAGGTTCGGAGGGCGTCGGAGGCTCGGGTCTTCTGGAGGTTCGGTCTAGCCTCGGTGCAGCTTCGGGTCACCCGAGCCTAAGCTTAGGAGGCCGAGGCTCGGATGCGTTGACGTGGCGGCCTGAAGGCCCTTGGATCAAGATGATCCAAGGGATGTCGATGAAGATGCGTGGCGACTTGCGAGGCGTAGGATCAGAAGCGCGATGCACGGTCGAGGAAGGTCGCGGTGATGGAATACGTGGCAGAACGAGGGCCGTTCGATCGGATGATCGTACGGCTGCTGCTGCGTCGTCTCGAGTGGTCCTCCGCCACCTGCGGAGGAGAAGGCGGTGCTCCGGTGGAACTGGGCTCGCTCCGCCTCGGTCGCCAGGCGTCGATGAAGGACGTCTCGAGCTCCCAAGTAGCTCAGAAGCAGCGGGAGTGCACGGCGAAGCCTCCGGTGGCCTCACGATCCTTGGAGATGTGCTGGAGCTCGGCGTCGATGAAGCTCGAAGGGATCTCCGGCGAGGTTCCGGCCAATGAATACTCAAGGACCTGCAAAGGGTTATTCGTATAGCCGAGGCGTGCAGGTGCTCATGGAGGGAAGTGAAGTGATCGGCGAGGCCTGAAATGGCGTGAGGTGGTCCGGCGAACGAGTTCCGGCCAAATGGCGGAGCTGCTCGTCGGAGGAACGTGGTATGCGTTGTCGGAGTGTGCGGAGGGTACTGCGGTGATCGGAGCTTCGACGCGAAGCTCGTCGAGGTGATTGGAAGGCGCGAGGATGGTCAACGACGGCGAATAAAAGCTGAAGAAAAAGCAAGAAAAAGAAGAAGAAGATCAGAGAACGATGGAGGGAGTTACCTGGGAATTGGAGCTCAGCTGGGAGTTCCAGGGTCGTCGCTCGAGGGATCGGTAGGGTCCCGAGCTCAGGCAGCGGCTCGAGGGAGGCTGCAGCACGGCGGTGGCGGCCGTGGATCTCGCCGGAGTTGGAAACCTCTCTTCGCTCGACAATTCAACAAATTGCTGTCACCAATAAGTAGCTTGGAGCTCAAGGACTCTCTCTGGAGTGGCGGATGGGGGTGAACGGTGCCGGTGGCTGGGTATTTATAGGGAGAAGTTGATGGGTTAGCTGGTGGACTGGCGAAGTTGGTGGCCGTTGTGGGGCGAGTATGGTGGAGATGGTGGTGCTTGAGGGAGATGGCGAGGGAGAGGGACGAGTGGAGGATGTCGTGGGGAGGTCAGCGGGCGTCTGCGGTGGTAGATGCGCTGCCAAGAATAGGAAGGGGGTGCGTGTTCCGCAAGGTCGAGATCGTGGGAGAGAGAGCGATCGGAGGTTGACGATGCAGCTCAACCGTTGGATCTGGAGATCCAACGGTGGAGGGCTAAAAGCGAGATGACGGGCCAGATTAGATCTGAGGCACGTGATCGGAGGGCCGATGGAGCAGCCACGTGGCGTGTCGAGGGCGAGGCACTAAGGAATGGCTCAGATGGAATCAAGGGCCTGATCGATCGGCTAAGGAGATAGGCAGAAGCCGCGGTTGAGATGGAAAGTCCAGGGCGCGATCGAAGGGCGCATAGCGCGCCACGTGTCTGGCTGAGGGAGCGGCGCTAATGGAGGGATCAGATGGAGCGCGGGGCGATCTGACGGCAAGGAGAGGGGAAACGCGTGGAAAGGCCTGGGCCGTTGGATCTGAAGCGAGATCCAACGGTGGAAGGTGCAGGCAGATGAGGCGATGGGCAGCGGGCCGCGTGGCGCAACCAGAGGGCGCCACGTGGCCTGCTGTGAATGGCTGGAGAAAGAAACACGTGTAGAGAGAAGAGGAAGCCGAATTTGGAAAAACTCAAAACATGAAAGTTGTAGATCTTCATGAGATCTACAAGTTTCATGTTGACCAAAGACGGAGATGAGGTCAAATGTGATACATAAATACAAGGATACATAAATATACATGTGTAGTATACAAAAGGATCCAAAAACCCAAGTTTCTCATACAAGCTCCAATTTCAATGAAATCAGTCTCATTTTGAAGGTCTTTTAATGTGTAGTATTCTAAGAGTGAGTAGACCTAATTAGGGGTTTGTATGAGGGCTTTATGTATGTTTAAATGTACAAGGGTTCTCAAGATATTTGGGCTATTTTACAAGGGTGACTTTTGGCATTCTTCCCTCTACTATTAAGGAATATATACATATATTATAGAGAAGAAGTTATTTTGATGAAGAGGTATTTTACAGGGGATTTTTGGCTTCTTATTTACATGCAGATGAGCTGCTAAAATGCATGAATTACAGATGCATGCATGAGTGTTATTTATGCAAGATAAAAGGAAATATGCCTCTATTTTCTCGGGAACAAGGCTCTATTTTTGACTTTTGGAGTGATGAATAACAGATTCATCACAACCCATTGCAAGTGTTGTAGAAGATTGAGATACAATTACAAGACTTTATCTTATTTAATAAGCAAGTCAATATCAATGATATATGTAGATTATTCTGATGCTCTATCCGAGTCCTTCACTAAGGATTCTAGACAGACTTGATAGTCATACTATCAACACATCAACTTATTGCAGTATTGGCATTCATCCAGCTCTTTGGATGTCATATGGAAGTCATAGAAGTACAGTCAACTCTTTGACTATACCTCTTACTCGGGTCCAACCCATGCTTCCACTGCGCTCCCTTTATCTATAAACAACCATTGATTAAGACTAAGGATCTCTTATGTTAAATTCGAAAGAATTCAATGTAAGAGTATTTCAACATTTATACATGCCTCATTAAATTCATACAATATGAATATTATGAAGCTTCATGAATGACTAGAGTATAGACAGTAGAATGATGACATTCATCATATCTACATCCATCTAGACCCTTAAAATATTGGTTCAGGTAGGTATTCAAACATTTTGAATACATCATCTCTTATGGAGCCACCATTCTGCATGATGTAGGGAACCATGTCATTCATGATTAAATGTCGAGAGCACATATGTATGCCAGAAAGTCTTCTTAGATTTTATAAGGATTAATTGACAATTGTGATCATCATCGATATGTCACTTCTAAAGTACATCCGATGAGATCAAGACTATAGACACATACAAACCCTAGGGTCGTACTCCTATTATCTATTTAATTGTCATTCCTCAATATTATGAGGAAACTTGCACATTTCAACCACATACATTATGTGTCCAAATGCAAGTACAATATCTGGATCATGAGTCCAATCCATGATATTTTACTGGTTATCAGTGAGTATAATGTTGAGTGGGTTTAATGAAGGATTATCTGAAATAAGAAATTCTGCATAAATTTATATATACATATTTTACTTCGATTTAGGAATTTTTTTATATCAAAGTTGTCTTGCCTTGTCAACACTGAAAGTTCATTCCCTTAATCACTTTCAATGTAAGAGATATATTTACCATTATATCTCAAGCAAGATCTGGGATCTCCTTCCTTATATTTGTTGTATCCCAATAATATGAGAACCTACAACTCGGATAAAAAGAAGCGGGAACATATTTCGCCTTGCAAGTCCAACTTGCATCTCCCAATTCGGTCTTTAACACCCGTGCCCACCACCCCTAAGGCAATGTTGACCCGTCATTAATTGAAACAACCGTCAACAGGAATACAACTCGCTATGCGCAATCCAATATCGCCCCAATAATATGAGGACCCGATATTGGGGTCACTACGCATACGTCCTTACTCTTTCGAGAAGCGAAGAGCCCGATCCAAATGGATCGTATGCAGGAGTTGTCACTTCGGACAAGCGTCTCCTACATACAATATCTGGCGACGGAACCCTTCGCCTTGACGGGAGACCATGGATGTCACTTATGTGATCCTCCATATCATATTCAAATTTTAATTAATTATCGTGAATCATATTCACATAATTAATTCTTCCAAGGGAATTATTAACTCTAATCATATTAGAGTATTCTAATTGGACATAACTAATTCAATCATATTAAATTAATTATGAATCCTATTCAATCAGTCAAACTTGAATATCTTACTTGAATATATATGGTATTATTCTCAAAGTACGTATTAATTCGTATTTTAATAATTAGAAAAATACATCATAATCCCTCGAACATTATCCCGGCCCTACCCGCTGTCATGGCCAGTACCGACGGGAGTGGGACGGACTGCATACATTGCAACCTGCTACCCCAGCGATCCCCGACTAGACACCATATCCACCTCGGGAAAGGATAATGCCAAATTGATTAATTTGTACTTGAGATGATCATCGGTTCTTCAACCAAAAATTATACCATATAGTAATCAAAACAATTTTTATTATAAGGAAATTTGCTAGACAAATTCCCAATCTATTCAAGCAAGGAGTTTGATGATTGTGATTCCAATTAAGATTTAGATCAAATCTAATTAATTAATTAGTTGGGGCCAAGTCAATTAGGCAAATAATCATGTTCCAATATTTCACAAATATTTTTCAAGATTATTTCACAAAATTAACAATTAATTTCACTAATTGACAATCACTTGGTTCTAAATTAGGACTGTAATTTCAGTAGTGACCCCTACACACTAAAATTAACATATCTCAATCAATTTAAATCCAAATTAGACAAAATCAATTTTCAAAGATTGCTAAATTGATTTAGGACAGAACCAAGTGGTGTTTCACACATTTCGAGGCAGATGATAATAGTAATTAACTCTTTAATCATGTTAAAATTTACTGTTCCCGCAACAGTGCATACATGTTCATTAAAACAACCATATCTAGAGCATACGAAATCCGATTTACGTAAACTCAGATCCTATGGTTTCCTTATTTAATGGGGAACAAAATTGAAGTAAATAATTCGTGCTTAAACATTTTAAACATGACCGAAATTATTTACTAAACAGATCTGCGAAATCAAATGCGATAAAAACTTCCGCGACCTTAACGAACCCCAAGTCGTCCTCGGTTTGCGAATCATATTCAAAACCATCAACCTGGCTTTGATAACACTTGAAGGATATGGTTAGATCTTCAAGCGCATCACGGAAGCGTGATCGTCGTATCAGATACGATGAAGAATGACTAGTCACACAAGTTGTTCTATGCAACGGAAATTAAAATTTTTTACGCGACGAAACCACATGATCCAAGAACACTTCTCGGATCATTTCGTCTAAACCACAAATAAGTATTAGGGTTACCTCTTGAAGTGTGGTTGCGATCGAGTCTCTAAACAAAGAGACCTCCTGTCTCAAGTCCGATCCGACGGAGGAGACGCTTGCGAGCGCGGGGATGAACCGCGTGCTTCTTGCAATCCATGTTGATGATCCAAGCGATAGGATCTCCGGATCTCGACACACGAGATCCAACGACTTCTTCATGAGCGAGACGCACCGAAGGAGACGGAGATCCACGAGCAAACAATCAGGCAGCATAACGACAATGCCGCGGCGATGGAGAGCCTCTCTAGGGCATCCATGGTGGACGGCCATGAGAGGGAGAGAGAGAGAAAGAGAGAGAGATGCTTCTCAAGCATTATATGTGTGTGTGTAAAGAAGAGCAATGGGGTGCCTCTCCTTTTATAGGGTTTTGGGATCCATGGATCTCAATCCATGTGTCAACACAAATCCAATGGTCCACATTAATTTGTGTTTCTTTCAATGGTCATGATTTGTTGCTAAAAACACAACAACAATTAATTTAATAAAGATCAAATATATAATAAATATAATTTGATTTATATCAAATCAATCTCCTTTTGGAGAAATAGGAAAGGAGGCAAGCCTCCTTCCATAAGGAGGGTGGACGACCACCACATTCCTTATGGAATTGTGGTCGTCCCCTCTCCTCACTAGGAAGGGAGCCTTCTTTTTCCTATTACATGAGATTGCACTATCTCATGATTCTCTCCAATATTTGCAACAACTTTTGTTGCAAATTATTTCACAAAAATAAATCCAATTTATTTTGTGAACATTGCAATCATGCCGTTGGAAATTTGTGAATGACATTCACAACCCAAAACAAAATGTAAATTACATTTTCAATTTAATGTCCAATGTGAATCCAATTCACATTAATATTTAATTAACAAATGTAAATTATAAACATCTCTCTCTTATATATATATATATTATAAATCACATTTATAATATATTTGATTAATATGGATAATGCTATCCACATTAGTCATATCCATGATAATTAAATCACATTTAATCATCTTGGATCCCTATTCTCTTGTGTCCAAATAATATGAATCATATTCACATTATTTATATCTTTGATAATTAAATCACATTAATTTATCTAAGATAATTCTCTCATTATAATATGAATCAAATTCATATTACCCATGATAATTAAATCACATTTAATTATCCACTTTCTCAATGCTCGGATACATATTATCAACAATGAAATTATCCTGAACCCTTTCAAGGATAATGCGCTTTCTCCGCAGATTTTGGAGATAAGGACATGGCGATTGTATTGTTCCACGTATAGTGACTTGGATATTGAGATCATATCTCAAATCCAGATCGCGGGCCTCCCATAGATGCTTGATTAAATCAGGTCCGCAAATCTAATCTTCTTATTGTATCTGAATCACATTCAGATCAATGTCCAACATTTGGACCAAGATTAGATCACTTCTCTATTGAGAGGAGTCACTAAAATCCAGACCTATTTCATCACTCCCTAGGAATGGAAGCGTCATGGTTATACAATCGTTTATGATCACATCACCCTCAGGTATTCCCAATACCTGTACATCCTGCATACTGGAAGACTCAGATTAAACCCGAAGTATTAGATCAACTTTACACTGTCTACTTCATGGTTTTATCAGTAACTTTCTCATTCGATCACTGGAAGTTGGTATCGATCATATACTTTCCAAAAGCATATATCATACCTAGGTCTTGATCATATACTTTCCAAAATTATATATCAAATCTACAAATTCAGTCAAGCTTCCAAAGCGAGACGACCGTGCACGGAATTTGATTCTTCCCAATATCTCATGAGTGAGCTCATGTCTTCCAGCTCAGTAAATGAACCTGTATGATCCTTTTGAGAGATCGTATTACTCATATGCGCTTACATGCACACCAGCGCGCCAGTGTATAGACCTTGGTTAGGTCATCAACCTATTGGTCTGCCAAATGTACATACTCAGACATATAGTAACACATCTGTCTCCGGTCAGAGGATGTGTGCCTATATCATGACAGCATATGATATAGGACTTCGGTTATCTCGATCTCGTTAAGTCAACTCTTTGACCTAACTAATCTGACACCTCCGAATCTCTATTCCTATGCAGAGGACCTACATCAAGAGGTCGGTCAGATATCAGCCTTCAGAGATAAGGATTGCCATCTCCTACTCAGGCTGGAGATCATCTCTTAAAAATCATTTGACGGTGCTTGATGAGTCCTCAATCTAACTCTTTAGATATTCATCCAAGCACTGGCCTCTATGATTCAATAGTTGAATCAACAGCTGTATGATTATTAAGATGGCCATGGTACATAACCCTAATTGTACTAAGGGACCTATTATGCAAATTATTCATTCTTCATTTCAGATCAGGGAATGATATTTGCAATAACATTTATTGCATAATGGCTCGTCGTGGGCTCGCATTTCCAACACCAATTTCCTCCAGATGAGAGGAATTCCCCGCACACGGACAAAGATGATCTGCTGAAAGTTGTAGCAGCCATCAAAATTTCCTGGGATGCGCCATCTCATGGTCGCATCTCTATTCTCAGATAGGTTCAGGACTGTCGCCTTCTCAAACTGAGAAAGGCCCCAGGCCACGATGCGCCATGGACTTATCATGGTGATGTCCCCACCAAATGTCCCCTCCAAGGCCGTAGCCACATCTGATGAGGCAAGGAATACCGGACGCGAGCTGCCTCCCTTGCCGATCAAAAGATTGCCCTCCAAAATTCCCTTCTTGTCGGCATCACGCGGGCATGCCCTCGCACGGTGAGCGGATCCATGACAAAGAAAGCACTGCACTGATTCCTGGCATGATGAGGCCCAGTGCCATAGAGAACCACAACGGAAGCAACCATGGCGGAAGTACTTCCATTTTTGCTCCCGTTGCAGGCAGAAAGGCTGACCGAACGACCTCCTGGGAACAAGAGGCCTCCTCTCCCAATGCCTGGCAGAGACAAGCACCCACACACCCTCTCCCCTTGTCTCTTCACTGCCCCTCACCGCTCCCTCACTCACGGCTTCCATTGTCAGTCTGGATTGAGGTATATGCGACGCCTTCAAAGATCTCCAGAGGGCCTAGTTCCGCAGTCAGTCGAAAGTTTGGGATTTTCCATAGGCATTTGAATGCATTTTTGGAAACCTCAAGCGCAATAAATTCTTTGCCTTCTCCAAAGATCTAATTTCTTTGCAGACTTCCACTACTAAAGAAAATAAAGGTTGATCAGTTGACCGGTTGTCGAATCTGATCGATTGTTGGACTAGGTTGACCCAGGTGTTTTGACAAGGTTGATCTAAAATGATTCGATTTTGATGATTTAATATGTTTTCAAAAAATAAATGTTTAAATAAAGAAGTAATAGAATATTTATCACTTGTGCCCTTCTTAACTTTTGCAATTTTAGTTGTCCCTCTCTTTTTTGGAATATAACTTGTGCCACTAATTTCTTAGATTAATTTTCTAGAAGCAACTATAAATAAATTATTATAATATTATATTCATATATAATGCTAGAAAATATGACTACCTTTTGTAGAGTTTTACTCGAATTAGATAATCACGTTATTGTATTGAAAGATTTGACATTTTAAATGATTATTTCATTGATATATAAACACATATTTACATATATGTATCATGGTTTATTTTGGATCAAAAATTGGTTTGATCGGTCGGACCAGTAAATTAAGCCATGCCCAGTTTTTTCTGAGTTAATAGGAATGATGACGTAATCCTTGCATCATCACCAGTCCGACTGATTTGGACTGACGGTTCGACCTGATTGGACCAAAACGAAGATTGCTCGGTTCAATGTCCGGTCTGGTTTTTAAACCCTTGGTTCTTTGGCTTCCATAGAGATGTCTGACTTCCAATATTGGATAGTTGTTTTTCCTTAGATATCTGGGCCTTAGCGCATGGCTTTGGTGAGTGGGCGACGTGTATCTTCCAGTTCAACATCTTTGGAGTTGAATTTGAAAGAGGAAGCATCGCAACGGAACCCCTTGACGAGGATTGGGATGCGCACCAACTACCCATGGCCCCCTTTGAGCTATTTGGGTTGAGAGTTACCCCTTCTTTTTGAGGGTTTTCCCAAAACACATATCCTTATCCTTCTTGTGGGTCTCACTCAAAAACCACACTCTCTTTTATAAAATACATCAAATAAGAAAATTAATTAAAAATCAGAGAAAAATAGGTTGAAAAATAATAAACATTTTTTATTTTATACTTTTTGATTTAAATTCATTTATTATTTTTAATTCAGTTATCTTCATTTATTTCCCTATTTTATCTCCTAGTATATTATATCTTTTTCCTATGCCCTTCTGATTGGTCCAGCTCATCTTCGTTGATCGAGGTAAACTGGTCCCCCCTTCATTTCTTCCTCGTCGGATCGATTTCGATCCATTTCGACAAATTTTCTCGACTCGATCTGATTGAGTTTGACTTAGAATAAGAGATCTGATTATGGGGTGTGGATCCCTAATACACGCCCGATCTTCATCCTCCTGATCCGCACCTTGGTTTGCGGGTTTTTTCTCTTCTATTTCGAGCCTCGCACATCTATAAAATCTCCACCCCCTCTTTTTCCAGCACCTTTGGCAGCTCCACCACCTCAGTTACGCTAGCTTTATCTTTTCAGAGTGACAGTCGAGAGAGGGAGCGGATGTGGGTATCCTTTGGAGCATTGCACCCTAGGTCCGACAATGCATCGTCTATCTCCACCGTGAAGAGCTTTTAACCTCTGGTCATGCTGCCCATCGAAGCCATCACCGCCGTGGACTTCGTACACTAGCCCAGACGTCTACCTTCATTCTTAGGTATTTCATTTAACTCTATTTCTCGTTCATTCAGCCCATCACTTCACATTCCTACCTCGTTCGGACAATCACCTCATATCCTGTTCACTGCCTCACTCTCGCACACCCATATGACTCTCACCCACTTCTATGCCTCGCTCCGCATCAGGTTGAATCCCTCACCCATCGGAGACCTGACCCATCAACCCTCCCCTTGTTTTTGGTGAAGTATGTGCCTTATCCCTTCAACGGAGCTCCATCTCCGAGCAAGCGTGTTCTCCTGCAGGTCTAGTGCTTAAGGACATCCTCTTCGGAGGATATCTCGAGCTTGCACCCATTCTGAATGCTCCACGCCACCACACATAGCCAAGACCCTCTCAGTGGTTTGGGCCTCTTCCTGAGCATCTCAGCCGTTGCGGACATACCTTAGCCTTCATTTGCCCATCCGAGCACTCCCGGGGGATGCTTCTACCATGCATATTGGCCGATTAAAACTCATCGACAACGAGTTCTTTATTGGTTCATTCAGGCGATCCTTCGACCATTGGATCCAGGATCCCTCCTATTCTAATCTCCTTCATCTGAGTGCAAAGGAGCCTGGATCGTTAGATCCATATGAGGACTACACCAGAGACGTCCATCGCCTGACGGGTATCCTTGGATCTCGACCGTCCATCTTCAGTGGAACGCCCTCGACCGTCGGATAGCGCTTAATAAGGGGTAATTTTCACTTAGACCCCTCTTTATTTTACATTTACTTCCTAGTCCTATAAATATTCATTGCAGTTTATTTTACTTTGGATAATTTGCATAAGGTACCTCGTAATTTCTATTATTTGTACTTCAGTCATGTCTATTTGAACTCACGTGCATCTCCACGTGTTATTTGGGTTATTTGCATTATTTGGTATGAACTTCCATCTTATGATGAATTGAATGATGGGTTTATAGAATTTGCACTTATGCCCCTGTGAGTCTGGATCACGTATTGTGTGTGTGATTGCTCGGACTTTTTACAACTTCGACCCTGTACTTTTTACCTTTGTTATTATTATGCCCAGAA
This sequence comes from Ottelia alismoides, assembly GCA_037367405.1. NCBI lineage: Eukaryota > Viridiplantae > Streptophyta > Magnoliopsida > Alismatales > Hydrocharitaceae > Ottelia > Ottelia alismoides. Next base: position 232,557 of record JAZKJV010002700.1, read on the forward strand.
CTTTATTGTAATTGCACAGGACCCTGCAAACTGACTGTCTTTTACTTAACTTAATAGTTATCAAATTAATCTGAAAAAAAATCTAAAAATTACTATAAACTCCTGTTGACATGTAATATTTAGTGTAATTTTTATGGATTAGTTTCTTTGCATCTATTATTTTTGAAAAATAAAAAACCTATAAAAGTATCCAGTCTATCTTTAAGAATCCATAAAAAATCGAAAATGGAATTGAAAATTCCAAAAAATCTCATGTCAGTGTATTTTTGTGCGTTTTGTCTACACTAGTAATTTTATTTGAAAATTCCTGATAAAAAACCTAAAAATTGTAAAAAAACTAAAATAGTATAAAAGTCCTATAAAATTCAAGAAAAATCCAAAAATTCTCATTTCAGTTCTTGTTTGTAGGTTTTTTGCCATAAAATTGATATCCAGGATTTTAGGGCATTTTAGTTATATTTATCTTGCAATTTCATCCTGGTTGTGCACTATTTACCTTTTTAGTCACTATTTGATTTTTATAAATTATAAAAATATTTGCAAAACCACAGAAAATTACAAAAATAGTTCAAAATCTTAAAAATCTAAAAATATTTTTATCTCATTTTTCTGAGCATTTTTAGCCTTAATTAAAAATACCAAAAATATTATTGTGTTTCCTTGCTTTCTTATTTATTGATTTTATTGCCTTATTAAAGATAAAAAATTTTCAAAATTTAAAATCACTAAAAAATATGTTATTTTATTCCTGATATTTGACTACTTCGTAAGTTTTCTCGTGCTCCTTGTGTTCGACCATGGTTGCTATACCGGGTAAAATAAATAGCAATCCGCTTACATTTGTGCGTGATTGTTTGATCTACTTTGAGTGGTTTATTTTTCTTGATTGATCAAATCAATGAATTAGGGACATCGATGTTGCTTATTTTCCACGTTAGTCGATCTCAATTTTTGTGTCATCAGTCCTCATCTACTACTATTCTTTGGAGATAGGAGGACGTCACTCTGTGAAAATGACCATCTCAAAAGTGCTTCAGTGTGGCTTTTACTGGTTGACCTTGTTTTGAGATGCATATGCATTTGTTTTGTCATGTCCAGTATGTTAGAGAATGGGAGGGAATGTCGGTCCTAAAGAATGCCCAAGAAACCGATCATTATGGTTGATGTTATCGATGCATAGGCATAGATTTCATGGGTTCATTCCCTAACAACAATGTCTATGAGCACATTCTCTTGGAGGTTGATTATCTCTCAAGGTCGATGGAAGTTATACCTACCTGAGCTACAGATAGTAAAACTTTCTGCAAGTTTGTGAAAGATCACATCATTTCATGATTCAGGGTTCCCAAAGTCATCATCTCTGATAGGGGTAGCCACTTTGCTAACAGGGAAATGAGAAAGTTAACAAAGTACTACGACATCGAACACCGTGTCCCTAGTCCATACCACCCACAATTGAATGGCAATGCTGAAGTGTCGAATAGGGAGGTGAAAGGCATTTTGTCGAAGCTAGTCCTCTCTAACAGGAAGAACGGTCCCAACTCTTGGACCAACTTCTATGGTCATACCAGACTACTTATAAGACCCTGCTTGGAACCTCCCTATTCTGGATGGTTTATGGAAAGCCATGTCATCTACCCACTGAGCTGATATACAAATCTAAATGAGCATTAAAGAAAGTGAATTGGAACACTCATGAAGGACAACGTAGCAGAGAGATGGATCTAAATGAGCTTCTAGAAATCAGAAACAAGACATATGATAATAGTGTGATTTATAAGGACAGAATCAAGCATTGGCAGGATCAGTACATCAACCGAAAGAATTTTATCCCAGGACAAAAAGTGTGGTTATTCAATGCCAGGTTGAAGATTTTTCAAGGCAAGTTGAAATCCAAATGGACATGACCCTTCATTGTTAGAGAAATAAATACGAACAACAGTGTGTGGATTTCAGAGCTTATAGATGGTGCACAATTATTCATTGTGAATGGGCAACTGCTGAAATAGTTCATAGGATCAGATGAGCGGCTAGCCCAAGTTGTGGATATTTCATTCATGCACATTCTAGAATCCCATGATGTAATCTTAGGGAACGCATGAATACACATCACTTTTAGATCTATATCTTACCCAACCTCATTCCTGTTATATTTGAATGTCGGTATTACCCAAACGAATGAATATGCAATGTATAATAATTATCTTGAAATTATTATTAATAAGTATTATCTATTATTAAATGGTATTATTTGAAATTATTAATAATTATTACTGCTTATTATGACATGGTTTTACTTGATATTATTATTGATTACTACTTATTATTTAATATTTATTATTTGACTTATTTAATATTATAAATTCTATAAGTAATTATTAATAATTATTGTTTATTTGTATCAATTATTAATAATAAGAATGATTATTATCACTTTTTATTAAAATAATAATTACTATAAATTATTATTAATAATAATTACTAATCAATAATAATTAACTATTTATTATTATTCTCTAGTAATTATTCTCTAGTATAAATTAATATTTATTATTATTACTTATATTTAGTTACTTAAGTATTATTACTACAATTACTAATCATTCCAAATTAATAAGAATTATTAATTATAAATATTACTACAATTAATAATGATTACTACATTAGTAGTTTCTTTAATTATTTATTAATTAATACGAATTATTAATTATAGTCATTAATTATTATTACAAGTAAATAGTAATTTATTATTAATTATTATTTATATTAATTACTAAATATTACATATTATAATTATTAATAACAATTAATACTTATTAAATGTAAATTTTATAAATAGTATTAGTATTTAATAATAAACTACAATTTTTTTATATTAATTACTAATATTAAGAATGACTATTATGAACTAATAATTATTCAGATTAACTATTATTTTACTTTATTGTTAACTAATATAGATTGTTATTACTTATTAATTTTAATTAATAATTATTACTCTGTTACTACAACAACTCTGAGCTATACCGACTAATAAATAATGATTATGGTTAGTATTCACCGTTATATTGATAAAACTCACTAAAATGTCATGTGTGTAGTCCTTACCACCCTAAATAGAATCCTTATATATATATGCAACAATGACCCATGGAAGAATCGAAAGAAAACATTCAAATTGTTGCAATTCTAAGTCGACAATAAATATCGTTATCATTTCATTTTAATAATGAATAATTATCTAATTAATGAGAAATTCAACAATAATCATTTCAATTTAACGAGAAAAATTATCGCTAGCATTTCCATTCAACAACTACTTTTTGTTTATTGATACAAATTATGAATAAATTAACAATAATTACTAATAAAATGATAAGAATTTAAAATAAAATAAATCATACCTTAAGAGGGAAATGACGTTGGATGGAGAATGAGAGAGGAGGAAGGATGGAGAATGAGAGAGGAGAGGTGATGAATCCACATTTCATCATCTTTATTCTATCATTTTGGTGCCAAAATGATAGAATAAAGATGATGAAATGTGGATTCATCATCCCCCTATACTTTACCTTTGCTAGTCCCTAGCAAACACTTATGCAATAAGTGCAAAAAGAAAAGAAAGAAAAGAAAAAGAAGAACTTGGATTTTACTTGATTATCAAACTTGTCTTCGCAAAATCAAAGTTTGGAGCTTAAGTCGGACCCTTGGGAATTTTAGTGCGGTCGGAACCTTAATGAGAACTTAAATTTGAAATCCAACAGTCCTTGAGTATCCCAAAACTCTGTCCAAGTCTCCTCAATAGCCAGGTCAGAAATATCTCAACTCATACGCAAACTCTTACGACTATGAGTCTGACTCGTACAGTGTAAGTGATATGTAGCTCCCCACCTCAGAAGTGACAAAGAAACAACCTCCCCTAACCTGGTAACTCTAATGCCTCAGTCTAGCAACTCTTTCCTCGAGAAGCGGGGTATTCCCTTCTAAGTTCAAGTGCAATCGGCCCAAGAAGAGGGGGAAGAAGTATAGACTTTTGGAAGCTCAGCCAGTGTAGCTGAGTCTCCCGCTGCTAGCTTCATGAGATGTAACATGGATACCATAAGCTTTTGCTTTATTGAACTATATACATACTCCGGTGGGATTATTAAATTTTCAATCCGACCCACCACTTTTTTGGAGTTCTTTTTGCATTTTTTTTTAATTGCATCTGTACAACATATCTACATGAGCAGCATATACAAGAAATTTTCCTCTTGAGCCAGTAGACTATCCCTCTTTTGAAGCCTTATTGCAACCCACGGCTTCTGTCTTTAGCCTTCATCACCACTAGACCAAGTTGAGGTGCACTTCCTTCACTATAAGAAGAAGAGAGGTTCCGCCTAGAAGTACTACCCTCATATGCTACCCCAAGCTAAAGGAAGCTGCCTCCTCACCACCTCATCCGTGGAGAGCTATGTGAAAGGTGCAGGTGTCCAAGTTAGGTCATTGTCAACAAGAGTCGTGCGTGTGCTCCGAAATATTCTACTTAGGCAGTCAAGAATCCATTGAACCAAGTCTCGTGATCCTCAAAGAATTAAGTCAACTAGACCTGAAGTACCTCAAACCCAGTTCCTATAAAGTTCCTGTAATTAGGTAGATTTTAAGGTCCAATCAAGCTCCAATCTCCGGATTTTACTTAGACTTGTTCAACTATCAAACTCAATCCGAAAGATGCTCATGCCATGCAATGCTATGCAGAAAATATTTTTGTGATGCAATTTTCAAAGATTTTGAACTTTTTATGGATTTTTGAAAAGATGATGATGATGCATATGCATATGCATTTTTTTGTATTTTTCAAAAAGATTTTTCAGATGTTTTTGGATTTTAATTTTGCAAATGTTTTTGGGAATTTTTGAAACAAAAAGATTTTGGCTAAAAACTAGGTGAAAATATGTACACGGGAGTGCTTCTTTATATATACAAGAAGTGGATTTTAAGAATTTACAGGGTAAGTGATCAATTTTATACATCTATATATAGTTAGTGGATTTTGGTGTGATGTTAGTATTCCTCAAACTTATTTGAAAATAATTTTCACACAATTTTTGAAAACTATAGTCCAAAATAGTTTTTACAAATATTTTACACACATTTGAAAATCATTTTGCAAAGGTTTTCAAAACAGTATATATAGGTTTTTCAAATCATTTTTGCAACCATTTTTCAAACCATTTGCACATCATTTTTCAAACATTTTATTTCACACAAAGAAAATAAATTTTACAAACCACACAGGTTGAAAACACGAAACAAAATATTTTCAAAATAGTTTTCAATAGATGTTCACAAAGATTTTCAAACTATTTTTCAAACATTTTGCAAAAAACATTTCACCTGATTTATTAATCAGTAAATACAAAAAGAATTTTTGAGGAATAAAGTGGCCATTGCGCCCGGGGAGCGTCAGATTGTACAGATTGTAGTTCACGTTGCTGGGGAGCAACAGCAAAGTGGCCATTTCACGAGTCAGATTCCTTGCCGGAGTACAGATTCCTTGCTGGAGAGCCAGAAATGCACCCAGTCATTATCTCAGCAGATTTGACTGGAGAACAAGAATCTCGTCTGATGGAGGTTCTTGAAAGAAACCACAAGGCAATCAGTTGGAGTATATCAGGCAACGGCGCCTGACAGGTTTTTAATGAATTTTAAAGAATTAGTAGCCGTATTATTAGGAAAATACGAAAGTACGAGTTATGGCTAAAGTATATACGTAGTATATATGACCCCCCTATACTTAGCTTGAGCTATGTCCTCATAGATCGGAGAGAAAAGAAAAGACATAACTCGTACTAAGTATAGACAAGTCGAAATAATAAAGAATAGATGAATGAATCAATGAATCAACGAATGAGAAGTTGACCGTCCCCCCTATACTTAGGATCAAATAATCCTAAGTATAACAGACTGTACACAAAGCAGGGAGGGCAAGGGTGGGAATGAACAGATCGTACTCAGATTGTCTCCCCCTATACTTAGGGTAAGGTATCCCTAAGTATAGACAAGAAGAGGAGACAATGGAGAGGACCGAAAAGAATAGAAAAACTCGGGGTGCCAACCCCCCTATACTTAGGACAAAGTACGTCCTAAGTATGGAAAACTGTCTACAAGGGCGGCACCTTTTTGATAGATAGAAAAGGAAAAGAAGAAAAGAAGAAAAGAAGAAAAGAAGAAAATAAATCAACAGACAACAGAGTGATATAAACAGATGGATCTGTACAGCGGAAAAGAGCATTGATCACCATGTATGAGATGTAGATGATGAGAGTCAAAAGACACATCTCATACCAGAAGAATGGGGACAACGTCAATGGTCGGTGGATCATGATCAAGATATAGCTTCAAGCGTTGACCATTGACGCGGAAGGTAGCGGAAGATGATGGTTCGGATATGTCAATGCTGCCATTGTCATGTACCTTCCTGACCACATACGGTCCTTTCCACTTGCTCTGTAATTTCCCTGGGAACAATTTCAGCCTGGAATCAAACAACCATACTTTCTGAGCTGGCTCAAACTGTTTATGGCTGATATGCGAATCATGCCATGTCTTCACTTTTTCTTTGTATTGTAGGCTGTTGGAGAAGGCTGTATCTCTCAATTCTTCCAGGGCTGCCAATTCTGCTCTTCTCTGGTCTCCTATACTCTCTGGATCTAGAAGCAACTCAGTCACTGCCCAAAAAGATTTGTGCTTGATCTCCACTGGCAAATGGCACGGCTTGCCATAGACGAGACGAAAGGGAGATGTCCCCAATGGGTTCTTGAAAGATGTCCGATAAGCCCACAAGACCGAGTCCAAAAGCTGTGACCAATCCTTTCGGTCTGGGCGGACAACTTTCTGCAAGATAGTCTTTATCTCCCTATTCGATACTTCGGCAAGACCATTAGTCTGAGGGTGATAAGGAGTGGCAACCCGATGGTCAATGCCGAACTCGTCTGCAAGGGCCCTGACTTTGTCATTGATGAAATGAGACCCCCCGTCAGAAATCAAAACTCTAGGTACCCCGAACCGTGAAATGATATTTTTCCTCAAGAATTTACACACGGTTTTTGCATCTGCGGCTCGGGCGGGGATGGCCTCAACCCATCGACTGACATAATCTACAGCGAGCAAAATATGCTCGAATCCCTGACTCTTAGGAAATGGGCCCATGAAATCAATCCCCCATGCATCAAAAACCTCACAGAAGTGAATGGGTTGCATGGGCATCATGTCTCTCTGTCCGCAGGTTCCCATTTTCTGACAGTCGGTACATCTCTTCACGAATTCATCAGAATCCTTGAAGAGAGTAGGCCACCATAGGCCGGATTGAAGCACCTTTTGTGCTGTTCTCTTTCCTGAATGATGTCCTCCTGCCTCCAGCTTGTGGCAGTATGTGAGGACGCTATGCTGCTCTTCTTGAGGAATGCACCTCCTCCAGATACTGTCCCCTCCTTCATGATAAAGGACGGGATCCTCCCAATGATAAAACTTGGCCTTAGCTAGGAAGGTCTCAAGCTTCTGCCTGGGCCAACCCTGAGGGACTGTCTTGGCAACAAGATAGTTTACAAAGTCAGCATACCATGGGAGTGAGGTGACAGCCAAGATCGCCTCATCTGGAAAAGTCTCTGTGATAGGTGCGCTGGGCTCAGATTCCTCAAGATTCTCCAACCTGGAGAGATGATCCGCCACCACATTCTTGACTCCAGGCTTATCCTTAATTTCAATATCAAATTCCTGGAGTAGAAGGATCCATCTGGTGAGACGTGCTTTGGCATCCTTCTTGGCCATTAAATACCGGATGGCGGTGTGATCAGTGTAAATTGTCACTCTAGATCCAAGAATATATGATCGATACTTATCAAGAGCAAAGACTACAGCCAGCATCTCTTTCTCAGTTACAGTGTAATTCCGCTGCGCGGCATCCAAAGTCCGGCTGGCGTAGTGAATGGCAAACGGTAATCCATCCCTCCTCTGTCCGAGCACAGCCCCAACGGCAAAATCTGAAGCATCCGTCATGATCTCGAATGGAAGAGACCAATCGGGTGGCTGAAGGACAGGAGCTGAAACAACCATATTTTTGAGAGTCTCAAAAGATTCAAGACACTTATCATTAACAATAAACTCGGTGTCTTTGGTCAGCAAGTCAGTTAGCGGTCGGGCAATTCGACTGAAGTCCTGAATGAACCGTCGGTAGAAACCGACATGCCCCAGAAAAGACCGTAACTGACGCAGATTGGACGGTGGATTGAGTTTCCTGATGATGTCCACCTTAGCCGGATCGACCTCCATGCCCCTGTTGGAGACGATATGACCAAGGACCGTCCCTTGAGTCATCATGAAATGACTCTTCTCCCAGGATAAGACTAGATTAACCTCTATGCAGCGCTTCAGCACACGGTCTAGGCAGTCAAGACAAGCGTCGAACCCGTCGCCATAGACCGAGAAGTCATCCATGAAGACCTCTAAACAGTCACCCACCATGTCCGAGAAGATGGACAACATGCACCTTTGGAATGTCGCTGGAGCGTTACATAGACCAAAGGGCATCCGTCTGAAAGCATACGTCCCAAACGGACAGGTGAATGTCGTTTTCTCCTGGTCTTCGGGCGCAATGGCCACTTGATTATATCCAGAGTACCCATCAAGAAAACAGTAATGGCTCTTCCCAGCTAACCGCTCGATAATCTCAGCAATGCACCCAGTCAGGTTTACTGATTATCTCAAATGGCGCCGTTGCCGGGGAGCAACAGCTTGTAGTTCACGTTCTTATTTGACTGATTAATAAGAACCTTTTCACTTGCTGATTCTGTTGCCGGCAATCAGACATGGCTACAACCTGATATACTCCAACCGATTGCCTTGCGGTTTCTTTCAAGAACCTCCATCAGACGAGATTCTTGTTCTCCAGTCAAATCTGCTGAGATAATGACTGGGTGCATTTCTGGCTCTCCAGCAAGGAATCTGTACTCCGGCAAGGAATCTGACTCGTGAAATGGCCACTTTGCTGTTGCTCCCCGGCAACGTGAACTACAATCTGTACAATCTGACGCTCCCCGGGCGTAATGGCCACTTTATTCCTCAAAAATTCTTTTTGTATTTACTGATTAATAAATCAGGTGAAATGTTTTTTGCAAAATGTTTGAAAAATAGTTTGAAAATCTTTGTGAACATCTATTGAAAACTATTTTGAAAATATTTTGTTTCGTGTTTTCAACCTGTGTGGTTTGTAAAATTTATTTTCTTTGTGTGAAATAAAATGTTTGAAAAATGATGTGCAAATGGTTTGAAAAATGGTTGCAAAAATGATTTGAAAAACCTATATATACTATTTTGAAAACCTTTGCAAAATGATTTTCAAATGTGTGTAAAATGTTTGTAAAAACTATTTTGGACTATAGTTTTCAAAAATTGTGTGAAAATTATTTTCAAATAAGTTTGAGGAATACTAACATCACACCAAAATCCACTAACTATATATAGATGTATAAAATTGATCACTTACCCTGTAAATTCTTAAAATCCACTTCTTGTATATATAAAGAAGCACTCCCGTGTACATATTTTCACCTAGTTTTTAGCCAAAATCTTTTTGTTTCAAAAATTCCCAAAAACATTTGCAAAATTAAAATCCAAAAACATCTGAAAAATCTTTTTGAAAAATACAAAAAAATGCATATGCATATGCATCATCATCATCTTTTCAAAAATCCATAAAAAGTTCAAAATCTTTGAAAATTGCATCACAAAAATATTTTCTGCATAGCATTGCATGGCATGAGCATCTTTCGGATTGAGTTTGATAGTTGAACAAGTCTAAGTAAAATCCGGAGATTGGAGCTTGATTGGACCTTAAAATCTACCTAATTACAGGAACTTTATAGGAACTGGGTTTGAGGTACTTCAGGTCTAGTTGACTTAATTCTTTGAGGATCACGAGACTTGGTTCAATGGATTCTTGACTGCCTAAGTAGAATATTTCGGAGCACACGCACGACTCTTGTTGACAATGACCTAACTTGGACACCTGCACCTTTCACATAGCTCTCCACGGATGAGGTGGTGAGGAGGCAGCTTCCTTTAGCTTGGGGTAGCATATGAGGGTAGTACTTCTAGGCGGAACCTCTCTTCTTCTTATAGTGAAGGAAGTGCACCTCAACTTGGTCTAGTGGTGATGAAGGCTAAAGACAGAAGCCGTGGGTTGCAATAAGGCTTCAAAAGAGGGATAGTCTACTGGCTCAAGAGGAAAATTTCTTGTATATGCTGCTCATGTAGATATGTTGTACAGATGCAATTAAAAAAAAAATGCAGAAAGAACTCCAAAAAAGTGGTGGGTCGGATTGAAAATTTAATAATCCCACCGGAGTATGTATATAGTTCAATAAAGCAAAAGCTTATGGTATCCATGTTACATCTCATGAAGCTAGCAGCGGGAGACTCAGCTACACTGGCTGAGCTTCCAAAAGTCTATACTTCTTCCCCCTCTTCTTGGGCCGGTTGCACTTGAACTTAGAAGGGAATACCCCGCTTCTCGAGGAAAGAGTTGCTAGACTGAGGCATTAGAGTTACCAGGTTGGGGGAGGTTGTTTCTTTGTCACTTCTGAGGTGGGGAGCTACATATCACTTACACTGTACGAGTCAGACTCATAGTCGTAAGAGTTTGCGTATGAGTTGAGATATTTCTGACCTGGCTATTGAGGAGACTTGGACAGAGTTTTGGGATACTCAAGGACTGTTGGATTTCAAATTTAAGTTCTCATTAAGGTTCCGACCGCACTAAAATTCCCAAGGGTCCGACTTAAGCTCCAAACTTTGATTTTGCGAAGACAAGTTTGATAATCAAGTAAAATCCAAGTTCTTCTTTTTCTTTTCTTTCTTTTCTTTTTGCACTTATTGCATAAGTGTTTGCTAGGGACTAGCAAAGGTAAAGTATAGGGGGATGATGAATCCACATTTCATCATCTTTATTCTATCATTTTGGCACCAAAAACCCTAGCAAATGCCTGTAAATAACCTTAAATCAAGCATCTTAGCATTCATGCATGTGCATCTCAACAGTGTGTAAATTACTGTAATTAAGGCCAAAATTATAGAATAAATAAAGAAAAGAAAAAGAATAAAATATTGTAAATATTTTATGACCCAAAACCCCCGAGACCTAGGCATCTTGATGAATAGATCGACAAGGAATAAAGTAGGGGGAGATAAGGTCAGAAACACAGATAAAACACCTATACTCCTTTATTCATTTTGGGACCCATTTTTGGTTCCACTTTGTATACACCAAATAAAGAAACTTTGTACATGAAAGTTGTAGATAATTTCATAAAGAAAAAGACAAAATTGATTTCACAGAAAAAGAATGTACAGACAAAAAGATATGGTCTGAATAAGAATCTAAAATCCCAACTTCCCAGACCCGTATCTCACAAACGACAGCTCCAAATGCTGTGTACTCACCTTTAATTGTATATAGAATAAAATAATCTATCCAATGGCGGTGGTTTCGCATTTGGCGGAGCTACGGTCTGAAAGTTGAGTTTTGGACCCTCATTGTATACGTGTACTGAATAAAATATTCAATTTATTCTTTATTCATTATTTACTCATTTTTATATTTTTATACTTTTGTAAACATGACTTATAATATATATGTGCATTAAAATTGAAATAAAATGCAAAGAAAATAGAAATAAAAATACTTGTACAAAGACTACATAGGTATGCTATATACACTTATACCTGTATAGGATACAATTGTATTTTATTAAATATACAAAACATATCAGAAAAATAAAATAAAAATATAATTATGTATATAAAAGTATGTTATAATTTTACAAAATTATAAATATAAATAATAAGATTAAAAATACATAAAATAAAATAAAATATCAAAATACATAGGTATTATACCTATATAGGGTTAAAAAGGCAACTTGTAAAAATATATGTCATAAAAATAAATAAAAATCAGAATAAAATACTACATAAAATTTTGAACATTTTTTATTTTATAACTTTTATTTAATTCGGCCATTTACTATTTTTAATTGAATTAATAAAGATTTTTTTTCAGGGTTTTTCCTGGTTGGTCCACGTGGACCAACCAGGTGCAAACCCTAGTTGACCTCGGTCAACTAGGTACCCTACCCCCCTGTAGCCTCTGTCAGAACCGGCGTTTGACCCATCTTCTCCATTTTTTTCGAGGCATGAACTTGCACCCTTTGAGCTCGATTCCTTCTGCAAAAATCTTCACCTACCATCCCTCTTGCTCGCACAAGGACCATCTTGGGCTGAGAGCTTCTGAATCGGGCCAGCCACCTCGTTCTTTCCACCCTCGTCACCTCGGGTCAAACCCAATAAAACCAACCCCCCATTTTCAAATCGATTTTTGAGTCCCCTTGGTCCACCCCTCTCCGCCTCTCTTGCGCTCCAAGCCTTGCCGGAGGTGACAGCTCCGCCGCGAGCCTCTCAGCCAAGGCGAACGAGGTCGAGGAAGACTCCAGCACCTCCGCCAATCGCCGGCGTCGAGGTAACCTTTATCCTCTGGCTTCGGCCATCGAGGGCCTTCATCTCGCCTTTTCCTTTATCGCTTTAGATTCCTGTTAGTGTAAGCTTGAAAACCCCTAAAGAAATTTGAAGTTAAGATCACTGATTCGCCAAATCAAGCACCTTGGCCGGAGCGCACCTCCGGCCGTGCATCTCCATTTCGACTCGACCATCCCCAAGGCCACCCGAGGGTCCAGGCAGTTTGCCCTGGACCCCTTGACTTTGTTTGCAGGTCCAAGCCACTTCACGCGCGCTTGGAGGCGAGTTTTGGAGCTCGCCGGAGCAGCAGCAGCCTTCCAGCTCCGCCCGCTGCCCGAGAGCACCACGGGCCTCCCCGTGGATTTTTGACGCCCCCAGGAGATAGAAGACCGTTCCAGGAAGCTCCTCGTCCATTTTGAGGACCTGTCGTCGCCGGAGGAGGGAGATCGAGGTCGGAGAAGCTCGCCTCCGCCGGCGTTCTTCCCCGTTCTTGCAACCCTCTTCCCAGCCGTTGGATCGAGGAGGAGTCCCAGATCGCACAGTTGCCGTTGGATCTTCCTCAGCCTCGACCGTCAGATCAACTCCGGAGGATCTAATCTTGGCCGCACATCCGCGAAGCGCCATCGGCCGTCCACAACGCGCCACGTGTTTAAGTGGCCCTCCATCCGCCTTTGGATCGCGCGCAAGAGGGTATTTTGCAACTCACCCCTGCGCATTTTTGTATTTAATATTTAGTTTATAAACTTTCGTCTGTAGCTTAAATATTTTGTAATATTTGCAAGTAGGCCCCCAAACTTTTGATATTTGCACTTAGGTCCTCCGCCACGTCACCTCACGTGACCTGTACACGTGAGGTGGGGGGCATTTTGTAGAGGAACCCCTGTACGTTTGGGTATTTCTTTTTGGTCCTAAAATTTTGGCGTTAAGTGTAAAAGTTTAGGTTATTTTGCAACTAAGTCCTCAAGATTCTCTGATATTGCATTCCAGTCCCTTCCAGGCGCGTGCTAGTCACGCGCCCTGGTGGGTAATTTGTGGGCATACCCCAGCGGGTTTTGTAATTGCTTTTTGGTTCCAAAACTTGAATATATAGTGTAATATTTTGTGGAAAATTGCATGTTAGCCCCTGGATGTTTCAATATTTGCACTTATGCCCTTGCCAGGACTGTTTGATGATTGGTGTCTTGTTCTAATTAATTAAAATATCATTTTAACCCCAAAAATTCCACAAAAATAGGGTTAAGCTCTTGTTATCCTATATTTTGACGCCCTATTTTTAGCTTTCAATTTTACCACTTTTCATTATTTACAAAAAATCAAAAACATGTCTTTTTCCTACTGTCTACCTTAGAAAATACCAAAAAAATATCAAAACACCTCTAAAAATTCCAAAAAAATCACGTAGTGTCTATTTTATTATCTTTCAGTGTCAGTCCAAAAATCATTAAAAATTTCAAAAGAAAAACACTAAAAATATAAAAACACTCAAAAACTTCAAAAAAATATAAAAAATAGTAGAAAAACCCAAAAATTGCAAACTCAGCTTCTGTTTCTTCCTTATTTTGTTACTTTTATTAGAAAAATAGTGTGAAACAATTTTGCTACTGGTTGGTATTTTTAACTTGCATTTTTGTCACAGCCAGCCCTTATTTCCACTGTTTGCCTTATTTCAGACTTTAAAAATATCAAAAACACCTTGAAAAATCCCCAAAAATCACAAAAACAGTAGAAAACCATAAAAATTCCAAAAACATTTATTTTCTGAATTTTGGAGCATTTTTGTGCATTTTTATAGATATTTCACTTTGCCTTGTCTTATAGTGCCTTTACTTTCCAATATTGAAAAAGAAACAAAAAAAAATATAAAATATAAAATATAAAAATCAGAAAATCAAAAATCAAATAAAAAATTAAAAAAATCAAATAAAAAGAAAATTAAAAATTAAAAACCCACAAAAATTGTAGTTGCTTGCTTGCTTAGTGTAGACACATCACACACTCACACACTTTAGCATTCATTTGCTTGAGCTACACTGTTTGCTCCCTGTGTTCGAACTCTCTGCATACTTGCCCTTTACATCATTTGTGCAGAGTTAAAAATAAATTTTAACTCCACATTGTTTCTAATTTATTGATCTTAGTGTGGGTTAATTGTTGATCAAACCCGGATTTTGATTGGTCGACACTTCGACTGAGTTCACGCTTTGTGTTGAACTTAAGGCCGTCGAAATCCTCGTTTATCAAGAGGATAGATGGAGAATGAGAGAGGATGAGAGAATGAGGCGTGGAGAAGAAGGGATGGGTGGGTGCCTTATATAGGCACTTGCCACGGCAAATGGTTTGCCATTCTACGGTAAACCGTTCTCTATGTCACCCTAGTAACCGATCAAGATTGCTGCTCCCGTCCCATCCCTAGGCATGAATCTCGAAGACCGTTTCTCCTTGTCGACCGAGCTAATGGGTACGACGAATGGTTTGCCACAGAGTCCATGTCAGCATGACAAACCATTTACCATGCCACATTGGCGAGCGACAAACCGGCAAACATCCTCCTCTGGGAAAATGTTTTTGTCCGTACCCATTTAGGGAAATAATGTTATTGGGGTACCCATTTAGGAAAATAGCTCAACTTGCGTCGAAGAAACTTCTTCATAACTAAGAGAAGCCTCGATATGATACATGTCAGACACTCACACCTTTTTATGCAAGCATGCACTCTAAATCACTTTTCACGAATATCCAAATTGCACCCCGTGATCAGATGGTCGTTAATTTTCATCCCTTTAGAACCTCTAGACTTCACGCCTCCATCCAATCTCAATTTGAACCATTGCTCGAGGAAAGTTAAGCTGTGGGTGTGTTTGGATAGAGAGTTATTCGAAGGTGGGTAATCTGTTTTGTGTTTTGGTATTTAGATAGATGGTTTAAAATTGAGAGGATTTGTTGCGATGTGATTGTATTGAAGTTTAAAGTAGTGAGTAGTTTTTGTGATATGATTGTATTGAAGTTGGAAAATCGAGTATTTGTTGTAATGTAATTGTACTAGAGTTTGAAAAAATGAGTAAAAGTTGAGTATTTTATAATTTTTAGACGATAAGATGGCACTATACTATTTTTTATTGAAATTGATGAAAAAATGAATGAAAAATGATTTAAGGTATATATAACATACAATATTATATACATGTATAATATACCTATGTAGTATGTATACGTATTTTTATTATTTTATTTACACAAATGCCTTTATTTTATATTTTATTTATTTAAAATATATTTCTAGGAGTGTAAAATAAATTTTATTTTATTTTTACAAATTATTTAAATATATATAATAAATAGGGAATGGGATATATACAAGTGTATTTTATACAATGCATGGATGATTTTATTCTTATTTTTAGTTAATTTATTTTTATTTTTATTTTATTTTCATATTATTAGAAATATATACAAGGGTGTAAAAATAATACTTTAATTTTATTTTGTCAAAAATAAACATATAAATAATAAGTACAAGTATAGGTAGTATATACACTACATAGTAAGCCCTATCTCTCTCTACTTATTTTATTTTGCGGTCAGGTCAAGTCTTGACCTTCTCTTGGGGTTTGGGCTGTATTTATTCTAGATACATCATTCTTTTTCTTTTCCTCTATTTTGTTATTTTTGCCAAAAAATGAATGCTAAATATGCAATGTTAACACAAGCATGCAATTCATTAAGTTAATGTATTTATATGTATTCACATGATGTTTTGCCAAGAAAAATAGCTAAAATAAAAGAATAAAGAGTGATAATCAGATATTCATCACTCTCTATAATTTACCTTTGTCAGTCCCTTAACAAACACTTATTTGAAAAAGAAGTGAAAAAGAGAAAGAAAATAAAAAGAATCAAGGTTGATTATTAAACTTATCTTCATTAAATTGGAGTATGGAGCGCAGTCAGATCTTCGGACTATTGGTTTGTCAGAACCTTATTGGGAAATAGGTTTACGACTCAACAACCTCTAAGTTCCACCATTCTTTGGTCAAGACTCCTCAATAAACCAAATTAGAACAAGTCTATATAAGCAATCTCTAATGGCCATGCATCTTTTCTTGTACTGTGTAAGTGATATGTAGCTCCCCACCTCAGAAATGACATAGAAATAGCCTCCCCCAACTAAGTAACTCTAATTCCTCAGTCCAGCAACTCTTTCCTCGAAGAGTGGGATACTCCCTTCTAAGTTCAAGTACAACCGACTCAAGAAGAGGGGAAAAAAGAGAATGGACCGTGACCAGTATAGTCACGTATTTCTGGGAGCTCAACCAGTGTAGCTAAGTCTCCCGTTGCAAGCTTCATGAGGTAAGAAGGTGTAATACGTAAGCTTTGCTTTATTTGGCTATATACACTCGGGCATGTATTTTATTTTCAATCAGGCATGCCCACTTTTTTGGAGTTTTTCTTGATTTTACACATTTTTTTGATTGTGCATATGTACAACATATCTACACGGTGCAACATATACATAAGGAGTTATTCTTCTTGAGCCAGTAGACTATCCATCTTTTGAAGCATTATTGCAACCCACAACTCCTGTGTTTAGACCTCAACACTGTCAGACCAAGTTGAGGTGCACATCCCTCCCTAAAGAAAGATGAGAGGTTCTGCCTAGAAGTATTACCCTCGTATGATACTCCAAGCCAAAGGATTCTGCCTTCTCACCATTTCATCTGTGTGGATCTATGTGTAAGGTGATGGTCCAAGTAAAGACATTGTCTCTGAGAGTCATGCGTGCATTGTTAAGTGTCTACTTATGCTCATTAAGATGACATGTGAACATAGCCTAGTGGAATCAAAGAATTAGGTCACTAATAAACCTGAAAAGTCGTAACACCAAATCCTATAAGGTTCCTCTAAAGTTAGGTGGATTAAGATCTTAACCAAGCTCCATTTTCCAATTTAATTCCAGACTGGTTTAAATGTCAACTATGATTCAAAAGAATGTACAAAACTCTATTTTGCAATTTTCAAAATTTATGAAAATTGTTTGAATGCAAAGAGGAAGAGAAAGTTTTGTAAAATATTTACAAACATTTACAAACAGATTTTGCAAACTTTTATTTTCAAAACATTTTTCAAAAAATTTGTACTATATGCATAATTTTGATACAAAAATATTTATAAAAATTTACAATCAAACCATTTTTACAAACATTTATATAAAAATAGTTTTTACAAAAGGTTATTTAAAAATATGCATGTATGTGCAAGAAAAAAAATTTAATTTTTTTTGTGATTTTTGGTTTATGCTTTTTATCCATTTTATTTATTAGCACACTCACACAAAGTACTGGCTAAAGTATATATATGATATATACGACACCCCCTATACTTAGCTTGAACGATGCCCTCAGAGTGATCAAAGAGCGATGAAAGGAAGACATAACTTGTGCTTAGTATTGGGAAGTGAAAAGAAAGGCTATACTACAAAGACGAATAAAAGAATGTAATAAATAGAGATCGGTGATCCCCTATACTTAGGATCAAGTAATCTTAAGTATAGAGGTCTGTACACAAGGGGAAAACCAAGGGATGTAATGTACAAAGTCTACCTCCCCTATACTTAGGGTAAAATATCCCTGAGTATAGGAAGCAAAACATAGGTAAAAGAATCAAATAGATAATCACAAATCTGTCAACTCCCCCCCATACTTAGGGTAAAGTACACCATAAGTATATCATAATCATAAGATGAAGATGGGGTGTTAGACCAAAGAATGTGCGATATGGACAACTGGATCTATACAACTGCGAGAGAGAAGTGATAATCAGGCATGAGATGCAAATGATGTGTGTCAAAGACTATATCTCATGCAAAATGAATAAGGGCAACATCAATGATCAATGGATCATGATCTAGGTATGGCTTCAGGTGTTGATCGTTAACTTGAAAGGTAAATTCAGAAGACAACTCGAATATATCGATACTTCCATTTTCATGCACCTTTCGGATAAAGTATGGTCCCTTTCGACTTGCTCTGCAACTTCCATGGAAATAACCATAACATGGCATTAACTAACCATACTATCTGATTCGACTCAAACTGTTTATGGATGATGTGAGAATCGTGCCATATCTTCACTTTCTCCTTATATTGTTGGCTACTTGAAAAGGTTATGTCTCTAAGCTCTTCCAGGGATGCCAACTCTGCTTTCCTCTGATCGTCCATAATCTTGGGATCCAATAATAACTCAGTGACTGTCCATGGTGACTTGTGCTTGACTTCTACATGTAAATGGCATGGCTTGCAATAAATGAGAAGAAAGGGAGATGTTCCCAAAGGTGTCTTGAAGGAAGTCCGATAGTCCTACAAGACCGAATCCAAAAGCTGTGAGCAATCCTTTCGATCTGGACAGATGACTTCTACAATATAGTCTTGATCTCTCTATTCTATACTTCAACAAGACCATTGGGATGAGGGTGATATGGAGTGGAAACTCGATGGTCAATGATGAACTCGTTAGCAAGGACCCTTACCTTGTCGTTGATAAAATGTGTCCCCCTGTCTGATATCAACATTCTAGGAACCCCGAACTGTGAAATGATATTTTTCTTCAAAAATCGACAAATAGTCTTAGCATCTATGGTTCAAGCAAGGATGACGTCAACATAACGACTCACATAATCCACAACAAGCAGAATCCACCTATGATGGAGTCAGTCTTAGAGGAACTAGGTGACTCTATGCGGAAGAGGTGATCATCCACCATATTCTTTACTCCTGGTTTATCCTTGATCTACAAATCAAACTCTTGAAGTAATAGGATCCACCTAAGAAGACGTACCTTCACGTCCTTCTTTTCCATGAGGTACTTCATGGCTATGTGATCAGAGAACACAATGACCTTAGACCCTAAAAGATGTGACCTGCATTTGTCTAAGGTGAACACTACAACAAGCATTTCATTCTCTATGGCAGTACAATTCCGTTGAGCTTGATCGAGTACTTTGCTTGCGTAGTGGACAACATAAGGAATCCCTTCTCTCCTCTATCCTAATATGGCCCCAATGGCAAAGTCTGAAGCATCTATCATGATCTCAAAAGGAAGAGACAAATCTGGGACCTGTGGGATAGGAGCATCCATGATTTCCCCCCTTAAGAGGTTGAAGGCCTCAAGACACCTATGATCTACAATGAACTACGTGTCTTTCCCTAAGATTTCTATTAGCGTTCATGCAATTTTTTAGAAGTCCTTTATGAATCAATGATAAAAACTGATATGCCTAAGGAATGACCGCACTTGTTTCATGTTGGTTGATGGTTTAAGTTTCTTGATAACATCCACCTTGGCAGTATCAACCTCCATTCCCTTCTTGGAGATGACATGCCCCAACACAATGTCCTCTCCAACCATAAAATAGCTCTTTTCCCAAGAGAGCGCCGGATTTACCTCACTACACTTTTTTAGGACTTGATCCAAATGAGATAGACATGTATCAAACAAGTCACCATGGACTGAGAAGTCATCCATGAAGACCTCCATGAAATCACCCACCATCTCGGCAAAATATTACAATCATGCATTGTTGGAAAATCTTCGGTGCATTACATAACCCAAAGTGCATGCATATGAATGCATACATACGGAGTGGACATGTAAAGGTGGTCTTTTTTTGGTCCTCTGGAGCGATGTCTACTTGGTTATAGCCTGAGTACCCATCTAGAAAATAGAAGAATTCTTTCCCCGGAAGTCTCTCTAAGATCTAGTCTATGTTGGCTGAGGGTGATCCTTCTTTGTCGTAGCCTTCAAGCATCTGTAATCCACAAAGACACACTACGACGCGGGTACTCACATCACAATCTCCTCTCCATCCGAGTTGGTGACTGTCTGAAGTCCTGCCTTCTTAAGGACTGCATGAAGTGGTGCCATCCACTTGAAATCATAGATGCGATATATAAACCCCACATCATGCCATTTTTCAATCTCCTTCTTGACTACATCTCGTAAGTTTGGATTCAGCCTACGTTGGAACTCACGAGAGGGTTTAGCACCTTCCTCAAGGTAAATATAGAGTGAGAACAAAGCCGGGTTAATCCCACGACGATCGAACATGCTCCAGCCTATGGCCTTGCAGTTATTTTCAAGAATCTCTAAAAAGTGAGATTCTTGTTCTCTAGTCAAACTAGAACTGATAATGATCGGAAACTTCCAAAGTGGTCCTGCAAGGAAGACATAATTGAGTGTGGTGGGTAATGGTTTTAACTCAGGTAAAGTGTGATCATCAATCCTAAATGTCCCGACTGCAATTATCAAATCAAACGTTAATTTCAACAAATTAACCAAGGTATCTTAGGGTTCTTCAAATGACATCGTTACTGGTGGGAGTGGGATAAGGCGAGGGAGGTAGTTCTGGTACACGCATGAGGATGCGAAGGAGGAACATGAGATAAGAGGCTGGAGGTTGCACAGGTGGTAGGGATGACTCGGGCGGTTGGATCTCGTTGTAGGAGGTGGAGGGAGCGAGTCCTGCGGGGTTCTGTTGGGGGAGATGACGGTGGCACGTGTTGGGCACATGCATAAGGAGGCACTTGACCATCACGTGTGGTGGTGTTATATGTATATATATAGATATAATTTAATATTTTTTTGAAAATAAAGGAAATAAAGAGGTAAAAAGTGAGTGACATGTGACAGCTCTAGGACCTGCCACGTGTCAACTCTTGAAAAACAAAAAGTAAAAAGAAAGATATAAATAAAAAACAAATAGCAAGCGACCTTTGATTGAAACATTTTTCTTCATAAAAGTTGCTCATATCGATGAGATCTACTATTTTCATGAAGAGATCAAGAGAAAAGAGGCCAATCTATGGAAAATGGTATTTTTGGGGTGCTCTATGTACATAGAAGACCATTATTTTGAGATTTTGTAAATTTTGGTGATTTTTAATTTAAGAGAAAAATAGGAAAAATAACGATAAAATACAAGATAAATAATTACGTATTATTTTAGTTTTTTAGATTTTTAATAAATAAGAAAATAGGAGAATAAATAAAGTGGAAAATGGAAAATATTTGTACAGACTTACAAGGGACACTTAGACTTGATCAGTTTCTTTGATTTTAATCTTATTTTTATATTTGGATTTTTATGAGTTTTATTAAAACTTTAATCAAAGAATATAAATGAAAAAATAAATAAAAAGGGTTAATTATGTACATAAACTAATAGCTTGACTATGCTAAAACACAAAATGCGCAAAAGAAGCTCAAAACCTAACTTTCACATGTGAGCTTCGATTTTTACAAACCTGGTCTTATTTGAAGATCTTTGAATGTATATGACTTTAAAAGTAAGTAGACCTAAATCAGGTGCTCTATGTGAAGATATGCACATTTTAGTTTGTCTATTCTGAAATTTGGTTTTTGTTTCACATGCCAATTATTTGAGTTAGTATTTTTTTTGTATTTTTCCTTTAATTTTGTTAGTAATATGTACACAATAAAGGTGGTTGAGGACAATTGAAGTTAGCATGAATTAACTAAAAATGCATGAAGTTAGGTACATTTGTGAAGATGATTATGAATGCAATTATGAGTGTTAAAATGCAGATATTAATTCTTAGTGCATGAATGGTAAAAGTGCATAATAAATGATGAAATGCATCTACTTACTCGGGAATGAAGCTCCATTTTCATCTTTATCTTTTAATGTGATGAATCCGAGATTCATCACTTAGCCGGAGAGAGGCCAAGATCATATGTCAATAAATCTCGTCTACATCTTGTATTCATCCATTTCTACATAATTAAATAAACAAAGACTTCTTAGGTATAAAGGTTGGTATTTACAAACTACATGTTGTTGGATCCAGACATCAATATCACCACTATGACTTTTTTTTAGCCTTACGTTCCTGGATATAGGCATGGGATAGATATCATCTTTTAAATAATTTATCATTTTATCTAACATAACTTTTATACTGATTATTTTGTGGATAATTACTTATATAGGTGCAAATTATATATGAATCTTGTGAGCTTATGCTTGAAAATCCTCTTACTAAATGACCAAAGAATTTCTTAGGAGTTGTTATTATCAAATTACACATCATTTAATATAGACACCAATGCCATCACTCCGACTTTCTTATGAGCTTTACGATCCCAGATGCACTCTTGGGGGTAGATATCATAGTTTAAATTTATCTTTCAATATAATATTATTTTTATATTAGTTATGTTGTGGGCAATTACATATATAGGTGCAAAGTTTATATGAATCATGTCGTCTTCTTGAGGATTAATCCACAATTTGTATTATGATAGAAGCTTTGAGTTGGAGAATGTCATTTGATTACTCGATTAAACAATTCAAAATTTCTAATTGATAGGTACGATGGCATAATATCACCCATGGAATACCTATATGAATGAGCCTTAGCCTCCTTCCCTTCCCATCAACATTATCCACCTCGATAACCATATACAATTCACCGAACCCAAGAACAGTAGGAGGTTGGGGACATCTGCATTCCCCTTCAACATCAAAATGGAGCTAGTAATCGTGATGTTGAACATGTTCTTCTATAAAATGTTGATATGCCTTTAATCCTAACCATATGATCTAGGTTGAAGAACCCTTTATGCACCCCCTCCTACTATACGGTACCCCAACAAGATGGAGGTCTCTCTCCCTAGTGATCAAGCTTGGGAGGAGGGGGGATCTATGAGGGGAGCAAGTGCATTCCCCCCTGCGGGGGATGTGGAGACAGGTGCTCTCGATGAAAATTTTTAGGAAAAGTTCTATTTGTTTCGGATATATGGATCTGTTTATTTCATGGATCCATTTGTACGTGAGTGCTATATAAAACTCCCTAGAGTTAGGGCTCTCTGTATCCTCTGTATTTGTTCTTCTCTCCACATAGTGAAAATCGATTGTCGCCTCTCGAGGACGTAGCTCAGTTATGGGTGAACCTTGTAAATCTATGTGTTTGCGTCTTCCTTGTTTGATCGTGTTTGTATGTGTTTGCTTCACGATCAGCAACAAACAAGTATCAAAGCTTCGAATTCTGTCAGGATCATACAACAAGATGGTGCCGCTCAATCTGAAGATCAACTAGTACACATGGAAGAACGTATTCAGTCTATTATAGATCAAGATGTGTGCCCTTTTGAAGCTATAGGACATCTGGGTGCCGTTGGACCAAGAGCAAGGGAAGGCACTCGAATCCTCTGAGTTGACGATGCAGGAAGGAAAAGCGCACTCGACAATCATGATGTGTATAGAGGACTAGATTATCTCGGAGGTTGTTGATGAGGATTACACAGTCGGTTTATGGTTGAGACTCAAAATTCCATACATGATGAAGTCTCTAACCAACAAGTTGTTCTTAAAGAAATATCTATTCCCTCTCTGCATGCATGAAGGTACATCTCTTAAAGGATATATAGATTTTGTTGATGGATTTAAAAAATGTAGATGTTAAGATTGAAGATGAGGATGTTGCCATGATTTCGTAGGGAAGGGAATCGATAACCTAGAGGGGTTCATGTGAGTCTACATATACGTGTATTTTGGCATATGGATACTGGGAAACAAGACTCCGACACTGCAGGTTTGGTTATGACTCATGAAAGATGTCATATCAATTCTGGCTACATGAAGAAGGGAAAATCAAAGTCCAAGTTGAAGAATTACAATGCTAGGGACATCCAGTTACTACAAGGGACCTGGACATTGGAAGAAGGACGGTCTGAATACCAAAGGGATAGCCACGGTTGCTACCGTGGCTCAGAGAGGCTCATACTATGAACATGATCCGGTTCTCACCATCACAGATTAGAAGACAAAGGATAATACATGATTCTTGATTCATATTCCTCTTATCATATGACTCCCATTGAATATTGGTTCTGCATCTATGACAAAATAGATGGTGGAAACATCATCATGGAAAATGATACGACATAAAATATTGTAGGGATAAGCTCTGTGAAGATCAAGATGCATGATGAAGTCGTAAGGACGGTGACAGAAGTACGCTATGTTCCTGATTTAGGAAGAACCTGGTATCCCTTGGAGTATTGGACTCCAGAGAATACAAGTATAGCGCTGAAGGTGGAGTTATGAAGGTTGCCAAAGCTGAGGTGGTTGTCATCAAGGGAAACAAGCCTAAGAACCTATACATCATGCAGGGTTTATAGTTACAGGTTCTATTGCAGTGGCATCTCAAGTTGTGAGATTAGAGTCAGAATTGTTGCATATGCGTCTGGGACACATGAGTTAGATGTGGATGAATATCCATAATTAGAAGGGTCTCATCGAGAATCTCAAGGGATCTAAGCTGGAGTTCTGTGATCATTGCATCTTGAGAAAATAACATAGAAACAATTCATTAAAGCTATCCACATGATGAAGGAGATTCTCAACTACATCTGTGCTGATTGTTGAATCCCTTCACAGGTCCCATATTTGGGACATGCTAGGTATTTCGTATCTATTATTAATGATTACTCCAGGATGGTGTGGATGTACATGATGAAGCACAAGAACAAGTTATTTCATATCTTCAGGCAGTGGATGATCTTAGAGAACCGAACTTCTAAAAAGGTGAAGCGTCTTCACACATATAATGGGCTAGAGTTCTGTTCAATGAGTAAAGCAATGAGGATGGTGTTGCGATACAATTCACCGTTAGAGATGCACACAAAGTTGCATAATGAATGAATATGCTTCTAAAGAGAGAGCAAGGTGCACGCTCTCAAATGCTAGACTTAATAGAGTGTTTTGGGCTGAAGTTATAAAATAGTTTATTAATTGGTGAATAGGCGTCTCGTAACTTCTATTGGTTATAAAACACCCACAGATGTATGGCATGTTAATCATGCTTTTTATTCTATTTTACAAGTCTTTGGTTGTGCCGCCTATTATCATGTTAATGAAGGATAATTAGAACCAATGACAAAGAAAGAGGTATTTATAGGCTACGGTATAGGAGTACAGGGGAACATAATTTGATCGCCTTCTGAGCATAGAATTATCATTTGCAGGAATGCTACTTTTGATGAGAATTCTATGCTTTACTCGAGTAGTGAGTATCTTGATACATGGACATGTCATGATGTGCCCGAACAGGTGGAGCTCTAACTGACACCAAGTAGTGATCACGCAATTGATCACACCACTCTTGATCAGGATGTTGATAAAAAGTCTGAAGCTGAGCAACCATAGGAGACAACCAAGTGTTGCTACTGATCAACCTCATATAGAGATACATCCATCGTATAGATATGATTTTGAAGACATGGTTGCATTTCCCCTACAAGTTGCGAAGGCGGCATAGTCTCCAAAGCCCTCCGCTTACAAGGAGGTTATAATTAGGATAGAGTCTAGGCAGTGGATTGTTGCAAGTAGGTAACTTACCTACTTCACATTTTATTTTTTGCATTTTTTTTATTTTTTCAAAAATGCCACCTTGGATTTTCATAATTATATCCCTCTAATATGTCATTTAAATTTCGTCAGAAACAGAGACTTCTACGGCCTCCATCCAGACAATCATTTTATAACGGTCACAGATTTGCTGTATTTTACATGTTCTGGATGAAGGCCGTAAGAGTCTCCATTTCTGATGAAATTTGAATGGCATATTAGAGGGATATAATTATGAAAATCCACGGTGGCATTTTTCAAAAAAATAAAAAATTGCAAAAATTGGATGTGAAGTAGGTAAGGTTGCCTACTTCACAAAGTAGGCTCCCTTCCCCCCCCCCCTCTCTCTCTCTCTCTATATATATATATATATGAGTGATCCTATGAGAGCAAAAAGTTGTGAGAGCATGAGAGGATTTGGACCACATGATTCTGTTTTCTCTCTCCTGGTCTTCTCTCTCCTAGGTGAATCATGTGGTCCAGAATCAATCCTCTCATGCTCTCACAACTTTTTGCTCTCATAGGATCACTCATTGAAAAACGAAGAGACGAGAGCCACTAAATAATGGTCTGACAGGTCACACTCACCGTGAGGCGACTACTCAAGCCTTCACGTTGATCAACAATTAACTCACACAATCAATCAAGCAATCAAGAGCAAGGATTAAAATTTATTATACCCTACTAAGAATGTATAATGGCAAGCAAGTAAGGGTCGAACACAGGAAGCAATCAGAGTAAAGCAGACTAAGTGTAAGTCAAATGCCTTATGTCATGGATACTTCTTAACCAAT
This sequence comes from Ottelia alismoides, assembly GCA_037367405.1. Lineage (NCBI taxonomy): Eukaryota > Viridiplantae > Streptophyta > Magnoliopsida > Alismatales > Hydrocharitaceae > Ottelia > Ottelia alismoides. Next base: position 259,323 of record JAZKJV010002700.1, read on the forward strand.
ATGGATTTTTTGTGGGTTTTTTATTTGTATTTTTTTATTGAATTTTTGATATTCTATTTTTATATTTTGATTTTTAATTTCTACTTTTTATGTTTTATATTTTTTTGGTATTTGCTTTTTCTTTTAAATAGATTATATATACAAAGCAAGGGAGAGAGTGATGAAGCATTTATACAAATAAGAACAAATAAGAAAAAATTAGGAAATACAATACTTTTGGGCTTTTTATATTTTTCTAATGTTTTTGTGATTTTTCTAAATTTTTCCTAATTTTTTGGTATTTTTAAAGGTAAAAATACTAGAAAACAGTGAACTAAGTTGTTGATCGAAATTAAAATGAGGATGAAAAATATCAAACAGTATCCAAAATTCCTCAAATTAGTTTTAAAATAAAGGTAATAGAATAGGGGAAATTCAGCAACTGAAATAAGATTTTTATATTTTTGTGGAATTTTCAATACTTTTATGAAGGTTTTAGGGGTTTTGTAATTTTTAGGAATTGTCTTTTGTATTTTTTAGAGATTTTTGGTCTGGAGCTAAAAGGTTTGCAAACACACAAAATATATTTTTTTTGGAAAAGTTTTCAAAAACATTTTATAATTTTTACGTATTTTTAATGCAAACAGTACTGAAAATGTAAGTTTTTAAATTTTTATAAATAATAAAATGCAATAAACATGCAAAATAAAAATATGACGAGGAAGAGCTATCAAACAAGAACTTAACTTGATTTTTTGATGATTTTTAGGAATTCAAAGACACATGAAATAAATAGAGACTACAAAGAGAAACTACACTACTAGCAAGGGCATATATGTAAATAAGCAGAGTTCCGAGGGTCACAGTGCAATTCTTCTCAAAAATATACAACTATATCACAAAAGGTTTGGATTAAATATAAATAGCCAAACCTGTAGGGTGTTCCTGCAAATAACCCCCCACCGCGCGTGTTTTGCAGGCGCCTGGGAAGAACCTGAAGGTAATTCACAAAAGAACGGGGGCTAACATGCAATTTTTCCAAAACTAGTACACTTAATTAAAAAGTTCTTGGCATGAAATGAAATAAAGAAACCCCAGGGGGGTCCTTGCAAAAAGCCCAATCCCCTCACGCGCACAGGCACGTGAGGTGACGTGGTAGAGGACCTGAGCGTAAATACTGAAAGTTGGAGGGTGTTTCTGCAATTATTACTAAAAGATAAAGTGGCAAATAAAAGTTTGGAGTCTAATTAATAAGTACAAAAATGGCTGGGGATAACATGCAAAATACCTAGCAGAGCGCGATCTGACGGTTGATGGGACTTCACTTGAACACGTGTCAATCGCTGAAGCGCCGATACCTTTTCACAATCGAACGGTCGAGATTAGATGATCCACGAGGATATGATGGCTGCGAATGATGATGATCCAACAACTGCTGTAACTCGGGAAGAACTCGGCCAAATCCGACGGTGAAGGGCCAAGGAGGAGGAACCGGGAAGAACCTCCGGTGAGGCTTCCTTCCCCGATCTCGATCTCGGTCTCCGGCGCTCCTTTCAACTCCAAAATGGCTGGGGTACCTTCCTGTTTTTGTCCACTACATGCTGAAGGCTCCAAAAATCTCCGACGGTGGTCGGAGCTCGCGCGAGGAGGCAACGGAGCTGAAGCTCCCAGGTACCTCCGGCGAGTCGCAAAATGAGCCCCGGGCTCAAGTCCGTGCTTCAAATCTGCAGGAGAAATGTGAAGGAGTCGAGGGAAAGTTGCCTGGACTGCACGGAGGGTGGAAACCACTCGGTGGGTGCATGGAGCGAACTCGACGTTTGGCCGGAGAAATGCGATGCCGGCCAAGGCGAGCTTCAAGGGATTCGAAGATGATTTGGCGATGGAGAATGGAGAATGAAACACGGAGATGTTTTCTGGCTATTATAAGAATGAAATAAGCAGTAGAGCAAAAGGGGGAAAACCTCACCAAGGTGGCCCTGGAGGCGAGCTCCGGCGAGACCTTCGGCGAAGGGATCGGCCTCGATTCGACGTTTCCGGCTCCAACCCAAAGGTGTGTTCTCTTCCTGCTGTCACCAGGAAGGAGGCTTAAACCCTAGGACTAAGGATGGAAGACGGAAGAGTGATCAAAAGTGAAAGGAAGTCGGGGGGTGGTTTTTGAAGAGTTGACGGTCGTGGTGCTGGGGCTCCAAAGAACGAGGCGTAGCAGCGATGCCCCGCCCAAGAAAATCATGGGGTGTGTATGGTGGTCAATCGAGGAGCAAAAGTTGTTCAGAACGCATCATGGAAAGATGCAAGATGCGCCCTGCAAAATTAGTCAAAATCGAGGCAAAATAGTTCTGACACACATCAGAAGAGAGGGTCAGACAGTTGTCCGGAGGTGAACTGTCCAAGCATCCCGGTCGGTCCACGTGGGCCAACCAGGATAAACCTCTAGAAAAAAGATTTGAAAATTCAATTAAAAATAATAAACGATTTTATTAATTTTTGGTTATTAAATAAAAATGTTTGTTATTTTATAAATTAATTTATTGTGATTTTTATTTATTTTTTGAGGTATTCTTTTACAAGTTACCTTTTGTAGGCTATAGTCGTACATTTATCTATATAATTTAATATTTTATTTTTTTATTTTGTGTATTTGATTTTATTTATTTTGTTTATTATTTTATATATTTATAAAATATTTTTATACACTTAAATATATTTTTATTTTATTTTTCTGATGTGTTTTATACACTTAATAAAATATAAGTAGTAATTATATAGGTATTATACGTAGGTATTGTAATACAAGTATTTTATTCTTGTGTTTTATTCTTGTTTTAATGTACATATATGTTGTAAAGATTATTTTAAAAAATATAAAAAATGTAAAATTATAAAAATATGAATAAATAATAAAATGAATATTTTAATCTGTACAAGTATACTAGTGGAGTCCAAAACTCAACTTTCAAACCGTAACTCCGAAAAATACGAAACTACCTTAAATAGCTTATTTGAAATTATATACAATTAAAGGTGAGTTTGGTACATTTCGAGTTTTTATTTACAGGATACGGGTCTGGGAAGTTGGAATTCTGGAATCTTATTCAGATCATAACTTTTTATCTGTACATTATTTTTAAGTGAAATTAATTTTGTATTTTTCTTTATTTAATTATCTACAAATTTCATGTACAAAGTTTCTTTATTTCCAGTGTAAAAATTGGAACCAAAAATAGGTCCTAAAATGAATAAATAATGGATAAAATAAAAGTTGTTTTTATTGTATTTTGGCCCTTATCTCCCCCTACTTCATTCCTTGTCGATCTAGTCATCGAGATGCCTAGATCTCAGGGTTTCGAGTCATAAAATATTTACAATATTTTATTCTTTTTCTTTTCTTTTCTTTTCTTTATTCTATAATTTTGGCTTTAAAAACCGCATTTTATACACTATTTACATAATGATGCATGAATGCTAAAATGCCTAAATTAACAGTATTTACACGCATTTACTAGGGTTTTTAAGGCCAACATGATAGAATAAAGATGATGAAACGCGGATTCATCATCCCCCTATACTTGCCTTTGCTAGTCCCTAGCAAACACTTATGCAATAAGTGGAGAAAAGAAAAACTAAAAAAAGAAAAAGAAGAAAATTGGATTCTGATTGATAATCAAACTTGTTTTCACAAAATAAGTTTGGAGCTTTAGTCAGACCCTCGGAATTTTTGTGCGGGCGAAACCTTAATGAGAACCAGATTTGAAATCCAACAACCTTCGAGAATCCCAAAACTTTGCTCAAGTCTCGTCAATAGCCAGGTCAGAAATACTTCAACTCATACGCAAACACTTTTGACTAGAAATCTGAGTCGTACAATGTAAGTGATGGTGGCTCTCCCCAACTAGAATGACAAAGAGACTGACTTCTCCAATATGACAACCCAATGATTACCCAATCCAAAAACTCATTCCTCTAGGAGCAGGTTATTCCCTTCTAAGTTTAAGTGGCAACCATCTCAAGAGGAGGGGATGAAGAGAAGAATGGACAGTAGCCAGTGTAAATACCTATCCTAGACTGCAAGACCAATGTAGTCAAGTCATCCAGCTGCAGGCTCGGATGATTTGACTTTGAAGCTCAAGCTTGCTTATTGACTATACACATATGTACACTCCGGCAAGTATTTTCATTTTTGTACAAGCATGTCCACTTTTTTTGGAGTTTCTGCTTTTTGCTTTTTTTTGAATACTATATACAACATCATTTACATGGGGAGTTTTTCCTCTTGAGCCAGTAGACTGTCCCTCTTTTGAAGCTTTATTGCAACCCACAATCTCCTGTCCTCGAAACTCATCATTACTGAATGGGTTGGGATGCACTTCCCTCCCTAGAGGAGGACAAGTATTTCCACCCGTGTGCATCTCAAACCGGCAAATCCAACCCCCTCACCACTCCAACCGAGTTGAGCCAAGTGAAAGGTGCAGGTGTCCAAGTTAGGTCATTATCAACAAGAGTCGTACGTGTGCTCCGAAATACTCTACTTAAGTAGTCAAGAATCTATTGAACCAAGTCTCGTGATCCTCAAAGAATTAAGTCAACTAGACCTGAAGTACCTCAATTCCAGCTCTTATAAGGTTCCTGTTAATTAGGTAGATTTAATGTCCATCCAAGCTCCAATCTTCGGATTTTACTTAGACTTGTTCAACTATCAAACTTAATCCGAAAAATGCTCATGCTATGCAAATGCTATGCAGAAAATATTTTTGTGATGCAATTTCCAAAGGTTTTGAACTTTTTATGGATTTTTGAAAAGATGATGCATATGCACTTTTTGTATTTTTCAAAGAGATTTTTCAAGTGTTTTTGGATTTTAATTTTGCAAACGTTTTTTGGATTTTTTTAAAACAAAAGGGTTTTGGCCAAAAACTAGGTACAAATATTTACACAGGGATGCATCTTATATTTACAAGAAGTGGATTTTAAGAATTTACAAGGGTAAGTGGTCAATTTTATAGGTATATATATAATGGTTTTTATGTAAGTATTCCTCAAACTTATTTGACAAGGGTTTTTCAAACAATTTTGAAAACTATAGTCCAAAATAATTTTTACAAACACTCTTTATAAACATGTACACACATTTGAAAATCATTTTGCAAATAGGTTTTTCAAATATTTTTGCAACTATTTTTCAAACCATTTGCAAATCATTTTTCAAACTTTTTATTTCACACAAAGAAAATAATCTTACAACAAAAAAGTTTTTACAAAGGTTGAAAACATGTAAAAAATGTTTTCCAAATAGTTTTCAACAGATTTTTCACAAGGATTTTCAAACTATTTTTCAAATATTTTGTAAAAAATATTTTCACCTGATTTATTAATCAGTAAGTACAAAAAGTATTTGAGGAATGATCACATCTTTTTATTAAGGTTTTTAATGTATTTTATAAGTATAATTAGCCATAGTTATTAGTAAAATACGAAAGTACGAGTTATGGCTAAAGTATATACGCACTATATACGACCCTTCTATACTTAGCTTGAGCTATGCCCTCATTAATCAGAGAGAAAAGAGAAGATATAACTCGTACTGAGTATAAAAAAGTCTAATGAATAGATGAATAAAGGACTAATGAACGAATTAGAAGTTGTCCGCCCCCCTATACTTAGGATCAAATAATCCTAAGTATAGCAGACTGTACACAAAGCAGGGAGGATCAAGGGTGTGAATGAACAAATCGTACTCGGACTGTCTCCTCCTATACTTACGGTAAGATATCCTTAAGTATAGACAAGAAGAGGAGCCAATGGAGAGGATCAAAGAATAGAAGATCTCGGGGTGCTCACCCCCATATACTGAGGACAAAGTACGTCCTAAGTATAGAATACTGACAAAAAGGGGCGACACCTTTTCGGATGGATAAAGAAGATAGAATAGGAAAAGAAGAAAAGAAGAAAAGAAGAAAAGAGATGAAAGTGGATATGGACAAATTGGGATGTGCATCCCACTACACTTAGGATAAGGTACATCCTAAGTGTAGCAGTGATGAAAGGGATGACATCATATCGGTAGATGAAAATAGGAGAGAAGGAAAACAAGAAAGGAAGAAAAGAAGAAAATTCATTCAAAAATATTTTGCTCTGCTTTGCCTTCCTCTGACGTTTCGGAAATATTCGGCTCATCTCTGTAGATTATTTGAACGGAGTCAATGACAGATATGAATGTATCATGTTCAAGGTAAGGCTTCAGAAGTTGTCCATTGACTATAAATGGCTGTGCGTCAGCTGACAAGTTAGATATCAATACACTTCTGTTGTCACGCACATGTCTAACCATAAACGGCCCAGTCCATTTGCTCTTCAATTTGCCTGGAAAGATCTTTAATTTTGCATCAAACAACCATACCTTTTGACCCTAATCGAAGGACTTGCGGTGGATATGCTTGTCATGTCATGTTTTGACCTTTTCCTTGTACATCAGACTGTTGTCGTATGCATAATATCTGAATTTCAATAATCTGTTCAGATCCAGTTTCCTATTCTTCCATGCTTGCTCGGAATCCAAATTACATATGTTAATGGCCCATAAAGATTTATGAATTATTTCAGCGGGCAGATGACATGGCTTGCCATACACAAGGCGGTAGGGAGACATTCCAAAGGGTGACTTGTACACTGTTCTGTAAGCCCAAAGAACTGAATCAAGCAGTTGAGACTAGTTCTTGCGATCCAGACGCACAAGCTTTTGTAGAATTGTCTTGATCTCCCTGTTTGAACATTCAGCTAAGCCATTAGACTGCGGGTGGTAGGGTGAAGCAACACGATGTTCAATGTAGAATTCCTAGGTCAGCTTCTTCACCTCTCTGTTTATGAAATGACTACCCCCGTCTGATATGAGAATCTTGGGGATCCCGAACCGTGCTATGATGTGATCTCTCAAGAATCGACAGACAGTACTACTGTCGGTCGTTCGGGAGGGAATAGCCTCCACCCAACGACTTACATAGTCGACAGCAAGCAGAATATATTCATAGCCCTGGCTGTTGGGAAATTGGCCCATAAAGTCAATGCCCCATGCATCGAAAACGTCTGATATCTGAATGAATTTCAGATGCATTGTATCTCTCATTCCTATGGTTCCGCCCATCTTCTGACAGTCAGTGCAGCATTTGACATAATCATCTGCAACTTTGAATAGGGAAGGCCACTAGAGGCCACTTTGAAGAACTTTTGCTGCCGTTCGTCTACCTGAATGATGTCCTCCAGAATCTTGGTCATGACATAAGGTGAGGACACTTAGAACTTCCTCCGGAGGAATGCACCTTCTCCAGATGCAGTCTGCCCCCTCACGAAATAAATATGGATCCTCCCACTGGTAGAAATAGATTTTAGACAAGAATCTGTCTATTTTCGACTTCGGCCAATACTGTGGGATCTTCTTGTTTACTAGATAATTCACGATGTCTGCATACCATGGAAGCGAGGTGACAGAAAGAATTGCCTCATCCGGAAAGGTCTCTGTAATTGGTTGCAGGCTCAGCTCAGGAGATTCCGGCTCAGGAAGTCTTGATAGATGATCGGCCACCACATTCTTTACTCCCGGTTTATCTCTAATTTCCATGTCAAATCCCTCGAGGAGAAGGATCCACCGAATATGACGTGGTTCGGCATCCTTCTTCTGTAGTAAATACCGAATGGTCGAATGATCAGTGTAAACAATCACTTTGGATTCAAGGAGGTAAGATCTGAACTTTTCCAAGGAAAAAACTACCGCTAGCAGCTCCTTTTCGGTGACAGTGTAGTTTCGTTGAGCTTCATCGAGCGTTCATCTAGCGTAGTGAATCGCAAACGGTACATTATCTTTCCTTTGTCCGAGTACATCCCCAATGTCATAATTTGATGCATCGGTCATTATCTCAAAAGGATAAGTCCAAATCGGTGGCTACAGGACAGGGGCCTGTGTGATGAGCTCTTTCAGTTGATTAAAGGCTAGGAGTACACGGTCGTCCACAATGAATTCATTCTCCTTGCCGAGAAACTCAGTCAAAGGTTTGGCCAATTTGCTGAAATCCTTGATGAATCGTCGGTAAAAACCGACATGGCCTAAAAATGACCTGACTTGCTTGATTGTTGTAGGTGGCTCTAGTTTGGAAATGACCTCCACCTTGGTTGGATCAACTTCCATGCCACGTTTTGAAACTACGTGACCCAGCACGATTCCTTGTTTCACCATGAAGTTTCTCTTCTCCCACGAGAGCACAAGATTCACTTCGCAGGACCTCCGCAAGACTCTGTCTAAATAATCTAGGCATTGATCGAATGAATCCCCGTAGACCGAGAAATGTGGCTGGGGCGTTGCAAAACCCGAACGGCATTCGTCTGAAGGCATATGTACCAAAAGGACAGGTGAACGTAGTCTTCTCTTGATTTTCAGGAGCAATATCAACTTGATTGTATCCAAAATATCCATTCAAGAAGCAGAAGTATTCCTTCGCGGCCAATCTCTCCAAGATCTGGTCGATGAAGGGTAAAGGAAAGTGGTCCTTCTTGGTGGGAGGTTAAGTCTTCAGTAGTCCACGTATACTCGCCAAGAGGTGGGTACTCTGGTTGCGATCTCCTCTCCTTTGTCATTTTTCACAATGGTGATCCCTGATTTCTTAGGCACCACATGCAGAGGGCTCACCCATTTGCTGTCGGAGATGGGATAAATGAATCGCGCATCACACCATTTCTGAATCTCCTTCATAACAACCTCTCGCAGATTAGGATTTAATCTTCTTTGAAGTTCTCGAGAGGGCTTGCAATCTTCTTCCAGAAAAATGCGATGCGAGCACAGCAATGGATTGATCCCATGGAGATCCGCGGTTCGCCAGCCTATCGCCTTGCGGTTGCGTTCAAGAACCTCCATCAGACGAGATTCTTGGTCTTCGGTCAGGTGTGCATTAAAATGACCTGGTACATGTTTGGTTCTCCCGCAAGAAAGGCATATTTCATGTTGGAGGGTAAGTGTTTCAACTCTGGTGGGGTCGGAGCTGCTTCAGCAATGATTTCAGCTATTAGTTCTGGTGGAGGTTCTTTCATCTATTCGGTGTCCACCAAAATCTGTTCTGCCTCTTCACTCAGATTTTGACAGAATGCCTCGATAATTTCTTCTTCATTACAATATTCTTCAACAACTTGCTCTTGTTTTTGAAGGCACATCACCCCCACGGCAGCCTCATGCAGCACATCAATGAACACCTCTTCCTGATCGATAAGGGAAAACTCGACTGCGGTCTCTAATCCCTCCTCAGGGTAGAGGAGTTCATGGATCTCATTGTCATCCAAGAATAAGTTGGTATCTTGAATTTCTGCCAGAAAGTTGCAGTCATCCGAATACTCAATCTCCCTTGCACATGATTCAGATGTTCGTTCTGCTGGTGCTTCATCAGGCAGGGTCTTCACTTTAACTATTTCGTTGCCAGCGCCAAAAATGATTTCTCCAGTCCCATAATTCACTACTGCGTTTGACGTCCGCAAGAATGGTCTTCCAAGTATGATTGGGGTAAGGAGCAATGGAGCGGGGACATCCATATCTAGTACCACAAAATCGGTCGGGAACTGCTTTCCCTGAACCGTGACTATCACGTCCTCCAACAGGCCCCTAGGCCGCTTAACTGACTTTTCTGCGAACTACAGAATCATCTTTGTAGGCTTGAGCGGTCCTAGACTGAACTCTGAAAGCATTGATGCTGGCATCAAGTTGACAGAAAACCCACTGTCAAGAAGTGTCCGTTCAAATTCCTGATTAAACATCTAACAACGCACAAGAGGTGCTCCCATATTTAGCTTTTTATCCGGGAGGTTGCTGATGGCATTAACTATGGCCATTTTAAGGATATGCTTTTCGGACTTGCCACCTTTGTTTCTGGAGTTATGAGGGTAAGGCCTGCGCTTGGTTGTACATGCATCTTTCAATCCTTTCTTAACGGCTAACATGTACTCAATAGCTTTCATCAATGGCATGTTTAATACCAAATTCTGAATAATTTCTATGATAGCAGGATCAGACAAAGCATTTTTCAAAATTTTCATTTTTTGTGTTTTTTCATTACTTCTGGAAAAGTAATATTTACAAACTCTTCACCAATGTCATTCAAAGTATTGTCCATATGATTTTTACAGGCAGATGGCAAAAAGGAATAGAACCATCTACAAGATGTGGACCCAAAACGGCATGTTCGGCTTTAGGTTCTGACGTTGGACTCGCTACAGGTGCAGGATTCTTTCTGACCGTAGCTGGCTCTGTAGCAGATGCAGACGTCTCCAATGCTGACCTGTCTCCATCGGGGCTGCGACTATCTTTTTGTATTTTGTTGTTTTCTTCATTTTTTTGTGATTTTCTGGTTGGTGGTGCTGCTCCAAAAATGCTTTGTGGCCCTAGCATTGGCATGGTTGACGATTCACCGTCAGATGCAAGATGCTTTCCCTTCGCATTAGCTGATGGTTGGAGTGTCCTACCGCTCCTGAGAGTATCAGTATTAGATAAAAAATAATTTAATTCACCTGAATCAGATTGGACACTGCCGACTACCTGCTCTTTGCATCGGAAGTTGTTCCGATTTGCATCGACTTGAGCAGGGATGGCTGTTTTTGGAGCCGTCAAGTCGTCGATCTTTTGGTTCATCTCAGCCATATTTTTCATCAACTGTTCGAGGCATGACAGGGCTGGATTAACCGGTAAAATCTCAGAAGAATTCCCCTGCTGGGGCCTAGAGTGCTGGTATGACAGCCGAGACTACGACTGATAACCCTGAGAGAATTGGTGAGGAGGAGGGTTGGAGGAATATTATGAGTGAGTTCTGGTGATATGTAGCAGCCGATTGCTGATGATATCCTTGTCCGCGGTATCCGGACTGCTGAGGACCATGCTGGTAATTCTGCCTCCAGGTGTTTCCCTAAGACGGAGGCGAATAGTGATATGAGGGCTGGAAGGGTCTCCCGCCCTGCTGCTGCTAGTGATAGGACCTGTTTCCCATGTTCTGACCCCGAGAGTGTCCCGGAGGACGGGTCAGCTGCGCTTCATTATTCCATACACCGTTGATTTCCTAGATCATCGGTGGGGGTGGAGAGAACAGCTTGGGGTAGGCTAGCTGGAACTCTGGCTGATATACAACCATCTGGGTCTGTGACTGCGGGGGTTGCTCCGGAACCTGCATGTAGTATACGTGATGTATAGGCTGGGGCTGTGGTGGCGTTTGATGAGCCGAAAAACCACGAGCGACTAAGCGAGATAAATAACTCAGGTCGTTGCGACTTCAATCACTCGCAAATCGGACTCAACAAGAAAATATAAGACCACCGAAATAGAGATAATCAAACAATAAAATCAAGAGCGGTCTTCGCTACTTTTATTAACCTGGTATTGCGAGCAGGGTCGAACTCAAGGAGCACGGGATGGCCTTGCGGCCTACGAAGTAGTCAGAGTCGAAAAATAAAGAAGAAAATGTTTTTGGTGGATTTTTAATTATTTTTAATTTTTTTGTATTTTTGATTTTATAAGGAAATGTAAAAACAAGCAATTTCAACAATTATTAAAAACACTAAAAAATGCACAGAAAATTCCACTAAAAATGTTTTTATGTTTTTTACGTTTTTAAGTGTTTTTGGTGATTTTTTGACAATTTTTAAATTTTTATTTAATTTTATAAAAATCAAGAAAGAGGATAAATATGGGCTACTGTGCATCCAGACTTGAAAGATCAATTAAAAATACGAAATTGATCTATAAAAGTCTGGAGGCAATTTTTATGCAAAATATAGACAAAAACTAAACCACAGAAAAAGAGTTTGCAATTTTTTATTTTTATAGAATTTTCAGTGATTTTTATAAGATTTTTAGGTTTTTTCATTTTTTATGGGATTTATAAATCCAAATAGCACAAAAATTTGAAAGAAGCTAAAATACACTAAAACTAACTATCCCTAATTTTTTAGAATTTTTAAAGAAGTTTTTATATTTTTCTTTGATTTTTTTTCAAACAGTAACAAAAATGTGTATTTTTGATTTTTTTAAAAATAATAAAAAGACTAAAAAATGTCCCAAAAATCTAGGGAAATTTTTACACAATGGTAGGAGCCACGTGTCCAAATTTCACCTAATTTGTATTTAATTTGATATTTTTTTAATAAAAATAGGGCACACAGCTCACAGGGACCTAAATGCAAAGAAATATAGTTCCAAGGGCCAAACAGTAACTAAAACAGAAAGTTCAGGGGCCCTTATGCAAAAAGTCCGCAAAAGCACGCGCAAGGCACATGAATCAGATAGAGGAGTATGTATGTCATTCCGATTTATAAAAGATCAATCAATAACACACAGGAAACAGACTAAAAGTGCAAATATATCAAAACCTCACGTATCGATGCACGTGGCTTACATAAACAAGGACTAAATGCAAATACAAGAAATATAGAGGTCTAAACTGCAATTTATCCTAATTAAAAATAATGTACAAAAATATTTACAGGACTAAATAGTAAAAACAAATGGATAGGGCCTAAGGGAAATTACCCCTTTATTAAGATCGGATGGACAAGGAAGCGCCACGTGGAGATCGGACGGTGTCTGAAGGTGCACGCCTCTTCGCTAGATCAACGGACTGGATCAGCTCCTCGGATAGATCGACGACTAGGGATGCTCCGCAGATGAATGGTTGAGATTGGATCTGACAGAGGAGGTGCGATCAAACAGTAACTGGACAACCTCCAAGAACACTTCACCGGCGAAGTTCGCCGGCCCAATGCGCGCGGTGGAGGCGTCCTCTGGAGTTGTTGAGGTGTGGAAGAGATCGCCTAGGCTGGTCCACAGCTAATGGGGACCTCCGATGAGGCCGGGGACCACCGGAGTGTCCCGGCGACGCCGGAGGAGCTAAGCTCCTGTGCTCGAATGACTCGACCCCCAGATGGGGACCTTTGACATGCAAAACGGCACAGAACAACTCCTAGGTCGAGGGCAAATTGCCTCGACCCGTTAGTGGGCGAAGGGGGGGTCGGAATGGGGCGGAGCGGAGACCTCTGGTGAAGTGACGATGATGGAGGTCCTCTTCTTGGTTCCGGGGCGAACCAAGGTGATCGGATGGGTGAAGAAGGTGGGTAGAAGTCTCGTGAGTGTGAATCGATAGTCGGATGGGCGGATAGATGATCGTATCGATGGGAATCGACCGGCGAAGGCCGGCGGCGCAATTGGTTGTAAATGGAAATTAGGCTAATCTAGAAGGTATCGAAGATACCTGATGGATGAGGTCGAGTAGGCTAAATCTGTCGGAGCTCCTAGGGTCTTTGCCTCAAGGATTCGTTAGTATCCGAGGCTCGGCGCACCTCGCGGCGGCGCACGGCGAAAAAGTTTGCCGGATCAGTGGCTGGGGACACCTCCTTCTCACTGCGACACGGCCCTCGGCTAGTTGTCACTCTAGGGAAGGTAGTGGAGGTCCTGGGATGGAAGGGTGGAGCCAAAGATGGCGTGAATTGTGTGGCAGAGGAGAACCTTTATAGTGCCAGTGTCCGGGAAGATGGGAGTCGGGCGTGCTCGGTGAAGCACGGACCCTTAGGCAGCTGATCGGGCGAGGATCTCGGATCAACAAGGGTTAAATGGCGCCCGAGGTTTGGATAAATGGAGGTCGGATCGAGTCAGCAAAAAATCGAAGAAGTCGGGTTAAAACCCGATCCGCCTGGAATGGGGTCCGCGGGGGAGAGTTCATCGGGGGTCAACAATCCCCCGTGGACCAATGAAATAAATCCATTAATAATTATTTAGAAATTCAATTAAAAATAGTAGATTATTTTATTTTAAAATTTTTTCAACATGAAAAATGTTTGTTTATTTTCAAAGTAATTTTTTGTGATTTTTATTTATTTTTTTCAAAAATAAATAACGTATTTACATTATATTATTAGTATATATAGGTATATATACATATGTATTTTTTATTTTTATTTTTCGTTGTTTATTTTATATAATTATTCCAATTTTATATTTTATTTATTTACAACATAAAATTTTGAATAATAGGGTACTTTTATTTTATTTTTATGAGTTATTTACATGGGTTAAATAAATAGGCTTATATATATGTACATGGTATATATACAAGGGGGAAAGAGATTTCTATTTTATTTTTATTCTTCTGATTTTTCTTTTAGTTTTATTTTTTACAAAGATGTACAAAATGTGAGAAACACTTTTTAATTTTTATTTTGAGGAAAATAAATTTATTTAAATACATAGGATTATATACACACATAATCGACCTTATCTCCCTCTACTTGGGTTCTTTTGCGGTCAGGCCCATGGTGGGCCCTCCCTTGGGATTAGGTCACTCAATATTTACTCTAAATATTTCCCTCTTTTTCTTGTCTTTCTTTATTCCTTTATTTTGACACAAAAACATGCTAATTATGCATATTTACAAGATGCATGTATTTTGGCAATTTATGATATTTACACATATTTACAAGGTATTTTGCTCAAGATCTAGCTAAAATAAAGGAATAAAGAGTGATGAATTGGGATTCATCATCCCCCTATACTTTACTTTTGCTAGTCCCTTAGCAAACACTTATTTGAAAAAGAAGTGTAAAAGAGAAAGAAAAAGAAAAGGAGGCGAAATCAAGGTTGATTATTAAACTTTCTTTCATTAAATTGAAATAAGGAGCTCGGTCAGACCTTTGGATTATTAATTTGTCGGAAACTTATTTAGACTTAAGCTTAAAACTTAACAGCCTCTAAGTTCCACCAATCTATGGTCAAGACTCCTCAATAAACAAGATCATAACAAGTCTACATACACAAACTCTAATGACCATGAATCTTTCCTTGTACGGTGTAAGTTATATGTAGCTCCCCACCTCAGAGGTAACAAAGAAACAACCTCCCTCAACCCGGTAACTCTAATGCCTCGGTCTAGCAACTCTTTCCTCGAGAAGAGGGATATTCCCTTCTAAGTTCAAGTGCAACCGGCTCAAGAAGACGTGGAAGAAGAGAATGAACCATGGCCAGTGTAGCCATGTATCCTTGGGAGCTCTAACCAGTGTAGCTGAGTCTCCCGCTGCAAGCTTCATGAGATGGAACATGGATATCAAGCTTTGCTTATTTGACTATATACACTATGGTGGGATTATTAAATTTTCAATCCAACCCACCACTTTTTTGGAGTTCTTTTCGTTTTGCACATTTTTTTGATGTGCATCTGTACAACATATCTACATGGTGCATCATATATACAAGGAGTTTTTCCTCTTGAGCCAGTAGACTATCCCTCTTTTGAAGCTTTATTGCAACCCACGGCTTCTGTCTTTAGACTTCATAACCACCAGACCAAGTTGAGACGCACTTCCTTCACTATAAGAAGAAGAGAGGTTCCGCCTAGAAGTACTACCCTCATATGCAACCCCAAGCCAAAGGAAACTGCCTCCTCACCACCTCATCCATGGAGAGCTATGTGTAAAGTGCTGGTGCAAGTAAAGCCATTGTCTCTGAGAGTCATGTGTGTGTTGTTAAGTGCTCTACTTAGGCTCATCAAGATGACATATGCTCATAGCCTAGTGGACTCAAAGAATTAAGTCCCAATGGACCTGAAAAGTCTCAATCCTTAGCCATATAAGGTTCCTCTTATTATTAGGTGGATTAAGGTCTTAACCAAGCTCCATTTGTTAATTTAATTCCAGGCCAGTTTAAATGTCAACTATGATCTAGAAAAACTGTAAAAGTATTTACAAAGATGCTATTCACAAAGATGCAATTTACAAATATTTACACATTTGCAAAATTTTTGAAAAATGTTTGAAAACATGGATGTATGCATGAATGCGATGTTTTGAAAAATATTTACAAAAATTTACACAAGGTTTTGCAATTTTTTTGTGTTTTGAACATTTTACAAAAATTTTGTACTATATTCATAAATTTTGATATGAAAATATTTACAAGCTATTTACACAAAAAGATTTTACAATCTTTTGTACAAAATAATTTTTATACATAAATAGGTATGTGCAAGATGGATTTTATTTACAAGGGAAATTTTAAAATTTTTATGGATTTTTAGCCATTTTTATTTATTAACACACTCACACAAAGTACGCGTTATGGCTAAAGTATATATGACATATATACACACCCCCCTATACTTAGCTCGAACGATGTCCTCAGAGTGATCAAGAGCGATGAAGAAGACATAACTCGTGCTTAGTATAGGGAAGTGAAAAGGAATGGTATATACAAAGACGAATCAAAGAATAGAACGAAGAGGACTCGATATTTCCCCCTATACTTAGGATCAAGTAATCCTAAGTATAGCAAGCTGTACATGAAGGGAAATCCAAGTGGAAGGATGTACAGAGTCTACCCCCCTATACTTAGGGTGAAATATCCCTAAGTATAGGCAGCAAAACAAGGGTAGAAAGAATCAATAGAATACCCTAAGATCCTATATCCCCCCTATACTTAGGGTAAAGTACACCCTAAGTATAGCATAATCATAAGATGAGAAAAGGGATGTGGGACTAAAGAATAGAGTGATATGGACAAACTGGATCTATACAAATCGGAAGAACAGTGATAATCAGGCGTGAGATGCAATAGATGTGAGTCAAGAGACCACATCTCACGCAAAGTAAATCGGGGCAACATCAACGACCCGAGGCTCATGATCTAGATATGGCTTGAGCCGCTGCCCGTTTACTCAAAGGTAGCATCAGAAGACAACTCAGATATATAAATACTCCCATTGTAATACACCTTTCTCACCAAATAAGGTCCCTTCCATTTTCTCTGTAGCTTCCCTGGAAATAGACGAAGCCTAGCATCAAACAGCCATACTCCCTGCTCTGGCTCAAACTGTTTGTGGCTGATATGAGAATCATGCCACTCCTTCACTCTCTCCTTATAACGTAGGCTGTTTGAAAAGGCAGTATCACGAAGCTCCTCTAAGGCTGCTAACTCTGCCCTTCTCTATTCTCCTACACTCTCTGGATCCAAAAGTATATCAGTGACTGCCCAAAGTGACCTATGTCTCAACTCAACAGGTAATTGCCATAAACGAGGCGAAAGGGAGATGTACCCAAAGGAGTCTTGAAAGACGTTCGATATGCCCACAAGACCGAGTCCAAAAGCTGTGACCAATCCTTTCGATCAGGGCGGACGACTTTATGCAATACAGTCTTGATCTCCCTGTTCCATACTTCAGCAAGACCATTCGTCTGAGGGTGGTATGGAGTGGCAACTCGATGGTCTATGCTGAACTCGCTAGCAAGGGACTTTACCTTGTCGTTGACGAAATGAGACCCCCCGTCAGATATCAACACTCGAGGTACCTCGAACTGTGAAATGATATTCTTCCTCAAAAATCTGCATACGGTCCTAGCATCTACGGTTCGGGCTGGGATGGCCTCAACCCAACGACTCACATAATCCACGACCAACAGAATGTACTCAAATCCCTGACTCCTAGGGAATGGACCCATGAAATCGATGCCCCATGCGTCAAAAACCTTATAGAAATGTATGGGCTGCATCGGCATCATATCACGCTATCCGCAAGTGCCCATCTTATGACAGTCAGTACACCTTTTTACGAACTCATCAGAGTCCTTGAAGAGAGTAGGCCACCATAGGCCGGATTGGAGCACTTTCTGTGCCGTTCTCCTCCCAGAGTGATGCCCTCCTGCCTCAAGCTTGTGGCAGTAAGTAAGGACGTTGTGATGCTCCTCCCGAGGAATGCACCGACGCCAGATACTATCCCCTCCCTCGTGGTAAAGGATGGGATCCTCCCAATTGTAAAAATTGGCCTTCGCGAGGAAGGACTCAAGTTTCTGCTTGGGCCAATCTTGTGGAACTTTCTTGGCGACAAGATAGTTCACAATATCGGCATACCATGGGAGCGAGGCGATAGCAAGGTTCGCCTCATCTGGGAAGGTCTCACAAATAGGCACAATCTGCTCAGAATCCTCAAGATACTCCAATCAGGAGAGATGATCTGCCACCACATTCTTGACTCCAGGCTTATCCTTAATCTCAATTTCAAACTCCTGAAGTAGAAGGATCCATCTGGTCAATCTAGCTTTGGCATCCTTCTTTGCCATGAGGTACCAGATGGCGGTATGATCAGTGTAAATGGTCACTCTAGATCCAATGATGTAAGATCTGAACTTACCTAGGGCGAAAACTACGGCTAGCATTTCCTTCTCAGTGACTATGTAGTTCCGTTACGCGGTATCCAATGTACGGCTAGCGTAGTGAATCACAAATGGGACTCCATCCCCCCTCTGTCCCAGCACGCCCCCCACGGCAAAATCGGAGGCGTCCGTCATGATCTCGAATGGAAGAGACCAATCGGGTGGCTGGAGAACATGAGCCTCTATAACACAGCTCTTGAGAGTCTCAAATGACGATAGACACTTATCATCTACAAGGAACTCGGTGTCTTTCGTTAGCAGATCAGTCAACGGTCGGGCAATCCTGCTGAAATCATGAATGAAGCGTCGGTAGAAACCGAAGTCCCCCAGAAAAGATCGTAACTGCCGCAAGTTGGACGATGGATTGAGTTTTCTAATGACATCCACCTTGGCCGGATCCACCTCCATGCCCCTGTTGGAGATGATGTGGCCAAGCACCGTCCCTTGAGTCACCATGAAGTGACTCTTCTTCCAAGACAACACAAGATGAACCTCTATGCATCATTGAAGGACTCGGTCTAGGAAGTCAAGACAAGATATCGAATCCATCACCGTAGAACGAGAAATCATCCATGAAGAACTCCAAGCACTCCCCCACCATGTCCGAAAAAATAGACATCATGCATCTCTGAAATATCGCCGGAGCGTTGCACAATCCAAATGGCATGCGTCTGAAAGCATAAGTCCCGAAGGGACAGGTGAAGGTGGTCTTGTCCTGGTCCTTGGGCGCGATGGCAACCTGATTATAGCTGGAGTACCCATCCTAGAAATAGTAATGGCTCTTCCCTGCCAGCCACTCAATAATCTGATCAATATAGGGCATGGGAAATGATCCTTCTTGGTGGCCTGGTTCAATCGTCTGTAGTCCACACAGATTCGCCAAGAACTGGGTACCCAGTAGCGATCTCCTCTCCAGACTCACTGATAGCTGTAGTGATACCCATCTTCTTGGGCACTACATGCAACGGACTGACCCACTTGGAGTCGGAGATGGGGTAGATAAAATCGGTGCTCCACCATTTCGAGTTCTCCTTCATGACAACCTCTCGAAGATTAGGGTTCAACCGTCGCTGGAACTCACGCGACGGCTTTGCCTCATCTTCGAGATAGATATGGTAGGAGCACATAACCGGACTGATCCCCTGGAGATCGGCTACACTCCATCCTGGCGATCTTTTCAAGAACCCCCATCAGACGGGATTCTTGCTCTCCAGTCAAATCAATGGAGATAATGACTGGGTACATCTCATGCTCACCCGCAAGGAATCTATACTTCAGCGATGACGATAGCGGCTTAAGCTCTGGACAAGTAGGTGATGGTGGATCTAGCTTTTAAAGAATCCGAGTGTATACTGCCAAATCTGCATGGGAGAATGAGAACTCTTTCTCACAAACTGGATCTAGAGAAGGCTGCTCAACTGGACTGTCTCTGCTATGCATGGAATCAACCTCCCCTCTAGTTGTAGGCTCAGTGGAAGTCAGACACGGTGTCAAATCATCGAACTCTGCCCACTCAGTATCTGACTCCGAGGGATCTGTATCATACTCACAAAAATCTGTCTCGCAGTCAAGAACCGGGTCTGCGGCCTGAAAAGTATCCTGGACCAGGAATGCGCTCTCCAAGCTCTCCTTGCTGGCGTCTTTGCATCATCGAACTCTGAAGGTGAGAGGATGGCCTATGTGACTGGATCTGCCCAAACTGCCTCGTCATCTGTAATCACAAAATCGCAGTCCTGATGGATGTCTCGCCCTGCCTCTGTCATCTGCTCTGAATCGGAAGTCGGCTCTGTGCAAGCTGAATCTCTGGCTCTAGTCTCCTCGACCGTCTCTATTTTTATACTCTCTCCCTCGACGCAAAAGTACACCTTCCCGCTATCATGGTCGAACACAGCCTTGGCTGTGGCCAAGAACGAGCATCCTAAAATGATGGGGGTATCGGTCACAGACTCAGGGATCTCCATGTCCAACACAACGAAGCCCACGGGGAATTTGAGGCCCTGAATCGTGACGACAACATCCTTCAGCAACCCCTTCGACCACTTGATTGATCGATCAGCAAACTGAAGGACCATCCTGCTCTGTCGGAGAGTGCCCACCTCGAAGCGATCGAGAAGGGCTGCCGGAAGTAGGTTAATCGAAGAACCGATGTCTAATTGAGTGCAGTCGAACCTCTGCTCATGAATGTGGCATCTGACATACGGGGCTCCTGCATCTGGCCTCTTGGTTGGCAGACGGTTCTGTATCGCGAAACAAGTAGCACGAGTAAGCACATAGATCTCAGACTGATGGTTCCTCCTCTTCCTCCTAATTGTGGTCATGTCTCTGAGTGATCTCTGGAGTAGAGGGATGTGCTCCAAGGCCTCCTGAAGAGTCAGCTGAATATGTAATCCATCTATCATCTGCTGGCTGAACTCTATCTAGTGATTTTTTTGAATTTTCTGTTTTCTTCCCCTTTGCCATGTGGAGTGCTCGTGGAAAGGGGATCACAGGATCCTTCTCAGATGAAGGACTTGGAGAGGGTCTAGCATGCTCATGAATAGTAGAATCCACACAAACATCATCAATCAACACATGTGGATCCAAAAAGAACAAACCATTTCCTTTATTTCCAGATATGTCCAGAGATACATGTGTAGATGGAAAGACAACAGGACTAGCTGAAGTAGAAATGGTGGCCTCAGTTTCACCCTCGGCATGTCGACTCGCGGCATCAGAATTGTGCTTTGGCTCAGCAACTGTGGTGGTGTCAGTACCACCTCCTCCATATGATGAAACGACGGCCTCAGTACCGTCGGCTGGATCAACATCCATGGCGGCATCAGTACCACCGTCATCATCTCTCGCGGCGTCAGTACTGCGCTCCTCCTCGCCTGGCACTCTGGGAGTGGCGTGGTGTCATCGCTCAGACGAGGCGTTGCCTGCTAGCATCCTACCGCTCCTAAGTGTAACAAAATCAGCATCAAACATGTATGCAGACAAATCACTAAATGAATCACTAGGAGTGGTAATCTCTGTGAACTCTACCTACTCAGACTTCCTCTTCAGATTGTTCGTGTTTGGCTCAATCTGGGTAGGAATGGCGGCCTTCCCTCTCACGATCTCCCGCATCTCCTGACGGAACTCATCCATCTCCCGTCTGAATGTAGCCTGTTGCTCGGTCATGAGGCGAGGTAGGCTGTCTAAGGCGGGGTTCTGGTAGGCTGGCCCATGAGAACCTGACGGGTGGCCTCGCTGGTAGTGAGGCTGCTATGGCTGGTGCGGGTGAGAGGGGTACTGATGGGGATGATACTGCTAAGGCTGCTCTCGCCTCCAAGACTGTCCCTGCTGATAGGGACAAGGACCGTTATACTGTGGTGGCTGGGATGACTGTTGTTGGGGGACTGGGGGCTGCTGGTGCTGCTCTCGCTGATGGTCGTACTGGCCACCCTGAACTGGAGGCTGCTGCTAGGAAGTAGCACCTCCGGCTGACCAACATAATCCAGGATAGTCTCGTCGGATACCGGGCTGGGGTCGGTCGTTCCAAATCCCGTTGACATCCATCAACGGCTCTGGCTCGTAGCAGGTGGCGAGAGTACTGCTAGGGGCTGATCCGGCTGGTAGACCACCATCTGAGTGTCCTGAGATGGTGGTGACTGGTAGTAAGGGTGTTGCTGCTGGTACGGCTCCGCCTGTACAAGGTGAACCTGTCTAGGCTGACTGGAGCACTGGGACGAGCTGCCGCTGCTGCTTGGATCTCCTCGTGTCTGAAGACGGGGCTGAGAAGCGTCTGTGCCTCCTGGAGACACATGACATGTGTCTTCAGATCACTCAACATCTGTCCCATCTGATCCATCTGAGATATGCTCTTGCACTGCTTCTTCTCTATCAGCTCCATCCGGTCCAGCTTCTCGCTGATGATGCCCATGTCGATGGCTTTGGACTCGGCCTGTGCGGCTGTCGCTGACGAAGTGGAAGGAACGGCGCCGACTCGTGCTATCCTCTGAAATTGCACGGTCTGTGGCTGGGGGCGTCCCTGAGTGTAGAGTCGGGTCTGGGACATCACTGTATAGTTCTCGACCAACTCCTCGTAGATGGCCCAGACTTGATCCTCATCCTTGGCGAAGTAGGAACCACCATAAGAAGCGTTTACCAGGCCCTGCAGCTCTGGTGTCAACCCGCTGAAGAAGCTCTAAACTAGGTTCGGCTTCGTGATGTCGTGGTACGGGCATCTGTCAGTCAGCTCTCTGAACCTCTCCATGCCTCATGGAACTGCTCATTGGGGAGCATGGAGAAGTTGCTAATCAGGGCCCTCGCAGCATTGGTCCGCTCGAGTGGATAGTACTTGTTCAAGTACTCGGTGAGGAGCTGCTCCCATGTGTAAATCGATCTCCCCAAATGCTTCAGTCAGTTGCCTGCTCTGTCGGCCAGGGAGAAAGGAAAAGCAATCATCCGAATAGTGTTCTCGTCTACCTGACGATCGTAGACGGTGCTGCAGATCATCTCGAACTCCTGGAGATGAAGATGGGGCTCCTCAGTGGCGAGCCCGTGGAAGCGGGGTAGAAGCTACAGTGTGTTCGGGGGAACTTAAAGTCCCCCACGATCGCCGGAAGAACCACCCACCGGTGCGTCATTGTCGATCCGGGTTTGTGCAACTCTCGCATCGGTCTCGGATCTGCTGCCGGCTGGTCTGGATGAACTGGCTGGTCAGGACCCCTGCATCTCTCGGCTCGCGGCTGGTATGCTGTTGCTCTCAGTCTCTCAATCTCTCTCCTCATGTCCACCATGAAAGCCCCCTGGTCCTGGATCTGTCTCTGCATTGTCTCAAGAACATATGTGGTTGTCTCTAGCCTCTGACCCTCAGTGCGATCCTCGCTGCTGGCCATGGTCTCTGTAAAGGCAAAAGACCCAAACTCAGGTGCTGAAATATCATCTGCATGTGGTCTCACATCTGGCACTGGTAACTCAGGAATAGAAGAAGGGTGGTCAAGGGGGAACAGGGCCGAATCAAACTCGGGTTCGGAGAGCGGGTCTGAGCTCTCACGAACCAACCTAGATGAGTGGGTTGGAGTGCTGAAAAGTGGTGCAGCCAGAGGCTGCCTAAGGGACCTCCTGCCCATCATCTCGATCTGGCGAGTCTAGCGGATGAGATCTGGAAACAAACAAGATGAGCAATCAAATCCCGGATTCACCTACTCCACGCTGAGCTGAAGACCACAAGAGCTCGGTCAATTATCTTGTCGATTTTATTTAGGTGATCATGTCAGGATATCAGAGCGGTTACATGAACTGGTAGGAATCCAATCCGCCCACCAGACTATCCCGTATAAAAGGTCGGTAGTCTGATCGGGGCTCGGATGTGGCTCTAGCCTAGTGTGCGGGTCACTCTCTCGCGCAATCAAACTAGACAATGAGGGGGTTGCTCTCCCCAAGACAGATTTTTAGGTGAGATGTCTTTTAGGGTCAAGTTTGTTTAGCAGTCCCAATTTTATAGTTTTTGTTTTTAGGTATTTTTCAGATCAAACAACGCCTAACAAATTTTTCGATTCTCATGATTATTTTAAGTCCAAAACAGGGGGAGAAGACGAAAAAGCCGATGTGCGGGAATCAATGATGCATGCAGAGTAAGAAATGCGTACCTGACTCCAGCAGTCTACATGCAGGGTGATCCGCGCATAAAGTAAAGATAGAATATAAAATACCTATATGATGCATGCGAAAACCGGCCCTAAACGAAACAGTTCTAATCGTGAAGAACAGTAGTCGGGTACTCGAGCCTAGGTCCGGAGTCCTATCTTGGGAGCCACTCGGTGTCTGCCACAACAGATCCTGCACGCGTTTTATGTGACTCCTCAAGGCACGTGGACCAGAGCTCAAATAAGCCGACTTTTTCTTTGTGATTTAATTAATTAAGTCCAATTATTGAGCTATAGGAACAGGCATATAATTAGGGTTTGGCCTTAATTAATTACATCACAATCAAAGAAAACTCCTAAGCTAGCGCTAAAACTGCGTAAATCAAATGAGCAGTAAATAAACGGTCAAAAATCCAAAAACTGCAAAAAACCGCGAAAAACTCGGTGAGGTCCCCCGAGCACACCGGTGCTCGGCGAAACAGACCCCGAAATCTACCAAGTGTCCAAGTCTGTCCCTGTATTATTACAATAAAATATCTATTGAAAAATAAACTAAACTAATTTTACGACTAATCCTACGGTTATTTCGCGACTATTCTGTGGCTCCCGAACTTCGGCTCCTTCTCCTCGCGCTCTCCTGCGGCTTCGTAGAGAAAGAAGCCGCCTCCGACTCCCGCGGTTGCTCCGGCTTCCGAAAAAGCCGCCTCGGTCCTCAGGCCCTCGCAAGAAACAGAAACCAAAGAGTCAGTCCAGAAAAATATATAAATCAAGCAGAGAAAACGGACAGAGTTCGGGACAAGAGTGATCCTGGTTTATTAAAAAAGACGAGGAGTCTGGAGATCGGTTTACGTAGTTTGAATCGGGTTCTCGGGAATCGTCCCGAATTATTAGAGAAGGTGAGCGGATGGAGCTGATGTGGGTGTCGACGGAGTCTCGACTGAACTGTCCATTCGTCGCCATCTCAAAGATCAAGCAGAAGATCGATGTGAATGAAAGATACGGAGATCAACAAGAAATAAATGGAGTGTAAAACAGTAGAATGCTCACACTGAGCAAGGGTCAACCGGAAAGAGATCAAAAAGAGCGCAAAGGCGGTGTTTTTTTATCTTGACCTTAATTCGACTAATCAATCAAACCTCAAAACAATGGATTCACCAACTCGACCCGTGAAGCCGTGAAGGTTCGACAATTATCTTTGTGAGTTTTAGATTTGTTTTTCAGGCAATTATCTTGTCACGAGTCCTTAGAGCGCTACGCCTATAAGAGAGAGAGTACTGCCAGAAAAGTATCTCGTACTTGTCCTCCTCCTGTGCAACTTGTAGTCTACACTTTTTAAGGTCCTTGTAACCCTTCCTGGATCCCTACTCAGCCAAAGAAATAGAGAGAGGAAGCCAATAGGTGAAACCGATACTTCGGAACTCGCTCGCAACAGAATCACCCATGAGCGTGCAAGAACCTACTCGGACGCAAGACGATGAGACAGACACCCCCGTAAAAGCGTGGCCTATGCTCGATACTTTGGACAAGTTCAATGCTCTACACAATAGAGAGTCACTATTGCCGGCCAAGCCCTACTCGTCTATGTACGATAGAAGCGCCAATACATCAGAAATCCAGGCAATACACAAGGCAGCCACACACTGGGTTTTGGGCTCTTATCCTTACGACGTCGCTCACTTCACTGGGAAGGAAACCTTCCTATGCAACCTGAAAACAAATGAGGGTTTTGCTCACCCCAAGGCAATGAGTTCAATTAATCAATTTTATTAAGGTCAAGTATTTTTTAGCAGTCCCTTTTTTAAATTTTTTTTGTGTTATTACTTGTTTTGAGTCAGTTCAATACAAGCGCCTAACGTTTTTGTTTTTTCTTGATTCCTATTGATCCAAAAACAGAGGGAGAAGGTCGGCAAAGCAATGCAAGGTGACACTAAGATGGAAATCTCACCTTAATGCCTAAATGATGAATGCTCAGTTAGAAGACTTACAATGCTTCCCACCTCTCTCCATGCGGGATGCAAAACCTCAATTTATAAACCTATACTATATGTCGATATGCATAGGGAAATCGTCCTAAGCCGGCAATTGCTAGCGTGAAGAACCAAATGCTAAACACACAAAGCGAAACCTAGTTGTCCGGTCTTGGAATATCCTCGGTGCCCACCACAATGGGTCCTGCCAGCACTGTACGGAGACTCTCGCGGCGCAGTGGTTTCGAATTATATGTTCAACAATTAATTATATCTAAGTCCAAACGATAAAACTATAGGTACATGCAATGGTTGTTAGATGTTTGGCCTTAGATTACACGATCAAGCAATCCTAAAGACTAAGGGCTCATTTCACAAAAGTAAAGAAAAGAAAACAAAGTCGGAAAATAACAAGCGATGAAAACGTGTCAAAACTACGGTAAGCCCCCAGGTGAACAAATACTTGAAAATTGGGCCGGAGTGTCCAAGAGTCCAAGGTACATGTGTTATTACAATTTAATCAAATGTCTCTCTCACACAAAAAAGACTAAAAACCTAACTATCCTCTCTCTCTCAAGTCCTTCTGCTCTCTCCTGCCAGCTAGGGTAGAATAGCCGGCTAATCCTCCCAAGGTTGCTCAAGATCCCCTAGGCGATCCTCCTCGGTCAGTGGTACCTCGTAAGAAAGCAAGAAAGAGACGTCAGATAGTTCCAAAATTAATGATACAATAAGATAAGATAAGCAAAAATGGCTAAGCTAGTAAATAGACACAAGTTTACTCTACAAGCCGATGCTCCCTGGCAACAACGCCATTTGAAAAACGAAGAGACGAGAGCCGCTAAATAATGGTATGACAAATCAGACTCACTATCGCTGAGGCGACTACTCAAGCCTTCACGTTGATCAACAATTAACCCACACAATCAATCAAGCAATCGAGAGCAAGGATTAAAATTTATTATACCCTACTAAGAATGTATAATGGCAAGCAAGTAGGGGTCGAACACAGGAAGCAATCAGAGTAAAGCAGACTAAGTATAAGTCAAATGCCTTATGTCATGGATACTTCTTAACCAATATGGATTTTTTGTGGGTTTTTTTATTTTTATTGTTTTATTTAATTTTTGATTTTCTATTTTTATATTTTGATTTTTAATTTATGATTTTTATATTTTCTTTTTGTATTTTATATTTTTCGGCATTTTCTTTTTCTTTTAAATAGACTATATATACAAAGCAAGGGAGAGAGTGATGAGGTATTTATAAAAATAAGCAAAAATAAGCAAAAATAAGGAAATACAATATTTTTGGGCTTTTTATTTTTCTAATGTTTTTGTGATTTTTCTAGATTTTTCCTAATTTTTTGGTATTTTTAAAGGTAAAAATACTAGAAAACAATGAACCTAAGTTGTTGACCGAAATTAAAATGAGGATGAAAAATATCAAAGAGTATCCAAAATTCCTCAAATCAGTTTTAAAAAAAGGTAATAGAATAGGGGAAATTCAGCAAATGAAATTAGATTTTAAGATTTTTTGGAATTTTTAATACTTTTATGAATGTTTTAGGGGTTTTGTAATTTTTAGGAATTTTCTTTTGTATTTTTTAGAGATTTTTGGTCTAGAGCTAAAAGGTATGCAAACATACAAAATATAATTTTTTTGGAATTTTTTTCAAAAACATTTTATAATTTTTACGTATTTTCTAATGCAAACAGTACTGAAAATGTAAGTATTTGAATTTCTATAAATAATAAAATGCAATAAATATGCAAAACAAAAATATGGCGAGGAAGAGCAATCAAACATGAACTTAACTTGATTTTTGATGATTTTTAGGAATTCATAGACGCATGAATTAAATAAAGACCACAAATAGAAACTACACTACTGGCAAGGGCATATATGTAAATAAGCAGAGTTCCAAGGGCCACAGTACAATTCTTACCAAAAATATACAACTATATCATAAAATGTTTGGATTAAATATATATAGCCAAACCCGCAAGAGTGTTCCTGCAAATAACCCCCCGCATTACATGTTATGCACGCGACTAAGAAGGACCTGAAGGTAATTTCACAAAAGCACAGGGGCTAACATGCAATTTTTCCAAAACTAGTACACTTAATTAAAAAGTTCTTGGTGTGAAATTAAATAAAGAAACCCTAGGGGGGTCCTTGCAAAAAGCCCAGTCCCCTCACGCGTACAGGCACATGAGGTGACGTGGCAGAGGACCTGAGAGTAAATACTGAAAGTTGGAGGGTGTTTCTGCAATTATTACAAAAATATAAAGTGGCAAATAAAAGTTTGGAGTCTAATTAATAAGTACAAAAATGGCTAGGGATAACATGCAAAATACCCAGCAGAGTGCGATCGGACGGCTGATGGGACTTCACTTGAACACGTGTCGATAGCTGAAGCACCGATACCCTTTCGCAATCGGACGGTCGAGATTAGATGATCCACGAGGATCTGATGGCTGTGAATGATGATGATCCAGCGGCTGCTACAACGCGGGAAGAACTCGGCCAAATCCGACGGCGAAGGGTCGAGGAGGAGGAACATGGAAGAACCTCTGGCGAGGCTTCCTTCCCCGATCTCGATCTCGGCCTCCGGCGCTCCTTTCAGCTCCAAAATGGCTGGGGTACCTTCCTGCTGTGGCCCACTACGTGCTGAAGGCTCCAGAAATCTCCGACGATGGTCGGAGCTCGCGCGAGGAGGCAACGGAGCTGAATCTCACAGGTACCTCCTGCGAGTCGCAAAATGAGCCCCAGGCTCGAGTCGGTGCTTCAAATCTGCAGGAGAAATATGAAGGAGTCGAGGGCAAGTTGCCTCGACTTCGTAGAGGTTGGAAAACACTCGATGGGTGCGTGGAGCGGACTCGACGTTTGGACGACGAAACGCGATGCCGGCCAAGGCGAGCTTCAAGGGATTCGAAGATGATTTGGCGATAGAGAATGGAGAATGAAACACGGAGATGTTTTATGGCTATTCTAAGAACAAAATAAGCAGTAGAGCAAAAGGGGGAAAACCTCACCAAGGTGGCCCTGGAGGCGAGCTCCGGCGAGACCTTCGACGAAGGGATCGGCCTCGATTCGACGTCTCGGGCTCCAACCCAAAGGTGCATTCGCTTCTTGCTGTCACCAGGAAGGAGGCTAAAACCCTAGGACTAAGGATGGAAGACGGAAGAGTGATCAGAAGTGAAAGGAAGTCGGGGGTGGTTTTTGAAGAGTTGACGGTCGTCGTGCTGGGGCTCCAAAGAACGAGGCGTACGAAATGTAGCAGCGATGCCCCGCCCAAGAAAATCATGGGGCGTGTATGGTGGTCAATCGAGGAGCAAAAGTTGTTCAGAACGCATCATGGAAAGATGCAAGATGCGCCCTGCAAAATTAGTCGAAATCAAGGCAAAATACTTCTGACACGCATCAGAATAGAGGGTAAGACAGTTGACCGGAGGTGAACAGTGGACCAACCAGGAAAAGCCTTTGGAAAAAAGATTTGAAAATTCAATTAAAAATAGTAAACGATTTTATTAATTTTTGGTTATTAAATAAAAAATATTTATTATTTTATAAGTTATTTTATTATGATTCTTATTTATTTTTTCGAGGTATTCTTTTACAAGTTACCTTTTATAGGCTATATCGGTACATTTATCTATATATTTTAATATTTTATTTTTTTATTTTGTGTATTTAATTTTATTTATTTTGTTTATTATTTTATGTATTTATAAAATATTTTTATACGCTTAAATATATTTTTATTTTATTTTTCTGATGTATTTTATACACTTAATAAAATATAAGTAGTAATTATATAGGTATGTTTATAAGTATTATACCTAGGTATTGTAATACAAGTATTTTATTCTTGTGTTTTATTTGTGTTTTATTCCTGTTTTAATGTACATATATATTATAAATAATATTTAAAAATTTATAAAAATATAAAATTATAAAAATGATGAATAAATAATAAAATGAATATTTTAATCTGTACAAGTATACAAGTGGAGTCCAAAACTCAACTTTCAAACCATAACTCCGAAAAATACAAAATCACCTTCATTAAATAACTTATTTGAAATTATATACAACTAAAGGTGAGTTTGGTACATTTCGAGATTTTATTTGCAAGATACGGGTCTATGAAGTTGGAATTCTGGAATCTTATTCAGATCATAACTTTTTATCTGTACATTATTTTTAACTGAAACTAATTTTTTAATTTTATTTATTTAATAATCTACAACTTTCATATACAAAGTTTCTTTATTTCCAGTATAAAAAGTGGAACCAAAAATAGATCCCAAGGTGAATAAAGAATGGATAAAATAAAAGTTGTTTTTATTGTATTTTGGCCCTTATCTCCCCCTACTTCATTTCTTATCGACCTAGTCATCGAGATGCCTAGGTCTCGAGGTTTCGGGTAATAAAATATTTACAATATTTTATTATTTTCTTTTCTTTTCTTTATTCTATAATTTTAGCTTTAAAAACTGTATTTTATACATTATTTACACAATGATGCATGAATGCTAAAAGGCCTAAATTAACAGTATTTACACGCATTTACTAGGGTTTTTAAGGCCAACATGATAGAATAAAGATGATGAAATGTGGATTCATCACTCATATATATATATATATATATATATATATATATATATATATATATATATATGAGGATAGGGAGTATGCACCCAGGTGCATGTAATTCTACATGCATCCGAGCCTATAACTCCCAATTTTTTTACTTTTTCGAAAAATACCCCATGTATATTCATCTATATATCCCTCCTGTATGTCATTCTAGTTTCGTCAAAACAGAGATCCCTACGCCCTCCATCTAGAACAGGTCGATTACGTCAATTCTAAGACCGTTAAAATAATGTGTTCTAGATGGAGGATGTAGGGGTCTCTATTTCTGATGAAATTGGAATGACATATATGATATAGATGAATATACATGGTGGTATTTTTCGGAAAAGTAAAAAAAATTGGGAGTTATTGGCCGGGTGCATGTAGAATTATATGCACCTAGGTGCATACTCCCTATCCTCTCTCTCTCTCTCTCTTGCTCTCTCTCTCTCTCTCTCTCTATATATATATATATGGGTAAAATGAGGCTTCCCCCAGGGGGTAGCTAACTTAGCTTCCCCCGCTCCATTTTCCCCATTTTTTTGAAAAATAAAACCGTGTATATTCATTATTATATCCCTATATTATGTAATTCAAATTTTGTGAGAAACAAAGACTCCTACGGCCTTCATCCAGACAGGATCGATTTAAAAAATCTTGTGACTGTTAAAAAATGACCGTTTAGATGGAGGTCGTACGAGTCTCAGTTTCGCACGAAATTTGAATGACATAATATAGGGATATAGTGATGAATACATGAAGAAATTTTCAAAAAAAAATAAAAAACACTAGAAAAAATGGGGCGGCGGAGCTAAGTTAGCTCCCCCTAGGGGGTAGCCCCATTTTTCGATATATATATATATATATGTATGTATGTGTGTGTGTGTGTATATATATAGGAGATATTTCCAATGAGGTGCACCTTTCCTGGGTGCATGGAAAGCCAGCCATCCTAACCATCCATAGTAAATCTGATGGTATCATTAATGGCTCGTTATCTATATTTTTGAATGTCGAAAAACCCATTATGGTCATTTTGGTATATTCTATATTTAGAATGCAACAAAATATCTCCTAAATTATCTCACATCTCTCTCTCTCATGTCTCTCTCTCTCTCGACGACTCTCTCTCTCTCCTATCTCTCTCTCTCGACGACGGCATGTGGGAGGAGGCTGCTCCGACGTCCTCCATCGCCTCCCCAACAGATCACGTTCACCTACATCGGGAACATCATCGATGATGACATGTGGGAGGAGGCTGGTCGATTCCACAGGTTCAAACGTTGGAGATCGTTCTGGTGGATGTGAAGGTAAGCGGGGAGGGGAGGAGAAGGTTGAAGGAGTGCGTGAATGGAGGTGTGTGGGCGGAGGAGGACGTGCATGGAGGAGGTGGGTTGTGGAGGAGAAGGGCGGAGGAGGTGCGGGTAGAGAGGATGCTGGAGATGGAGGGCGTGCCCAGGTTTTTACAATATAATGACCTATTTTGCAATCTCGAGTTTTTTTTACAATACCAGATCGTATTTTACAATAGCATATCATCTTTTTACAAATTTCAGACTGTTTTTTTTACATTTATACGCGTGAAGGTGGTGGATCATGGAGGAGACGATTGAAGGAGTGCGTGAATGGAGGTGTGTGGGCGGAGGAGGACATGCATGGAGGAGGTGGGTCGTGGAGGAGAAGGGCAGAGGAGGTGCGGGTAGAGAGGATGCTGGAGGTGGAGGGCGTGCCCAGGTTTTACAATATAATAACCTATTTTGCAATCTCGAGTGTTTTTTTACAATCCCATATCGTATTTTACAATATAAATGATCTATTTTGCAATCTCAGACTGTTTTGCAATCTCGAGTTTTTTTTACAATCTCAGATCGTATTTTACAATTGCATATCATTTTTTTACTAACTGTGATCTTATTATACAACACAGGATGCAAAATTACGACAGGGATTCGAATTTTACAAAGATGCTTGGCATTTGTGAAAAACACACATAATAGGATCTGATGGATTTACACTCTTCATACAGATTTTACAAAACGTCCATGATCTTTTACAATAGTGTTATCAAAATTACAATTATTATAATATAAATATTACTAATAGTGATTTTATTTTACAATGCAGGATGCAGTTTTACAATATCAAGCGGAATTTTACAAAAAAAACCTGCTATTCTACATTGCGCGAAAATGCTACCATGTTGGCGAAAATTCAGTAACTAAAAGGCAACAAAAAATACCAAATCAGACATGTAAAAATGGAAAAATATAAAGACGAAATAAATTTCAAATTCGAAATTAAATTCAAATTTAAAACGAAAATGTATGGACTAAAATACCCTTTTGGATGAAGAACCGCTATATCGAGATCTAACGGATCTCGTGATGTGCTTTCCCTACACTCAGGAAAGGTGCACCTCATTG
Organism: Ottelia alismoides; assembly: GCA_037367405.1. Lineage (NCBI taxonomy): Eukaryota > Viridiplantae > Streptophyta > Magnoliopsida > Alismatales > Hydrocharitaceae > Ottelia > Ottelia alismoides. The sequence continues at coordinate 292,146 of JAZKJV010002700.1, forward strand.
GAAGGGCCCTATATATATATATATATGTGTGTGTGTGTGTGTGTGTGTGTGTGTGTGTGTGTGTGTGTGTGTGTGTGTGTGTGTGTGTGTGTGTGTATGTATGTGTATGTGTGTGTGTATGGATCCTTTCAAATGAGGTGAGGTCTCATCATTTCTATGGTGAGCCATCAATTAGAGCCATGGGATCGCGATCTAACGGTATCTCATACAAAAGGGCATTTCAGTCATTGTACTTTTACTTTGAATCTGTATTTATTTAATAACATGAATTACTATTTCAGGCTCGATCGTTTAACTTTGGAATTTTTTGTCAATAACTTTATTGATTAATATCTAAATATGTTCCCAATGAATCTAATTAATGTCCATATTTGTAAATCCTAGTGAGTTTTTCATAATAAGTTTTAGGTTTTGTAAATTTGATAATATGCTTCCTCTTACATTCACGTTTAATAGCTTTTGGTAAATTAAGCATTTCCATTTGTAAAATTTGCAATGTCCTTTGTGTAATGAATTCCGATTGCAATTTATTTTTGCATATCATTTGTAATTTTTACTCCTTATTTTGTAACATATGTGCCTTCTTTTTAAATCTATGTAACATGTCGTAATTGCCAGTATTTGCATTATCTTTGTAAGGTTCATGCTTGCTTTGTAAAATATGTGCTCCGTTTGTAAGTCTATGTATGTAACATGTTAAAATTGTAATATTCAAGCTGACTTTCTAATGTCCATGTTCTCTTTGTAAAATTTGTACTTTGATCAGTTAGTAGTTCATCAATTTTTTTGAAATGTTGTATTTGTAAAATCAATGAACCATAATGTAAAATATAATGTCATTTATGTAAAAGTAGTCTCCCACAATGTAAATAGAACATATGCACATGATCAAACCCTCGCGCCAGATGGTTTGATGGTGGTCGATCCATATGTTGGCTAGGATAAATCAAACATTAGTAGATACATGATAGATCAAATCCGATGCAACTGGAATTCAAAGATTATAGAACTCTACTAAGAATAGAAAAAAAGGGACTGAAATTCCTGAGGTTACTTATACCGTTTTCACGGAAGAATACTCAAAAGTCAAATGTCATAAAAATTGAAATGCATAAACTTCTTGTTTCAAACAAGAGAACCAAAGTTAAAACAAAACCAATCATAAAATTCTCACTCTAACTTAGTAATACACGATTTTGAATCTCAAACCACAAGATCTTATATTTTTAAGGATTTCACACACATGTTCCAATTAAACAGAATAATGATCTGTAAACCATTACAAATTCAATCGAAGCAAGGTTGAAGTAAAATGCAAGAAAATCACGACACGATCTGAAAATACTCTAAAAATAAAAGGAGAAGAAACAAAAAGAACATCTAAGCCTTTGATGAAGCTTGCGATGAGGGAGAGGCACGGCGGTCTATCTCGAGAAATCCATGTTACCCCCAACGGACTGCAGCAGAGCTTGACTTCCTCCGCAGTCATGCTTCTGCTGTCGCAATAGGCTGGTTGAGCTCTACACATTGTTGATGTCCTTCGTCGCCGTCTCCTCCCCCTTCGACTCGGCCATCGAATCATTGCACGATCGGCCGTTCGCCTCCACCAATTTTGTTGCCGTTGTTATCGAGACATAGGATTAGTGGGGAGAGGAGATAAATTAGGTTTTTCAAGACATCATATTATATATTTAAAATGTGACAAAATGACAAAAATGGGTTTCTTAGCACTAAAGTAACAAATTTAATATGTAATCAATTCCAGCCGTGAGATTAACAATGAAAGGATGATATTGAGGGCTCACCATAGAAATGATGAGACCCCACCTCATTTGAATTTTCTTCTATATATATATATATATATAGAGAGAGAGAGAGAGAGAGAGAGAGAGAGAGAGAGAGGCGATCCTGTGAGATGGGGATTCTGTGAGATGGTGAGATCGGTAATCTCAACCACTCATTTTACCATCATTCACGACATGAAACCTGGGGGGATTTAGATAGAATAATGAGTGAAACATATGTTTCAAATTTCGTATAAAAAAATACCCCTAACATATCCATCTGGAGGGGGTCGATTTCAGCAATTCTGAGACCGTTAAATTTTGACAGTCTTGATGGAGGGGATAGAAGTCTCGAATTAAGTTGAATTTGGAATAGCACCATGATGGTATATAGTGATTTAAATCCCCCCATGTTTCATGCCGTGAATGATGGTAAAATAGGTGGTTGAGATTACCCATCTCACCATCTCACAGGATCGCCACTCCACTCCACACACACACACACACACACACACACACACACACACACACACACACACACACACACACACACACACACACACACACACACACACACACACACACGCGCGCGCGCAAGAACTGGAATTAGAAAAGCCTTCTATCACGTCAATTTCTTTTTAATCTTATGGTTGAACAATTTTCTATCTTCTTAGCAAGATATTTTTTTCATATCACTTCTAAATTTTAGTTAGTAACAACCATACATTTTGTCCATCCCAAAGGTGGGCGATGCATGAAAGGTGATAATAGGTATCACACGGAGATGATGCATGGAGGAGAAGACTAATGTTGTAATAATCACCAACACCTCTACCATCATCAACCTACTTGATCATTAGTGTAGCCGCCATCACCAACATTCTCCACCTTGTCACACAACCACCGACAAACTTATCATAGCTTCTAAAAATGTACTAAGCCTTATCCCACTATAAGTAGTGTCGGCTACATGGATTCTTGCTCAAATCCATGTTGAAAGATTCAACTATTTTTTACGCTGGTTGTCGACTACCTAACGCAACCACTGCAAGAGTGGGATTTGAATTCTGGTCGTGTGGTAAACACATTGTACTACCACTAGACCATTAAGTGGGTAGAAATTTATCATAGCTTCTGATTTTACAAATTCCTCCTAACATACACCATGGCCAACATTGTTCCATTGTCACCATGGATGCCACTCCACTACCTTCTAAACCCTCATGATGCCACCATGCCATCCCTCATTTATCAATATCTCCGTACAATAGGAATACTTATTTTACGTAATTGACTAGTATTTTAAACAATTAGTTATTCAATTTTACAAATGATTAACACATTTTATATAATCCCTTGAAATCTACGCATGATAAGGCCAAATGATGTGTGTTGAGAAAGTGTTGATAAATTACTAATTGACTATTCATGTGCAAAATATCATACACAATTTAGAAAGGAAGTACGGATGTTACAAAGAGGCTAAATGTATAATTAAATATTAACGAAAATAATCATAAAATATTAGCAAAAAGATGTCAAAATATGATGATTTAAAAATAATACAATGTTATATTACATAAAACTGAAAGTTGAATTTATAAAAGATAATTGGACTGCCTTTTTGGTTAAATGAGATGTATGAAATAATTGGATTTAGATCTAATAGTTATGATAACGAGCTTTACTCCACTAAAGAAAGACCACACTTCATTTAAAATACCCCTGACACAAACATATATGTGTATCGTGTATATATTGTACATCTGTGTGTATGCATGTACGCACATAAGTATGTACGTGTGTGGATGTGTAGATTTATTTTAACGAATAAATATAGTTATAAATTTATTTACTTTCATACTAGAAGAAATGTCATCTTTTAACGTATTTACTATTATTCTTAAATTATTATTCCTATCAATTATATGTATTAAATATATACTTTATTTCATGCACACGAGATCTATATTATTGTATCGATACGATAAATAAATACATGTATCCGTATATGTTGCCCAGGTAAACATACTCACTGCAGGTCCATACCAACATTCGGCCTTTGAATGGGCTCTTGTCGGAACAAAAAAAGAGACTGAGCCCAAACTAGGGTTTTAGTGAGCCCAATGATATTTTATGCACCATATCTACTGGTATGTCTGGAATCTCCTCGAGCACACAACCTATATAAATCAACTGCAAAGAAAGGCATAGCTTATATTTGGTGCTAAATTGCAATCTTAGGAAACTATTTGGGAAGAGTAAACAAGACAACGTTGTATTGCATCAGCTGGAAGTAAAGAAGGGGATTGCTTATGTCGAAAGGTCCATCGGTTTTTTCAGAGTGAATAAAGTTTGGAAATAAATGTGACCTCTCCCTGTAGATTTTGAATTGTTTTCGATGCTTAATTTAATATCTAAGACTTTCAAACATTTTAATTAGCCGGAATATTCAATCCAAATGGATTTTTTTTCTGATGCTGACATCGAATTGAATGGCTGAAAGCTATTTGCAAAAGAACCAAAGTCTGGATATGGTACATGAAAATCGAAATCCTTGAAATCACTTCCAGAAGCACGTACCCTAATATCGATTAATTTGTCGAGCTATGAAATAAAATAAACTAGCAAAACCAGAACATGATTTTTCAATAACAGTCGCAAACTTATACGGCAATTACTGGAAAATCTAAACAAATCCACGGGTTAATAGGGAGATGCCCTGTTATTCCTCCTCGTCGGAGAAGATGAATCACTTCCTCAAATGTAGTATACATGATCATGACGATGCTTTTATGGGCACAATCTGGAGGACTAGACCGGGGAACACGTCGTCGGGATCATGGATATGCGGGTTCCTCTCGACGATGAAGGGGTCGTTGCACTTGTCGCCGATGGTCTGCAGCGTCTCTCCCGCACCGACGACGTATATCTCGTCACACGACGGTGCCGTCACCTTGTGCAGCATGGCCGGCCGGTGAGGCTCCTGCAGGGAGTTCATGAGGATGAGGGTGATGGAGAGGAGGGCGGCCCACCACAGGAAGGTGTCGGCCGTGCGCACGGCGATGGAGATGACCGGAGACGGCGGCGGTTGCTTTCCCATGTAGCTTCTCTTCTCATCTGTGTGTTGGAATTGCTTGTGTGTATATATATAGGGGATGTTTGCGATTTCTTCTTTGGTTGGAATCCGACATTTATATTACAAAATCCTTCTGGTTTCGTTAGTTTGATCGAAGTCAAAGAGGAGACGTACTTTCCTTTTTGTGGATAAACCCCTCGACTTTTCATTTTTTGCATGGTTAACCTTGGAATGCTTGGGAATTTACTGTTAGGGGTGTTCGCTTCGGGATTAATCCCGAATAAAGATTGAGAATAAGGAAAATAAGGGTTTATTATCTATTTGGATGGAAAGATAAAAATATGAAGAATAACGTAGAATAAGGGTATGTAAGGAGGAATAAAGATAGGATAAGGTTGGAGTAAGTTGAAATAATAAGTTGCGGGTAAGAATAGATGTAATCTTGAGAATCGTACCGAGTAGGAGAATGAGTTTTTTTCCGGTACTTATTCTCCAAACGAACATGGAGGTTGCACATTTTCTATCGATTGCAATGCCAATATGCAAATTGTTTACATACGGAGCACGACCAAAAGCCTGCGAGAAGATCGGTGATTTATAAACTTAAATATAAGGATATTATTGCCATAATTTTGTAAAATCATGTTTGAACAATTAAAGACAAACGAAAGCGAATTAAATATGAATTTTAACCACTCTTTGTTATTTTTTCACTAATAGCGACAATTTAGATCGAGTTTTGGAAAAAAAAACAACCCATATATAATGTTGCTAATGATATAGCAATAAATATAACTTTCATTGCTAATTTCTATTATAAAAAATAATTTAATGAAAGATAATATTTATCACTATATATTTAGCAACAGATTACTCATGAATTTAAAATAAATGTCGTTACAAATCCAATTTATTGTACTGTTTTTTCGGTAATTTCAATTATTTTGATAATGAATAATATTCTTCATTATATATATAACAAAGTACGACATAATGAGATACTGATCCAACTGTTGCAGCGAATTAATAATATTCAAATGCTCAATAAGGTTGACCTCTTAAATGGATTATTTAATTTTTTTCACTAGCTAGTTATTTTGACAAAAATTAATACTTCATCATTTTGATCTGCATTTATTGCAAAAACGTGTTTTAAATAATTTCACAAATTTCAGCAGACAAATCGAGTTCATATCTCCCAATAATTAATGATTGAAAGATTAAATCAATAAGATTATTATCTATGCATCTTCTTCTTTTTCAGCCTTTTACAAATATAGGTAAAATCCATTCACAAATTAAATTAGATTGTGAAAAGAAATCATTTTCTATAACGGTAGTTGATGTACATGTAATTAGTAGATATCAACAAAGTGATTACGTATTCGTCTTCGCTAAATAAATTGAAGTTCTTTTAATTAATATCATTTAATGTCATGATGACGCACATCTCATTATAAGATCACGTTCTATATATAAACTAATTTGACAAACATTAAATTACATTCACTTGCCGTTGAGAGGCCAAAATTTGTGGCATTTCAGATTGTCAGAGTCGTATCTCTCATAGCCCTAAATGAAAAGGCAGATAAAAATACGTAGACACACAAATACATACATACATATTATATCTTTTAGACCTAAACCTAAACGAATATTTATTATCTTTGCGACATCTTAAATATCAGAACTGATCGAATTACACGTTTGAGTGCCCCTCGAATGGAAATGGAACCGGTTTCTACGCTATGAACACTTTATATAAATTGGATACGAATTTTACGGTTTGGGCGAAGAAAGTCAAGACGTGGCAAACAAGGCGTCAACATTGCTTCGTATTTAGATGGCATAATAATTACTGCACTCTTCTTAATTATTTAGCACTATGTTTCGTTCGAGACATTCATTTCATTGGTTTCGAACTCTTCCGGATTAAGTGATTGCTTCCCTATCCGATACGAAATGGAAAGGTAGAAAGTCTAACTCAAGATTTCCCCCTCTTGATGATTGTTGGAAAGGTTAATATTAGAAGCTAGTAGTATTAACTGTGAAATTGTCGAAGCATTTACGTTGAGGGATTGCTACTATTGCCGGCAATCAGATCCCCAATTGCATGCACGGTTGTGCGGCCCCACAACGAGTATCGCGGTTAAGGTGGAGCATTGGGTTGGGCTGACCTGAACCTGACCTGACCTGCCAAAGTCCGGACCTAATTCAAACTTGAAGTAAATATGGGTCGGGCCTTGGCTCCCATATTTTCCTAAATTTTATATTTGGCCAGCTCAATCTGAACTTGCAGGGGATCCAGATTGGCTCGACCCAACCCGCTGATCCCCTTCACGGAAGTTGAATGAGAAATCAACTGCAGTATTTACCTTGCACAATGGACCATAATAAACAAATCTTTTGATCTACTCATTGTTCCTACATGTCTTAATTTATTTTCCTCGATATCGATTGGTCGATGATGCTCAAATATCATTCCTTGTGTGTATCGGGTGGTGTTAAGTATATCCTCTTAACTCTTCCTTCGTTATACATAAACGTTCTCAACATGAAACAAAGAATTTGAAAATGCAAATACCGTTTTTTTTCAGGTTAATCATCATTCCATTCAATCCTAAGTGGTTTAATCTATGTTTTGCATAGCAAAAACATGTCCTGGATTGCAATCCAAAGGATTGACTGTCTGGTCCTTTTAATATTTACTGGGAATATCCTAAAGATTTAAACCCTAAACCATATATATAACAAATCGCATATTCGAAAGAATGTACGATGAAGTTAGTGATGCTTTTCATACTAATCTATAAAACCATATCCATTTAGATATATTTGAAGACTAATGAACGAATTTGTAGAAAATATAATAAACTGCAATATGGTAAAATCAAATGATGGATATGTGAGATTTCAATTATCAGATCATTTCAGAAAAATGACAGCATGAAATAAATACTGTAGCCCTCAACAGTACAGGTGAGCGGACCAGGTACGGCCCGAACTCGAGCCTAAACATGTGGGCGTTGGGTCGGGTCCAGGTCACCAATTTGTACAAAAAATCAGGCCTCGAATAGCCCATGACCTAGGGAAGGCCGACTGGGTGGTACTTGCAGGCCATGGGCCTAGTATATGAATGCTAGTGTACAATACACATGTTGTTGTTATCATTATTTATTTGATTTGGGCCTTTCTATAGTAGGATAATTATTTCAAAGGTACGATATACATATTACCTATCCTTATTCCTATCTTTTTAGCCGAACAGAGAATAGACCCTTATTCTCCTTATTTCCCATCCTTATTCCAGCTTATTCCCAAAACGAATGTCCCCTTCGGTCCAAAATCCACTTTTACATATATGAACCTTACACTCCCAAAATGTATTTTTATATAAAATATTATATTTTTTCAAATCAACTTCAAATGTGAGTATACATGAACCTTAGACATCCAAATTATGTGCTTTAGAATTTAATATAGTTGAAATTAAAGTTTATGTTTTCTTGGTATTTGTACACATTGTGATTTTTTAACAATTTTTTTACATTTTTATCCACATTTTCGTTGAACTAATATAATTGTAATCAAGTCAATTGGTGCTTGTATGTGTCTGATTGAAAACCAAGAAGATTTCTTATTTATTTAGGTATTTATTGGGTTGGGTAAATATGTACAATTAAGTCTCTTTTTTGGATGTTTTTTTCTTAATTTTCTCTCATTGATTTTATTTCTATGTTTATTACAAACGATTTTTTGTTTTTAGCTTCGATTTTTTTGGATAAGACTATCATCTCGTTTGAAAAATGAGTGCATGTGTTATGCTAATATTTTAGTACAAAGTAAAGAAATTGTGGATTCTTCACCGATCTATTGGATCAAGTTCTTTGAGCATATTGAACATCTTGTAAGACTCCACTAGGTACTTTATCATTTCGACTTGTGTACGAATACCATGCCATCTTCCTGTACAACAATATCATCAATCTGAAAGGGCAATCATTGATATCAATTTTAACAATCATGATATAGCGAAGCGGATGACCTATTTGATTGAGCTTATAGAGATCAAGAACTAAGCATTTGAGAATTCCAGATGAAAGGGCTGACTTCTACATGCGCCCTAAAGCATTTGAAACATCAGGCGAATCCAAAAAGAGACCATTTTCATAGGGAATTATATACGTATGAGGGCAGACTTAGATTTGATCTCATCCGTAAATAGAATCAGAATAGTGATTGATAACAGGACCAAGGAGCAAGTAGTGAGGACAATCATGTTAATAAGTTGTCCTTCGAGCCCGAGAACTTCAACCATTTGAGGCTGAAGCTGAAGCGTAATCCAAACCGCTTCAGCTTTAGCCTCAGATGATATATAAAGATTAGGTAAAAAGATGGCACATGTGTCAAAAAATCATTGTTCGGATCAGAAAGTGTCACTGTTCATTCAAGGCTCAGACTTTTTGCACACATGCTATGTAGGAAATATTGAGGCCCTTAATTGTGCAAGAAACATAATTCCTTGACAATAGTCAACAGTCAATAACGACCCTCGCTGAGGCGAGGAATGGTCGTCCCAGGATGATTGGAGAGTGCTCCCCTATTGAGGTCTCCATGGGCAATACAACAAAATCAACATTGTAGCTCGTGTCCTAAATCAATATGACGGCGTTTTGAAGGATACCCTTCATCCTCTTGATAGATCCATCAACAAATTGAACTATGGTCTTGGTTTTCTTGAGAGGCCCTAAGTGAAGAGACTGTACCAATGAGAAGGGTAATATGCTAATCGAAGCATTGTCGTCGAGGAGAGTGTGATCACATGTGTGATCAGAGATGGTGCAGCTGAGGAAAGGTGTGGCAGTTTTCCTCTTCCTAGTAATGGGACGATGTGTGACAGTGTGGGCAGTGGCCATGGTCAATATATGATGCTCAGATCTGCTCCTCCGCTTTCTCTTCTTGGGAAAAGGAGCAGATAAATCGGTCAAGGTCTATTGAAGTGGGACACTGATGATCTCATGAATGGTGGCCACCACTTCGGGTTCTGTCAATATTTTTTGAATTTTTGGACCTCCTCCATACAAGGGAGGAAGTCGGAGTCAGCATATACACGAGGCATGCCAAGAGCAGTCTGTACAGTGACGGGAGTGATGAATCGTAGATTCATCATACAACGACATCCTCGATGTCAAAGGTGGGATAGAGCGTGAATGGATGTATGGTATGGGATCTGGAAGGTGGGTACTCTCCTCACAGTCTCACTCAACCAAAGGTCTCCCGAACTCTTTTTGGATTTTTAAAATTTTCTCATTTTTTTGTGTTTTGGGCGATTGCAAGCTCTCATGATCATCCTCAAATGAGTTCAAATCCTCAATGAATGGAGATACATTTTGGATCTAATTTATGCTAGCTATGTCGTTCATCTTTGAGTTCATATGCTCCATCATCTGATTGAAGGTCTCAAGTGTGGATATCATGAAAGGTAACTCCAAAATCTCAGGATTGGGTTGTTGAGTGTGGGCAGTGGGTGTGGACAAAAATCACATTCCGGCTCAAGATATTCTAGGAAGAGCGGGTTTTCGAAATGTATAGGAGATGGTGATGGAAATGATTAGTGAATGTCAAGATCCGAATCCTTAAATAGTGGGTTGGTCGAATATGTACAAAAATCAGGAGCAAAGTCCTCTTGGAAAAAGAGAGATGGACTGGCTGGAGTGAATGAGGGGTCCGTAAAGTCTGGATAGAAAATGCTCCAGTCGGCCATCTCGAAACAAAAGGAAAATGACAGGGAGAACACGACGGTCAACTTAAGAGAAGTGAGAAAAAGGCGCAAATGCACAGAGGCGATCTAGACTGCACACAAGCAAGCACGAACAAAATCACACAATACAAACCCTTAATTCTCCTACTCAACTCGGTAGAGACCGAAAAGTCGGTCTTTTTATCTTTTCTGTTTTAGAGTAAGGTGAGAAGTCCGAAAGTTGCACAAACACTTAGGGGGATGAAATGGGATTTCGGAACTAATCTTTAGTGTGCGCGCGCGCAAGTAAAACGAAGACAATGACGGGATCACTCGCCCCAAGACAAAAATTTTTCTTTTTAATTGATTTTAGGGTCAAGTAATATTAGCAGTCCCAATTTTATTGATTATCTCTTTTTTGGATTTTTAATAACAATGCGCGTGCCTATCGAGGAGTCAATTCCTTTAAGCACCTACATGATCAAAATCAGAGGTAAAAAGGCGAAGAAGCAATGAAAGCGGCAAAACGACAATGAATACTAAAACGTAAATGCTCATATTCCTCCAACAATCTACATGCAAAGATGCTCACCAAAATTGAAACCTATCTATATGCAAATGCAAGACAATAAAATTGCCCTAAGTTTCAAAAATTGCTATTTGCGTGAAGAACCGATGCTAATGACTTAGAATGGAACCGAAGTGTCCGGTATTGGAGTCTCCTCGGTGCCAACCACAATGGGTCCTGCAAGCACTATATGGAGAACTCTCACGACATAGTGGTTCTGAGACTAAGTGAGAAGCAGTTTGATATTTGACTAAGTCCAGACGTAGACTATAGGTGCATGCAAATATATTAAGTGTTTGGCCTTAATCTATCACAAGAAATCCTAATACTAAGAGCTCAATCACACAAAATAGAGAAAACAAAACTAAAAATCAAAGTAAAAAATGTGTTGAAAACCGTGAAAAACCGTAGTGAGCCTCCAAGTGAACAATCACTTGGAAATTAGGCATGAAATTCCAAAGTTTGAAGTACCTGTGTTATTACAATAATAGTGGTCTCTGTCTCTTACAAATTACACAATAAATATAAAAAATGCTCAAAATGTGTCTGTCTTCTCAAGTCCTTCCTGCCTCCTTTCATGTTAGGAAAGAAATCTCCTACCGTCTTCTCATGGGTGCGTAGACGCCTAGGATAGAGCGCCTCCCTCGATCCGTGGTTCCTCGCTCAAAGTCAACAAGAGAGGGTGATTAGATAATTCAAACAATTATATGAAATAAAGAAGCAAATAAATAAAACAAAAATATAAACAAGTAATCACAATCAAGCACAAAGTCGATCTAAGCATTGTTTCTCCCCGGTAATGGCACCATCTGTTGAACAGGATTTTTCACGGGTCTATAATATGTCTCACACAAGGCGGAGACATAGTCGTTGTAGCGACCCGCAGGAAATCCCAATTCAAACAACAGTTAACACACAACAATGATTAAATAATTAAAAACAAGATGTGGAGCTAAAATTAATTATAACTCTACAAAAGATGTGTATAAATTGGGGCAAAAGTGCTCAAAAATGAATGTGATGTATTTGTCTATACAAGTGCTATTTTTTGTGGGTTTTTAATTTTTTATTTTATTTTTCATTTCATGATTTTATATTTTGATTTTTAATTTTCTGATATTGTATTTTGCTTTATGTATTTTATATTTTTATATTTTCTTTTTCTTTTATTAAGGGTATAAAACTATATAGGATATATATATATATAAGAGAAGTAAGAGAGAGAGAGAGAAATAGGTAAAAATATCCAAAATAAAGGAAATAAAATATTTTGATGATTTTTATATTTTTCCAATGTTTTTGTGATTTTTCTGTATTTTTGCTATTTTTTTGGTATTTTAAAGTTAAAAAATACTCAAAACAGGGAGTACAATAAATGTATGAAGTTAAATTGGAGATGAAAAATATCAAACAGTAATAAAATTCTCCAAATTAATTTTAAACTACAGATAATAAAGTAGAGAATATTTAGGAATAGAAAACACAATTCTTAGATTTTTTAGGGATTTTATAAATTTTTATGAATGTTTTTAGAGTTTTTCTATTTTTATGAATTTTCTTTTATATTTTTTAGTGATATTTGGTCTGAAGGAAAAGATGCAAAAAACATACAATGTATACTTTTTTGGAATTTTTCAAAAAAGCTTTATAATTTTTAAGCATTTTCTAATGCAAAGAAGGATGAAAATGCATGTTTTTGAATTTTTCATAAATAATGAAATGCAACAAAAATGTAAAATAAAAATATGGCGTGAAAGATCAATGCAACACACAATGATATTTTTTATATTTTTTAGAGATTTATAGATGCATGAAATAAACAGAGATAACAAGGAGAAACTACAGTACTGGCAAGGGTATTTTTGTAATTATAAAAAAGTTCGAGGGCCAGTGTAATTTTCTCACAAAATTATAACGCAATAAAGATATTTATGGAGCAATCAGAAATATGCAAACCCCTAGGGGCTTCCATACAAAATTGCCAAACCCCACGAGCACAGGGTACGTGACCTGGTAGGGACGAATATACAATATTCCAAAACCTGAGGGGTGACTTGCAAAATCTACAAAAATATTATAACTGAATATAAAAGTTTGAGGACTATAGACAAATAAACAAACGCCCAAGGGTCTGGTCGTAAAAAGTAATTATCTAAAGTTGAGGAGGCTCTTCACAAAAAATATAGAAATATTTAAACAAACGGCCATCACGTAAGGTGACGTGGCCAGGACTAAAAAGCAATTATCTAAAGTTGAGGAAGCTCTTTGCAAAAAATACAGAAATATTTAAACGACGGATGAATGATTGAGTACTAAATATATATTACAAAAATGGGCAAGGGTGTAGATACAAAATACCCACGCCTATTGATCGAACTACCGATGCTCCTTGACTTATCCACGTGTCAGCTCGGGAAGCGCTGATACCGCTTCGTGCCGATGGCTGGGATTAGATGGCCCCGGAAGATCCGATGGTTGTTGTAGGGGCTAATCCAATGACAACTGCTGCGTGGGAAAATCACAGCCCGATCCAATAGTGGAGGGGCAATCGAGAAGAACCGGGAGGAACACCGGTGAGCCGACGTTCTCCCATCTCAACCTTCAACCTCCATCGGTCTTGAAGCTCATAAAATGGCCACGACGAATCCTGAAGGTCTGCACTAGGTGCTGGAAGCCTCAAAAGCGCAGAAGGTGCGTCGTAGCATAGCCACACGGGTGACGGAGCTGGATGCTTCGAGGAATCTCCGGCGTAGGGCGAAAATGGCACCAACTGTGCGGTTGACTTTGGAACATGAAGAGAGTGTTAGGAGGGTCACAGGCAAACTTCTGCGCCCCTCCAATAGGAGAAGAAACGACATAAATAGCGACAGAGAAACTCACCGGAGCAAGCTCCGGTGAGGGGTGGAGAAGGTGATTGGTTGGGTAGAAATCGAAAGGAAACGGTCGGGGGAGTCCTAAGACTATCGCGGAGAAACAAAATGCTAGAAAACTAGAAGAAAATGTACCTCAATGGCTGAACACCAGAGATAGGACCTCAACGGCAATGGCTTGCCAGAGGTGGGTGGAGCCGCTCCTCGTCTAGCTTAACCTCCGCTCTCGAAAGCCGGAGAGCTTCCTGTCACGTCGCTCAATCCAGGGCTTGAGGGAACAAAGCAAGAACGGGTCAAAAGAGGGTTCAAAGATGGAAGGGAAGCTTTGGGTTGTTTTTGAATGTGTTGACGAGATGGCTCAAAGATCGAAGCGTGGTGGACGAGTCGATGATCCGTAGCCTGAGGAGAGCCATGGGTGTGTATCATCGATCGACGAGGAGCAAAAGTGAAGAAGACAGTGACACGAGAAGGTGCAAGACGCATTCTCCAAAAATCTGAGAAAACGACCAAAAAACCATAGTCTGACAGGAGCCAAGGAGGATTCTGGTTGGTCCACGTGAACCAACCAGAAAATTCCTTGGCAAAAAGATTTATTAATTCAATTAAAAATAAAAAACAAATTTATTAATTTTGAGTTATTAAATGAAAAATATTTATTAAATTTTACAGTATTTTATTATGATTTTTTTAATTTTAGAGGTTTAAAATTATAAGTTTCCTTTTATGGGTCATATACAGGTATATTCATATATATATATTAATATTTTTTTATTTTGTATATTTAATTTATTATTTTGGTTTATTATTTTATATATTTATAATTTTTTTATAAACTTAAATATATTTTTCTTTTATTTTTCTGATGTATTATGTACAATTAAATGAATAGATGTATTATTTATATAGGTATAAGTATAGGTATTATACCTATGTGCTTTATACAAGTATTTTATTTTTGTATTTTATATGTCTATTTATTATTGTTTTAATATAAACATATATTATAAATAATACTTACAAAATTATAAAAATATAATATTATAAAAATAATGAATAATAAATAAAGTGAACATTTTAATTAGTATAGTTATACAAGAGGGGTCCAAAAATCAACTTTCAAACCCTAACTCAGAAAAATATGAAACACCTTCATTAAATAGCTTATTAAAAGTTATATAAAATTAAAGTGATTTTGATACATTTCAATTTTTTATTTGAGAGATACTGGTTATGGGAAGTTGGGATTCTGGAAACTTATTCAGATCATAACTTTTTATCTGTACATTATTTTTGTATGAAATCAATTTTGGATTTTTTTCTTTATTATGTACAGCTTTCATGTTCAAAGTTTCTTTATTTGAAGTATAGAAAGCGTAACAGAATAAAGAATGAATTAAATAAAAAGGATTTTTATTGTATTTTGGTCCTTATCTCCCCCTACTTTATTCCCTCTCGATCTAGTCATCGAGATGCCTTGGTCTCGAGGTTTTGGGTCATAAAATAATTGTGATATTTTATTATTTTTCTTTTCTTTATTCTACAATTTTGCTTTAAAAATCGCATTTTATACAATATTTACACAATAACGCCTGAATGATAAAATACCTAAATTAACGCTATTTACACGCATTTACTAGGGTTTTTAAGGTCAAAATGATAGAATAAAGATGATGCAACGGAGATTTATATTCGCACTATACTTTCCTTTGCTAGTCCCTAGCAAACACTTATGCAATAAGTGTAGAAAAAGAAAAACGAAGAAAAGAAAATGAAGAAAATATGATTACGTTTAATTTTGATACTTGTCGTCACAAAATCAGAGTTTGGAGCTTAAGTCGGACCTTCATAATTTTAGTGCTTGCGTAACCTTAATGAGAACTACATTTGAAATCCAACAGCCTTCGTGAATCCCAAAATTTTGCTCTTGACTCCTCAATAGCCTGGTCAGAATACTTCAACTTATACGCAAACCCTTATGACTATGAATCTAACTCGTACAATGTAAGTGAGTGTGGCTCTCCCTAAGTGAAATGACAAAGAGATTGGCTTCTCCAGTATGACAATCCAATGATTCCCCAATCCAGTAACTCATTCCTGGAGGAGCTGGGTATTCCCTTCTAAGTTCAGGTGACAACCTGCTCAAGAGGAGGGGGTGAAGAGAAGAATGGACGGTAGCCAGTGTAGCAAACTATCCCAGGATGCAAGACCAATGTAGTCAAGTCATCCAGCAACATGCTCACTTGATTTGACTTTAAAGCTCAATCTTGCTTATTGACTATACAAATATGTACATTCCGGCAGGAATTATATTTTTGTACATGCTTGTCCACTTTTTTGGAGTTTTAGCTTTTTGTTTTTTTTTGTTTTTTGAAATACTTTTCACAACAGCATTTCCATAAGGAGTTTTTCCTCTTGAGCCACTAGACTATCCCTCTTTTGAAGCTTTATTGCAACCCACACTCTTCTGTCCTCAAATCTCATCCTCACCGGACGGGTTGGGGTGCACTTCCCTCCCTAGAGGAGGATAAATTTTTCCACCTGTGTGCATCTCATACCGGCAAATCCACCCCCCTCACCACTCCAACTGAGTTGAGCAAAGTGAAAGGTGCAGGTGTCCAAGTTAGGTCATTATCAACAAGAGTCGTATGTGCGATCCGTAATACTCTACTTAGGCAGTCAAGAATCCATTGAACCAAGTCTCGTGATCCACAAAGAATTAAGTCAACTAGACCTGAAGTACCTCAATTCCAGCTCCTATAAGGTTCCTGTTAATTAGGTAGATTTTAAGGTTCAACCAAGCTCCAATCTTCAGATTTTACTTAGACTTGTTCAACTATCAAACTCAATCTAGAAAAAGCTCATGTTATGCAAATGCTATGCTCAATGTAGAAAATATTTTTGTGATGCAGTTTTCAAAATGTTGTGAACTTTTTATGGATGTTTGAAAATAGATGATGATGCATATGATTTTTTTTTGTATTTTCATTTTGCAAATGTTTTTGTGACTTTTAGTTTTGCAAATTTTTTTGGGATTTTTGAAAACAAAAGATTTTGGCTAAAAACTAAGTACAAATATTTACACAGGGATGCATCTTATAATTACAATAATTAAGTTTTAAAGAATTTACAAAGGGTAAGTGGTCAATTTTATAGATATAAAGAAGTTTAGGTGAGATGTATATATTCCTCAAAATTATTTGCAAAGGTTTTTCAAATAATTTTAGAAACTATAGTCCAAAATAATTTTGACAAACATTTTTACAAACATGTACACATATTTGAAAATCATTTTGCAAAGGTTTTCCAAGAAGTATATATAGATTTTTCAAAATATTTTTGCAACCATTTGTCAAACCATTTGCAAATCATTTTTCAATTTTTTTTATTTCACACAAAGAAAATAAATTTTGCAAACAAAAAATTTTACAATGGTTGAAAACATGTAACAAAACGTTTTCCAAATAGTTTTCAAAAGATTTTTCACAAAGATTTTCAAACTATTTTTCAAACATTTTGCAAAAAACATTTTCACCTGATTTATTAATCAGTAAATACAAAAAGAATTCGAGGAATAATCATATCTTTTTATTACAGTTTTTAATCAATTTTATAAGTATAATTAGCCATTATTATAAACAAAAATACGGAAGTACGAGTTATGGTTAAAGTATTTACGCAGTATATACGACCCCCTATACTTAGCTTGAGCTATGCCCTCATAGATCTGAGACAAAAAGAGAAGATATAACTCGTACTGAGTATAGGAAAATCTAATGGATAACGAACGAATGAAGGATTGAACGAATGAGAAGTTGACCGCACCCCCTATACTTAGGATCAAATAATCCTAAGTATAGCAGACTGCACACAAAGCAACGAGGGTCAAGCGTGGGAATGAACAGATCGTACTCAGACTGTCTCCTCCTATACTTAGGGTAAGATATCCCTAAGTATCGACCAGAAGAGGAGACAGAGGAGAGGATCAAAGAATGGAAGAAATCAGGGTGCACACCCCCTATACTTAGGACAAAGTACGTCCTAAGTATAGAAGACTGACAAAAAGGGGCGACACCTTTACGGAAGATAAAGAAAATAGAAAAGGAAAAGAAGAAAAGAGATCAGAAGATGGAAGAAGAAAGAGAAGGATGTACACATCACTCCCCCTAAACTTAGCGTAAAAGAAGACCTAACTATAGGCAACAACAGGACTAATGAAACGAACGACGAATGAATACTCGGCTCGTCCACCCCCCATACTTAGGACAAAGTACGTCCTAAGCAAGGCACTCACGAGAATGGTGTGGATGAGCAAAACGGGAGAGAAACAGAGGTGAACAAAGCGAATATACAACAGAGTAGATGTACAGAGGATCAAGAAGGTCGAAAGCAAACCTTCTTGCGGGACCACTGAGGAATGGATCTAGTCTGGTGCAGGTCGACATCGAGGTCCTCAGATGAAACTAACTGATCATGGTCGACAAGGTGTAGTTCCTCAGTGGCCCTAGGGTGAAGAGGCACAGACGGATCAGTGGAAGAAGTACTACTAGGTACGGCCTTGGGAGTCTCACTGATATCAAAGTGGAATGAGGGGAACTCATCATCATCGGAAGAAGTGTAATCAGTGTCGTCCTGCGAGGTATCATCCAGGTCAAAGCCAAAAGGAAAAAACTCATCAGTGGAAGTAGTCGAACTCTGTTCGTTCTCTACAATCTCAACCGGATCATCTATCTCATCGAAAGGCTCGAATTCTCGAATAAAAGCAACCAAATCAAATTCGGCCTTTGTCTCATCTGAATCTAAGCAAACAGGAACGGACTCATCACTGACAGTATTCGAGTCATGTTCATCATGTCTAGTCGCTGGATCTACCCTCCGCTCAATGGTATCAATAGTGTAAATCCCGCGGATGTCATCAACACAACGCCAAGTCCCAGAAGAAGGAACTCCGAGGTCCATGCCTTCCAAGTCTTCCTCCTTGGAGAGGAATTCTTGGGTCTCAGTGGAATCCAATAAGCAATAAAATTCTCTGATAGTCTCATCAAGGTCATGGTCCTCAGGGTTGACCAAGATAGGTGAAGGTGCATCAGGTGTAGGTCTCCGATTGGCAGTGGGTGCAGTGATCATCACTTCGCTTTTGTCAACAGGACGGAAGTGAATCTCTCCTGATCCATAGTCAATAACGACCCTCGTTGAGGAGAGGAATGTTCGTCCTAGGATGATTGGAGTGTGCTCCCCTGTGGAGATCTCTATGGGTAATTCGACAAAATCAACATTGTAGCTCGTGCCCTGAATCGATTTGATGGCATTTTCAAGGATACCCTTTAGCCTCTTGATAGATCCATCAGGAAACAAAACTATCATCTTGGTTTTCTTGAGAGGCCCTAAGTGAAGAGACTGTACCACTGAGAAGGGTAATATGCTAATCGAAGCACCGCCGTCACGGAGAGTGTAATCACATGTGTGGTCAGAGATGGTGCAGCTGATGAAAGGTGTGGCAATGTTCCTCTTCCTAGTAATGGGATGGTGTGTGTTGTTGGAAATGCGAGCCCACGGCGAGCCATTATGCAATAAATGTTATTGCAATTCACTCCTTAATCTGAAATGAAGAATACATAATTTGCATAATAGGTACCTTAGTACAATTAGGGTTATGTACCATGGCCATCTTGATGATCATACAGCTGTTGATTCAACTATTGAATCATAGAGGCTGGTGCTTGGATGAATATCTAAAGAGTTAGATTGAGGACTCATCAGGCACCGTCAAATGATTGTTAAGAGATGATCTCCAGCCTGAGTAGAAGATCGCAATCCTTATCTCTGAAGGCTGATATCTGACCGACCTCTTGATGCAAGTCCTCTGCATAGGAATAGAGATTCGGAGGTGTCAGATTAGTTAGGTCAAAGAGTTGACTTAACGAGATCGAGATAACCAAAGTCCTATATCGTATGCTGTCATGATATAGGCACGCATCCTCTGACCGGAGACAGATGTGTTGCTATATGTCTAAGTATGTACATTTGGCAGACCAATAGGTTGATGACCTAATCAAGGTCTATACACCGGCATGCTGGTGTGCATATAAGGGCAAATGAGTAATATGATCTCTCAAAGGGATCATACAGGTTCAGTTACTGAACCGGAAGACATGAGCTCACTCATGAGATATTGGGAAGAATCAAATTCCGTGCGCACGGTCGTCTCGCTTTGGAAGCTTGACTGAATTTGTAGGTTTGATATATACTTTTGGAAAGTATATGATCAAGACCTAGGTATGATATACACTTTTGGAAAGTGTATGATTGATACCAACTCCCAATGATCGAATGAGAAACTTACTGATAAAACCATGAAGTAGACAGTATAAAGTTGATCCAATACTTCGGGTTTAGTCTGAGTCTTCCAGTATGCAGTATGTACAGGTATTGGGAATACCTGAGGGTGATGTGATCATAAACGATTGTATAACCATGACGCTTCCATTCCTAGGGAGTGATGAAACGGGTCTGGATTTTAGTGACTCCTCTCAGTAGAGAAGTGATCTGATCTTGGTCCAAGTGTTGGACATTGATCTGAATGTGATTCAGATACAATGAGAAGATTAGATTTACGGTCTTGATTTAATCAAGCATCTATGGGAGGCCCGCGATCTGGATTTGAGATACGATCTCAATATCCATGTCACTATACGTGGAACAATACAATCGCCCTGTCCTTATCTCCAAGTATCTGCGGAGAAAGCGCATTATCCTTGAAGGAGTTCATGGATAATTCTATTGTTGATATATGTATCCGAGCATTGAGAAAATGGATAATTAAATGTGATTTAATTATCATGAGTAATATGAATTTGATTCATATTATAAAGAGAGTTATCTTAGATAATTAAATGAGATTTAATTATCAAAGATGTAAATAATGTGAATGTGATTCATATTATTTGGACAAAAGAGAATAGAGATCCAAGATGATTAAATATGATTTAATTATCATGGATATGAATAATGTGGATAGCAATATCCATATTAGTCATATATATTATAAATGTGATTTATAATATATAAGAGAGAGCTATTTGTAATTTACATTTGTTAATTAAATGTTAATGTGAATTGGATTCACATTGGACATCAAATTGAAAATGTAATTTACATTTTGTTTTGGGTTGTGAATGTGATTCACAATTTTTCAATGGCATGATTGCAATGTTCACAAAATAAATTGGATTTATTTTTTGTGAAATAATTTGCAACAAAAGTTGTTGCAAATAATGGAGATTACATAAAAGGTGAAATAGCCACCTTCCTAATGGAGGAGGGTGGACGACCACCACTCCCATTAGGAAAGGGAGGCCGTCCCCCCTCTCCACATGGAAGGAGGCTTTCTCTCCTTTCATTATCTCCATGTATTGATGATTTAATTTTGTAATTAAATTGTGTTGATTTATCAACATATATTTAATTTAAATTAAATTAATTGTTGTTGTGTTTTTAGCAACAAATCATGACCATTGAAAGAAACACAAATTAATGTGGACCATTGGATTTGTGTTGACACATGGATTGAGATCCATGGATCCCAAAACCCTATAAAAGGAGAGGCACCCCATTGCTCTTCTTGACACATAAGTTGAGGCAACAAATATCTCTCTCTCTCATTCTCTCTACACGTCCTCTCTCTTTCTCTCTCATGTGGCCGTCTACCATGGATGCCCTACAGAGGTTCTCCATCGCCGCGGCATCTTCGTTATGCTGCCCGAAGGTTTGCTCGTGGATCTCCGTCTCCTTCGGTGCGCCCCGCTCGTGAAGAAGACATCGGATCTCGTGTGTCGAGATCAGGAGATCCGCCGCTTGGATCATCAACATGGATTGCGAGAAGCACGCGGTTCATCCCCGCGCTCGCAAGCGTCTCCTCCGTCGGATCGGACTTGAGACAGGAGGTCTCTTTGTTTAGAGACTCGATCACAACCACGCTTCAAGAGGTAACCCTAATACTTGTTTGTGGTTTAGACGAAACGATCCGAGAAGTGTTCTTGGATCTTGTGGTTTCGTCGCAAGAATTTTTTTTTAATTTCCGCTGCCTAGAACAACTAGTACGACTAGTCGTTCTTCGTCGTATCCGATACGATGATCACGCTTCCGTGATGCCCTTGAGGATCTAACCATATCCTTCATGTGTTGGCATGGGCAGTGGCCATGGTCAATATATGACACTCAGATCTGCTCCTCCGCTTTCTCTTCGTGGGAAGAGGAGCAGATAAATCGGTCGTGGTCTATTGAAGTTGGGCACTGATGATCTCATGAATGGTGGCCACCACTTCGAGTTCTGTCAATATTTTTTTGAATTTTTGGACCTCCTCTATACAAGGGAGGAAGTTGGAGTCAGCATATACACGAGCCATGCCAAGACAATCTGTATAGCGACATCCTTGGGGTTAAAGTTTGGACATAGTGTGAATGGATGTGTGGTAAGGGATCTGGAAGGTGGGCACTCTCCTCACAGTCCGAGTCAACCAAAGGTCTCCCGAACTCTTTTTGGATTTTTAAAATTTTTCTCATTTTTTTGTGTTTTAGGCGATTGCAAGCTCTCATGATCATCCTCGAATGAATCTAAACCCTCAAAGAATGGAGCTACATTCTGGATCTTATTTATGCTAGCTATGTCGTTCATCCTCGAGTTCATATGCTCTATCATCTGATTAAAGGTCTCAAGTTTGGATATCATGAAAGGTGACTCCAAAATCTCAGGATTGGGTTGTCGAGTGTGGGCAGTGGGTGTCGACAAAAATCACATTCCGGCTCAAGATATTCTAGGAAGAGCGGGGTGCCAAAATGTGTAGGAGATGGTGATGGAAATGATTAGTGAATGTCAAGATCCGAATCCTTAAATAGTGGGTTGGTCGGATATGTACAAAAATCAGGAGCAAAGTCCTCTTGGAAAAAGAGAGATGGACTGCCTGGAGTGAACGAGGGGTCCGTAAAGTCTGGATAGAAAATGCTCCAGTCGGTCATCTCGAAACAAAATTAAAATGACCGGGAGATTACGACGGTCAAATCAAGAGAAGTGAGAAAAAGGCGCAAATGCACAAAAGAGATCTAGAATGCACACAAGCAAGCACAAACAAAATCACACAATACAAACCCTCAATTCACCTAGTCAACTATGTAGAGATCGAAAAGTCGGTCTTTTTATCTTGTCTGTTTTAGAGTTAGGTGAGAAGTCTGAAAGTTGCACAAACATTTAGGGGGATGAAATGAGATTTTGGCACTGATCCTTAGTGTGTGCGCGCACAAGTAAAATGAAGAAAATGAGGGGATTACTCACCCCATGACAAAATTTTTCTTTTTAATTGATTTTAGGGTCAAGTAATATTAGCAGTCCTAATTTTATTGATTATCATTTTTTTGGATTTTTAATAAGAATGCGCATGCCTATCGAGGAGTCAATGCCTTTAAGCAGCTAGGTGATCAAAATCAGAGGTAGAGAGACGGAAAAGCAATGAAAGAGGCAAAAAGATGATGAATGCTAAAACGTAAATGCTCATATTGCCTCCAACACTCTACATGCAAAGATGCTCACCAGAATTGAAACCTATCTATATGCAATGCAAGCCGATGAAATTGCCCTAAGTTTTAAAAATTGCTATTTGCGTGAAAAATCGATGCTAATGACTTAGAATGGAACCGAAGTGTCTGGTCTTGGAGTCTCCTCGGTGCCCACCACAATGGGTCCTGCAAGCGCTGTATGGAGAACTCTCGTGATGTAGTGGTTTTGAGACTAAGTGAGAAGCAGTTTGATATTTGACTAAGTCCAAATGTAGACTATAGGTGCAGACAAATATATTAAGTGTTTGGCCTTAATCTATCACAAGCAATCCTAAAACTAAGGGCCCACTCACATAAAATAGAGAAAGTAAAACTAAAAATCAAAGTAAAAAATGTAATGAAAACCGTGAAAAACCGCGGTGAGCCCGCAAGTGAACAACCACTTGGAAATTAGGCCTGAAAGTCCAAAGTTTGAAGTACTTGTATTATTAAAATAATAGTGGTCTCTGTCTCTCACAAGTTACACAATAAATATAAAAAATGCTCAAAATGTAACCTTCTTCTCAAGTCCTTCCTGCCTTCTTTGATGCTAGGAAAGAAATCTCCTACCATCTTCCCATAGGTGCGTAGACGGCTAGGATAGAGCGCCTCCCTCGATCCATGGTTCCTCGTACAAAGTCAACAAGAGAGATTGATTAGACAATTCAAACAATTATATCAAATAAAGAAGCAAATAAATAAGACAAAAATATAGACAAGTAATCAAAATCAAGCAAAAAGCCGATCTATGCCCTGTTGCTCCCCGACAACGGCGCTATTTGTTGAACTGGATTTTTCACAGGTCTAAAACACGTCTCACACAAGGCGGAGACGTAGTCGCTGTAGAGACCCGCAGGAAATCCCAATTCAAACAACAATTAATGCACAACAATGATTAAATAATGCAAAACAAGAAGTGGAGTTAAAATTTACTATAACTCTACAAAAGATGCGTATAGTGCAAGTAGTGTAGAGTGTCGAAAATAGGAAGCAAGCAGGTAGATCGAGGCAAAAATGCTCAAAAATGAATGTGATGCATTTGTCTATACAAGAGCTATTTTTTGTAGGTTTTTAACTTTATATTTTTATTTGATTTTTCATTTTATAATTTTATATTTTGATTTTTAATTTTCCGGTATTATTTTATTTTTGTATTTTATATTTTTATATTTCCTTTTTCTTTTAGTAAGGATATAAAACTATATAGGATATATATCTATATACAAGAGAAGTAAGAGAGAGATAGAAATAGGTAAAAATATACAAAATAAAGGAAACAAAATTTTCTTATGATTTTTATATTTTGCTAATATTTTTATGATTTTTTTGTTTTTTTGCTAATTGTTTTGGTATTTTTAAAGTTAAAAAATACTCAAAACAGGGAATACAATAAATGTATGAAATTAAATTGGAGATAAAAATATCAAATAGTAATAAAAACTCTCCAAATTAATTTTAAACTACAGATAATAAAGTAGAGAAAATTTAGGAATAGAAAACAAAATTCTTAGATTTTTTATGGATTTTATAAATTTTTATGAAAGTTTTTAGAATTTTCTATTTTTATGAATTTTATTTCATATTTTTTAGTGATTTTTGGTCTGAAGGTAAAAGATGCAAAAAGCATAAAGTATATTTTTTTTACAATTTTCAAAAAAGATTTATAATTTTTTATGCATTTTCTAATGCAAACAAGGATGAAAATACATGTTATTGAATTTTTATAAACAATGAAATGCAATAAAAATGAAAAATAAAAATATGGCATGAAAGATCAATGCAACAGGCACACAATGATATTTTCTAGATTTTTTAGAGGTTTACAAATGCATGAAATAAATAGAGACATCAAGGAGAAACTACACTTCTAGCAAGGGTATTTTTGTAATTATTAAAAAGTTCGAGGGCCACGGTGTAATTTTCCCACAAAATTATAACGCAATAAAGATATTTATGGAGCAATCAGAAATAAGCAAACCCCCAAGGGCTTGCCTACAAAATTGCCAAACCCCACGTGCACGGGGCACGTGACCTGGTAGGGATGAATATACAATATTCCAAAACCTTAGGGGGTGACTTGCAAAATCTCCAAAAATATTATAACTGAATATAAAAGTTTGAGGACTAAAGAAAAATAAACAGAAACCCAAGGGCCTGGTCTTAAAAAGCAATTATCTAAAGTTGAGGAGGCTCTTCGTAAAAAATACAGAAATATTTAGACAAACACCCATCATGTGAGGTGACGTGTGATGAATCCCACTTCATCACTCTTTATTCCTTTATTTTAGCTAGAAACTTGAGCAAAATACCTTGTAAATATGTATAAATATCATAAATTGCCGAAGAACATGTATCTTGTAAATATGCATAATTAGCATGTTTTTGTGCATAAATAAAAGAATAAAGAAACACAGGAAAAAGAGGGAAATATTTATAATAAATATTGAGTGACCTAATCCCAAGGGAGGGCTCAGCATGGGCTTGACCGCAAAAGAATTCAAGTAGAGAGAGATAGGGACACTCAATTGTGTGCACATATACCTATGCATATAAATAAAAATTATTTTCCTCTTAATAAAAATAAAAATGTGTGTTTATTAATTTGTACATATTTGTAAAGATAAAACCAAAATAAAAATGGGAAAAATACAAGAAAAACAAAAAGAAACAAAACACCTCCCATCAGTGTATATAAACCATGTACATAGAATGCTATATCTATTTATTTTCTACTTGTACATAAATAATTAAAATGCAACAAAAATATTTCCACATTCCTTATTTCATGATGTAAATAAATAAAATTAAAAGTAGAAAAATAAAAATAAAATAAAAAGAAATAAAATAATAAAATTAAAATCCACCTTGTATATACCATGTAAATATGTAAATACACCTATCTATAAATAAATAATAAAAATAAAATAAAAAATACTCTTTTATTCCAAATTTTATTCTCTAAATAAATAAAATATAAAATTGGAATAATTTTATAAAAAAAATATTAAAAAAATTAAAAATGTATATATGTATATACCTATATATATTAATAATATAATATAAATACATAAATTATATTTCAAAAAAATAAATAAAAATCACTAAAAATTAACTTGAAAATAAATAAACATTTTTCATGTTTTAACTTTTTCAAAATAAAGTCATTTACTATTTTTAATTGATTTTCAAATAAATAATAAAAGGTGAATTCTGGTTGGTCCCCGGGGGATTCTTGACCCCCGGTCAACTCTCCCCCGCGGACCTCTTTCCCTGCGGATCTCGCAACCGACCCGACTTCTTCCAATTTTCGCGCGATTACTCGAGCTCCATTCGCCTAAACCCCAGGTCCTACTCACAGTCCCTGCATCCGAGATCCACGCCCAACAGTTTGCTTAGGGTCCGTGCTTCACCAAGCTGGACCCGTCGCCTTCTTCTTGGACCTGCAGGACTATTTAGCCCCACCTCCGCCGCACTATTCACGCCATCCTTGGCTGTGACTCTTCGTCCCAGGACCTCCACCTTACTCCCCTGAGTGACAGCTTCGTGAGAGAGGTGTCGAAGAGAGGAGAGGAGACCTCCAGCTATCGATCCGGCGACGTCTGCCGCTGTGCACCGTCGCGAGGTGCGCCCGAGCCTCGGGCATCTATGTCCCTTCAAGGCTACGACCCAGAGCTCGCCAAGCTCGTCCCCAGTCGACTCCAGCCATCATGTACTCCCGAATCCTTGTAGTTTCGCCTAATTTCATACTTCGCCCAAATCAACCCTCCGCCTTCGTCGATCAATTCACGTCACCCAACTTATCGATTCGATCATCGGACGACACCATCATCTCTGTGAGACCCCTCTCCACCTTCTGCACCCACGCACCCACCTTGGTTCGCCCAGGAACCAAGGCTCGAACTCCACCGCCGTCACCTCGCCGGAGGTCACTCACTTGACACGCTCGACCACCCATTTCACCCCTAACAGGGTCGAGGCAGTTTTCCCTCGACCCAGGAAGCCTCCTATGCTGTTTTGCAGGGCAATACGACCCATCTGAGGGTTTGGACACTTGAGCACAGGAGGTTAGCTCCATCTTCGTCGCCGGAGCTCTTCAGAGCTTCCCGACATCATCGGAGGAGCCCAGCAACTGCGGAGCATCGAGGCGGAGCTTTTGCATATCCCAGCAGCTCCAAAGGAGGTCTCGCGCACCCGTGGTGATCCGACGAAGTTTGCCGGAGCTGAGTTCATCCAGCACCTCCAGTAGCCATCCGATCACCTCCGACGCTCCAGATTTGATCTCAGCCGTGTATTTGAGGAGCTACTCCACCATTCGATCCACCTGAGGCGGGATCCGGACCGTCTATTCAAATGAAGGGTTGCCCTAGCATCTCAGCCGTTTGATCATCCACGTGGCACCCCCTCAACCGTCAGATAATAAGAGGGTTAATTTACTCGGGCCCCTCCTGTTCTTGCATTTCCTACTTAGTCCTGTAAATATTTTTGTACGTTGTTTTTAATTAGGGTAATTTGCACATCAGACCTTCTTATTTTCCTTATTTACATTTTAGTCCTTATATATGTGGACCACGTGCATCGATACGTGAGGTTGTGGTTTATTTACACTTTTTATCCTGTGGTTCCTGCATGTTATGGTTTGACATTTTATAAATAGGAATTACTTTTATACCCCTCTGTGTCTGGAGCACGTATGTTGCGCGTGCATCGTGGGCTTTTTGCATTCTAGGCCCCCGCACTTTCTTACCTTGTTACTGTTTGGCCCTTGGAACATATTTTTCTCGCATCTAGGTCCCTGTGCACTGTGAGCCTCTATTTTAATTGAATAAAATAGCAAATCAAGTCCAAATTGTGTGAAATTTGGAAACGTGGCTCCTACCACTGTGTAAAAATTTCACCAAACATTTGGTATAATTTTGAGGTGTTTTGATATTTTAAAAATTCAAAAACAGTTGTCTTTACTTTTGTTTGATTTAGAAAATCATAAAAAATATAAAAACTATTTTAAAAATTCTAAAAAAATTAGGATTTGCTGATTTTGTTGTGTTTTATTTGCTGTGCAATTTTGGCTATTTTTGGATATATAAAAACCCTGAAAATTATAAAACCCTAAAAAACTCATAAAAATTCTAAAAAATTGTAGAAAAATCCAAAAAATATAACTCTTTTTTAGAATTTTAGTCTTTGCTTATATTTTTCATAAAAATTACCTCCAGGATGTTACAAATCGATTTGATATTTTTCGTGGGTCTTTGAAGTCTGGCTGGACAGATTGCTCCTTTTTGGCTTTCTTGATTTTTAGAAAATCATATAAAATTAGAAAATTCTGAAAAAATCAGCAAAAACATCAAAAAACCTAAAAAACATTTTTGTTTGAATTTTTGGAGTGTTTTGGAGTGATTAAATAATTTGTTGAAGTTGCTTGATTTTGCCTTTTTCCTATTTTCCTTCATTATTAAAAGTCCAAAAAAATAATATAAAATCAATTAAAAATCCACTAAAAATACATTTTCTTCTCATTTTTTATCTTGACTACTTCGTAGGCCGCAAGGCCAATTCGTGCTCCCTGAGTCTGACCCTGAGTGCTACACTAGGCTAATCTCATAGCCGGGACCGCTATCTCTGTTTTGATTGCTTTATCTTCTTGTTTGGTGGTCTGTTTCACAATTTTCTTGATTGAGCCGATTCTCGAGTGACTAAGGTTGCAACGACCTTAGTTATCTATTTGCCTTATCGTTCGACGTATTTTTCTACTCATCAGAATGGCGCTGTTGCCGGGGAGCACGACTTTGTAGTCACTTTCGATTTTTCTGCGACTTTTCTTTTTCACGGCTTTCTGTAGATATTTTGGTATATATTTTATCTGTATTATTTTTATAATAAGTTGTTTGACACTCTGCTTATTTTCTTGCGAGGGCCCGAGGACCGAGGCGGCTTTCTTCGGAAGCCGAAGCAACTACGGGAGTCGGAGGCAACTCTTTTCTGCATAGAGCCGCAAGAGGACGCGAGCAGCCGAGCAGGAGTGCGGGAGCCGCAAAATAGCCGCGAGATTTAGCGTAGCTTAGTTTAGTTTATTTTTTAGTACATTTATATTGTTGTAATAATACAGGTACCCAGACTCTCAGACTTGTGATTGCGGGGTCTGTTTCGCCGAGCACCGGTGTGCTCGGGGGACCCCACCGAGATTTCTGCGGCTTTTTCGCGATTTTTGACCGTTTATTTACTGCTCATTTGATTTGCGCCGGTTTTAGCCCTAGCTTAGGAGTTTTCTTTGACTGTGACGTAATTAATTAAGGCCAAACCCTAATTATCTGCATGTACCTATAGATTGATAAGTGGACTTAATTAATTAAATCACAAAGAAAAAGTCGGCTTATTTGAGGTCTAGTCCACGTGCCTTGAGGAGTCACATACAACGCGTACATGATCTGTTATGGTAGACACCGAGTGGATCCCAAGATAGGACTCCGGACCTAAGCTCGAGTACCCGACTACTATTCTCTCGTGTAGAAATTGCTCTGCTACGGACGATTTTCCGCATGCATCATATAGGTAGTTTATATTCTGTCTTTTATTTATGCACGGATCACCCTGCATGTAGACTGCTGGAGTCAAGTATGCATCTCTTACTCTGCATGCATCATTGATTCCCGCGCATCGGCTTTTTCGTCTTCTCCCCCGGTTTTTGGACTTAAAATAATCAGGAGAACCGAAAAATTCGTTAGGAGTTGTTTGCTTTGAAAAATATCTAAAAAGAAAAACTATAAAATTGGGACTGCTAAATAAACTTGACCCTAAAATACATCTCACTTAAAAATCTATCTTGGGGAGAGCAACCCCCTCATTGTCTGGTTCGATTGCACGAGAGAGTGACCCACATACTAGGCTAGAGCCACATCCGAGCCCTGATCAGACTACCAGCCTTTTATACGGGACAGTATGGTTGACGGATTGGATTCCTACCGGGTCACGTAACCGCTCTGATATCCTGACATGATCACCTAAATAAAAAAGACAAGATAATTGACCGAGCTCTTACGGTCTTCAGCTCAGCGTGGAGTAGGTGAATTCGGGGTTTGTTTTCTCATCTTGTTTGTTTCCAGATCCCATCCGCCCGAACCGTAGATGCTAGGACTGTTTGCAATTTTTGAAGAAGAACATCATTTCACGGTTCGGGGTACCTCGAGTGTTGATATCTGACAGGTGGTCTCATTTCACCAACGACAAGGTAAAGGCCCTTGCTAGCGAGTTCGGCATAGACCATCGAGTTGCCACTCCATACCACCCTCAGACGAATGGTCTTGCCGAAGTGTCGAACAGGGAGATCAAGACTATATTGCTCGTCCGCCCTGACCGAAAGGATTGGTCACAGCTTTTGGACTCGGTCTTGTGGGCATATCGGACGTCTTTCAAGACTCCTTTGGGTACGTCTTCCTTTCTCCTCGTTTATGGCAAGCCCTGCCATTTACCTGTTGAGCTGAGACATAGGTAACTTTGGGCAGTCACTGATATACTTTTGGATCCAGAGAGTGTAGGAGATCAGAGGAGGGTAGAGTTAGCAGCCTTGGAGGAGCTTCGTGATATCGCCTTTTCAAACAGCCTACATTATAAGGAGAGAGTGAAGGAGTGGAATGATTCTCATATCAGCCACAAGCAGTTTGAGCCAGGACATAGAGTATGATTGTTTGATGCTAGGCTTCGTCTATTTCAAGGGAAGCTACGGAGCAAATGGAAGGGACCTTATCTGGTTAGAAAGGTGCATGACAATGGGAGTATTGATATATATGAGTTGTCTTCTGATGCTACCTTTCGAGTGAACGGCCAGCGGCTCAAGCCATATCTAAATCATGAGCTACGGGTCGTTGATGTTGCCCCTATTCACTTTGCGTGAGGTGTGGTGTCTTGACTCACATCTATTGCATCTCACGCCTGATTATCACTATTCTTCCGACATGTATAGATCCAGTTGTCCATATCACTCTATTCTGTAGTCCCACATCCCTTCTCTCATCCTATGATTTTGCTATACTTAGGGTGTACTTTACCCTAAGTATAGGCGGGAAGTCGGACTCTCGGGTATTCTTTTGATTCTTTCTACCCGTGTTTTGCTGCCTATACTTAGGGAAATTTCACCCTAAGTATGGGGGGGGGGTAGACCCTGTATATCCTTCACTCGGATTTCCCTTCATGTACAACTTGCTATACCTAGGATTACTTGATCCTAAGTATAGGGGGAAACACCGAGTTCTCTTCATTCTATTCTTTTATTCGTCTTTGTATGTAGCCATTCCTTTTCACTTCCCTATAGTAAGCACGAGTTATGTCTTCTTCATCGCTCTTGACTCTGAGGACATCATTCGAGCTAAGTATAGGGGGGTCTGTATATATTTCATATATACTTTAGTCATAACTCGTACTTTGTGTGAGTATGTTAATAAATAAAAATGGCTAAAAATCCATAAAAATTTAAGAATTTTTCCCTTGTACATAAAATTCATCTTGCACAAACTTATTTATTTATAAAATTATTTTTGTACAACTGATTGTAAAATCTTTCTGTGTAAATAGATTGTAAATATTTTCATATAAAAATTATGTATATAGTACAAAATTTTTGTTAAATGTTTTGAAAACAAAAATTTTACAAAAACCTTGTGTAAATATTTGTAAATATTTTGCAAAACTTTGCATTCAAGCATACGTCCATGTTTTCAAACAATTTTCAAAAATTTTGCACAATTGTAAACATTTGTAAATTGCATCTTTGCAAATACTTGCAAAGTTTTTCCAAATCATAGTTTACATTTAAACTAGCCTGGAATTAAATTGACAAATGGAGCTTGGTTAAGACCTTAATCCACCTAACAATAAGAGGAACCTTATAGGGCTAAGGATTGAGACTTTTCAGGTCCTTTGGGACTTAATTCTTTGAGTCCACTAGGATATGATCATATGTCATCTTGATGAGCCTAAGTAGAGCACTTAACAACACACGCATGACTCTCACAAATAATGGCTTTACTTGCACCAGCACCTTATCCACGGATGAGGTGGTGAGGAGGCAGTTTCCTTTGGCTTGGGGTAGCATATGAGGGTAGTACTTCTAGGCGGAACCTCTCTTCTTCTTATAGTGATGGAAGTGCGTCTCAACTTGGTCTGGTGGTTATGAAGTCTAAAAACAGAAGCCGTGGGTTGCGATAAAGCTTCAAAAGAGGGATAATCTACTAGCTCAAGAGGAAAAACTCCTTGTATATATTCTGCACCATGTAGATATGATGTACAGATGCACTTGAAAAAAATGTGCAAAAAGAAAAGAACTCCAAAAAAGTGGTGGGTCTGATAGAAAAGGATAATCCCACCGAAGTGTTTATAGTGCAAATAAGCAAAGCTTGATATCCATGTTCCATCTCATTAAGCTAGCAGTAGGGAGACTCAGCTACACTGGTTAGAGCTCTCAAGGATACATGGCTACACTGGCCATGGTCCATTCTCTTCTTCCCCCTCTTCTTGAGCCGGTTGCACTTGAACTTAGAAGGGAATACCCCGCTTCTCGAGGAAAGAGTTGCTAGACCGAGGAATTAGAGTTACCGGGTTGGGGGAGGTTGTTTCTTTGTTACTTCTGAGGTGGGGAGCTACATATCACTTACACCGTACAAGGAAAGATTCATGGTCATTAGAGTTTGTGTATGTAGACTTGTTCTGATCTGGTTTATTGAGGAGCCTGTAGCATAGATTAGTGGAACTTAGAGGCTGTTAAGTTTTAAGCTTAAGTCCAAATAAGGTTCCGACAAATTACTAATCCAAAGGTCTGACCAAGCTCCATATTTCAATTTAATGAAGGAAAGTTTAATAATCAACCTTGATTTCGCCTCCTTTTCTTTTTCATTCTCTTTTGCACTTCTTTTCCAAATAAGTGTTTGCTAAGGGACTAGCAAAAGTAAAGTATAGGCGGGTGATGAATCCCACTTCATCACTCTTTATTCCTTTATTTTAGCTAAAAATTTGAGCAAAATACCTTGTAATATGCATAAATATCATAAATTGCAAAAGAACATACATCTTGTAAATATGCATAATTAGCATGTTTTTGTGCATAAATAAAGGAATAACGAAATACAAGAAAAAGAGGGAAATATTTAAAATAAATATTGAGTGACCTAATACCAAGGGAGGGCTCAGCATGGGCCTGACCGCAAAAGAATTCAAGCAGAGAGAGATAGGGACACTCAATTGTGTGTACATATACCTATGTATATAAATAAAAATTATTTTCCTCTTAATAAAAATAAAAATGTGTGTTTATTAATTTGTACATATTTGTAAAGATAAAACCAAAATAAAAATGGGAAAAATACAAGAAAAATAAAACGAAACAAAACACCTCCCATTAGTGTATATAAATCATGTACATAGAATGCTATATCTATTTATTTTCTACTTATACATAAATAATTAAAATGAAATAAAAATATTTCCATATTCCTTATTTCATGATGTAAATAAATAAAATTAAAATTAGAAAAATAAAAATAAAATAAAACGAAATAAAATAATAAAATTAAAAGCCACCTTGTATATACTATGTAAATATGTAAATACACCTATTTATTTAACCTATGTAAATAAATAATAAAAATAAAATAAAAATGCCCTTTTATTCCAAATTTTATTCTCTAAATAAATAAAATATAAAATTGGAATAATTGTATAAAAATAAATAATTAAAAATAAAAATTAAAAATGTATATATGTATATACCTATATATATTAATAATATAATATACATACATAAATTATATTTCAAAAAATAAATAAAAATCACTAAAAATTAATTTGAAAATAAATAAACATTTTTCATGTTTTAACTTTTCAAAATAAAGTCATTTACTATTTTTAATCGAATTTTCAAATAAATAATAAAAGGCGAATTCTGATTGGTCCACGGGGGATTGTTGACCCCCGGTCAACTCCCCCCGGACCTCTTTCCCCACGGATCTCGCAACCGACCCGACTTCTTCCAATTTTCGCACGATGACCTGAGCTCCATTCGCCTAAACCCCCGGGTCCTACTCAAAGTCCCTGCATCTGAGACCCTCGCCCAACACTTTGCCTAGGGGTCCGTGCTTCACCAAGCCGGACCCGTCGCCTTCTCCTCGGACCTGCAGGACTATTTAGCTCCACCTCCGCCGCACTATTCACGCCATCCTTGGTTGTTCCTCTTCGTCCCAGGACCTCCACCTTACTCCCCTGAGTGACAGCTTCGTGAGAGAGGTGTCGAAGAGAGGAGAGGAGACCTCCAGCTATCGATCCGGCGACGTCTGCTGCCGTGCGTCGCCGCGAGGTGCGCCCGAGCCTCGGGCATCGACGTCCCTTCGAGGCTACGACCCAAAGCTCGCCAAGCTCGTCCCCAGTCGACTCCAGCCCTCAGGTACTATCGAATCCTCGTAGTTTCGCCTAATTTCATACTTCGCCCAAATCGACCCTCCGCCGTCGCCGATCAATTCACGTCACCCCACTTATAGATTCGATCATCGGACGACACCATCATCTCCGTGAGACCCCTCTCCACCTTCTGCACCCATGCACCCACCTTGGTTTGCCCAGGAACCAAGGCTCTACCTCCACCGTTGTCGCCTCGCCAGAGGTCACTCACCTGACGCGCCCGACCACCCATTTCACCCCTAACAGGGTCGAGGCAGTTTGCCCTCGACCCAGGAAGCCTCCTATACTGTTTTGCAGGGTAATACCACCCACCTGAGGGTCTGAACACTTGAGCACAGGAGATTAGCTCCACCTTCGTCGCTGGAGTTCTTCGTAGCTTCCCGACCTCATCGGAGGAGCCCAGCAGCTGCGGAGCATCGAGGCGGAGCTTTTCCATATCCCAGTAGCTCCTGAGGAGGTCTCGCGCACCCGTGGTGCTCCGGCGAAGTTCGCTGGAGCTGAGTTCATCCAGCACCTCCAGTAGCCATCCGATCGCCACCGACGCTCCAGATTTGATCTCAGCCGTGTATTTGAGGAGCTACTCCGCCATTCGATCCACCTGAGGCACGATCTGGACCATCTATTCAAATGAGGGGTTGCCCTATCATCTCAACCGTTTGATCATACACGTGGCTCCCCCTCAACCGTCAGATAATAAGAGGGGTAATTCACTCTTAGCCCCTTCTGTTCTTGCATTTCCTACTTAGTCCTGTAAATATTTTTGTACGTTGTTTTTAGTTAGGGTAATTTGCACATCGGACCTTCACGTTTTCCTTATTTGCATTTTAGTCCTTATATATGTGGACCACGTGCATCGACTCGTGAGGTTGTGGTTTATTTGCACTTTTTATCCTGTGGTTCCTACATGTTATGGTTTGACACTTTATAAATAGGAATTACTTTTATACACCTTTGTGTCTGGAGTACGTGTGTTGAGCGTGCATCGTGGGCTTTTTGCATTCCAGGCCCCCGCACTTTCTTACCTTGTTACTATTTGGCCCTTGGAACATATTTTTCTCACATCTAGGTCCCTATGCACTGTGAGCCTCTATTTTAATTGAATAAAATAGCAAATCAATTCAAAATTGCGTGAAATTTGTACACGTGGCTCCTGCCATTGTGTAAAAATTTCACCAAACATTTGGTACAATTTTGAGGTGTTTTGATATTTTTAAAAATTCAAAAACTGTTGTTTTTACTTCTATTTGATTTAGAAAATCATAAAAAAATATAAAAACTATTTTAAAAATTCTAAAAAATAGGATTTGCTGCTTTTGTTTTGTTTTATTTTCTATGCAATTTTGGCTATTTTTGGATATATAAAAACCCTAAAAATTACAAAACCCTAAAAAACACATAAAAATTCTAAAAAATTGTAGAAAAATTAGAAAAATATAAACTCTTTTTCTTAATTTAAGCCTTTGCTTATGTTTTTCATAAAAATTACCGCCAGGCTGTTACAGATCCATTTCATATTTTTCATGGGTCTTTGAAGTCTAGCTAGACAGATTGCTCCTGTTTTTGGATTTCTTGATTTTTAGAAAATCATATAAAAATTATAAAATTCTGAAAAATTCACCAAAAACATCAAAAAACCTAATAAACATAAAAACATTTTTGTTTGAATTTTTGGAGTGTTTTGGAGTGACTAAATAATTTGTTGAAGTTGCTTGATTTTGCCTTTTTCCTATTTTCCTTCATTATTAAAAATCCAAAAAAAAATATAAAATCAATTAAAAATACACCAAAATATATTTTCTTCTCATTTTTGATCTTGACTACTTCGTAGGCCGCAAGGCCAATTCGTGCTCCCTGAGTCTGACCCCGGGTGCTACACCAGGCTAATCTCATAGCCAGGACCGCTATCTTGGTTTTAATTGCTTTATCTTTTTGTTTGGTGGTTTGTTTCACAATTTTCTTGATTGAGCCGATTCTCGAGTGACTGAGGTCGCAACGACCTTAGTTATCTATTTACCTTAGTCGTTCGACGTATTTTTCTTCTCATCAACGTGGCCAGGACTAAAAAGCAATTATCTAAAGTTGAGGAGGATCTTCGCAAAAAATACAGAAATATTTAAACAAACGATGAATGATTGGGTATTAAATATATATTACAAGAATGGGCAAGGGTGTAGATGCAAAATACCCACGCCTGCTGATCGAACGACCGACGCTTCTTGACTTATCCACGTGTCAGCTCGAGAAGCGCCGATACCGCTTCACGCTGATGGCTAGGATTACACGGCCCTGGAAGATCCGACGGTTGATCTAGTGGCTGATCCAACGACAGCTGTTGTGTGGGAAAATCACGCCCCGATCCAACAGCGGAGGGGCTATCGAGAAGAACTGGGAGGAACACCGGTGAGCCGACGTTCTCCCGGCTCAACCTTCAACCTCCGTCGATCTTGAAGCTCATAAAATGGCCGCGGCGACTCCTGAAGGTCTGCTCTAGGTGTTGGAAGCCTCAAAAGCGCCGAAGGTGCGTCGTAGCACGGCTACGCGGGTGGCGGAGCTGGATACTTCTATTAATTTTATTTATTATTCATTATTTTTATAATGCTATATTTTTATAATTTTGTAAATATTATTTATAATATATGTGTATATTAAAATAGTAATAAAACACATATAAAATACAAAAATAAAATACTTGTATAAAGCGCATAGGTATAATACCTATACTTATACCTATATAAAAACACATCTATTTATTTAATTGTACATACTACTTCAGAAAAATAAAATAAAAATATATTTAAGTTTATAAAAATAATTATAAATATATAAAATAATAAAC
The DNA here is from genome assembly GCA_037367405.1 of Ottelia alismoides. Lineage (NCBI taxonomy): Eukaryota > Viridiplantae > Streptophyta > Magnoliopsida > Alismatales > Hydrocharitaceae > Ottelia > Ottelia alismoides. The sequence goes on from JAZKJV010002700.1 coordinate 330,047, forward strand.
CAAAATAAAAAAAATTAAATATACAAAATAAAAATAAAATATTTAAATATATAGATGAATATACTTGTATATGACACATAAAAGGAAACTTATAATTTTGAATCTCTAAAATTAAATAAAAAATAGAATAAAATATTATAAAAATAATAAATATTTTTCATTTAATAACTCAAAATTAATAAATTTGTTTATTATTTTGAATCGAATTAACAAATCTTTTTGCCAAGGAATTTTCTGGTTGGTCCATGTGGACCAACCAGAATCCTCCATTGGTTGACCACGGTCAACTTTCTGACCTAGGTCTGGATCCTGTCAAACGGTGGTTTTTTGGCCGTTTTCTCTGATTTTTGGAGAATGCATCTTGCACCTTCTCGCGTCATTGTTTTCTTCACCTTTTCTCCCCGTCGATCGATGATACACCCCCATGGCTCTCCTTAGGCTATGGATCATCGACTCGTCTGCCACGCTTCGATCTTTGAGCCATCTCGTCAACACATTCAAAAACATCCCACAGCTTCCCTTCCATCTTTGAACCCTCTTTTGACCCGTTCTTGCTTTTTTCCCTCAAGCCTTAGATTGAGCGATATGACAGGAATCACTCTGGCTTTCAAGAGGCGAGGTTAGGCTGGACGAGGAGCGGCTCCACCCACCTCCGGCAAGCCATTGCCATTGAGGTCCTATCTCTGGTGTTCAGCCATTGAGGTACATTTTCTTCTCGTTTTCTGGCATTTTGTTTCTCCGCGATAGTCTTAGGACTCCCCCGAAAGTTTCCTTTCGATTTCTACCCAACCAATCACCTTCTCCACCCCTCGTCGGAGCTTGCTCCGACGAGCTTCTATATCGCTATTTCCGTCATTTCTTATCCTATTGGAGGGGTGCGGAAGTTTGCCCGTGACCCTCGTAACACTCTCTTCCGGTTCCAAAGCCAATCGCACATCTGGGGCCATTTCTGCCCTACGCCGGAGATACCTTTTAATCAATATAGTTATACAAGAGGGGTCCAAAACTCAACTTTCAAACCATAACTCAAAAAATATAAAACCACCTTCATTAAATACTTATTAAAAGTTATATATAACTAACAGTGATTTTGGTTTATTTCAAGATTTTTATTTGAGAGATACAGGTCTGGGAAGTTGGGATTATGGAAACTTATTCAGATCATAACTTTTTATCTGTACATTATTTTTGTATGAAATCAATTTTATATTTTTGTTTATGTAATTATATACAACTTTCATGTTCAAAGTTTCTTTATTTGAAGTATAAAAAGTGGAACTAAAAATAGGTCCTAAAAATGAATAAAGAATTAATTAAATAAAAAGTATTTTTATTGTATTTTGGCCCTTATCTCCCTCTACTTTATTCTTCGTCGACCTAGTCATCGAGATGCCTTGGTCTAGGGGGTTAGAGTCATAAAATAATTTTAATATTTTATTCTTTTTCTTTTCTTTTATTTTTCTTTATTCTATATTTTGGATTTAAAAACCGTATTTTATATAATATTTACACAATAATGCGTGAATGATAAAATGCCTAAATTAACACTATTTACACGCATTTACTAGAGTTTTTAAGGCCAAAATGATAGAATAAAGATGATGAAACAGAGATTAATCAGAGACTTGGCTACATTGGTCAAGCTTCAAGGGATACGTGGCTACACTTGCCACGATCCATTCTCTTCTTTCCCCTCTTCTTGAGGTGGTTGCACTTGAACTTAGAAGGGAATACCCCGCTCCTCGAGGAAAGAATTGCTAGATTGGGGAACTAGAGTTACCTTACTAAGGGAGGATGTTTCTTTGTCATTTCTGAGGTGGGGAGCTATATATCTCTTACACAGTACAAGTAAAGATTCATAGTCATAAGAGTTTGTGTATGTAGACTTGTTCTGACCTGGCTGTTGAGGCGACCTAAATAGGAGTCTTGTGGAACATAGAGTCTATTAGGTTTTAAGTCCATTTCCCAAAAAGGTTCCACCAAACTAATAATCCAAAGGTCTGACCGAGCTCCATACTCCACTTTTATGAAAATAAGTTTAATAATCAATATTGTTCTAAATTCCTTGATTATTCTTTTCTTTATTCATTTTCACTTCTTTTCAAATAAGTGTTTGCTAGGGGACTAGCAAAGTAAAGTATAGGGGAATGAGGAATCCATGATTCATATCCTTTATTCTTTTATTTTATCAAAATTCCCTATACAAAATATCTGTAAATATGTATCAAATATAATAAATTAGCAATGTGCATGAATTTGTTAACATTGTATAATTAACACTCTTTTTGACTAAAATAAAAGAAAAAAGAAGAAAAGAAAAAGAACAAAATGAGTATGTATTTATCTAATAAATGCAGACTCACTCATACCCTGAGAGAAAGCCAAATATTGACATGATCAACAAGGAATAAAGTAGGGAGAAATAGGGTTCTTATCATTTGCATATTCATCACTATTCTTCATGTGTGTGTATATCACCTAGTTTATTTCTAAATAGAATAACATCAACATAATACAATTTCCCTAATAACATTTGGAAATAAAAATATTTGCAAAATAAGAATGTGTACAAACATAAAACACTTGTACTTGTATATATATATATATTTCTTTCTTTTGTACATAATTGTATATATTTTGTGGTTATTGACACTTTTATATATTTTTAGAATTATATAAATTTAAAATAAAATTGACAAAACACAAATAAATTTAAAAATAAAATAATCTTTTCATTGCACAAAGTGCTAAACATGTATACATTGTACATAACACCTATTTATTTAACACATGTAGTTAATTTGTAAAAATAAAATAAAAATGCTTTTATACTCTTTAAAATATTTTGTAAATAAATAAAATATAAAATATAATGTATTTTTTAAAAATAATAAAATAAAAATACATGTATATAGTATATAGGAATATTGTATTTGTACATAATAACATATACTGTATATATATGTATTATCTAAAATAATTAAAAATCATAGAGAGTTTGAAAAATAACAAAACATTTTTTTATTTTAAGATCGTTTACTATTTTTATTCATTATTCTTTAATTTTTGAAAATCAATTTTTCTAATTGGTCGACTTGGGTTCGTTGACCCAGGTCCACCCCTCCTTCCCATAATCGGAATCGGGCAAGCTTTGCCCAACTTGTATTCTCCCTATTTTCCCGCCTGGATTCAATCACTCTTGACCTTGGATTGCAGACCTGATTCTTCATTGTTGATTCATGATCTTTGCGGACCCTAAGAAGGTCCGGATCCTCCTAGGGTTGCCCACTTTTCGTCGATCTTTTTGGAACCCCTAGGACGCCTATAAGTATTCTCTTCTGCCTCCACAACACGGTAGCTCATTCTTCGTGCCACCTTTTTCCACTCATGTCTTTAGGATCGTGACAGGTTCTCGTGATCGATCGCAGCTCTCCTCGTGGTTGGAGTTCCACCGCGAGAAGCCTCTTCTACCTTATGCAATAGGATTGAGGCTACGACCCTACCTCCACATCTTCCTTGAGCTGCTAATCACTGTAGAACACTCAAGTATCCTCGTTTCACTTCGCATTTTACCATTCCACCGTGATTTCAGTTCATCACCGTTGACCATTTCATTTTCTCTGACCATGGGGCCGGAGCCCCATCTCTCACATCACCCGCTTCGATCGACACTCCATATCACCCCCACAGTTTCACGCACCCTTTCCATCATGTATCTTGCTCATCAGAGCAAGATTAGTCATATATCTCCCTCCTTCATTTTTACCAGAGGTCAGTCACCATTCACCGTTGCAACTTTGGGTTTCTCTGCGAAATAACTCGATCGAAGTTACGCCTCCGAGTCTGGCTTCTCTTAGTAGGTGCCGGTGCGTGCGAGGAGGCTCGAATCGAGCCTCAAATTTCCAGGAAGAGCTGCTCCAGGAACTCAAAGCTTCATATCTTCTTCTGACCATTCCTTTCTCCATCGGAGCACTCAAGTCGATGAACAATGCTTTTAGAGATGTGCTGAGCATCTCGGAGAGCCCATCAGAACCAAGGAGCACTAGACATCTGATTGAAGTTCGCCCAACTACTCCTCCTTCATGTTCTTCCAAAGCCTTTCAGGACCGTCAGATGAGGAGACCTTCTTCCCTGATTTGATCCCATCCATTCAGAAACACCTAAAAGTTGTGGGTCTGATAAGAGCAACGACATATCTGGTATGCACGCTTGCTTGCAACTTGAGCCGTCAGATCTTTCCACTAATAGTGATTTGCATCGTACGTCTTGTCATGACTTTCCCCGTAAGACCTTTCTCAGAAGTGCATCAGGACTTTACGTCTGAGCCTCACCGCACAGATGCCACGTGTCTGCTAGGGGTATGTTTCCTTTTTTCCCTGTATTTTCTATTATTTTGTTTTAGTTCAATAAATGTAATAATTAGTTGTGAACTTTTTGCACTCAGGACCTACTACTTTTTTATTTGCATTTCAATACAGTTGAGTCAAAGTCACATGTGGCTTCACGTGTTTTTCTGGTACATTTACATATTTTAACCTAGTCTTTTTAACTGGTTAATGAAATAGTTCAAGTTTTTAATATTTGCACTTATGCCCCTGTGTGTTGAATCATGTGTTCTACATGAGCTTTCTAGATAAATTTCACTAGGTCCCCCAGACTTCTATTGCTTGCTATTATTTGGCCTTGTGACTCAAAATAACTTCAACTAGGTCCTTAATTCACTATATTAATTTCTTGCTCTTTTATCTATTGCTATTAATATTAATTTGGCCCTAAAAGTTCTACAAAAATTTACTATAGCTCCTGCTAGCATGCTATTTGTATGATAATTTTAGTTTGCTAATTTTCTTCTATTAACTATTATTAAAATTCAAAAACCCCTAAAAAGTGTCATGTTTAGAGTAGAAAAATCATTAAAAAATAAAAAATATTTTCAAAATTCCAAAAAAATGTTGTAGTTGTATTTTCTCTTATATTAGGTACTCTATAAATTTGGCTTGAAAATATTTTGTAAAACCCTAAAAATTTACAAAATACCAAAAATCTTATAAAAATCATATAAAATATATGAAAAATCCAAAAAATGTGATTTAAGTTTGTGTTTGTAGACATTTTCCTCTAGTTTTAAATAAAATTGGTGCTAGGAGTTTTGAGCCATTCTTCCATTGTTAAATTGATAACTACCCATGACTGTGCACAACTTGCATGCTTTCCTAATCTTTTGATTTTAGAAAATTCCAAAAACATCCAAGAATTCACAAAATTAATATAAAATCTATAAAACTCAAACATATTTTTACTTGAATTTTCTGTGTATTTTTAGCCTTTTTGAAAAATACGAAAGATGTGTGTGTTTACATTTTATTATTTGTCTTGATTATCTTTATTTTCAAAATTTAAAATTTGCAAAATAAAAACCACTAAAAAGAGAATAAAAGTCCTTCGATTCCTTGAGTCACCTACCTAGTTTATCACAATGCCCCATGTTTTTGACCCTAGTCATTATACCAGGTAAATAAAAGTAGCTCCACCACTTGTGTGATTTGTTTGATTTCTTTAGTGGTTAAATAAATTTCTTGATTGATCAACTTGGTTAATTTGGGTGACTGCAATGCCTTAATTAATCAACATAACACGAGTTAGCTGCTCCCAACATCAATAGTAAAAAATTTTGAAAATTAAAAATTAAATTAAGGAGACTATCAATTGATCTTTGAACTAATTGAAAATTGTAATGGACATCACTGTTTGGGGTTGTAAAATCCTCATTTTATTCAGTTACATTCTAGACAGAGTGAGGCACAACCCTCAAGGAATAGAGCCAAAAATCCGATCAATGGCTGCCTCAACTATCAATCAGGTGTGGTGAAGTATTAGCACTTTTATCGTACGTAGACGAGTAGGATATTGTCGATGACGGTGCTCTCGCCTTGTGTAGTGCATTTGACTTGATCTGAAGTATTGAGCATAAGTCACGCCCCACAAGGGTATCTGTCTCATCGTCTTGCGTCCATGTACCTCGCTTGTAAGGAAGTAGTGGATTCGCCTATTGGCTTCCTCTCTTTTTCCTTTGGCTGAGTAGCCCCCCATAATTGATATTGAGGAGCTAAAAAAGTGCAGATCACATGATACAAAGGAGGTGGAACAAGTACGGTGATACTTTCCTGGTAGTACACACTCTCCTCTAGGGATAGTTGCTTAAGTATGTGTTGTAACTTTTTGCCTGACTCACAACTCTAGAATTGAAAAGATTAAAATTAGCCGAACCTTTACAGCTTCACATGGGTTGAGTTGGTGAACTGATGAAGCGGTTTTTCCGTGGGTCTAAATATACCTCACACAAGGCGGAGGCAAAGTCGCTATGGCGACCCGTTAGAAAATCCAGACTTCAGTCAACAATTAACCAACGACAATTAAATCAAGCAATGAAAGTAAATGTGGAGTTAAAATTTATTATAACTCTATAAAATTTGTGTATAGTGCAAGTAATGTAGAGTGTCGAACACAGGGAACAAGCAGGATAGATCGGAAAAAGTTCTCAAGAGTGAGTGTGAACAAATGCCTACAAGTGTGCTATTTTTCTGGGTTTCCAATTTTACATTTTTTGTTTAATTTTTGATTTTATATTTTTAAATTTTGATTTTAAATTTACAAATTTTGTATTTTCTATTTATATTTTGTATTTTTATATTTTCTTTTTCTTTTAATAAAGATATAAACTATAAGGAATGTAAATACACTAGAGATAAGAGAGAGAGATATATAGGGGGGAAGTCCTCAAAATACAGTGAATGAAATATTTTTGAGATTTTTATATTTTTCTAATGTTTTTGTGATTTTTCCAAATTTTTCCTAATTTCTTTAGTATTTTTAAAGTCAAAAATACTGAAAACAGTGAATACAAATTACTGGCCGAAATTAAAATGAGGGTGAAAAATATCAAACATAGTCCAAAATTCCTCAATCCAATTTTAAAGTGAAGATGATAGAACAGAGAAAATTCAGAAACAAAAATTATATTTTAGAATTTTTGTCGAATTTTTAGGATTTTTATTAAGATTTTTGAGGTTTTGCTATTTTTAGAAGTTTTCTTTGGAAATATTTAGTGATTTTTGGACTGAAGTTAAAACACAAAAAATATATAATTTTTTTTGGAATTTTTGAAAAATATTTTATAATTTTTATGTATTTTCTAATGGAAACAGTGAAAAAAATGCATGTTTTTTAATTTTTATAAATAATAAAATGCAACAAAAAATGCAAATTAAAAATATATCGTGATAGAGCAATGCAACAAGCACGTATGCTTATTTTTTGGTGTTTTTTCGAATTTTATAGATGCATGAAATAAATAGAGACAACAAAGAGAAACTACACTACTGGCAAGGGCATATATGTAAATATCCAAACATCCAGGTCCAAAGAGCAATTTTTCCATAAAATATATGACTAATAAAAAAAGTTCTAGGACTAACCACAAATAGCCGAACATCCAAGGGTACAAGTGCAAAAATCCCAGACCTCACGAGCGTATGGACACGTGCTTGGGGAGGACTTAAAAGTAATTACCAAAAATCCAGGGGCTACTTTGATAAATATCCAAAAATATTACACGTTATGAAATATTTCCAGGACTAGAACAAAATATCAAAACCCGCAGGGGGTCCCTTGCAAAATACCCCGTCCCCTCACGCGCACATGTACGCGAGGTGACATGGACCGGGACCTAGATGCAAATATGGAACGTACAGGGATGTCTATGAAATTATTACACAATATTAAACTACAAATGCTTGTTCATGGATCAAACTTTAAATACAAAAATTAGGGGGGTATCAGGAAAAATTACCCCCGCTAAGCCGATCCAACGACATGCGTCTCTTCACTTGACACGTGGCGGTACGGGGACGCACGATATCAGTTCGGATTTGATGGACACGATTAGATTCTCCAAGGCTGATCGAACGATGGTGGTTGTACACCTGGAGCCCTGGCCTTGATCTGACGGTGTTGAAGGGCAGAGGACGAACCGGGAAGCAACACCTACGAGGCAAGCTTCCCCAAGCGCGATCTCCATCCTCCGGCTATCTTTGGGCTCCAAAAGTGGCCGACAAGCTTCTTGGGGTCCTCCTCTCGCTCCTAGCGGCTCAAAAAATCTCCTGCGGTGGTCGGAGTCCTCGCGAGGGCTCAACGGAGCTGGAAGGCTCCAAGAACCTCCGGCAAGGCTCAAAATGAGCCCCAGGCTCTTCCGTGGCGTCTCTGGACCTGAAAGAAGGGTGAAAGGGTCGAGGGCAAAGTGCCTCAACCCCACAGTGGGGAGGAAATGGGCGGAGAGCAGCGAGCGGGTGCACGACCGGAGCGTACTCCGGGGAGAGGATGAATAGGGTGGTCTGATGGATGAATTGCGAAGCGAGCGATGGGAGAAATTGATCCTATGGAAATGGGGAATAAAGATGCACAAGAAAAATGAAGAAAAACTACACCTTGAAGGTGGGGTCACCTGAGGAAAAACCTCAATGGCGAGGGTGTTCGTCAAAGGTGGTGGAGCCGCCTTGGAGCTTGCTCGATCGACCTAACGCACGGGGGAAGAAGCTGCCACCTTCCTCTCTCTATAGAGCACGAAAGGGTTAGCGAGCACTAGTGCAAAAGGGGTTCGAAAATTGGCTTGAAAGTCGGAGGTTGTATTTGAAGGGTTGACGAAGGTGTGAGAAGGACGAGGCATAGCGGGTGCGTCGTCGATCCAAAGATTGAGGTGACGCTTGGGCATGTATGCCCAATGTATGAGGATCAAAAGTCGAGAAGACTCTTAGCCGAGAAGATGCAAGATTGATCCTCAAAAAAAGCGTGAATTGGGATCGAAACCCACGGCCTGATAGAGCCAGGCCTCAGTCAGAGAGTTGACCGAGGTCAACCAATGGATGCTTCTGGTTGGTCCACGTGGACCAACCAGAAATTTCCTTGGCAAAAATAATTAAAAATTCATTTTAAAATAGCAAATGATTTTATTATTTTTAGGTTATAAAATAAAAAATGTTTGATATTTTCTGAAGTATTATAATATGATTTTGATTTATTTTTTAGAGATTTAAAAATACAAGTTACCTTTTATTTATTATATGGGATTTTTACCCGACAGATCCTATAATCTTTGTCAATTACCTCTACGACCTTTGAAATATTGTAATTCCTCTCACAATCCCGTAAACTTGTTAACCTTTATCCTACAACCCCTGTGGTTAACTGCCATCTCTCTAACCGTTAAAAGAAAACGGATTCTGTTATCTTTTTTTATACTATACCCAATGTATTTATCGAATTTATTAGAAATGCCATTCCCTCCCATCCTCCATCTCCAACTGCCCTTCCCTCCCACCGTCCACCTCCAGCTGCCCCTCCCTTCCCATCCGTCCACCTCCAGTTGAAGACGTCGCCTCTCCTCCTCCGATTCACCGTCTCCCCTGCTCGAAGCCTCCCTCTCTCATCAGCCGACCTCCCCTTCCCCCTCCGTGTCGCCACGAAGTCCCTCCCCCGGTGACCAGGCTCCCCTGGTTCCGCGTCTGCGAAGACCCCCTCGCGCGATTCCCCCGAACACCCCCCCCCCCTCCGGTCCCCATCGCCTCCCCCCTACAACCCGGCCCACCCCCACTTCCCCTGCCCCCCCTTTCGCCTCTCCCCTGCAACCCGACCCACCCCTGCTTCCCTTGCCTCCCCTGTCGCCTCTCCACTGCAACCCGACCCACCCCCGCTTCCCCTGACCCCCCCCCATCACCGCCCAACCCCCCCCCCCCCCCCCCCCCGTCCCTGCCCTGTCCCCCGATCCCCACCCCCGCTGCAAAGCACCCTCCCTGTAGGCGCCCAGCAAGCCCTGCAACCCCCCCTCCCCCCCCCCCCCCCCCCCGGGGGGGGGGGGGGGGGGCACCCGTCGACCCCCTGCAAACATCCCCTTCCCCTCGCCTCCCCTGGGTTTCGTGTCTGCAAAGCCACCACCCCCGTCAGCCGACCTCCCTCCCCCCCCCCCCCCCCGATCGGAAGCCATGTCCCCGCCGTTCGCATGCTCAGGCCCCGCCAACTTTCTCTAGTCGAGTCCTCATCTTCGAGGGTGCAGTGGGAGAGAGGCTGTCAAAGGAGGAAGGAGATTTTTTTTACTTTTCCTGGTTAGTTCTAGCCGTCCGATCATGGATTGGTTAGATTATCTCATTTCTAACTCAAAGAAGTTAAATCTAGATGTGTTAGTTTAATGGTAGGGTTCGTAGGGTAAGACGGAGCAAGTTTACGAGGGTAAAGGAGGAATTACGATGTTTCAAAGGTCGTAGAGGTAATGGACAAAGATTATAGGGCCTGCCGGGTAAAAATCCTTTCTTATATACAGGTATATTCATCTATATATTTTATTATTTTATTTTTATTTTTTGTATTTTATTTATTTATTTTGGTTTATTAATTTATATATTTATAACTCATTTTTGTATACTTAAATATATTTTTATTTAATTTTCTGAAGTATTTTGTGTAATTAAAAAAAAGGAGGTATATTCTATATAGGTATATTTATAGGTATTTCATCTAGGTGTTAGATACCAGTATTTTGTTTATGTGTTTTCTTGTATTTTTATTTCTGTTTTAATATACACATATATTAAAAAATATTTTAAAAATTATAAAAATATAAAAGTATAAAAATAATAAATAATAAATAAAATGAATATTTTAATCGTTACAAGTATACAAGGGGGGTCCAAAACTCAACTTTCAAACCGTAGCTCCGTAAAATATGAAACCACCTACATTAAATAGCTTATTGAAAGTTATATACAATTAAAATGATTTTTTGAGAGATACAGGTCTGGGAAGTTGAGATTTTAGAAATGTATTCAAATCATAACTTTTTGTATGTACATTATTTTTGCATGAAATCAATTTTGTATTTTTTATTTAATTATCTACAATTTTCATGTTCAAAGTTTCTTTATTTGGAGTATAAAAAGTGGAACCAAAAATAGGTCCCAAATTGAATAAAGAATGAATTAAATAAAACGAAATTTTTATTGTATTTTGGCCCTTTTCTCCCCCTACTTTATTCCTTGTCGACCTATTCATCTAGATGCCTAGGTCTAGGGGTTTCGGGTCATAAAATATTTACAATATTTTATTCTTTTTCTTTTCTTTTCTTTATTCTAATACTTTGGCTTTAAAAACCACAATTTGTACACTATTTACATACACATGCATGAATGCTAAGATTCATGAATTAAAAGTATTTACATGTATTTATTAGGGTTTTTGAGGCCAAAATGATAGAGTAAAGATGATGAAATGTGGATTCATCATCCCCCTATACTTGCCTTTGCTAGTCCCTAGCAGACACTTATGCAATAAGTGCATAAAAGGAAAAACAAAAAAAAGGAAAAAGAAGAAAGATGGATAAAGTTTAAGATCAAACTTGTCTTCACAAAATAAATGTTTGGAGATTAAGTTGGACCTTTGTAATTTTAGTGCGGGCGGAACCTTAATGAGAACCGGACTTCAAATCCAACAGCCTTTGAGAATCCTAAAACTTTGCTCAAGTCTCCTCAATAGCTAGGTTATAAATATTTCAACTCATACGCAAGTCCTTACGACTATGAATCTGACTTGTATAGTGTAAGTGATGGTGGCTGCTGAAATGACAAAGAGACTGGCTTCTTCAATATGACAACCCAATGATTCCCCAATCCAACAACTCATTATTAAGGAGGAGGGTATTCCCTTCTAAGATCAAGTGGCAACCAGCTCAAGAGGAAGGGGTGAAGAGAAGAATGGACGGTAGCCAGTGTAGCTACCTATCCTAGGATACAAGATCAGTATAGTCAAGCCATCTAGGTGCGAGCTCACATGATTTGACTTTGAAGCTCAAGCTTTCTTATTTGACTATACACATATGTACACTCCGGTAGGCATTTTTATTTTTGTACAGGTCTGTCCACTTTTTTGAAGTTATTGATTTTTGCATTTTTTTAATACTATATACAACAACATTTACATTGGGAGTTTTTCCTCTTGAGCCAGTAGACTATCCCTCTTTTGAAGCTTTATTGCAACTCACAATCTCCTGTCCTCAAAACTCATCATCACCGGATGGGTTGGGGTGCACTTCCCTCTCTAGAGGAGGACAAGTGTTTCCACCTGTGTGCATCTCATACCGGCAAATCCAACCCCCTCACCACTCCAACTGAGTTGAGCCATGTGAAAGGTGCAAGTGTCCAAGTTAGGTCATTATCAATAAGAGTCGTGTGTGTGTTCCGAAATACTCTACTTAGGCAGTCAAGAATCCATTGAACTAAGTCTCGTGATCCTCAATGAATTAAGTCAACTAGACATGAAGTACCTCAATTCCAGCTCCTATAAGGTTCCTGTTAATTAGGTGGATTTAAGGTCCAACCAAGCTCCAATCTTTAAATTTTATTTAAACTCGTTCAATAATTAAACTCAATCCGAAAAATGCTCGTGCTATGCAAATGCTATGTAGAATGCAGAAAATATTTTTTTGTGATGTAGTTTTCAAAAGTTTTGAACTTTTTATGGGTTTTCGAAATGATGATGCATATGCATTTTTTTATTTTTCAAAAATATTTTTCAGATGTTTTTGGATTTTAGTTTTGCAAATGTTTTTGGAAATTTTGAAAAGAAAAGTTTGTGGCTAAAATCTAGGTAGAAATATTTACACGGGATGCATCTTATATTTACAAGAAGTAGATTTTAAGAATTTAGAAGGGTAAGCGATCAATTTTGATACGGGTATATACAATAAAGATTTTATGTGAGATGTATATATTCCTAAAACTTATTTGACAAAGGTTTTTCAAATAAAATTTGAAAACTATAGTCCAAAATAATTTTTACAAACATTTTTTTACAAACATGCACACACATTTGAAAATCATTTTACAAAGGTTTTCCAAACAGTATATATAGATTTTTCAAATATTTTTGCAACCATTCTTCAAACTATTTGCAAATTATTTTTCAAATATTTTATTTCATACAAAGAAAATAATTTTTCCAAACAAAATCTTTTTACCAAGGTTGAAAACATGTAACAAAATGTTTTCCAAATAGTTTTCAAATGATTTTCACAAGGATTTTCAAACTATTTTTCAAACATTTTGTAAAAAATATTTTCACCTGATTTATTAATTATTAAGTAGAAACAGAATTTGAGGAATAATCAACATCTTTTTATTAAGGTCTTTAATGAATTTTATAAGTATAATTCACCATATTTATTAGTAAAATACGAAAGTACGAGTTATGGCTAAAGTATATACGTAGTATATACTACCCCCCTATACTTAGCTTGAGCTACGTCCTCATAGATCAGAGGGAAAAGAGAAGACATTACTCGTACTGAGTATAGAAAAGTCTAAAGAATAAATGACTAAGAGATGAATGAATAAACAAATGAGAAGTTGACTGTCCCCCCCATACTTAGGATCAAATAATCCTAAGTATAGCAGACTATACACAAGGCAGGGAGGGTCGAGAGTGGGAATGAACAGATCGTACTCAGACTGTCTCCCCCTATACTTAGGGTAAGATATCCTTAAGTATATACAAGAAGAGGAGACAATGGAGAGGATCAAAGAATAGAAGATCTCGTGGTGTACACCCCCTATACTTAGGACAAAGTACATCCTAAGTATAGAAGATTGACAAAAAGGGGCGACACCTTTTCGATAGATAAAGAAGATAGAAGAGGAAAAGAAGAAAAGAAGAAAAGAAGAAAAGAGAATAAACAGATCACAACTCAGTGTGTGCACCCCCCTCTACTTAGGACAAGGTGCGTCCTAAGTATAGCAAAATCATAAGATGACGACGGGGTGGCAGACATAACAAATGAAAGATTGAATGATAGGAAAAATGGATCTATACAGTGGAAGATGGAAGTGATAATCATGTATGAGATGTAGGTGATGTGAGTCAAAGAGTACATCTCATACCAGATGAATAGGGGCAACGCCAACGATCGTCGGATCATGATCTCATACCAGTTTCAGGCGTTGACCGTTGACTCGAAAGGTAGAGGAAGATGACAACTCGGATATATGAATACTACCATTGTCATGTACCTTTCTGACCACATATGGACCTTTCCACTTACTCTGTAATTTCCCTGGAAATAATTTGAGCCTAGAATCAAATAACCATACTCACTGATCAGGCTCAAATTGTTTATGGCTGATATGAGAATCGTACCATGTCTTCACTTTTTCCATGTATTGTAGGCTACTCGAAAAGGTTGTATCTCTCAGTTCCTCCAGGGCTGCCAACTCTGCTCTCCTCTGTTCTCATATACTCTCGAGATCCAATAATACTCTGTAACTGCCCATAGTGACTTGTGCTTGATTTCCACTGGCAAATGGCATGACTTGCCATAGACGAGACGAAAGGGAGATGTCCCTAATGGTGTCTTGAAGGAAGTTCGATAGGCCCACAAGATCGAGTCCAAAAGTTGTGACCAATCCTTTCGGTCTGGGTGGACCACCTTCTGTAAAATAGTCTTAATCTCCGTGTTCAATACTTCAACAAGACCATTAGTCTGAGGGTGATATGGAGTGGCAACACGATGGTCAGTGCTGAACTCATCTGCAAGGGCCCTTACCTTGTCGTTGATAAAGTGAGACCCCCTGTCTGAAATCATCACTCTAGATACCCTGAACCGTGAAATGATATTTTTCCTCAAGAATCAGCACATGGTCTTAGAATCTACGGCTTGGGCGGGGATGGACTCAACCCAACAACTCACATAATCTACAACAAGTAGAATGTACTCAAATCCCTGACTCTTAGGAAATGGGCCCATGAAATAAATCCCCCATGCATCAAAAACCTCACAAAAGTGAATGGGTTGCATGAGCATCATGTCTCTTTGTCCGCAAGTACCCATCTTCTGACGGTCAGTACATCTCTTCACGAATTCATCAGAATCCTTGAAGAGAGTAGGCCACCAAAGGACAAATTGGAGCACCTTATGTACTATCCGTCTCCCAGAATGATGTCCTCCTGCCTGAAGCTTGTGGCAGTAGGTGAGGATGCTATACTGCTCTTCTTGAGGAATGCACCTCCTCCATATACTATCCCCTCCTTCATGATAAAGGACGGAATCCTCCCACTGGTATGACTTGACCTTCGCAAGGAAGGCCTCAAGTCGCTGCCTGGGCCAACCCTGTGGAACCGTCTTGGCAACAAGATAGTTCTCAATGTCAGCGTAACATGGAAGTGAGGCGATGGCAAGGATCGCCTCATATGGAAATGTTTCAGTGATAGGTGCAATGGCTCAGATTCCTAAAGGTTCTCTAAGCGGGAGAGGTGATCCTCCACCACATTCTTAACTCTAGGTTTATCCTTAATCTCAATGTCAAACTCCTGGAGCAAAAGGATCCATCTGGTAAGTCGAGCTTTGGCATCCTTCTTTGCCATGAGGTATCGGATGGCGGTCTGATCTGTATAGATAGTCACTCTAGATCCCAGAATATATGATTTGTACTTATCCAAAGCAAAGACTATAGCTAGCATCTCCTTCTCAATCACAGTGTAATTCCGTTGAGTGGCATCCAAAGTCCGACTAGCGTAGTGAATGACATACGACAATCCATCCCTCCCCAGTCCAAGCACATCCCCTACTGCAAAATCGGAAGTATCTGTCATGATTTTAAATGGGAGAGACCAATCGGGTGGCTGAACGATAGGAGCCGTAACAACCAGATTCTTGAGAGTCTCGATAGACATTAGACACTTATCATCTACAATGAACTCGGTGTCTTTCGTCAGCAAATCAGTGAGCGGTCGGGAAATACGACTGAAGTCCTGAATGCACCGTCGGGAGAAATCGACATGCCCTAGAAAAGACCGCAGTTGTCACAGATTGGACGGTGGATCAAGTTTTCTAATGATATCCACCTTGGCTGTATCAACCTCCATGCCCTTGGTGGAGACGATAAGGCCAAGGACCGTCCCCTGAGTCACCATGAAGTAACTCTTCTCCCAAGATAAGACAAGGTTGACCTCTCTGCAGCACTGAAGCGCACGATCTAGGCAGGAAAGACATGCATCAAACCCGTCGCCATAGATGGAGAAGTCATCCATGAAGACCTCTAAACAGTCACCCACCATGTCCGAGAAGATGGACAACATGCACCTTTGGAATGTCGCCGTGGCGTTACATAGACCAAAGGGCATCCGTATGAAAGCATATGTCCCAATGGGACAGGTGAATGTCGTTTTGTCCTGTCTTCGGGAGAAATGGTCACTTGATTATAGCCGGAGTACCCGTCAAGAAAGCAATAATGACTCTTCCCTGCTGGCCTCTCGATAATTTGATCAATGAATGGCAGCGGGAAATGATCCTTCTTGGTGGCCTGATTCAATCGTCTATAGTCTACACAGACCCTCCAAGAAGTGGGTACCCGGGTATCTATATCCTCTTCAGATTGCTCACAACTGTAGTGATACCCGTCTTCTTGGGTACCACATGTAATGGACTAACCCACTTGGAGTCGGAGATGTGATAGATAAAATTGGTGCTCCACCATTTAGATATTTCTTTCATGACCACATCTCGAAGATTCGGGTTCAGCCATCGCTAGAACTCACGCGAGGGCTTAGCGTCCACCTCGAGGTATATATGGTGGGAGCACAGAGACAGAGTAATCCCCTGGAGATCATCTATACTCCATCTAATCGCCTTGCGGTTTCTTTCAAGAACCTCTATCAAATGAGTCTTGCTCTCCAGTCAAATCTGTTGCGATAATGACTAGGTGCATATCTGGTTCACCCATAAGGAATCTGTACTTCAGCGACTGCGGCTAAGGCTTCAATTTTGGACAACTAGGAGCTGGCAAATCTAGCTTCTGATATGTCTGTGTAAAAGCTACCAAATCTGCATGTGAGAACTCTCGCTGATCGTAAAAATCTGACGAAGGGAGCCCTGTTGGAATGTCTGTGAACTGCGCTAGCTCGCTCTTCGTCCTAGCTCTCGGCTCTGAAGGAATCAGACATGGCAAATAGTCATAAAAATCATCCCAATCAATGTCTGAATCCGAGATATCTGAATCTAACGAACACCAATGAAACTCTGCTTCATCACTCATCCTGAAACTGTCAGCCTCTAATGTATCCTCTGCCAGGGGTGTGCTCTCCAAGCTCTTAACTACCATAAGATGTAAATATGTTGAATCTGCGGGCAAGGAGAGGGCCTGTGTTATAGGATCTGTCCAAATGGCTTCATCATCGGTCATCACAAAGTAGCACTCCTGGTGGACATCTCGCTCATCCTCTGTCATCTGCTCTGTGTCACTAAGTTGCTCTGAGCAGGCTGAATCTCACGCTCTGGTCTCGTCGATCGTCTCTATTTGTATACTTTCACCCTCTATGCGAAAGTACACCTTCCCACTATCATGTTCGATCATCGCCTTGGCAGTGACCAAGAATGGGCGTCTAAGTATGATGGGGGTATCTGTTACCGACTCGGGGATCTCCATGTCCAGTACAACAAAGTCCACGGGGAATTTCAGGCCCTGAATGGTAACGACCACGTCTCTCAACAACCCCTTCGACATCTTAATCGACCAATCAGCAAACTGAAGGATTGTCCTCCTCCGATGAGTAGGGTCAAACTCGAATCGATCGAGTAAGGCTGCCAGAAGGAGGTTGATAGAAGAGCTGTTGTCTAATAGAGTACGATCGAACCGCTGCTCCTGAATCTCGCATCTGACATAAGAGCTCCTGCATCAGGTCTCTTGGCTGACAATCGGCTTCGAATGGCAAAGCATGTGGCACGGGTGAGCACATGGATCTCTCCGCTGTGGTTCCTCCTCTTCCTGTGTATTGTAATCTTCTATTTCAAGTTCTTCTGGAAGAGGGGGATGTGCTCAAGTGCCTCCTGCAGAGTCAGCTGAATCTGAAATCTGTCAATCATCTGCTAGCTGAACTCTAACTGTTGTGTCTTTTTGGGATTTTTTTGTTCCCCTTCGCTTAGCGGAGTGCTTGAGGGAAGGGGATGGCTGGGCCCTCCTCAGATGGAGGTCTAGGAAGAGGTTCCTGTGCCTGTGAAGGAATGGAGTCCATACTAAGATCATCATGCAACACATATGGACTCTGAAAAGATGAAGAAACCTTTCCTTTATTTATTTTTTTGATCTTTCTCTTGTTACTACAGTCCTGAGATACGAAAGATGGCAACACAACAGAGGGAAATACATCATGAGTAAAAGTGGTGGCCTCATTACCACCCACGAAATCTGACTTCACGGCATCAGCACCGCTCTCTGGCTCATCATCAAGCAAAATGGAGGCCTCAGTACCACCTCCTGCATCAGGAGTCATGACGACCTCAGTACCATCCTCTGGATCTCTATCCTTAGTGGCTTCAGCACCACCATCATCAACGTCTTGAGCGACATCAGCACCGCTTCTCTCCTCGTTTGGCACTCCTGGTTCCTTATGTATAAGTCGCTCAGACGAGGCACCGACGACTAGCATCCTACCGCTCCTAGTAGTCACGAAATCAGCATCAAACATAGAATAAGACATGTCATTCAAAAAGTCACTAGGAGTGGTATCCTCTGTAGACTGTACCTACTCAGATTTCCTCTTCAAACTGTTCGGATTAGGCTCGATCTGAGCTGGTATGGCATCATTTCCCTTGATGATATCCCTCATTTCCTGCCGGAACTCATCCATTTCTCGCCAGAAGGATGCTTGTTGTTCAGAGAGCAAGCAGGCGAGGTTGTCAAGAGCTGGGTTCTGGAAGGCAGGTGCCTGAGAATCGGAAGTGTTCCCATGCTGGGAATGAGGGTGTTACTGCTGTTGATAGTGAGGAGGAGGCTGGGAGTACTGCTGGTAAGGCTGTTGACGCTGCCTCCACTGTTGTCCCTGATAAGAGGGACGAGGACCCTGCTGGTACTACTGATGGGAGTGATAGGGATGTTGCTGTTGGCTGTTCTGGTCGCCTTGAGTGGGAGGCTGCTATTGGGATGAGGTGCCTCCAGTGGTCCAACGGAATCCAGGGTGATCGTGACGGATCCCGGTCTCTTTAGGGTACCAGTCATACCATATCCCATTGACTTCCATCAATGGCTCCTGGAAAAAGGATGGTGGAGGTAGAACTGCCAGTGGCTGATTCAGCTGGTAAACCACCATCTGAGTCTCCTGAGATAGGGGCAATGAAAGTTAGTATGGTAGCTGCTGAATCGGCTCTGCCTGGATGTGGTGAACGTGACGGTGTGTGGCAGAGGGCTGGGTGGAGCTGCTAATGCTGGGATCATCACCTGATCTGAGGGCTGCGTGGACGTCTGTGCTTCTTGAATACACAAGATTTGTATCTTCGGGTCACTCATGGTCTTCATCAACTTGTCCATCTGGGCCAGCCCATGGCTCTGCTTCTTCTCGAGGATCTCGATGCGTCCAACTTCTCACTGATGATCCCCATGTCGGCTGCGGTGGATTCGACCTGATCTGCTGTTGTTAATAGACTGTAGGGACCTGCATCGATGCGTGCAATCCTCTGATATGATCCTGCCCCTTGGGGGGCCTTCTGTTGTGTGTAGACTCGGGCTTGGGCCATTACTGTCAAGTTATCTGCCATCCCTTCATAGATGGCCCAAACCTCGTCTTCACCCTTGAAAAAATATGACCCACTACAAGAGGCATTCACAAGCCCCTACAGCTCCGGTGTCATCCCATAAAAGAATCTTTTAACAAGTTTGGGCTTTGATATATCGTGATGTGGACACCGGTCGATGAGCTCTCTAAAGCGATACCAAGCCTCATGGAACTATTCATTAGGGATCATTGTAAAGTTAATGATCATAGCTCGCGCTGCGTTGGTCCGGCCGGGAGGGTAATACTTATTCAAGTATGCAGTACAGAGTTGCTCCCAAGTTGTGACATACCTCCCAAGATGCTTCAGCCAATAGGCTGCTCGGTCAACTAATGAGAACGGGAAGGCAATCATCTTTATTGTTTCCTCGTCCACAAGTCTATCGTGGATAGTGGTGCAAATCATCTCAAACTCCAGCATATGGAGATGAGGCTCCTCGGTGTCTAGCCCATGAAACTTGGGCAATAACTGGATCGTCTAGGGGAGAAGCTCAAAGTTCCCAACAATGGGAGGAAGCTGAATCCATCGGTAAGTGAGGGTTGCAGGTGGGTTGTGCAACTGTCTCATGGTCGTTAGTGGTGGCCTCTCCAATTGTTGGTCTCCTCCTGCTCCACCTCCTTCTTCAGCTCTGTCTTCAGGTATCTCTCCATCGCCCTCAGATCTGTCTTCTTGGTCTGATCGCATCTGTGCCAGCTCTCTCATAATATCACCTATGAAGGCTCCCTGATCTCTTATCTGTCTCTGCATCGTCTCCAGGGAAGCTAGCAATGAATTGTTGATGGCAATCTGATCATATACATATAAAGGTTGTCCCTGCTCATCTGGGCGTCCCTCACTGCTGGCCATGTCTTGGGTCTTTGCAAAGGCAAAGGTACCCATCTCTGGTGCCGTCAAATGTCCAAAATCTCTGTTGCACTAAACTATGACACCTCAGGACTGATAGAAGAAGGGTGATCAAGGGGGAACAGGGTGGACGTGAACTTGGGCTCGGAGAGCGGGTCTAAACTCCCGGAGGTCGACCTAGATGAAAAGGGAGGAGTGCTCGATAGCGGTGCCACCAGACAAGGCCTAAGGGATATCCTTCCCATCATCTTGATCTGGAGATAAAGGCGGATGGGATCTGGAACGTAAACAAGATTGGTAATAAAACCCCCAATTCACCTACGAAACACTTGAGCTGATGATCGCGAAGGTTCGATCGTTTATCTTATCAATTTTAGCTAGGTGATCAGTCAATCTATCAGAGCGATTAAGCGAGCTGCTGGGAGCCCAACTCTCCTAGCCGACTGTCCTAATTCCAAATGAGATCTTTCCCAGCCAGCACGAATTGCGGACCATTTACCGGCTACCCGATCAACTCAATCTGCTAAGGACATCGCGGTACGCTTTACTGGTTATCGGAGAGATCCTTACTGGAGAATGACTCACCAAGACTAGTAGTCAACTAGAATTTCGGACGTGGCTCTATCCTAGTGTGCGGGTCACTCTCTCGTTGTAGATAAATCAAATAATGAGAGGGTTAATCACCCCAAGACAAAATATTTTGGTGGGGTGAGTTTTAAGGTCAAGTTTGCATTACCAGTCCCAATTTTATTTGGTTGCCACTTTTTAGATATTTTTCTGAATAAAAACAATGCCTAACGAATTTTTCGATTTCCTTGGTTATTTTGAGTCCAATAAAATGGGGGAGGAAGTCAAAAAAGCCGATGCCCGATCAAACACAATGATGCATGCAAAGTTAGAAATGCGTACCTTACTCCAGCACTCTACGTGCAGGGTGATCCGTGTATAAATTAAAAGACAGGAATAAAACTACTTGTATGATGCATGAGGAAACCGTCTCTAGATGAGCAACTTCTATTAATCGTGAAGCACAAGTAGCTATGACTAGGAAGAGAGACCAGAATCCAGTCTTGGGAGCCGATCGGTGTCCACTACAATGGATCATGCACGTGCTGTATTCGACCCCTCCCGGCATGTGGCTCTAGTCACAGTCAAATAGCTTTTTCAATTGATTTTTAGCTAAGTCCAATTACGATCTATAGGTACATGCAAGATATTAAGTGTTGGACCTTAGCTATTTACGTCACATTAAATAAAACTCCTAGATCTAGGGGCTAAATTCGTGTGAATAAAGCTGGTAATAAAATCGGCAAAAACTGCAAAAAAGCCACGAAAAACCGACGAGGCCCCCAAGGGAACAATCCCTCAGGCAATGGACCTCATGAAGTGTAGAAGTGTCCAAGTTATTATAAATTAAAAGTCACTCTCTCACTTCAAATTACACAAATATATGCAATGAAAATGAAAACTAAAGCTAAGTCTACAAAATCTCTCTAAGTCTTCTTTGGTGCAAGAGTAGCTGGACGAAGCTGGCTTCACATGGGTGTGCAGGCGCCTAGGGTAGAGTACCTCCCTCGATCCGTGGTACCTCGCACAAAGTCAACAAAGAGGAGGGGTTATACAGCTCAAATAATATATATATATATATATATATATATATATATCAACAATGATGACAAGTAAATGAGGCAAAAATATAGACAAATAATCATAATCACACAAATAAATCAAATCTATATGTTGTTGTTCCTTGACAACGGTGCCATTTGATGAAGCGGTTTTTTCGCGGGTCTAAATATACCTCACACAAGGCGGAGGCAAAGTCGTTGTGGCGACCTGCTAGAAAATTCGGACTTCAGTCAACAATTAACCCACGACAATTAAATCAAGCAATGAAAGTAAATGTGGAGTTAAAATTTATTATAAATCTACAAAATATGTGTATAGTGCAAGTAATGTAGAGTGTCGAACACAGGGAACAAGCAAGATAGATCGGAAAAAGTGCTCAAGAGTGAGTGTGATCAAATGCCTACAAGTGTGCTATTTTTGTGGGTTTTCAATTATATATTTTTTGATTAATTTTTGATTTTATATTTTTGTATTTTGATTTTTAATTTACTGATTTTGTATTTTTCTATTTATATTTTGTATTTTTATATTTCCTTTTTCTTTTAATAAAAATATAAACTATAATGAATGTAAATACACTAGAGATAAGAGCGAGATATATATAGGGGAAAGTCCTCAAAATACAATGAATGAAATATTTTTGGGCTTTTTATATTTTTCTAATGTTTTTGTTATTTTTCTAAATTTTTCCTAATTTCTTTCTTATTTTTAAAGTCAAAAATACTGACAAAAGTGACTACAAATTACTGGTTGAAAATAAAATGAGGGTAAAAAATATCAAACAGAGTCTAAAATTCCTCAAATTAATTTTAAAGTAAATATAATAGAAATAGAATATTCAGAGGTAAAAATTATTATTTTAGGATTTTTGTGGAATTTTTAAGATTTTTATTAAGAATTTTGAGGTTTTGTTATTTTTAGGAGTGATCTTTGAAAATTTTTAGCGAGTTAAAACACAGAAAAGCAAACAAAATATATTTTTTTTTGGAATTTTTCAAAAATATTTTATAATTATTATGTATTTTCTAATGCAAACATTGAAGAAAATGCATGTTTTTGAATTTTTATAAATAATAAACTGCAACAAAAATGCAAATTAAAAATATAGCGTGATAGTGCAATGCAAATGCGCCTACCTATTTTTTGGTGATTTTTCAAAATTTATAGATGCATGAAATAAATAGAGACAACAAAGAGAAACTACACTGCTAGTAAGGGTATATATGTAGATATCCAAACATCCAGGGCCAAAGTGCAATTTTTCCATAATATATATAACTAATTAACAAAGTTCTATAACCAATCACAAATAGCCGAACATCCAAGGGTAAAAGTGCAACCAGGCCTTACGTATGCGCGCATGCCTGGGGAGGACCTAAAAGTAATTACCCAAAATCTGGGATCTACTTTGCTAAATATTACACGTTATGATGTATTTCCTGGACTAGAACAAAATATCAAAACCCGCAGGGGGTCCCTTACAAAATACCCCATCCCCTAACGCACACAGGCACGTGAGTGAACAGAGACCTGGATGCAAATATGGAAAGTACGGGGATGTCTATGCAATTATTACACCAAATATTAAACTACAAATGACAATTCATGGATCAAACTTTAAATACAAAAATTAGGGGGGGTATCAGGCAAAATTACCCCTGCTAAGGCGATCCAATGGCGGGCGTCTCTTCACTAGACACGTGGCGGCACGGGGACGTACGATACTGATGAATACCCATTCATCACTCTTTATTCTTATATTTTAGCTACAAAAATCTTTGCAAATACATGTATATCTCTGTAAATATAAATAATTACCAAAGTGCATGCATTGTATAAATGTAAATAATTAGCATGTTTTTGTGCATAAATAAAAGAATAAAGAGACAATAGAAAAAGAGGGAAATATTTAGAATAAATATTGAGCAACCTAATCCCAAGGGAGGGCTCAGCATGGGCCTGACAGCATAAAAACCCAAGTAGAGAGAGATAACGAAGCTCATATGTGTAAATATACCTGTAAATATAATAAAAATATTTTCCTCTAAAAATAAAATAAAAATAGGTTTGTATATATTTATAAATATGTGTAAATACAAAATCAAAATAAAAATAGTAAAAATTAAAAAAAGAAAATAAAAACAACCTTCCTTGTACATATTCACCATGTGCATAAGACCACACATATATTTATTTTACCTTATAAATAAATAAATCAAAATCCCATAAAATTTGTACATATTCCTTATTTCATATTGTAAATAAATAAAATTAAAATAAAAAAATAAATTAAAATAAAAATAAATAAAAATCAAAATCAAAAGCCACATTGTATATATACCATGTATACAAATGTATATACCTATTTATTTTACCCTTGTAAATAAATAATAAAAATAAAATAAAAATACCTTTTTATTCCTAATTTTATTCTATAAATAAATAAAATATAAAATGGGGGAAAAAATGCACAAAAATAATTAATTAAAAATCAAAATTAAAAATTCAACATTGTATATATACTTATACATAGTACTATATTGTATATACCTTATTTTTATTTCAAATAATTAATTAAAAATCACAAAAAAAATAGTTTATAAATAAATAAACATTTTTCATGTTTTGAGTTTTTAATAACTCGGCCATTTATTATTTTATTTTCAATTTCTAAATAATTCTAACATGGCCTTTTCTGATTGGTCCACGGGGGACGTTGACCCCCCGATCAACTCCCCCCCTTGGACCACAGACCCGTGGATCAAGTGCACCCGACCCGATTTCTCGACATTACCCACACTCGATCCGACTTCCAAACCCTCAAACCCCGGGCCCTATTTATTCCTTGCAGATCTGACACCTTCGCCCGGGGTGGGTATGAGGGGTCCGAGCTCCGATTTGCGCGTCCGATCCTTGTCTTCTCGGACCCCTAGAAATATAAATCATCGCCTCCTCCAGCCTGTTCAATGATCTCTGGTCCTCCCCCTTGACGCCAAGGAACTCCTCCGGCTTGCCTGAGTGACAACGGTGCTCTCCGGAGTGGAAGTGAGGCACGAGGCATCGGGAAGCCTCTGATCCAGTGGCTTTACCATCGTGCGCCGCTGCAAGCGCTCCCCGCCTCGGGAACCCATGATCCCTTACAGGCAATGACCCCGGAGCTCCCCGAGATTCAGCCCAGTCGAATGCACCCACCAGGTAACTTCTTTAGGCCGTAGATTAGCGTAGGTTTCAATCTTTCGATTTCAGTAGTCGTAGCTCCGCCGCCTCCGCATGTCGTCTCCGTCCATCCATTTGCCCATCCGACATCGCCACCACCTTCACAAGCCTCCTCCTCACCTTCTCCACCTACCCATTCCCACTGACTCGCCCCAAAGCAGGGACATCGGTCCTCCCCCTCCGCCACTCGTCGGAGTACCTCCATACCGCCGCACCCTTCGCTGTTCACGTGCGCTAACGGGTCGAGGCAGTTTGCCCTCGACCCCTTTTTCTTCCTGTGCAGATATTAGGCCAGATCAACCTCATCTGGAGGTCGGAACTTCAGAGCACAAATGCTCCAGGTCTGCGCCTTCGCGGGAGCTCTCTAGAGCTCCCCGCCATCATCGGAGCAATTCATCCGCTGCGGGACTTCACGGCGGAGCCAATCCGCATCTCAGAAGCAGCAGAGGAGGTCCATCGCGCGTACATCGGGCCGGCGTAGCTCGCCGGCCAACGGTTCTTCCTGAACCCTCAACTGCCGTCCGATCAGCCTCCAGCTCCAGATGTGATCTCACCCGTCGATTTGAGGAGCCAACCAGCCGTCCGATCCATTGGAGGACTGATCTGGGCCGCACGTTCAGATGGAGAGACATCAGTACTCCAGAGCCGTCCGATCTCCATGTGTCGCCTTCATCACCGTCAGATCGGCTAGGACAGACATATTGTGGCGCCAGTTTGCCACGAACACCGAATATCTATATTCCCTTCATGGGAGATGCTCGGAGGAATATCCAATCTCTCTCCTGTAATTACAGGAATGCATTCAGATTAAGTTAAATCTTAATAACTCATATTTACAAATGGATTTAAGAGAAGGGGATTGGATTACCTGAAACTCCAAATCTTTTCTCCAATGGTCTGCATAACTCTTCTGACGATTCTGTGCCATCAGAAGCTTCCATATCACAAAATCAACAACCCTCGCAGTCTCCTCCAAGAGATCTATGGAGTAGAGAGTCAGCGCATCACCACCGTCAGATCAGCCACGTGGGAGATACTCAGCCGTCCGATTCGAGCGGAGTTTATTCGAGGAGACGCCACCATTTCAGACCGCACAATCTCACACGTGGCACCATCCTAGCCATCCGCTCAATAAGGGGTAAATTTCTTGTAGGCCTCTCTGTTTATTGCTTTTATTAGTTAGTCCTGTAAATATCGCATATAGTAGTTTTTATTCTGGGACATTTGCACTTATGACCTTACTTTTTATTTTATTTACACTTATACCCCTGTACGTTGTGGGACAAGTGCTTCGACACATGCTTTTGTGGGATATTTGCATGTATGGCCTGATGTTCTAGGGTGTTAATGGAATGAATTTATGTTTTTAATATTTGCAGAAATGCCCATGTGAGTGTTATATTTGTGCATGTGCTTTATATCGTGGGTAATTTACACTGTGGCCCCTGGACTTTTAGTACGTGTTACTATTTAGTCCAGGGACTTAAGTTTTCTTGCAACTAGGTCTCTGAGTGCCCAGATCACACGTTTGGCACGTGAGTTCTTGGAGAAATTGCACCGGACCCCCTGGAACTTGACTTACTTACGTACAGGTCCCTATGCATTGTGCCCTTGTTTTTAATTTTAATAAAATAGCAAACAAACTCCAAATTCGATTAAAATTGGAAATGTGGCTCCTGCCATGATGTAAAATTTTCTCCAAATTTTGGAGACATTTTTGACACTTTTTGTTATTTTTAAAAATTCAAAAACACGTATTTTTCTTACTGTCCAGTTCTAGAAATCACAAAAAATTATTAAAACAACTTTAAAAATTATAAAAATTAGATGTTGTTTGTTTTGATGTGTTTGATTTTCTGACCAATTTTGGTCATTTTTGGACTTATAAAAGATATAAAAATTACAAAACCCTTAAAAACCCATAAAAATTCTAGTAATTAAAAGAAAAATCCAAAAACAATAAATCCAGTGCCCAATTTTTCCTTGTATTTCATACTTTACAGGAAAATTACCTTCAAGTTTTATTAGGGCCTTTTTGTATTTTAATTTGGCCCTTGAAACCTGACTGGACAGTGTCTTGCATTTTCAGCCTCATTTGATTTTTATAAAATTCCATAAAAATCAGAAAAACCCCAAAAATTAAACAAAAACATAGAGAAATCTAAAAAACATAAAAACATTTTTGTTTGAATTTTTGGATGTATTTTGAGTAGTTAAATAATTTGTCCAAGTTGCTTGTTTATTTGTTTTCTTATTTTCTTAATTAGTTTAAAAATCCAAAAAAATATAAAAATAACAAAAACCCACCAAAAATTTGCTTGTTTATATTTTATTCTTTTAGACTACTTCGTAGGCCGCAAGGCCATCACGTGCTCCTTGTGTTCGACCCTGGTCGCTATACCAGGCTAATCCAATAGCCAGGACCACTATTGATTTTATTTGATTTTTATCCTATTTTGGTGGTCTGATCTTTATTTTTCTTGATTGAGCTGAATTTCGAGGGACTAAGGTCGCAACGACCTTCGTTATATTTTATTCACCTTAGTTCATTCGTGATCTATCGGCTCATCAGAATGGCGCCATTGTCGGGGAGCACGGCTTAGTAGTCGTCTTTTTCCGCGGCTTTCTTTTTCGCAGTTTTCTGTATAGATTTTTGTATATATTTTTCTGACATTGTTCATATAATAATCTAGTCTGACCACTTTTGTTTGCTTTCTTGCGAGGGCCCGAGGACCGAGGCGGCTTTCTTCGGAAGCCGAGCAACCGCTGGAGTCGGAGGCGGCTCTCTTCTCTACAGAGACATAGGAGGACGCGAGGAGCGAGTAGGAGTGCGGGAGCCGCAGAATAGCCGCGGATTAGATTAGATTAGGTTAGGATTTATTTCTAGATTTATTTGAACTATTGTAATAATACAGGGACATCAGGACACTTTGACTTTTTAGACTCTCGGGGTCTGTTTCGCTGAGCACCGGTGTGCTCGGGGGACCCCTCGGTTTTACGCAGTTTTTCGCGGTTTTATTTCCTTCCTGCCTTTTCCGGTTTCTCGCGAATTTTTGAGCCCCTAGCCGTAGGATTTTCTGCTTGACTGTGACGTAATAATTAGGATCCAAATACCCTAATATATCTGCCTGTATCTATAGATCAGTAATTGGACCTATAATAAAAGACTAATAAAATAGTTGATTCACCACCTTCGAGCCTACGCGCCGCCAGCCCACCCCGTCAAGCGCTACTCCTGAACTCGACCTGTCAAGAAGAGGAGGGGTGGGTCTAGACCGAACTCTCTGGATTGGAGGCTGGTGATCAGCTAGTGGTTCTTTCGAGTAGCACTACTGTTTAGGGACTCGGTTTTCCGCCTGCACCATTTAGGTAGTTTATTTCCTGTCTTTCAATTCTGCGCGGATCATTTTGCATGTAGACTGTTGGTGTCATGTACGCATTTCTTACTCTTCACGCATCATTGATTTTTCGTGCATCGGCTTTTTCGACTTCTCCCCCTATTTTGGACTTAATAACCAGGAGAACCGAAAAATTCGTTAGGCGATCTCTTTTTATTGAAAAATACCTAAAAAACAAAAACAATAAAATCAGGACTGCTAAATTACACTTGACCTAAAAGAAACTAATTGAAAAATCTGTCTTGGGGAGAGTAACCCCCTCCTTGTTTGGTTTGGATGAGCGAGAGAGTGACACGTACCTTAGGATAGAGCCGCATCCGATTTTCCTCGACTGATTACCGGCTTTCTGTACGGGACAGTCGGTTGAGAAATATTCGGATTCCTATTTAGCTCACGTAATCGATCTGATAGACTGAATGATCACCTAAAATAAAATCGACAATATAATTGACTGAATTCTTTCGATCTTCAGCTCGTGTACGTAGGTGAATCGGGGGTTTGCTTTTTCATCTTGTGTGATTTCCAGATCCCTTCTTCCCCCCATATTCTTCTACATTCATCTGTCTACCACCCACCCTCCCTTCATCCTCCTCTTTCTCCTTTACCACTAAATGATGGACCCCCCTCACCTCGAGCTGACTCTTGCGGCTTTTTCTTCACCATCTGACCATCACTCCAGTCCACCTTCTAGGGAGGTCAGATCTCCGACCAACCTCTTGCTCCCTCCCTCCCATCCCATTCATTACTCTGGGCATGCTGCGCTTGACGTCCGAGGATACCAGACAGAGCAGATGCGAGACCCGGACGAGGCCATTGCTGAGTTAAGCATGCACTCCGTTCGTGATCAGAGAGAGCAGTGGAGATCATCAGATAGATCCTATCCCAGATTGATGGAGGAGCAGATAGCACAGGGAGTTCAGTCAGCTTCTACATTACGTCCATTCGTCTTGGATTTGGATTACATTCAGCGACTGCCGACATTTTCAGGAGAGGCACACGAGGAGCCTTATATTCACCTGTCCGCATTCGAGGAGTTTTGTCGAGCACAAAGATATTCAGATATCACTGCAGAGGAGCTGATGAGGAGGACCTTCCCATTTACACTTCACGAGAGACCCATGAGATGGCACAGACGATTGGGGAGGACATTCGATACGTGGGGAGAGCTACGCCGAGAGTACTTACAGAGATACTTCCCCCCACGTAGAGCAGAGTTTATGCGGTCTTTGATCACCGAGTTTTCAGTTGACCCCAGGAGCCACTGCATGAGGCATGGCCGAGGTTT
The DNA here is from genome assembly GCA_037367405.1 of Ottelia alismoides. Taxonomy (NCBI): domain Eukaryota; kingdom Viridiplantae; phylum Streptophyta; class Magnoliopsida; order Alismatales; family Hydrocharitaceae; genus Ottelia; species Ottelia alismoides. The sequence goes on from JAZKJV010002700.1 coordinate 360,054, forward strand.
CTTAACCTCCTGAGGAGATTTCCAGACCACGGACTTCCACTGAGAGACTTGATAGAGATCTCCATGCGGGGGATGACCGCAGAGCAGATAGCACTGGTGATTACCACATGTGGCAATTCACACTGCAGTTCCGACATTCGTGTACTGGATACCATCTCGAGTTTACTTTCACAGAGATCTTCTTCGCGAGATGCCCTAGTCGGGACAACACATGTGGATGATGCAGTACCAATGTGGTGTGTCACTTCACATGAGGATTCAGTTTTTACACACCCGCCCGAGGACTTGGATGCTCCAGCACTACCGTGTACAGATGGGATGACGGCTACAGCAGAGGTTCGAACCCAGAGTCTATTCGAGTTCCCGTTGGTTTCCCAGCTAGAGTTCGAGGCAGCCCCAGAGTTTCCAGTCGACGAGTCTTGGATATCAGATCTTCTGATATTCCAGGAACAGGAGGAGCCCCCGCTACTACATCCATTCCTTCAGCCACTTCAGTGTCCAGTCTCGGAGGAGTCAGCTTCCTTTTTGCAGAGATACTTCTCGGAGTTTGACAGTTACCAGGACTCAGCCCAGCAACCACAGTTCGATATGGGACACCACTTTGAGATTTGAGATACAGATAGTCCCATATTCGAGCCTTTTGTCCTCTACTTTGCCGACACAGACCTACTTGTTGAGGACCAGTTCGCAGCCAGCATAGCCACAGAGTGAGGATCAGCCGCAGACACTTTGCCAGCCTCTGCGGTGTTGACTAGTACCTTCTCCTGCTTCCAGATTGCCGAGATCCAGATTTCAGATGATGACGCAGCCTGGTGCACCGAGTGGATATTTCACAGCAGCGCAGATGCCTATCTAGATCCTGATCCTCTACTATTCACCTCTGATCTTGCATCTCTCCCCGAGGGTTATCTGCGGGAGGATACCGCACTCGATGAGTACTCGGTTTCACCTTATGAGAGTGTTTCCGATCTGGCAGAGCACGAAACCGAGTCTTTAGATCCTTCTGATCCTGAGTCTTCTCACCTCGGCGACCCTCGCGAGGATGAGCCCATTCTTGAGATATTCGATGATCTTTCTGATCTACTTCTATTTTATTCATCGGATATCAGCCTTTGTAGAGAGTCTCCTGATCTTGATCGTCCGTATCTTTTTGAGACATTGATCGATGTGGAGGATTCCATGACTGATCCATCCTTCTCCACGTTTGATTTCTTCGGCCCTACACTTCCACTCCAGTGTGATCCAGAGCCGACGATTTCTTTTATGCTACCAGATCCCGATCATATATTTCCATATCCTTGGTCGGTAGCAGACACCCACCTGATTGCCTACCTGGGTGTCTTTCGTTACACTTTTGAGTTCGTCGTTGTTCTCATACCGAGACTGCGACGACAGTACGGCATTCGCCTTACCGATGCTGTCTTGAACCTTGACACCGCTTTGTCCTAGCCTTTGCGCCCAGCTAAGGGCGTAAAATCTGGCGCTTGTTGAGAGGCACCTCAACATTGTACTCTTTTGTATATAAGGGTTATGTCTTAGCTTGATCTTTCTTTCTTCCGTTCTTGTTTTCACCCCAGGTCTCGCTTAGGATAATCTTTGCTATACTTAGAATATTCCTCATCCTAAGTATAGGGGGGTGAAAACACCGGGTTGCTCATTCGTTCTGTTTCATCACTTCTGTTGTTGCCTATACTTAAGGTTCTTCACCTTAAGTATAGGGGGAGTGATGCCCCTCCTTCTTGTATATATATGTTTTCTTCATGTCTTTCTACCCCTGTTTTGCTGCCTATACTTAGGGATATTTCACCCTAAGTATGGGGGGGGGGTAGAACATGTACATCCTTCACTCGGATTTCCCTTCATGTACAACTTGCTATACTTAGGATTACTTGACCCTAAGTATAGGGGGAAAACACCGAGTTCTCCTCATTCTATTATTTCATTCATCTCTGTATCCAGTCATTCCTTTTCACTTCCCTATACTAAGTACGAGTTATGTCTTCTTCATCGCTCTTGATCACTCCGAGGACATCGTTCGAGCAAAGTATGGGGGGTGTGTATATATTTCATATATACTTTAGCCATAACTCGTACTTTGTGTTAGTGTGTGAATAAAAAAATTGGCTATAAACTCATAAAAATTAAAATTTTTTCCCTTGTATATAAAATTCATCTTGCACATACCTATTTATTTATACAAATTATTTTTATACAAATGATGGTAAAATGATTTGTGTAAAGGATTTGTAAATACTTTTATATCAACATTATGTATATAGTACAAAATTTTTCCAAAATGTTTTGAAAACAAAAAGTTTGCAAAAGCCTTGTATAAATGATTGTAAATATTTTGCAAAACTCCCATTCATGCATACATCCATGGTTTCAAAACATTTTTCAAAAATTTTGCATGATTGTAAATATTTGTAAATAGCATCTTTGTAAATACTTGTATAGTTTTTCTGGATCATAGTTGACATTTAAACTAGGCTGGAATTAAATTGAGAAGTGGAGCTTGATTAAGATCTTAATCCACCTAATTCTAAGAGGAACCTTATAGGGCTTAGGGTTAAGGCTTTTCAGGTCCATTGGTTCTTTGAGTCCACTAGGCTATGAGCATATGTCATCTTGATGAGCCTAAGTAGAGCACTTAACAACACACGCATGACTCTTAGAGACAATGGCTTGACTTGCACCAGCACCTTAAACATAGATCTCCACGGATGAGGTGGTGAGGAGGCAGTTTCCTTTTGCTTGGGGTAGCATATGAGGGTAGTACTTCTATGCGGAACCTCTCTTCTTCTTCTAGTGAAGGAAGTGCGTCTCAACTTGGTCTGGTGGTGATGAAGTCTAAAGACAGAAGTTGTGGGTGGCAATAAAGCTTCAAAAGATGGATAGTCTTCTGGCTCAAGAGGAAAAACTCCTTGTATATATGCTGCACCATGTAGATATGTTGTATAGTTGCACATGAAAAAAAGTGCAAAAAGAAAAGAACTCCAAAAAAGTGGTGGGTCGGATTGAGAATTTAATAACCCCATTGGAGTGTATATAGTCAAATAAAGCAAAAGCTTATGGTATACATGTTACATCTCATGAAGCTTGCAGCGGGAAACTTAGCTACACTGGTTTAGCTCCCAAGGATACATGGCTACACTGGCCATGGTCCATTCTTCATCTTCTTCCCCCCTCTTCTTGTGCCGGTTGCACTTGAACTTAGAAGGGAATACCCCGCTTCTCGAGGAAAGAATTGCTAGACCAAGGCATTAGAGTTACCAGGTTGGTGGAGGTTGTCTCTTTGCTATTTCTGAGGTGGGTAGCTACATATCACTTACACTGCATGGAAAGATTCATGGTCATTAGAGTTTGTGTATGTATACTTGTTCTGATCTGGTTTATTGAGGAGTCTTGTCCATAGATTGGTGGAACTTAGAGGCTGTTAGGTTTTAAGCTTAAGCCCAAATAAGGTTCCGACACATTAATAATCCAAAGATATGATCGAGCCCCATATTTCAAGTTAATGAAGGCAAGTTTAATTATCAGCCTTAATCCATGTATATTCTCCTCTTTTTCTTTCTCACTTCTTTTTCAAATAAGTGTTTGCTAAGGGACTAGCAAAGTTAAGTATAGGGGGGTGATGAATACCCATTCATCACTCTTTATTCTTATATTTTGCTACAAAAACCTTTGCAAATACATGTATATCTTTGTAAATACAAATAATTACCAAAGTGCATGCATTGTATAAAAGTACATAATTAGCATGTTTTTGTGCATAAATAAAAGAATAAAGAGACAATAGAAAAAGAGGAAATGTTTAGAATAAATATTGAGCAACCTAATCCCAAGGGAGGGCTCAGCATGGGCCTGACCGCATAAAAACCCAAGTAGAGAGAGACAAGGAAGCTCATATGTGTAAATATACCTGTAAATATAATAAAAATATTTTCCTCTAAAAATAAAATAAAAATAGGTTTGTATATATTTGTAAATATGTGTAAATACAAAATCAAAATAAAAATAGTAAAATTAAAAAAAGAAAATATAAACAACCTTCCTTGTACATATTCACCATGTGCATAAGACCACACATATATTTATTTTACCTTGTAAATAAATAAATCAAAATCCCATAAAATTTGTACATATTCCTTATTTCATAATGTAAACACATAAAATAAAAATAACAAAAATAAACTAAAAATCAAAATAAATAAAAATCAAAATCAAAAGCCACATTGTATATATACCATGTATACAAATGTATATGAGGATAGGGGAGTATGCACCCGGGTGCATGTAATTTTACATGCACCCAGCCCTATAACTTCCACTTTTTTTTATTTTTTCGAAAAAGACTGCCATGTATATTCATCTATATATCCCTCCTATATGCCATTCAAATTTCATCAGAAACAGAGACTCATACCCCCTCCATCTAGAACATGTAATTTTAACGGTCTTAGAATTGCTGTAATCGACCACTTCTGGATGGAGGGCGTAAGACTCTCTGTTTCTGACGAAATCTGAATGACATATAGGAGGGATATATAGATGAATATACATGGCGGAATTTTTCGAAAAAATAAAAAAAAGTGGAAGTTATAGGGCCGGGTGCATGTAAAATTACATGCACCCGGGTGCATACTCCCTATCCTCAATGTATATACCTATTTATTTTACCCTTGTAAATAAATAATAAAAATAAAATAAAAATACCTTTTTATTCCTAATTTTATTCTATAAATAAATAAAATATAAAATGGGAATAAAATGCACAAAAATAATTAACTAAAAATCAAAATTAAAAATTCAACATTGTATATATACTTATACATAGTACTATATTGTATATACCTTTTTTTATTTCAAAAAATTAATTAAAAATCACAAAAAAATAGTTCATAAATAAATAAACATTTTTCATGTTTTGAGTTTTTAATAATTCGGCCATTTATTGTTTTATTTTCAATTTCCAAATAATTCTGACATGGCCTTTTCTGATTGGTCCACAGGGGACGTTGACCCCCGTCAACTCCCCCCCTTGGACCACAGACCCGTGGATCAAGTGCGCCCGACCCGATTTCTTGACATTTCCCACACTCGATCCGACTTCCAAACCTTCAAACCCCGGGCACTATTCATTCCTTGCAGATCTGACACCTTCGCCCGTGGTGGGTATGAGGGGTCCGAGCTCCGATTTGCGTGCCCGATCCTTGTCTCCTCGGACCCCTAGGAATATAAATCATCGCCTCTGGCAGCCTGTTCAATGATCTCTGGTCCTCCCCCTCGACGCCAAGGAACTCCTCCAGCTTGCCTGAGTGACAGCGGTGCTCTCCGGAGTGGAAGTGAGGCACGAGGCATCGGGAAGCCCATGATCTGGTGGCTTCGCCGCCGTGCGCCGCCGAGAGCGTGCCCAGCCTCGGGAACCCGACAATCCCTTGCAGGCAATGACCCCGGAGCGACCCGAGCTTCAGTCCAGTCGAATGCACCCACCAGGTAACTTCTTTAGGCCGTAGATTAGCGTAGGTTTCAATCTTTCGATTTCAGTAGTCGTAGCTCCGCCGCCTCTGCCTGTCGTCTCCGTCCATCCATTTGCCCATCCGACATCGCCACCACCTTCACGAGCCTCCTCCTCACCTTCTCCACCTCGCCATTCCTCCTAACTTGCCCCGGAGCAGGGACTTCGGTCCTCCCCTTCTGCCGCTCACCGGAGTACCTCCATACCACCGCACCCTTCGCTGTTCACGTGCGCTAACGGGTCGAGGCAGTTTGCCCTCGACCCCTTTTTCTTCCTGTGCAGGTATTAGGCCAGATCGACCTCATCTGGAGGTCGGAACTTTAGCGCACATGTGCTCCAGGTCTACGCCTTCGCGGGAGCTCTCTCGAGCTCCCCGCCATCATCGGAGCAGCTCATCCGCCGCGGGACTTCACGGCGGAGCCCAATCTGCATCTCAGAAGCAGCAGAGGAGGTCCATCGCGCGTACATCAGGCCGGCGTAGCTCGCCGGCCAACGGTTCTTCCTGGACCCTCAGCTGCCGTCCGATCAGCCCTCCAGCTCCAGATGTGATCTCACCCATCGATTTGAGGAGCCAACCAGCCGTCCGATCCATTGGAGGACTGATCTGGGCCGCACGTTCAGATGAAGGGACACCAATGACTCCAGAGCCGTCCGATCTTCATGTGTCGCCTTCATCACCGTCAGATCAGCTAGGTTTTACCCGCAGCGCATCACCACCGTCAGATCAGCCACGTGGGAGATACTCAGCCGTCCGATTCGAGTGGAGTTTATTCGAGGAGGCGCCACCGTTTCAGACCGCACGATCTCACACGTGGCACCATCCTAGCCATCCGCTCAATAAGGGGTAAATTTCTCGTAGGCCCCTTTGTTTATTGCTTTTATTAGTTAGTCCTGTAAATATCGTATATAGTTGTTTTTATTCTGGGACATTTGCACTTAGGACCTTGCTTTTTATTTTATTTGCACTTATACCCCTGTACGTTGTGGGACACGTGCTTCGACACGTGCTTTTGTGGGATATTTGCATGTATGGGTTGATGTTCTAGGGTGTTAATGGAATGAATTTATGTTTTTAATATTTGCAGAAATGCCGTGTGAGTGTTGTATTTGTGCATGTGCTTTATATCGTGGGTAATTTACACTGTGGCCCCTAGACTTTTAGTACGTGTTACTATTTAGTCCAGGGACTTAAGTTTTCTTGCAAATAGGTCCCTGAGTGCCCAGGTCACGCGTTTGGCACGTGAGTTCTTAGAGAAATTGCACCGAACCCCCTGGAACTTGCCTTACTTGCGTACAGGTCCCTGTGCACTATGCCCTTGTGTTTAATTTCAATAAAATAGCAAACCAACTCCAAATTCGATGAAAATTGGATACATGGTTCCTTCCATGGTGTAAAAGTTTCTCTAAATTTTGGAGACATTGTTGACATTTTTTGTTATTTTTAGAAATTCAAAAACACGCATTATGCTTACTGTCCAGTTATAGAAATCACAAAAAAATATTAAAACATCTTTAAAAATTAGAAAATTATTAGATATTGTTTGTTTTGCTGTGCTTGATTTTCTTACCAATTTTGGTCATTTTTGAAACCCTTAAAAACCCATAGAAATTCTAATAATAAAAAGAAAAATCCAAAATAATAAATACAGTGCCCAATTTTTCCTTGTATTTCATACTTTATAGGAAAATTACCTTCAGGTTTTATTAGGGCCATTTTGCATTTTAATTTGGCCCTTGAAACCTGACTGGACAGTATCTTGCATTTTCAGCCTCATTTGATTTTTATAAAATTCTACAAAAATCAGAAAAAACCCCAAAAATTAAATAAAAACATAGAGAAATCTAAAAAAACATAAAAACATTTTTGTTTGAATTTTTGGATGTATTTTGAGTAGTTAAATAATTTGTCCAAGTTGCTCGTTTATTTGTTTTCTTATTTTCTTAATTAGTTTAAAAGTCCAAAAAATATAAAAATAACAAAAACCCACCAAAAATTTGCTTGTTTATATTTTATTCTTTTAGACTACTTCGTAGGTCGTAAGTCCATCACGTGCTCCTTGTGTTCGACCCTGGTCGCTATATGACGAATCCGAAAATGTCGCTTTTAAGAATGTGTTTTTATCGTTCGGCTTAAAGAATGATTTGTCGTGCGTTGTAGGCGGCAATCGGAAACGGTCAAGAAAATACCACAAAAAATTTAATCAATTTTTAATCTCGTGGTTTTATGTTTATTTTACTTGGGCAAGTCCCAAGGTCGATCACAAGGAGGCAAAGGAACAACCTAGAAAGATGTCTATCAAAGTTTATATTCGGTTTTTGAGGCAGTTTTTTTAGAATTTTCAATGCAATAGAGGGTGCAATATGCAAATTCGGCCTATTTTAGGGACTAAAATGTGAATTACATTCAAACGATGTCCGAAAAATATTAAAATTGGCCACAATGTAAAATATGATGAAAGAGTGCACTGTATTTTTTTTTGGAATTTTTGGATGCAATACGAATTTTTTTTATGGATTTGTAATGCAAACAGAATGAATTTCAATATTTAATTTTAATAAATATTAAACCTACTTATTTTCGAGGAACAAAATTATCTAAGATCCACCACTACGGGATTGATCTCAGAAAAATCCTAAACCTCAAAATGTGAGATCTAATACCTATTAAAAATCAAACATTGAAATATGCGAAATGATTTTTATAGGGCAAATTATGATGCAAATGAAAATCTTTTTGGGCACAATGTCAAGTACAATTAATTCTACAGTATGTGATTTTTCAGGGATTTTTAGAGCAACGGTTAATCAATAGTAAATTTCCGAGCAAGAAATGGGCAAAATATGCAAATTTTCGCAAAATAATTATTTATTAATTATCCATCAATCATAAAAATGCTCACAATATGTAAAACTGTAGAGAATTAATTCACAAACATCATGCTATTTTTGTATAAATAAAATACTGCAAGAAAGAGGTCCAAAACAGGGGGGAAACACAGGGGTATAGATGCAATATAAATAAATAAATGAAAATGCTGAGGGGGGCTTGTTTGTAATTACCAATAATTATAGGGGCCTCTTGCAAAATTTCCAGAGGGGGCACGTGCGTGGCACGTGCCCTCTGGAGGCGGGGGCTTTGGCATGAATATGAAGGAGTCCCAGGTGGTTGTCTGCAAATATGCCATTGGATCACGTGCAGAGCACGTGTCCTCTGGAGTTGAGCTCTGCTGTGATATATAAAGAAGTCAGGGGTGGCTTTGCAAGAACACCCCTCTCTCACGTGCACAACACGTGAGGAGGGTCTCGGGCACACCGCCCGGGGGTTGGTGGCGAGGGCGCGGCGTTGAGCTCCTGGCGCAAGGCCAAGGCAGAGGAGGATGGGCGGATTCCGATGAAGCGATGGCACGGTTTGGTGAAGACGAGGCCACGGCGTCGGTGAAGCTTGCGATGGTGACGAAGATGGAGTGGGTGGTGCTGAAGTCGTCGATGATGGCGAGGAGCGGAGGAGGTCTGAGCATGCGGTGAAGTTGCTGAAGCTCTGATGTTGGAGATGATGAGTGTCGTGGTTAGCGAGCGAAGGCGTAGTGGCTTGGTGCAGTAGAATGTCGATGTCGATGAAGGTGACGGTGGCTCGATGGGGAAACCCGAAGCAGGAGCAGAGTCGCGGCGGAGGGGCGCTGCTGCGACGGCCACTGTAGGAGGCCGGATCTCGTCAAGAAAGGGGGTGACCGGGCTGTCACCACCGGTCCCCCTTCTTCCTGTGCAATCAACGGATAAGTGCGACGAGAGGGCGGTGGAGGTTAAATAGGATAAGGGGCTTCTCGCCGGATATCGCAGGAGGGGGGTTGATTGAAGGTCAGCGGCGGCTGGAGGGATATACGGAGGTGATCGGAGATGGCGCGAGATTCACGGGCGGATTGGTGAGGGGATTGGCGGTGTATCGGGGACGAAGGGGGTCGCGCGAGATTCGCGGCGATGTTGGATGGGCGGAGATTTCGGTGGCGGCGAGATCCGTGGAGGAAGGGGAAGGTGGCGCCGCTCCCAGAGAGGAAAGGGGGAATAAAAGGCGAGAGGGAAGGGGAGCGTATGTGCGGAGCACGTGCCCTAAAGGCACGTGCGACGCACGTGCGTCTTTTTTTATTTTTTTTTATTTTTTTTATTATTTATTTTTAATAAAAACGATATATAAATAAGCCAAAAATGGGTGACACGTGGCGGCACCAGGTGCTGCCACGTGTCAACACCAGAAAATTTGAAATATATTTACCTTTTAAAATCGAGAAAAAATAGTAAACGACCTCGGATCAAAAACATTCCTTCACAAAAATTTCTCGTCTCGATGAGATCTACAACTTTCATGAAGATATCAAACCAAAATCGATCATTTGCACCAAGTGATATTTTTGGGGTATCCCATGTACATAAAACACCTTGTTTTGGGGTTTTGTATTTTTTTGTCATTTTTAGATCAAATAAAAATCCGGAAAAATACGATAAATCAGAAATAAATAAATACACATTAATCTAATTTTTTTGGATTTTATTAATCAATAAAACATGTACATAAAATATTAGGTCAAAATTCGCTAAAATATACAACATACAAAAGAGGCCCAAAACCAACTTTCACATATGAGCTCCGATTCACTTGAACTTGGTCTTGTTTCGAAGGTAATTGAATGTACATTAGTTCAAAAGTGAGTAGGATTAAAACGGACACTAGATGAGGAGATATGAGGGTTTTAGTCCGAAAATCCTGAAATTAGGGTTTGGGTTTTTGGTCCACTTATTTAGTTATTTTTTTGTATTTTTTTTCTTTATTCTTGTTAGTGATATGTACATAGTGGAAGTAGTTTGAGTCATTCGGAGTTAGCATGAATGGGTTAAAAATCTGGGAAGTTAGGTTATTTACAGGTCATGGATTTTGGCTTCTTATTTTGTGCAGAAATTTATGTTAAAAATGCAATTCTTATGAAATCATGCATGAATACTAATTATGCAGAATATATGCTAAAATGCTGTTGATTTTAAGGGATTTGAGCTTAATAAATGAGAATTAGAGTGATGAATTCGAGATTCATCACTATACCAGGCTAATCCAATAGCCAGGGCCACTATTGATTTTATTTGATTTTTATCCTATTTTGGTGGTCTGCTTTCCTTTTTCTTGATTGACTGAATTGTCTGCGAGATCCAGGTCGCAATGACCCTTGATCTATTTTATTCACCTGAGTCTCGTTGATTTTTCGGTCATCAGATACCGGTTTGGATTTGCAGTCGTGATTAGATCCTCCAAGGATGATCGAACGGTGGTAGTTGGAGGGGATCTAAAGGTGGTCGTACACCAGGAGCCCCAGCCTTGATCCGATGGTGCTGAAAGGCGGAGGACGAACCAGGAAGCAACGCCGGCGAGGCGAGCTTCCCCGAGCTCGATCTCCATCCTCTAGCGATCTTTGGGATCCAAAAGTGGCCGACAAGCTTCCTAGGGTCCTCCTCTCGCTCCTGGTGGCTCCAAAAATCTCTCCGGCGGTGGCCGGAGTCCTTGCGAGGGCTCGATGGAGCTAGAAGGCTCCAAGAACCTCCGGCGAGGCTCAAAATGATCCCCAAGCTCTTCCTTGGCATCTCTGGACCTGCAAGAAGGGTGAAAAGGTCGAGGGCAAAGTGCCTCGACCCCGCAGCGGGGTGGAAATGGGTGGAGAGTGGCGAGCGGGTGCACGACCGGAGCGTAGTCCAGCGAGGGGATGAATAGGGTGGTATGATGGACGAATCACGAAGCGAGCGATGGGAGATTGATCCTATGACTACGGGGAATAAAGATGCACAAGAAAAATGAAGAAAAACTACAACTCAAAGGTGGGGTCACCTGAGGAAAAGCCTCAACGGCGAGGGTGTTCGCCGGAGGTGATGGAGCCGCCTTGGAGCTTGCTCGGTCGACCTGACACACGGGGGAGGAAGTTGTCACCTTCCTCTCTCTATAGAGCACGAAAGGGGGAGCGAAGCTAGTGAAAAAGGGGTTCAAAAATCGGCTCGAAAGTCAGAGGTTGTATTTGATGGTTGATGAAGGGTCGAGAAGGATGAGGTGTAGCGGGTGCGTCGTCGATCCAAAGATCGAGGTGACGCCTGGCGTGTATGCCCAATGAACGAGGATCAAAAGTCAAGAAGACTCTTAGCCGAGAAGATGCAAGATTTAATCCTTGAAAAAATCGTGAATTGGGCTCGAAAACCACGGCCTGACAGAGCCAGGCCTCGGTCAGAGAGTTGACCGAGGTCAACCAACGAGGCTTCTGGTTGTTCCACGTTGACCAACCAGAAAATTCCTTGGAAAAAATAATTAAAATTTTATTTTAAAATAGCAAACGATTTTATTATTTTTAGGTTACAAATAAAAAATGTTTGTTATTTTCTAAGGTATTTTAATACGATTTTATTTATTTTTTAAATGTTTAAAAATACAAGTTACCTTTTATATCTTATATATAGATATATTCGCCTATATATTCTATTTTTTTATTTTTATTTTATGTATTTAATTTATGTAGTTTGGTTTATTAATTTATATATTTATAACTCATTTTTGTATACCTAAATATATTTTTATTAAATTTTTCTGAAGTGTTTTGTCCAACTAAATAAATGGAAGCATATTCTATATATGTATATTTATAGGTATTTCATATAGGTGTTATATACAAGTATTTTATTTATGTGTTTTCTTGTATTTTTATTTCTGTTTTAATATACACATATCTTAAAAATATTTAAAAATTGTAAAAATATAAAAGTATAAAAATAATGAATAATAAATAAAATGAATATTTTAATCGGTATAAGTATACAAGGAGGGTCCAAAAGTCAACTTTCAAACCATAGCTCCGCAAAATATGAAACCACCTTCATTAAATAGCTTATTTAAAATTATATACAATTATATATGATTTTGATACATTTTAAGTTTTTATTCGAGAGATACAGGTCTGGGAAGTTGGGATTTTGGAAACATATTCAGATCATAATTTTTTGTCTATACATTATTTTGCATGAAATAAATTTTGTATTTTTATTTATTTAATTATCTACAACTTTCATGTTCAAAGTTTCTTTATTTGGAGTATAAAAAGTGGAACCAAAAATATGTCCCAAAATGAATAAAGAATGAATTAAATAAAAGGAAATCTTTATTGTATTTTGGTCCTTATCTCCTCCTACTTTATTCCTTGTCGACATATTCATCTAGATGCCTAGGTCTCGAGGTTTCGAGTCATAAAGTATTTACAATATTTTATTCTTTTTCTTTTTCTTTTCTTTATTATATAATTTCTCTTTAAAAAATGCAGTTTGTACACTATTTACATACACATGCATGAATGCTAAGATGCATGAATTAAAGGTATTTACATTATTTACTAGGGTTTTTTAGGCCAAAATGATTGAATAAAGATGATGAAATGTGGATTCACCATGAACACAATTTTGTTTGTTGTTTGTTTGACTTAGAATTAGGTCTAAAGATCAAAGTCCTGTGCAATTTTGTCAATTCTTCTCTTCATACTTCTCTTTGATCCTTGCTCACTGTGAGCCTTCTACTACTTTTACACTCATTTATTTAGTGTTCATCATCGTATCGTTCTTCCATCATCTACTTCCTCTTCCTTTCAAGAAGTCAAGACGGTTTGGTCAAGACTCCGTTGATGCCCACATAGACTCCTCGAGTTTGATATCTTCAATAATTTCAGACGATTCCCAAGTACATGGTTCGGACTCCGCAAACCATCCTCAGACTCCCCACTTCTTCCTCCCACAGACAGAAAACTCTCTTTCCGAGTTCTACCCCTTTTAGATAGAGATCGATTTTACTCCATACACACCTCCATCCCTAATTGGATTCAGAATCGACCATAATTCTGAATTATTCTTTTCATCTAGTACATGCATGCAGACTGACCAGGGTATATTTCCTACTACATATCTTTACCCGCTTGTTCCTTCACATTTCAAATCAATGTCTCCCAGAGGAAGAACAAAGGGACTGCAACTTCCCAGCACAAAGTAAAACATGGTTCAGGAAACGAACCAAAATGAGGTTAGCAGTCGTCTCTCGGCCTCCATCCAGGCCATCGAACAGCAGTTGATCGATCAAGCTTTTGCCCAGGTTGCCTTTCAACCAATGTTGAATAGCTCGAGGAGAAGGTCAGAAGAAAGAGTAAGAAATCAAGGAGGAGGTTATGATAATCTCCATAGTGATGACAATGATAATCATTCTGTAGATGGACCTCATGGAGGTGAGGGATAAGCAAGGAGAGACCGACCCAAGCCCACTCCAAAGCAAACTTACAACCCCAAGGGTCGGTCGCATTACTGAGTGGATCCAAATTTCACGGATCCATGGACATTTCGAGTTGAAACCTCAACTCCTTTTGCTCCTCCCTAACTTCCACGGGAATTCCAATGAGGAGTCGTATATCCATCTACAACAGTTCGACCATATCTACAGCACCACTCACTACTCCAACATTCTGTTGGGCATAGTCAAGATGACCCCCTTCCCATTCGGCCTTCAGGGAAAGGCACTACTAGATCAACCACTTCGGGAAGGTGGTGATGACATGGGAGGACCTAAAATCTGCATTTCTACATAAGTATTATCCTCCCAACCATCTCAATCTCATGCGGCCGAAGATTGGCAACATCTCCCAAGGACCCCAAGAGTCCATCCATAATATCTGGGAGAGGTTCAATGATCTGATTGAGAATTATCCCTACCATAACATACCGAAGACCGACTTGGTCCAGCATTTCTTCAGGGGCCTAACAGAGAACAATCAACGTCCGGTTGACATCGCTTGTGAAGGCTCTCATTTTTACAAGGATGAGGACACAGTTTGACAGAATTTGAGGAGATGACTGAAGGAGAGGTCGTGATCTCCTCATCTTGTTCCTTCTAGATTCAGCTGCCACCATAGATCCTCTACAAGAATGCAAATATGGTGGATACACAAGAAGTAGACATGTGCAACAAATTTGACGTGAACATCATTGAGAGTCACCTATCTAAAGTATACATCATTGAGAAGAGGTCACATGACCTACAGAAGCTCGATGAGATCGAGCAAAGGATAAAGGATCAGATAAGCTCAACATCATTATCAAGCAATTGGAGTTGGTGGTAAGAACTATTAGTGCCTACAATGTTGAGACAACCGCACATGAGTCTCTTTTTGAGAAGAAAGAGCAGATACACCACATCCACCACAATCAAGTCCTAGTCAACTCCGGTCCAACACGTATATTATGTGCAAGACACTGAGCCACAACTGCAGACATATATGGTTGTGTACCAGCCACCCGAGTTTTAGTTGCAGTACATCGAGCTATGTTCCCCACCTCATCTACTCATTCATGAGGTGAATGGTGTCTAGAACAATGATCAGCATCTGACTCATATATATCACTTTAAATAAAATTCTTTACAATTTGTATATATACTTTATACAAACACCTTGTGAGTATCAATTAATCACACTTTTCGATGTAAAATTATCGCGTAATACTTGTAAATATAACCACACTCCTATGTAAATATTTGTACATACCTACCACTAACTTTTATTTGAAAAATGATTAATTATTCCACCTAATTTTAGAGGAACTTGTTAAGGAATGGAATTGAGACTCTCCATGTCATTATGACTTAATTCTTTAGGTTATTAAGAATGACTTCATGAATCAATTCAGTTTGACAAACTAGAAGCCTTCATGTCATTCATACAATTCTTGAGATAATGGTTTGACTCATAACCTCCTACTCAGCACTTAGTTCAACCAAGATGGTTTGTTGAAAAATCTGAGAGTCTAATTCTGGACAATACTAGGCCACTTCATCAAGGGTGGCTCAGGAACCTTTCATGGGGATTGTTGAAATGGGTACTTCAACCTGTTGTTTCTCTGGTATGATGGACATATAATGATTGGGGACTGGATTGAAATATAGCTTCGGATGAGGAATGGTCTGCTAGCACAATTTTTTCTAAGACCCTAAAACATGGGCGGAACAAAAGATTCTATATCCGTCGAGATAAAGCAAGAATGCATCGTAATATCAAAATAAGCCTATTCATAAAACACCAAAATTTTTGAGCTTCAGAAAATGTTTGGCTCTTGTTGAAGACTTGTTTATACTGGCCAAGCTTCACAAGAAAATTTGGCTACACATGTCAATTTTCACTTCTTTTTTTGTGTTCTAGCTTCTCCCTATCTCTTTGTGGACTAGCAGGTACCTGAATTTAGAAGAAAATATTCATCTCCCCTAGTACGAGTTACTAAATGAGGAGACAACTGGGTAGTTCAACTTTTTGTCTGGGAAGAGCTAACACAATTCACACACTTGGTATCTGTCGTTTCAAGGTTACAAGAGTATATGTCTGAAAGAATGGTTTTGGCCAGGCTGTGAATTGAACTGGAAAAAGGAGCATAGAACCTTTTGACTATTGAGTCACAAGTCCTAACCTTAATATGGTTTCGAACACATCATTAAAGGTTTTAACAAATCTCCAAACTTTGATTTTGTAATGATGAGTTTAAAAATCATCATCATTCTATCTTCTTTATTTTTTTATTTCCTTTTTGCATCGACTATTCTCCTAATAAGTGTTTGGTAGGAACTAGCAAATCTAAGTATAGGAGTATGATGAATACCCATTCATTCACCTTTTCCCTTTATTTTATCTTAAAAACCCTAGTTAAATGCATGTAAAAATAGCTAACTTGTGCAAATTAACACATTGACCGCTGTCTGTAAATAGTGCTTAATATATATATATATATACAAAATAAATAAATAAAGAAAAGAAAAATAAAGAAAGTATTGCAAATACTGACTGACCCTAAATCCCCAGGATTAAGTCAATATTGACTTGGTCAGCAAAGTATAAATTAGGGAGGAATAAGGGCAAATAAACACAGACAAAATAATACTGTCACCTAGAAACCCTAGGTGATTTATACACTTTATAGAGATAAAACTTACACTAATTTATACACACTCATTAAAACTTCAAATAAAAATACTTTTAACACCAAATATGTACATAAATATACATAGAAAAATATAAAATTGATTGCACTTGAAAATAAGGTACAGTCTGATTGGCACAAAGATGAAAAAGTCACAAAAAAACTTCATAGATCAATATCTTCTTCATATGAACTCCCAATTGACCAAACTCACCTTTATTATTCATAAAATTCAATTATCTATTTAATGAAGGCCATTAAAATAAGAGTTAAGATGCAAAAGCCGACTTTTGGGTCCCTATTGTACTATATACATGTATACAACACTCAATATATTCATTCTTTATATTTTTTGCTTTCTTATATTTTTATACACTTTCAGAAATTGTATATATCATAAATAAAATAAGAAACAAAAATAAAATCATAAAAAAACTAAACAAATATTATATGTTTGAAATATAGATAAAATATACATATGTTGTAAACATATACATTTATTTAACTATATAAACAAAAATATAAAAATGTAAGAAAAATATGTAAATATGTATTTAAAATACTATAAATAAAATAAGAAATTATTTAACTATAAAATAAAATAACATAAAATGAGTATAAATACATAAAATACGAATAAATAAACACCTAAGTAAAAATGTATAAATAATAACACATATTATTTTAAGTTATAAAATAAATAAAATTCATAATAAAATACTATATTAAATAATATTTTTTTTAAGTTTTATTTCATTAAATTAAATTCTTTTATTTAGAATTATTTCGTACTTTTATTGTTATTTTGTCGTGTAGCATGCCTACGTGGCCCTATCATGGCCATGCCCTAGTTGCCCTTGGATCAACTCTCTGATTCTTCAGCACGAATATATCGGAGTCCACTTCCCTCATTTTTCAGTCAGTTTTCTCATTTGCCATATTAATCAAAATCCTTCAAATATTTGACGAACATCTTCCTCATACTATGGAGTATCACGCCGGGTCAAATCTTGGTCCATTCTCGCCTTGATCCGATCAAACACCCTAGCTCGATACCCTCTCTTTTCCACTGCTATATATTGAAACCCAGACCTTGGATTCGTTTTGTTATCACTCTTTAAGACCTTTTATCCCCTTGAGTCTAGTCATGGTGTGACCCTTGATGACAGGGTGGTGTCCGCCTTCGATCCACAATGAGGAGGAGGTCAATCGGAGAAGATCCAAACCTCATCGGAGCTCCGCCGCATGCGTTGGGTTCCCAGGCCTCCAAGCCATGTAAGCCTCTATTTTCTTTCCCATTTTCTTCGTTGCTTCATTCTTGGTGTAGAAGTACCTTTATTTCTAGGTTAAATCCAAAATCCTCAAAACTATTCGTACTTGGAGATCTTGGTCTCCAAGCTCCCATGTTTCACCGTCAACGCCCCTACTTCTGACCCATAGAACCACGTATATTATTCCCAATTTGATTCTCCACCGAACCTTCCATCTTAGCCAACATGATCTTGCACAGATCAGTGAATCAGACCTCCCCTTCACCGCACGCCGGAGGACTGCCGTTCATCCCCATTTCTTGCACAAACAGCTTCATTTTGGGTCGAGAAAGAAACCCTCAAACACATGATTCTTTCTAAGGTGTTGGACACTGGATATGGCATGGAGCGAGGATTTGATCCTCTTTTTACGCTCTAGGTCGAGTTCCATGTCCCCATTGACGGGACCTGGAACCCTTTGAATCCCATCATCAACTGTGGAAGGCTCTTTGGAACCTTTTTGGACCATCGACGAGGAAAATGGAAGTCAGAGCAAACAGGAATCCAAGTCGAGGGAGCCTAAGCGTCGAGTTCTTGGGTGTTCTTTGTAAACACCCAGATAACGTCAGATTAAGCCCATCATCCAGTTCATTTCCCAATCATCCGATCAGATTCGAAGCGTTGCGAGGCCACAACCATTGGATGCGCATTAGTGATTCATCAGAACCTATCAAATCGAGCATCTAAATGGGTATATTGCATAGAACCCCTCTCGTTTTTTATCTTTTTATTTTAGTGCAAAAACTTTCATCTGGCATTATGAAATATTTGTGGTATTTATATTTTGAACACCAAGTTTTCCTTGATTTGTTTTTAGGTCTAGTACACGTTACCTCATGTGTGCATACACGTTAGGCGACATGGGATTTTACGCATATACCCGTGTGGTTATTTTTATTTCAATTTAGTCTTGTAATTTTTTATTCAGTGTTATATTTTGTGGACTGTTGCAAGGAAGGGCCTATAACTTCTTGTATTTGCAAAAATACCTCTACTAGGTGCGGAATACATTTATTCCTGGAAATTTTGCATGGTATCCCCTAGGTTTTGACAGGGCATTCTGAAATAACGTGAAACTTTTCATTAATTACAATTAGGTCCCTACTAGTATCGTATTTGCTTTTGATAGTTTATTTTTATTAAATATCTATGAATCTTAGAAAATTCTAGGAAAATTAGGATAGATGCCTAAAATAATATTCTAACACACATATTTTCATGAAGATATTTTTCTTTATTATCTTATTTATTAAAAATAAAAAACAAAGCATTTATTTATTGTCTAATTATTAATTTAACTCCAAAAATTCCGAAAATATTAGGTAGAATATTATCTATTTCGTTACATATCCAAAAATCACTAAAAATTACAAAATAAAAAACCCTAACATCATAATATATATAAAAACTTACATAAATCACAAAAAATCCAGAAAAAAATAAAAAAATAGTGTTTTAAAATTCCTAATTTTCTTTATTTCATCTTTTTTGTTGGGAAATTGTATTTGGGCCCACTCTAAATTAATTGAAATTTTTTAGGCCTAATATAAGTTCTCTATTTTCTATTTTCATTTATTTCTTTTATTTTCAACTCTAAAAATCCTTAAGAATTAGAAAGACCTCTTTAAAAAATTGTAAAAACATTTTTAAAATAAAAACCTTGAGATTATTGTATTTTCTTTATTTTGATTTTGCTCCTCTTATTTTTTAAAAAATATAAAAAATTCACCTTTTTTGTATCTATTTCTCTACTATTATACATATATGTAATATATATTATTATTATTACCATTGTCTTTTTTATTTTAGAATATAAAATTTGCATAAATAAAAATCAAATAAGGAAAATTAAATATTAAAATCCACAAAAGTATCACAAAGAGAAAATGCAGAAAAAAAATAAACTTGGAATTAATATTGATTAGAAATAATTAATATTCATTTCTACATCTACATAATTTGCTCCCTGAGTTCGACACTCTACCGCTTCTCACTATACACATTTTGTAGAGTTTAAAATAAATTTTAGCTCTCTCTCTCTCATACACTTAAATTTTTAGCTTATATTGAGTTAATTGTTGACAACTGATTGTTTGAGAGCTGAGTACCATGAGAGTGGCCGATTCAGCGATTGTCGGATATCATTTGTTGGACACCGCATTCCCTCCAAGACTAGGCATTAGGTCACTTCAAAAATCATGTCCGTCAAATAACCAATATGAATATTTTGAACATATCAGATGATCAATCTAAGTACTTTTTTACATATTTTTTCTTATCCTCAATAAGTAAGTCAATGGTTAACACCCAACACTCTCAGATATTTCAATAATATGTTTTAAGTATAAAAAATTGATGCAAATGGGATTTCTTTTTCTATTTTTAGTTTTCTATTATTTTTTATTTTAAATGTTATTGGCTTGTTTGTCAAATTTTAAGTAGTGGGTCACGTTTTGTGCAAGTGAGATGTGGTGTGCATTGTGGGAAGAGTTGTAGGTAGTGGGAAGAGTTTTATGAGTGTTGTTGTGTGTGTTAAAAGTTTTTTTGTTCTCATTTCCACCATTAATAGAGTTGAAAGTTTTTTTATTTGTGCCCTCTCTTTGTGAGATTTTTAGTGGGTGCCTCAAATATTTGTGTGCTTTTCCAACATTAAGAACATAGCCACATCATTCAATTCTAACAAATAAAAAATATCCCTTCATCATTTTTTAACACTAAAGTGATAATTGGGAATTAGTTGTTTAACTCAAACTTGTCGAATAAAAGGGATTTTGATGCAATCGCAAAAGCGGAATCAAAAATTATTCTTGAGATTGTAGGTAAAATATAATGAGGGTTGGATAATACCAGTATGATGATGAGATGAACCAACTTGATGAGGCGTGCAAAATGCATGCATTGACCTCAAGAATAGATTCATACCCAATGGAGATTTTGATGGTGCAATAGGTATTGGTATGACTACTCTCCAAGATACGACGACGAAATCTCACCGGACGTGCATGTATCAATGTCGAGATTAATTCAACAACAATAAATCGTTCCGTGCACTCAATGACAAGATAAATGCCGAGGATGGATAGAATTGTGTTGTGGTTTTTTTCTTTTCAATCTAATACCATAGACCCCTTGATATAGGTATATAACAAGAGAACATTACATCCTTTGAAAGTAACGTCCAAAGATCAAATGGGTAGGAGAATCAATAGAAGATTAAATCATTACACTTCATAACCCGTTGGAAGAGTATTTAAATGTAAATAAAGTATATTTAAAGTGATAATGCCCTTACAAACCAAAGATCCCATGTTATATTAGTAACGTGTAAGACAATGGAAGATACGTTGTCGTGTGAGCGTTTATGGCATTAAGAACATTGTTATTATCTACTCACAATGAAGTTAAAATAATAAAAATAGTACTAACATCTTCCAGAAACTATAAATCTTATGATCCACGAGCATAGTTGTTTCAACAATATTATGAATGTAGTAACAACGTAATTATATTTGAAAAGGAAAGTTACGTTAAAGGATTTTCGCAAAATCTCATAATAGTTTATACTTGCAAAGTTGGCATTAAAGATGAATATTATTGATGGCAATATACACATTTGAATGCGTCAATAAAATCTCTCTGTGTGTGTCATAAAACAAGCATTTAAAATAAATGGTAAAATAGTAACAATAACAATGAGGATTCGCTCGATCACGATTAAGCGACGCACACGGAGAGGCCAACTACAACCATGCAACTACGTGTGCCACTCGATTGTGACTGAGTTGCTTCCCCATTGTTACAGCACTATGTTGTATAGCAGAGGATCTTGCACCCTCCTAAAGGACCCCTCCTCAAATAGAGTAGATCCTCTGTAGTGCTGCAGAGGTCTGCAATGAATCCATGGTGCATCTGAGCCGCTCGATCTTGATTGAGCGGTTCGCATGACCTCCCACGATAAGGACCGATAAAAATAGGGAATTCGTGCAAACCGCTCGATCAAGATCGAATGGCTCGGATGCACCACAAATTCACTACAGTCCTCTGCAGTATTGTTGAGGATGTTTTTTTTAGAGGAAGAAGGGTGAAATCCCGAGATGGGACTCACTGCCAAAAACTTTCAATTTATAGGAAGATAAAGATACATATTACCTTGAAAACCAGAAACGATAAAGGGAAAGACATGAAGCGATTACATTTTCAGAATAGAACCTCTGGTTCTTAAAAATTAGATCATTTCTTCCTATCCAGATGGCCCAGAGAGCCACGAATGGCAAAGAAACATCATCCTTTGAGTTCATCCCCTCCGACCTAATAGATCTCAAGAAATCGGTGGTGCCACCGTATAGTAACCAAGCCACACCTATCTCCTTCCAAACCTGATCTGACAAAGGACAAGTAAAAAACAAATGCTTTGCATCCTCTATCTGCGCTCCATATCTATCGCACTGTGTATCCGGAATGCCAAATACCCTACCCCTTCTCGCTTTGTCCCAAATCCTTCCCCTCCTGAGGCACAACAAAAAAATCTTTACTCTGCAAGGGATCTTGCTTGCCCGAATAATCTTCATATCCTGCTTCAGATCAGGTTCCAATTCCTCACCTCTCCCTCTGAACACCTTGTATGCTTTTTTCACTGAGAATCTCTCTCCCTCCCAAACAAAATGATCCTTACCCCGTGAGATGCAATAAGTGGAGGGCAACTCAGATAGCATTCTATTTAACTCCTTCCTTCCATGTCCAGAAATGTCATGCATGAAGTGAGGAACCCATGAACCAGAACCACCAACTTCAGCTACGGAACAATCTCTGCTTGCTGCCAAAGCCAATAGTCTAGGGAATCTATTGCATAAAACTCCTTCACATGTCCAATTGTCCTGCCAAAACCGAAATACCTCCCCATTCCCCAACCTTGGCCTCATTCTTGACCTCAGTTGTGGCAAAACATCACGGACTCCCCTCCAAAGGGAAGACTTGAATCGCACTCTACCAGCTTCTAGGAGTCGTTGACACCGTAAATATTTCGTACGAGTTGGATAGCCAATCTGTCTGCATTGCCCCAAATCTGCACCACCTATTTAGCCAAAAGCACTTTATTCATGCAAGACACAACTCGAATTCCAAGCCCACCTTCGCTTCTTTATCTCATGAGGTCCTCCCATCTCACCAGATGCGCGCCTGGTCTTTGCTGCTTTCCATCTGACTAGAAGAATCTTCTCATCATTACCTCTATCGTCTTCCTTACCCCCGACGGAATTAGCTGGGTTGAAAAAAGAAAATAGGTATTACCAACAACACATGCTTCAAGAGAATCAACTTCCCTCCCTTAGATAGAGTGACTGCCTTCCACCCTGCCAGTCTCTTCTCAAATCGCCTGAGGACCATGTCCCACTCTACTTTCCTGAGCCTGCTCGCCCCTAAAGGTAGCCCCAGATAGGGAATGGGTAGCTGACCAAGATGGCAACCCAAAGGCGTAGACCTTGATCTACTCTCTTCCTCATCCAATCCGAATAGAATCACCACAGACTTCTCTTTATTGATCTTGAGGCCTGAAATACTGCTAAATATTTCTACCAGTTGTCTCGTCCTTCTGTGCATTTCTTCTGTACCACCCAGAAAGATCACTGTGTCATCTGCGTATTGTAGAAGAGGAACAGAGATGGACCCCATACGGAAGCCCTCGCACCACCCATCATCGACTGCTCTCCTGAACATCACTGCCAAAGTGTTTGCTACCAGGACGAAAAGTGTCGGTGCTAACGGTCATCCCTACCTTACTCACCTTTATGGCTGGAAAATACCACCTTCTGATCTAACATTCACCAAAATCGAGTAGGAAGAAATAGTGACACACCTCTTCATCCAAGCTATCCAAAGGTTGTTGAAACCGCGTCGCTGAAGCGAGTCCCACAAAAAGCTCCAGCCCACGTAATCATAAGCCTTTTCGAAGTCTATCTTCCAAAGCAAACCCTTTACATTTTCCCTACGCCATTGGAGACAAATCTCCGATGCCATAACCAATCCGTCTGCCATCTGCCTGCCAGGGATAAAAGCAGTCTGATTCTGCAGGATTACATCATCCAGCATCTGCCTGAGTCTGTTTGCCTACCTCTAGCGACAATCAAGTAAATTGCGTTAGACAACGCAATCGGCCTATAGTCCTCCACCCGTATTGGGTTGTCCTTTTTGGGAAGAAGGAAAAACATCGTCCGGTTAACCTTCTCAAAACCTATGTTTCCATCTCTGAATTCATCAAGCACTGCGATAACGTCTTCTCTCAGCATGTCCCAAAATTCCCTGTAGAAGAAGACTGGAAAACCGTCAGGTTCATGGGTCCCATCCACATTCAAACCCTACACCTCTGTTTTGACCTCCTCCTCCGTGAAACGCACTTCCAGACCAGATGCCTGCTCTTCTGACAGCGACTCAACACCTGCACCACGCCACCCCCATCTGTCACGCGTCTTTCTCCTAGACCTCTCCACGAAATGATCCCTAAGTACTCGTCCCAAAAAAACATCACCCACCACTCTTTCCCTACCCACCTCCAAACTATGAATATAATTCCTCCTTCTTATGGTGGAGGCCACCGAATGGAAAAAATCTGGTGTTCGTGTCACCATCGCGTAACCACTTCTGTATGGATCTCTGCCTCCATGCCACTTCTTCCTTCATGTCCTCCAATAATAGCTCATCTAGCAGCCTTTCCCTCTCAAGCACCTCATCCCGGTCCAGTCCCCTCTGATCATCCAACCCATCCAGACGAACGACATCATGAGCCTCCCGCCTCCGCTCCCCTCACTCTACAGTTGAAATCAATTAGAAAGATCCTTAACAGCACCAATTTGGACGTTAGCCGCCTGACAGCTGACCCCTCCACCTGCCAACCCCTCCACTTCGTAACCACCTCATCGCTGAACCCCTCCTCCATCAACCGAGCTCTCTCAAATCTGAAGAAGGACCTGGGTCGCATCTGTTCCTCCGAAGACCACAAAATAGGCGTGTGGTCGGAGTATTGTAGAGGATCGACTCTCCTCCTCGAGTGGAATACGTGACTTTGTCCATGTTGTCTAATATATATAATTTACTAATGTCATAGATTGACTTGCATGGAGATATATTTCATAGGATAAATTACAAAGAAGGCATTGATCTTTACATGGACTCTCAAATTAGGGATTGATCTTTAGTTTATAACAAATTGGGGAGCGAAGTATAACTTAATGTTACAGTCCTCAACATCGTGCATTGAAGACTCAATCCATGAATTTATTGGATGAAATTACCCATGACCAATAGAGTTTTACTTTTCACTTTCCCAATTCGACTGCCATCCCCGCTGTCTCGTCCCTTGTAAACCGATCGAGTGGAAGAACTCCAACTTCGACATCAGCATTCTCTCCATGCTACCGTCTCATTGAAGGATATGAGGAATCCTCAAGCCCATCACGGAAGCATAATGATCATATCTTATGCGATCAGAGCGGCTAGTCGCACTAGTCGCTAGGTACAGCAGAATTTAAAATTTTAAATCATTAGATGAAACCACATGATCACATGAACATTTTTTGGATTGTTTCATCTGACCACAAAGTATTAGAAATACCTCGTGAAGCGTGGTTGCGACTACTAGATCTCTAAAGCAAGAGATCCTCTTGACTCAAGTCCGATCCACGAAGATGGAACTTGCGGGCGCGATGATGAGACGCACGCTTCTCGCAATCCTCGATGAAGATCCAAGCCTTGAATCTCTTGATTTTGTCGAATGAAATCTGACGTCTCCTTCTAGATCAAGAAGCCCCTAAAGAAGATGGATATCCACGAGCAATCGAAGCGACAACACGACGGCGTAGAAGCGATTGCTTTTCCCTCAAAATCACAAGGTGGACGATCACCTTTAGAGAGAGATGGCGAGAATGAGAGATGATAGAGAGAGAGATTAGACGTGCACAATGTTGTATCTTTCTTAAAGAGGCTATGGTTGCCCTCTTTATATACTAGTTTGGGAGTCCATGGATCACAATCCATGGCATACACAAAATCAATGGTAGATTGATATGCGTATTTAATCAAAGGCCATGATCTTTTGTTGTTCTAAAACAACATATTAATTTATATTAAATTAATATATGATGCATTATCATCAACATAATTTAATTTAATAAAATCAATTATCACAAGATAATAGGATAATAATCCACCTAAAAACATGGGGCGTCATCCATTACCAATTCATGGGTGACACCACCTCATTTGGTGGTGGATTATCCTCTTTTTTATTTTATCCCATTATCTCTTAATTATTTGCAACAACATTTATTGTAAATTATCCACTAAATTAATTCCAAAATAATTTGTGAATATTTCAATCATGCCACTGAAAAAATATGCGAATCATATTCATAACCCAAACTAAATTGTAAATTATATTTCCAATTAATTGCTTAATGTGAATCCAATTTAAATTAACAATTAACAAATACTATTTACAAAGGTTCTCTCTCTCTAATATATTATAAACCATATTTATAATATATACACAGATATTATGGATAGCACTATCCACAATCTATATTTCCTTGATAATTAAATCTCATTTAATTATCTTGGATAATCATTCTGATAATATGAATCTTATTCATATTATACTTGATAATTAAATCTCATTTAATTATCAATATTTTGTTGCTTGGATACACAATTCATCAAATGATTTATTCTTGAACTCCTTCAAGAATAATGTGCTTTCTCCGTAGATACTTGGAGATAAGGACATGACGATTGTATTGTTCCACGTATAGTGACTTGAATGTTGAGATCTCATCTCAAATCCAGATCTCACGTACCTCCCACAGATTCTTGATTAAATCAAGACTGCAAATCTAATCTTCTCATTGCATCTGAATCTCATTCAGATCAATGTCCACCACTTGGACCAAGATCAGATTGCTTCTCTGCTAAGAGGATCCACTAAAATCCAAACCTGTTTGATCACTCCTTCGGAATGAAAACGTCATGGTTATACAATCGTTTATGATCACATCACCCTCAAGTATTCCCAATACCTGTACATCTTGCATACTGGAAGACCTATGATCAACCTGAAGATGTAGATCAATTTTACACTGTCTTCTTCAGGGCTTGATTACCAAATTTCTCAATTTGGTCATTGGGAATCGGTATTGATCATATGCTTTTCCAAAGCATATATCATACCTTCAAATTTTTATCATGCTTCCAAAGCATGAAAACCATGCATGGAATTTGATCGGTCCAAATACCTCATGAGTGAGTTCATGTCTTCCGGTTCATAATTGAACCTGTATGATCCCTTTGAGAGATCGTATTACTCTTATGCCCTTACATGCACACCAGTTCGTCGGTGTATAGACCTTGGTTAGGCCATCAACCTATTAGTCTGTCAAATGTACACACTCAGACATATAGTAACACATCTGTCTCTGGTCAGAGGATGTGTGATTATGCTGTGACAGTATTCAACATAGGACTTAGGTTATCTTGATCTCGCTAAGTCAAACCTTTGACCTAACTAATCTGACACCTCTGAATCACTATTCCCATGCAGAGGACATGCATCAAGAGGTCGGTCAGATATCAGCCTCTGTGAGAAAGGATTGCCATCTCCTACTCAGGCTAGAGATCATCTCTTAATAATCATTTGACGGTGCTTGATGAGTCCTCTATCTAACTCTTTAGATATTCATCTAAACACCAGCCTCTATGGTTCATTCAATGAATCAACAGCTATATGATCATCAAGATGGCCATGGTACATAACCCTAATTGTACAGAAGGACCTTATAGTGCATTCATTCATTTAATTTCAGAAAGGGAGTGAAACATCAATAACTTTTATTGATAAAACATATATATTTATTACAATAACATTTATTGTAAGAATGGCTCGCTCGTGGCTCACACGTCCAATACTCATCCCTCGTGAACCCGACCGAGCGGAATAACTCCAACTTCGGCATCAACATCCTCTCCATGCTACTGTCTCATCCCTCGTGAACCCGACCAAGCGGAAGAACTCCATCTTCGGCATCAGCATCCTCTCCATGCTAGACACGAGGAACAACTGGTCAAGGCATGCAAGGGAGCACATGTACGAAGCCGAGACAGTGCAAGTAGAAGAGCTCAGGCCTCAATTGGTCTCACACGCTGGACATGAGGATGCGGTGGCACTTTTTGATAGGCTTGCCGAAGTGGGAGTCCGAGACACGCACACTGGAAATGTGGAGGCAGGGGCACTTGTTGGCGGGCTTGCGGAAGTGGGAGTTTGAGACATTGAGGTCTTGGGATAGGAAGTGGAAGACGGGGTGATGTAGGTGCGGATGTTGGCGATGAGGAGGGTGGGGCACATGCCTTAGGTGCGGTGGAAGTCCTTGTGGTGGATGTCACGAGAGAGTAGAAAAGAGATGAGGGGTGGAGGGAGGGGTAGGGACATGGCCTTGGTGGAGTCGATCCCCATGAGCTTGAGGGAGAGGATCTTCTCCTAGGTGTCGGACGGGAGACCGGGGAGAATGATGATGGGCGACGCCGATGTCGCCATGGCGGGGATGGCTTGAATTGGGGAAAGTAAAACATAAAACCATATTGGTCATGTGTAATTTTGTCAAGTATAGTAATGAATTGAGCCACCCATTCACGGTGGTGGGAGCAACGTTAAGTTATACTTTGCTCCCCTATTTATTACAAACTAAAGATCGGTCCCAAATATAGAAATCCACGTAAAGGTAAGTCCATTATTTGTAATTTACCCTATTTCATATTGCACCTAGCACGCCAAAGATGATGTCATGGGCTTGCGGATTTCATAAATTCCAGTGGGAGATCGAGAATTTGATAAATTTATTGGTGTTCTGATGACAGGTTTTTACTAACTTTTGTTTAAAAAAGGGACGTTTTTAGCAAACTATTGCTTGATATATCGAGAACTGATGATTTGTATGTAAATGTGTAACATAGATAAGGTGGAGGTTTTTTGAAATGGAATTAATAACTTAGAAAGAATCCTCATGGATGTATGTATATATTTATATGTATGCGTTTGTATAGTTGCATTGATTGCGATGTACGTGTTTGCATCAAACATAATCCCTATACGTGTTCACATTTATTCAGATATTTGTTTACAATCTTATAATATTTTTATCCACTTCCATGAAATTGAGCAAGAACATCTCCTCAATTTCTTATCGTTTCCCTTCTCCCTGCTCGCACTGCACCACTTATATATCTGAATCCACGCAACTAATAATATGGGTATGAAAAGACTGAACATGGAAGACGTCAAGCACTCGGTTGGTTTTCTGATTGCATATAAAATCAATACCAACTCTCGAGCTTTATTCAATACCAACTCTTCTCCCACTAGAAGAGATGCTCGATACAATTATCAAACACAAGGTTCAACCTCGTTCATCACACGACGCTAACCAGTAGCTCCTCCTGGACACCATCATCACGTTGGGTGTTCTCATTCCCTTCATCATCTTCACGGCTCACCTCTAGGATATCACTAAACTTCTTGTAAAGCACAAACCAATCATCTAAGTTAACGTCGTATTCATCAGCGCACAGTTCGAATCCCTGCAAGATGTAGTTCGTGGAGGATGTGCTGCCGATATCTGTGGACGGAGGGCTCCATGCTCCGGTAATGACTTCGTGGCACGACGGCTTGGAGCACTGCGGCGTCATCCATAACCACAGAGCGATCTTCATGGGATTGTCCAGGTCTACCATGTCTTCGTCAGGATTCTCTTGGGTTATGTCTGACCCAACTGCCACTTGAGTTCTGTTGTTCTCACCACTGTCGTCAACTATCACCTCGGCAGCGTTGTCATCCATCTCCGACCCAACTGCACCATCATCGTCGTCCGAGTTCGAGTCAATTTCCTCTTCAGAGTCGCTGCTCTCTCCAATGTCGTCGTCGTCGTTATACCTGTAACATGATAAAATGATCAGTTCATGTAGGCCAGCACAACAGGTCCAATATCACGGGGGCTCCTTAACCTAGATTTACCCCGGCAGCTTTGCATGTCCTCCGTTGTCCAGAAATCGTAAGGCCAGGAATGCCGCGACCTCCCTCTTCTGTGTCGTCGTGTCTCCGGTGGTTGCGAAGTTGGGGAAAGAAGTTGTTGCTGCCATTAGCGGCTCATACGTGTAGAGTTCGGCCGAAGGGCATCCTAGATCTCTGCAGTGCAAGAGCATCTGATCGAACACGGACGGGGTTATGACCGAGCTGTTCTGGCCATGGCAGCCACTGCAATAGGATGCAAAGGCCACGAGGACGACAGCGAACGAGGTGAGCCTCATCGTGAGAACTACTACGAAGGCTTGGGCTCGACGTATGTGATGTGGGGAGTGTGACCCCGCTACGCAACGGGTTGTTTATATAGAGGATGTACGGAGATTTTGCACTTGGAACCTCACAGCAGAGCCAGTTAGATACATCAGATGCCTGTTCAGTATTCTTTCATGTGGTATTTACGGATCTTGATTTTTGGAGACTATCAGTGAATAACTATGAAATATTTACATTTGTTATGTTGTTCATACTGCATCTTTATTGGGATAGAGTTTGGATCATGGATTCATGGCATCGTTTCTTGGAGCTTTCCACTATGTTTGCACTCTTGTTTCTGTATTTGAATCTGTTAGACGCAAAAGTCTTTGACCATATTGGTCCGCGAGAAGAATGCATGCCTGAAATTAGTACAGCTTCACTTACTACCGTCGACTTTTTGTTGCAAATTTGATTTGTTGCTCTTTTGCATACTGTTGCGTTTTTCCGTTGCTGAAGTTCTCTCTGTCTGAATTTTATTGCATTCTTGGTCTCTCGAATATGCCATTCAACTGCTTCTCCAACCTCTTTTGATTTTGCTAGGGTTAATTGCGAGTGTATAGTTAATGTTCCAGAAGATACATTGGGATGATAGAGTATTGCTTGTCATTAAATGCAAATTTCACCGCGAAGAGAAAGAAAAGAGACAATAGTATCGTCCTTTTGCAACTGCAATGGATAATAGTTGTGTTTTTTAATTCGTGGAAAGTTTTGTTCCGCGTTTCGTGTAATAGGAGCCTGAGCTACCGTGGCGTGCTCGCTGTATACTTTTTTAGGTTTTTATCATTTGTGCTCCAGTGAGATATTCCAATATCAGAATGCTTTTTTTGGGAATATCAGTTATGCCCTTGACTTTTTATTATTTTATCACTTGTGCCTCTCCAACTTTTTTATCTTCTTCTTCCTCCATGCGTTTTTCATTTTCTTCATAATTTCTCTTTCTTAACTACACTTTCTTGCATCCATTAAATCACTAAAACTTTTGCATTTTAACGGATATATCGCTCATTGTTGATCAAATGGTAAATTTCATTGAATTTTTCGATGAATTTTTATGAATCAATTAATATGAAATTTATGTTAACTAAACAAATGCTGAAGGTTTTCAGCCCACAGCTTGCTCCTCCCCTCCCCTTTCCATCCTCACGCATCATGACACCCACTCCCTCTGCACGCATTATGGCATCGGCGGTGCCTCTTTCCCGCCACTTTCTAGTATGAGGATGACCAAGGAAAATTCGGAGTTGCAGTCTTATATCCGTGACTGGCGAAGACTTGGAGGAGCACATCCCTCACACCGTACATGTCCCCCATTCTTTCACACCTCGTCGCCTTAGGTGAGATGAATAGTGGTGTATTGTCGATGGGTTGCAAGCACAATCGACAAACCTAGCACAACGAAGGTCGGCGAGCATGGCGGAGGGGAGGTGTGAGCGCGGGACAGAGGTGTTGGAGGTAGAGGGGAGGAGCGGGTACGAAGGAGAGGTACTAGGGGGTCGAGAGGGAGGTGCGGGGCGGAGAGGGAGGTGCTGTGGGCGGAGAGAAAGGTGCGGAGGTGGAATGGAGGTGCTGGGGGTTGAGGGGAGGAGTGAGCGTGAAGGGGAGGTCTGGGGGCGGAACAGAGGTGTTGGAGGAGGAGGAGAGGAGCGAGGGAGGAGGAGAGGTGCTGGGGGGTCGATAGGGAGGTGTGGGGCGGAGAGGGAGGGACGAAGGGGAGGTGTGAGGGCGATGGGAGGAGTCGGGGGAAGGGAGTAGCTCGGGGCAGAGGTGGAGATACGGGGAAGCGGGAGGAGTTGGGGGTGGAGAAGAAGGTGCGGTGGTGGAGGAGAGGTGTGGGTGGGGGGGGGAGAAGTTGTCAGGTGGAAGGAGGGGAGAATGTGTTAGACGAGGAGTAGGAGGTTGGGGATGATGAAGAGAGGGGGAGGAAGATGATTGACTTTCTAGTCTATATTTTTAAATGTAATTCCTAATGTGTACCTAAAGTTAAGGTCCATTTGTGTTGGGGATGGACGATAACTCACTCGAAGGGTACAAGTGATAGAATGACAAAAAATCGGGGGCACAACTAATATTCCCAAAAAGGAAGGGGCATAGAGATGATATGCGGAGGAACGAAAATATTGCCTTTGTTATCAAAACTTGTACTAGTTGTTGTTAAAACTAAAAGGGAATTTTACACCACAAATCGTAAAAACTTTATAAACTACCTTCTTGACACTATATTCTTTGTTGTTTTCGCCTAAGCCTCACACTATCGCTAACTGTTACACCACAACCATTCTATGAGTTCAAAACAAAGCCTGTAGTATAAGAGTTACTGAATTTCGAGAGTTTATGTGATACTTACGATGAATAAAAGTCAGAAAGATAATTTATAAAGTTTTCAAAATTTGTGATGTAAAAATTCCAAAATAAAAGAGAGCTTACCTAAACTTAATGATAAAGGCAAAATCTAACCATTTCTTCATAAATAACTACTAGTGGAGAACCCGTGCAAAAGCACGCGTGTTGGAAATATTGGAAAAAATAGGTTGCTGACATTTATAAATATTATGTGAATTTTTCATTTAAAATTCTAAAGGTGAAAGTATATTATTGTTCACAAATCAGTGCCAATCGACTTCTTCAATTCTATTCGAAATCTTGGAATAACCTATCTTTATTTGATATTACTTGTTATGATCAGAAATAAGATATTTTGATGATTGGCATTGACGATGACTCCCTCTAGCACTTCATGAACACCACGTATTTTTATATTAAGAACTTGGTAATGATAGTGGGTAAATTAGTACTACATTGACCGCTTGATTTATTATCTTTGTAATATTTACATCGCAATATCGGCATTATCTTATTATTTTATTTTTTAAAAAATAACTTTGGATTCATACATAGACATGTGTACGTGTGTTTGTCTCCATTGATGGATATGGAAAGAAATCGTTATCTTATTATTAAAGATGGATATGAATATAAATAGATACATGAATATAAATAGATACATGTGGAATATGTATAATTAGGAGAAATATAGTGCAAATTACATTAGATAAAAAATTTATTTCGCCATATACATGAAATGAAAAATATTAAATGTAGTCATTCCAAAAGAATAATGGTAATTATGATGAAAGATTGCATAAAATTGTGTTTGCACTTGACAACTAATAAATACACAAATCAGCAGCAAATGTTCACCCAAAGTTTATTGTCCTACACTAATAAAGACCTTGTTTAATCTGTATTTACACCCATATTTTATTATAAATCATTCAGGATGGCATCTTGAATTGCAATGATGTCATTAGTGTTAGGGGAGATCTATCGATGTTGACTAAAAGGTTGGACAACTAAAAATATTAAACTTATTGAAGCTTATTCGAATACATACAGATTCAAGAATTAAACAGAAGGAGAAGTTAAAACAAACCTCTACAAATTACTACAATTTAACCATCTCTTTTTAGTAGATGGATTAATACGTACAATAAATTTTTTACGATTGAATTGATGTAAATTAAGAAGTATATTTATACAAATTAGACACATACCTCAACATAATCTGATGCTTGTAACATAAGTGTTTGTCAAAATAATATACTGTCAAATAAATACATATTCATAAATGAACGTTTTTTTTTGAAATGATTCGTAAATGAATATTAGTTAAATATATAGGTTATCCATTTGAATGCCCTTAATGGAATATAGAGTATCACCACTAATAGCAGTAATGAATGCTTCATATGCTTTACTGCAGATTTTCTCAGAAAGAAATTTATCGATATGAACTATTCTATAAAATACATGTGGGGCTTCTTCTTGTTTCCTATTAGAGTATATCTAGGAACATTAGATTCCGAACTTCTAGGATTTCGTTGAATATGATATTTCCACTACAGATCATTTGTAAAGGAATGTTAATTTTAAGTAAGAACATGGGTGATATACATCGTGTCAATTTAACGCAAATCGTGAAAACCGATTAGCCTTACCGGTCGAATTCCAGTTTCAATAACATTGTGTGATATACATACATCCTTACTAAAATAGAGAGAGTTATCATCAATTTTATCTGTCGAATCCATAGTTGGAATTCTCATTTCCCACACATAACAGGTACTCCCTAAAATGATAGATATGATGACTGTGAATATATAGTCAAATTGGACAATTATAACAGGGAGCAATGTCAATTGTTCAACATGGCCAATGATAATGTTGGCTGATGGATAATATTCACATCCTTCACATGACAATCACAACATCTACAGTGACTTGTTGCCAATGCAACATGCGGTAATATTCCTGGGGATACAAATGGAATTTTTCGAAAGATTGAGTAATGGAGGTCGGTGGATTATCCCCTCCTTAATATATAGTAATAGATTAGTGTTATAGCAATACAATAGTGGATATGTCATTACATTGCTAACGGATTTTATGTATAAATCGAATTGCTATATAACACATACAAATGAATTGCTATATAACACATACAAGTGTATCATGAACTGTAAATCTAATTGAAGATAACTACGACCAGGAATAGAAACGAGGAGGCAACGAAGCTTCGACGCTCCAGCTCCCAAGCAATATCCTCCACGGCGATTGCGTTCCCATAAACACTTCATTATCCTCTTTTATTAACCTAGATTTCAAGGAGCTCCACCTCTATTTCATCTCATTCTGTTGTCTCCATTAATGTCTCTCGTGAATTCTGTTATCTTGGGGCCGCAAGCATTCATTCCCTCCAATGTCAGCCAAAGTTAGCATCACGAGACACTGGGTTCGCTATTAAAGAGCGTGAAGATGCCATCATTGCCCAAGATCGTTGAAACACGATTGAATCATCTTCGATGTGCAAAACGAACCTCTAAGTGCCCCATTATATCTTTATTCAAATCCTAATCGTGTGAGGTTTCGATACTGGTAAATTTGGCCTTCTTTTTAGGTATTCCGCAAGGAGAGTAGATCTGTAGTAAATCAGGGATCTGTTGTAATCCGAGAGTGTGCATGAGCCGTACGATCGATATCGAGTGGTTCACACAAAATCAGGATTTTTGTGGATCTTACCGTAGGATGCACACTCACCGGTTAGAGAAGATCCCTGCTGCACAACAGAGGATCCGCTCCCTTCAGCAAGATGAACATAGTGTTGAGATTTATCCAGTGAAGACTGATTAGTTAAATACATGTGAAGAGCATTGTTGATGTGGCTGATCTCCCTCCTGCTTTCTGATTGGCTGAGAGCTCTTGGGATGAATTGTTGAGGTGTATGATCTGCCTTCTTCATTCTGATTGGCTGAGAGGTGTTGCATTGGATTTCTGATGCTTAATCCACATCTTGCATCCTGATTGGCTGAGAGCTGATGGTGGAGATTGCTTTATGCTTGGAATTCTTTTGTTGTAGTATAAAAGGAGTCATGTGGCGTCACATATTGTACCTCAACATGTCAAGCAATAATAGAGAGAGTCTGGTGTGAGCAAGTGGAGTAGGCACATTGCCGAACCACTATAAATCCTTGTCTTGTGCGATTGCGTGTGTTTTCTTCTTCGATTGTGGTTCTAGTCGTGTGGTGCCTGGTCGGATCCGTCTCCAACAACTGGTATTAGAGCAAGGTTCAGAGATCAACCTCTACATAAATGGTGGAAGAATCGAAGGTCAAGATCGAGAAGTTCAATAAATCAAACTTCGTGTTCTGGAGATGCATATTGAAGATGTTATATATCATAAGGATCTCTATCTTCCGATCGAAGGGAAGAATCCTGAAGCATGAAAGATGAAGATTGGAAGGTCCTAGACCGAAAGGCTCTAGGAACGGTAAGGCTCAGCTTTACTCCGTCGATGACTTCAAATATCGCAAAGGAGACCATCAGCATCAAATAAAGATGAGTGAGAACTCCATAATGTCTTCATACTTGAATGATCTGAATAGTATCATCAACCAGTTGGAATCTGTTAAGATCGTGTTTGATGATGAGGTAAAATCTCTTCTACTTCTTTCTAGTTTACCTATTAGTTGGAATGCTTTAGTTGTAGCGGTTAGTAACTCCTCTGATTCTGCAAAGTTGAAGATGGAGGATGTTGCTGATCTTCTTCTTGGAGAAGAGGCACGACGTAAGACGTCTGGAGAAGAACACTCGTCAGGTTCTGCCTTGAATATAGAAGAAAGAAGTAGGAAGAGCTATATGAACCAAAATCAATCTAGGGGAAAATCGGTACGAGGAAGATCCAAATCCAGAGATTCGAAGTCTATGGTCTGCTGGAATTGCAATCAAAAGGGGCATTACAAGAAAGAATGGAAGGCAACAAGAAAGCAGAAAGGAGAAAATGATAACGGTGAGAACACTGTAAATCTTACTGATGACGAGGATAGCGATGTCTTAATATGTGTTGCAGATGCTCGAAGTGAATCCTGGATTGTGGACTCAGGTGCTTCATTTCATACCACTCCACAAAGAGATATCCTTCAAAATTATGTGAAAGGTGATTTTGGAAAGGTATATATGGGATATGATGAATGTTGCAACATAACTGGAAAGGGAGACATTGACATATCCCAACCCAATGGTGGCTTCTTGAGACTGAAGAATAATAGACATGTATCTAGTCTAACAAAAAATCTCATATATATTGGTCGGCTATCAGAAAGCGACATGGTGATATCATTCAATTCAAATTCATGAAAGATGTCAAAGGGATCATTGATCCTTGCTCGAGGTAAGAAAGAGGAACCCTATATATTATGTCAGGCTCATATGACAGGATGAATATTGCATCATCTGGGTATGATGCTAACACTTGGCATAGACGACTTGGTCAAATGAGTGAAAAAGGAATGAAGATCATGCAGAAGAAGGGAAAGTCGATAGGATTGCAGACCATTGATCTGGACTTCTGTGAAGATTGTATCCTGGGAAAACAGAAGAAAGTTAGTTTCACAAAGACTACAAGAGTATGAAAAGACTGAACGATTGGAGCTGGTTCATACAGATGTATGGGGTCCATCTCAAGTACCTTCCCTTGGCGGATCTCATTATTTTATTACTTTCATTGATGATGCAACTAGAAAACTATGGGTTTATTTTATAAAACATAATTCCAATGTGTTTGAGACCTTCAAAATGTGGAAGTCCTTAGTTGAGACTCAGACATGTTTAAAGTTAAAATGTCTTAAGTCAGACAATGGGGGAGAATACTGCAGTGAGGAGTTTGAATCCTATTGTGCCAAGAATAGGATCAGGAGATTGAAAACGATCCCAAAGAAGCCTAGACAAAATGGTGCTGCTGAACACATGAACTAGATTCTTCTAGAGCGTACGCGAAGCATGAGGATACATGCAGGTGTACCCAAATGACATTGGGCTGATGCAATGAATACAAATGCAAACTTAATCAATCGAGATCCGTCTGTTACTTTAGAAGGGGATCTTCTAGAAGAAACGTGGACAGGAAAGGAGGTTATACTTTCTCATTTACGTATCTTTGGATGCATAGATTATGTTCAAATTGAGCAGGAAGATAGAGGAAAGCTTGATCCCAAATCAAGGAAGTGTACCTTTCTCAGCTATGGTACAGATAACTATGGATATAGATTGTGGGATTTGGAGAACGAGAAGACAATTAGAAGCATTGATGTCACATTCAATGAGTCTTCCTTATACAAGGATGAATTGATAAAAGGAAAGACAACTGAAGAACCGGACTTTGTAGAGTTTGATGAAACTCCTGAACAAAGCACATCACAGCCAAGTAATGAGAATATTCAACCCATACCATAGAATAATATGCAAACTCCTGTGCTAAAGAAATCTTCCAGAATCTGCAAACTCACTGCAAGGTATTCACCTTCTTTGAATTATTTATTGTTGACTGATAATGGTGATTCTAAATGCTTTGATGAAGCTATACAAGGTGAGGCAAGGAATCCGTGGGAATTGGCCATGGATGAGGAGATGAACTCTCTCTAGAAACAAAACATAGGATTTAGTCCCACTACTGAAGGGAAAGAAGGCTCTGCACAACAAGTGGGTGTACAGGGTGAAGGAGGAAGTTGATGGTCCCATTAGATACAAGGCTCAGCTAGTGGCGAAGGGATTTCAACAGAAAGCATGAGGTCTCAACTATAAGAGCAGTATTGAGCATTTTTGCAGCTAAGAACCTACATTTGGAGCAGTTGGATGTTAAGACAACATTTCTCCATGGAGATCTTGAGGAGGACATCTACATGTAACAGCCAGAGGGCTATGTAGCTACTGGAAAGGAAGACATGGAATGTAAGCTTAGAAAAATCCTTTATGGCTTGAAGCAAGCACCGAGACAATGGTACAAAAGGTTTCATGAAAAATACAAGGCTCTGCAAATGTTATGCTGACCATTGTTGCTACTTCATGAATCTTGATATGTCTTACATCATTTTATTGTTGTACGTAGATGACATGCATGTTGAAGGCTCACACAAGGAAGAAATAGCAAATCTGAAGGCAATGTTGTCTAAGGAATTTAAAATGAAGGATATAGATCCTGCAAAGAAAATTCTTGGAATGCAGATTAGCAGATACATGAAGAACAAGAAGTTGAGATTGTCTCAATCAGATTACATCAAGAAGGCACTAGAGATATTTAATACGAAAAATGCAAAATCTACTCTAACACCTTTAGGGAGCCACTTCAAACTTTCAAAAGAAAAAGAGCCTGCTATGAAGGAGGAACATGAGTACATGTCAAAAGTACCCTACCAGTATGTTGTTGGTAGTTTGATGTACGCAATTGTTTGCACAAGACCAGACATCTTCCATGCAGTGGGAGTTGTGAGCAGATTCATGAAAAATCCTGGAAAGGAACAATGGGAAGCTGTGAAATGGATTCTACATTATCTGAGAGGTACCTCTAACGTGGCATTGTGTTATGGGAACACTGACATTTTCATTCGAGGTTTTGTAGACTGAGATTTTGCTGGAGATATAGATGACAGGAAAAACACAACAGGGTATGTCTTTACCCTGAGGAGTGGAGCCATTAGCTGGATCTCTAGGCTCCAGAAGATAGTGACCATCTCGACAACAGAAGCAGAATATATGGAAGAAATAGAAGCTTGTAAGGAAATGATATGGTTGAAAGGTATGATGAAAGAACTGAATAAGGAATGCGAAGATTGTCAATTATCTATGGACAATCAAAGTTCAATTCATCTTGCAAAGAATTCTGTCTTTCACTCGAGTACTAAGCACATTGATGTGAAGTACCACTTCATTTGGACGTAGCTAGAAGATGGTCAATTTAAGTTGAAGAAGATCCACCAGTTAGAAAATCCTGCTGATATGTTTACAAAGTCTGTAATAGTTAAGAAGCTGAAGATATGTTCAACTTCTATTGGTCTTTAAGCATAGAAGACAAGGGAAAGCTCACACCAAGACTTTTGAAGATGTGGTGTGTACCAAAAATTGGTCTTCAAGTGGGAGATTGTTGAGATTTATCCTATGAAGACTGTTTAATTGATTACAAGTGAAGAACATTGTTGATGTGGTTGATCTCCCTCCTCCTTTATGATTGGCTGAGAGCTCTTGGGTTGGATTGCTGAGGTGTCTGATCTGCCTCCTGCATTCTGATTAGCTAAGAGGTGTTGGATTAGATTACTGAGATGCTTAATCAACATTTTACATCCTGATTGGCTGAGAGCTGATAGTGGAGATTGTTGAATGCTTGATATTCTTTTGTTGTAGTATAAAAGGATCTCTTTGGCACCACATATTGTACCTCAACATCATTCAAGTAATAGTAGAGAGAGTCTAGTGTAAGCAAGTGGAGTAGGCACATTGTCAAACCACTATAAATCCTTGTATTGTGTGATTGTGCATGCTTTCTTCTTCGATTGTGGTTCTAGTCGTGTGGTGCTTGGTCGGATCCATCCCTAACACATAGCCTTTCTTCGGCCATACGTTAAAGGATTGGAGTTGCGGACAAGGCTCTGTTTATAGGGCTCAATTGAGGAAGTTAAACTCATATCACCCTCCTTGAACCTCTACCCGCAACTTGTAGAACCTTTTCTAGCCTAGGTCAATCCTATAACATAGACAGGATCGTGGCAGAGCAAAGAGGAGCACACCGGATCTCTGCCAGACAACAGCTGTATTGCAGCGAAGGGTTGATATAAGAAGAAAGACCATGTGATGGACACATGGCAAATCCAAGAGCCTATAAATCAAACCCAGCCCAAAGCAGATCCTCTGTTGTGCAACAGAGGACTGTTGTAAATCGATACGGAGCTGTTTCATCTTGATTGAGCGGTTCGGGCGTCCGATCGGTTTACATCAATCATCTGCGCTCTCAAGCCATTGATCCTTGAAGTGGTATAATATTTATGCAGGAGCCTCTCCGTTATTTTCATTAAGTTACGCAGTAATACCTCGGCCTGCCGAGGAGGTCCAAATAAATCTTCATCGAATTTCTTATAATTGCATATAGATCCTTTTGGACCTGGTTGTATATAGCTTTCTTTTCATTTTAATCCATGCGTGTTTATTTTGCATTTTCACCCCTCAAACGTTATTATTTTTCTTCTAAAACAGTTTAGGAGTTTGCAGTCTTGGTCCCTTTGGATTAAATTACTATTTCATTTTTTCTTGTGTGCCTTTTATTTATAATAACGTCAATTATTTTTTCCTTGATAAAACTACTTAATTACTCAAAACCATTTCAATGAAAAATCCTTGAAAATTATCTCATTTTAGGTAATTTTTTAAGGGAACCCCCTCTATAGGAATTTTCATTTAACCATTGAAGAACATACAAGATTGAGAAACTTTCCAACGTGAGAAGTTTAACCACATGGTAAGGAAGAAAGAAACAAGAAGCAAAGAACGCCACCGAAAAATAGAGAAGGATCGACGTCGTCGACCAACCATAAAAAACCTTGAGAGCACTCTCTTGAGAAACAAGCCGACTACAGACGGGAAAGAAAAAAGGGAGAACACCATTGGTATCCTGAAATTCCAACCATGTAAGCTCATCTCTTATGCTTGACGGACCCCATATTTGCACACTAACAATGTCTTTGAAATTGAATCGGACATCGAACCGAAACCTTATTGAAATGGTTGGATCGGGTTAAACCATGTAATCAAACCGGTAAAACGAGATGATGATGTCGTCATTATTTAAAATCGGATTAAACCGGATCGGTGAAAAAAGTAGTTGAACGGGCTCATCAAAGTGAAATGAAATAATATACATATAATATACACTTAAAAATACTTGAAATATAAATAAAATACATAGATAATGTATATGTTTCACACTATGCATAAAGTATTTTTCTTATACACCATCAAATATCATACATATCACATATATATACTTATTTATTTGGAATAGGTGCTCTATAACATGATAATAGTTTAATTATATTTAAAACCCAATATATGCAAAAAGTTGTGTTAGTGTAATTGGTTAGAAATTTGAAATGGGTAATCAAAGGTCATGGTTTCAACTCCCACTACTACCAACATTTTTAAATAATTTTAAAAATTAATTGTGGTTCAACTTCAGTTGAACTTGGTTAAACCGGATCAAAAATAGGTTGAGTCGGGTGGATCAATTAAAATTTGATTGCTCAAATCAAACCAACATAAACATGTTAACCGGACCGATCCAGGCCTGATTCACAAGTCAGACCGATCGAACCGGCCGGTCAGGTCCGATTTTCAAAACACTGCGCACTAAGCATATGATCTAGCAATGACGACAGGTCGAGGTTTATCCATCGGAATGAAAGCATGAGAACTTGAGCCGAAGACCATCCTTTGAGCTTTACGAACAGTCGGTATGGGGGTGGGGGTTACAGCGGAGGCGGGTAGGCCAGAGATTGTCACAACAGAATCGAAGGTGGAACCGAACATCGTCTTGATGAAGGTAGATGCGGAGCCATCATGATTTCCATCGAAACAGAGATGCGGTGGAATGTTGGCAGTAGTTGATCTTCCTCATCGACGGTGGAGGCTAACAGATGACGAAGGAGGGGGGAAATATGGCCGAGTCAAGACCACCCTCTCCTTTAGGAGGCAAGGTTGGGTTACCCGAAGGCCCCATAGGTTATGTTGTCGGGGCCTCGGGTCGGGTTGGCTAAGGTGGTGGGGTGAGATAGCGAGGAAAGGGAAGATGGCAGATGCAGTATATCCAGTTGACACTTCTTTTTGTTAAACTAGGGAGTTGTTTCCATTAGTTGGTGATAGAGGAGTACAAGGAGCGGGGAATGGTCACTCCTGACCATTCATTGTTTACATCATTACATGAAGAAGAATATGACCTGCTTATAAGTTGCAGACACCATATTCCTTGAGGCAAAGACAACTTTGAGTGTATCGTACTTGCAGAGCATATCAATGGAATTCTCTAGTAATCTTCTAATCGGCCAAGATGGGGGATGATCAAGATTGATCATGTTCACTATGGCTTTGCAGTCAGACTAGATTGTAGTGGTATTGTCATAAAACCGAGCGACAATGTTGATTCCCACATTAATGGCTAAAGCTTCTGCCTCCTCGAAGCTATAAACCTTTAACAACTCAGATTTGGCGAGGGTTTAATGTAGTCTACACAAGGAGAGAACTACATTGTCGCTGAGGCAACCCCTCACAAAAGAGTAATAATTCAACAACTAACCACAATAGATATAGAAATGGAAAGCAAAATAAATGTGGAGCTCTGATGAATCCCCATTCATCACTCTTTATTCTTTATTTTTGCTAGAAACCTTGGTAAAAGACCATGTAAATGTTTGTAAATACAATAATTTGTCAAAATACATGCATCATGTAAATAGACATAATTAGCATGTTTTTGCATCAAAATAAAGGAATAAAGAAATAAAGAAAAAGAGGGAAATATTTAGAATAAATATTGAATGACCTGAACCCAAGGGAAGGCTCCACAAGGGCCTGACCGCAAAATAAAATGAGTAGAGCGAGATAGGGCGACTCAACATGGTGTAAATGACCCTCTTTGTGTAAGTAAAATTATGTATGTTCCCTTTATTTTGTAAATATTTATAAAAATAAAACAAAAATGGAAAAAGAAAAGAAAAATAAAAACAAATAAATTCTCTCTCTTCAATGTATATATACGTACATACAATAAAAGATGTATTTATTTCACCCTTGTAATTAATTAATAAAAATCCAATAAAAATAGTTTTATATTCCATATTTTATGGTGTAAATAAATAAAATATAAAATTGGAAAGTTTTTACATAAATAAATAATAAAAACAATTCAAAAATACATAGGTATTTATACATGTACACAATAATAATATAATGTAAATACATAATTTTTTTTCAAAAAAATAAATAAAAATCACTAAAAATACTTTGAAAATAAATAAACATTTTTCATGTTGAAATTTTTAAAAATTAAATCATTTATTATTTTTAAATAAATTTACAAATATTTAATGATTCCCGCATTCTGATTGATCCACGGGGGATTGTTGACCCCCGGTCAACTCTCCCCCTGGACCACTTTGCCCGGATCTGCGCCCCGACCCGATATTCTCCCATTTTTGCAGGCGCGATCCGACCATCATCCACTCAAACCCCAGGCCCCGATTATCATCGTCATATCCAGGATCCACGCCCGCCATCTTTCCTAGGGATCCGTGCTCCAAGATTCGCTGCCCGACTCCATCTCTACCGGACCCCTAACACTATATCTCTTAGCTCCGCCGCACCATTTCAGGCATCTTTGGCTATCCCCCTCGCCACCGATGAGCTCCTCATCTTCGCCTGAGTGATAGCAGCGTGAGGGAGAGTTGCAGGGAGGACGCGAGCGCCAGGAACCACTAATCCGGCGGCCACACCGCCGTGCTCCGCTACCAGGCGAGCTGAAGCCTCTGGTCCCGTCAAACCATTGAGGCGACAACCTCTCGAGGTCCCCAACCTTTAGCTCAGACGATCTCAGCCACCCACTAGGTCAGATTCCTTTTAGCTTCGTTTAATTTTAGGTTTTTCAGATTTGCGCTGCCGGCCTTCGCCGGCCAATCCCCGTAGTTCCGGTCACCCATTTAGCCATCCAATCGCACCAGCACCTTCACGAGACCTCGCTTCACCTTCTCTACCCTTTCATTCCCCCTGGCTCGGTGATGAATACCCATTCATCACTCTTTATTCTTATATTTTAGCTACAAAAACCTTTGCAAATACATGTATATTCATGTAAATACAAATAATTACCAAAAGCATGCATTGTGTAAAAACTAATAATTAGCATGTTATTGTGCAAAAATAAAAGAATAAAGAGACAAAAGAAAAAGAGGGAGATATTTAGAATACATATTGAGCGACCTAATTCCAAGGGAGGGCTCAGCATGGGCCTGACCGCATAAAAGCCAAAGTAGAGATAGATAGGGAGCTCATGTGTGTAAATATCCTTGTAAATAAAATAAAAATATTTTCCTCCAAAATTAGAATAAAATGGTCTTGTATATATTTGTATAGATTTATAATTACAAAACCAAGATAAAAATAGAAAAAATTTAAAAAGAAAATAAAAATAACTCCATTGTACATATCCACCTTGTACATACAACCACATCCATATTTGTTTAACCTTGTAAATAAATAAATTTAAATCCCTAAAAATGTGTATATATTTTATCTTTTATGCTGTAAATAAATAAAATAAAAACCACAAAAATAAAAACCAAAATAA
The DNA here is from genome assembly GCA_037367405.1 of Ottelia alismoides. NCBI lineage: Eukaryota > Viridiplantae > Streptophyta > Magnoliopsida > Alismatales > Hydrocharitaceae > Ottelia > Ottelia alismoides. The sequence continues at coordinate 404,972 of JAZKJV010002700.1, forward strand.
AAAGAACAAAATTAAAAACCAAAAATAACATTGTACATATACCATGTATATAGATGTATATAGCTATTTATTTCACCCTTGTATATAAATAATAAAAAAAATAAAAATACCTTTTTATTCCTAATTTTATGCTATAAATAAATAAAATATAAAATAGGAAAAAAATGCACAAAAATAACTAATTAAAAATCAAAAATTAAAAATCAATGTTGTATATATACATATATAGTGTACTATATTGTAAATACCCTATTTTTGTTTCATAAATATAATTAAAAATCACAAAAAATTAGTTTATAAATAAATAAACAATTTTTATGTTTTAAGTTTTTCTTAATTCGACCTTTTTCTATTTTATTTTGAATTTCTAAATAATTATAACCTGGAAAATTCTGATTGGTCCATGGGGGACGTTGACCTCCGGTCAACTGCCCCCCGCGGACCTCTTTCTCGCGGGTTTGGATTTTTTGCCCGACTTCTCTATCTTCTCCCCTCCAGACCCGATCACCTCACACCCAAACCCAGGGTCCAACTCGTTCTTGCCAGATCCGACACCCTCGCCGGCATGCCCGCCTCGGGGTCCGCGCTCTGAGCTGCCCTACCCGATCGATTTTAGCCGGACCCCTGGCTGTATAAATTCCGAGCTTTGCCTCCTCCTCCTGGCATCTTTGGTCCCCATCCTCCATCCCAGGACCTCCATTGCCATCCTCGAGGTGACAGCTCGCCGTTGGTCGTGTCGCAGAGAGGAGAGGGTGCCCGGACCTCAGATCCGGCATCTGCGCACCGTCGTGCTCCGCCTGAAGGTAGAGCTCGAGCCTCGGGCCTCGACGACCCGCGAGGCGACGACCCAGAGATCCCTGATCTCAAGCCCAGTCGACCCATCTGCCCAGGTAGCCGTAGTTTTCTTTCCTTGTCTTTAATTTTGATTTTCGCCCAAATCAGGTCGTCGCCGACGACCTTTGATTCCGACCACCCTAGTCTTCGTCCCGACCATCGGAATCACCCATCACGATCGCCTTCCCCTCGCGCATCTTCTCCCCCATCCATTCAACCCAGCTCGCACAGGAGCTGGGGTTTCGAGCTCCTCCGCCGTCGCATCGCTGGAGCTCGACCATCTCGCCGCACCGATCACCTCCATCACCGTTAACGGGGTCGAGGCACTTTGCCCTCGACCCAGGAGTCTTCTGATGCCATTTTGCAGGTACGACGCGGACTGTTTGAGGTCCTCCAACTCGAGGCCAGGAGCTTCTCCTCCGCTGGAGTCGACCGAGCTCTCCGGAGCTCCGTTGTTCCATCGGAGGTGTCCTACAGACACGGGAGGCCAAGGCGAAGCTCCTCCGATATTCAGCAGCCCGCGAGGAGGCCGGGAGCGCACGCAGCAAGCCGGCGAAAGTCGCCGGCCATCAGTTCTTCCTCGACCTCCAGATACCGTTGGATCATCCTCCAGCTCCAGATTCAATCTGAGCCATCCATTCCAGGAGCGCCAGCACCGCACGATCGTAAGGAGGGTCGATCCAGACCGTTCGATCCGGACGAAGAAGCACCACCTTTCCCCGACCGTCGGATCACGTACGTGGCAGCTTCCCAGCCGTCGGATCGCGCCAAGGGTTTCAGTAGCGAGGCGTCCCCTATTCTGGACCGTTGGATCTCCACATGGCGCGCGCTCAGCCCTTGGATCATTAATAAAGGGAAATTTGCTTCTTAGGCCTTTAGTTTCTTTGCTGTTCTGTTGTAGTCCTGTAAATATTTTAGATATTTTATTTCCGTTGGGTAATTTGCATAGTGGACCCTGTAGTGTTTGGTAGTTGCTTAGATACCCCTGACTATAGTGTAACACGTGCGTCGACACGTGCTTTCTTGGGTTAATTGCATGTATGACCTTTATGTTTCAGGGTGTTAATGAATGACTTAAAGTTTTTATTAATTGCAGATATACCCCTGTGAATGGTTTTAATGTGCATGTGCGTTATTTAGTGGGTATTTTACAATAAGGCCCCCGGACTTTTAGTACTTGTTACTAATTAGTCCAGGAACCTTATTTTCTTTGTAACTAGGTCCCTGAGTGCCCAGGACATGCACCTCGCGCGTGTTTTCTTGGAAAAATTGCACCGGACCCCCTGAAACTTGTGTTATTTGCATACAGGTCCCTATGCACTGTACCCTTCTTTTCATTTTTAATAAAATAGCAAATCAACTCCAAATGTGATGAAAATTGGATACATGGCTCCTGCCATAGTGTAAAATTTTCTCCTATTTTTGGAGACATTTTTGATTTCATTTGATATTTTTAAAAATTCAAAAACAGGCATTTTTGTTATTGTCTAACTTTAAAATTCGCAAAAAATATTAAAACACCTCTAAAAATTACAAAAAAATAGGTAGTGTTTATTTTACCTTGTTTGATTTTCTGACCAATTTTGGTCATTTTTAACTATATAAAACCCATAAAAATTATAAAACACTAAAAACCCTATAAAAATTCTAATAATTAATTGAAAAACCCAAAAATAATAATTCCAGTGGCTAAATTTTCCTTGAATTTTCTTATTTACAAGAAAATTATCTCCAGGTCATAATAGGGCCATTTTGCATTTTAAATTGGCCGTTGACACCTCGCTGGACAATACCCTTGTTTTCGTGCCTTGTTTGATTTTTATAAAATCCAATAAACATCAGAAAAATACCAAAAATGAACCAAAGCAGTAAAAAATATAAAAAACATAAAAACATTTTTATTTGATTTTTGAGTGATTTTTGAGTAATTAAATAATTAGTTGTGCTGGCTTGTTTACTTATTTCCTTTATTTTCTTCTTTAATTAAAAATCCAAAAAAAATTTTATAAAAAATAAAAACCCACCAAAAAGACCTTTATTTTATATTAATTCTTTTTTTAGACTACTTCGTAGGCCGCAAGGCCATCACGTGCTCCCTGAGTCCGACCCTGGTCGCTATACTAGGCTAATCCAATAGCCAGGACCGCTATCGTATTTTCTTTGATTTTTATCTAATTTTGGTGGTCTGCACTTGAATTTCTTGATTGATCTGATTTATTGCTCGAGCGACTGAGGTCGCAACGACCTGAGTTCTATTTTTACTTACCCTTAGTTGTTCGAGTGATTTTTCGGGTCATCACTCACCCCGGAGCAGGACCCTTGCTTTCCTCCGCCATCGCTTCGCCGAAGAGCGCCGCCCCGTCTCCTACGTCCACCCATTTCACCCTCCACCAGGTCGAGGCATTTTACCCTCGACTCAGGATTCGTTCTGTGCACGTTTGAAGGTCAAGCGACCCCATCTGGGGGTCCAAATGTTCAGGCACAGAAGCTCCAGGCCTTCATCATCGCCAGGACTCTCCAGACGCTCCCGGCCTCATCTGAGCGCGCCATCAGCTGCGGACTTCCTCGGGCGTCATTTCCCTACTCAGAGCAGCATCGGAGGAGCCCTCCACCACGCGTATCGGGCCGGCGAAACTTGCCGGCGAGCTGTTCCTCGAGGACCTTCCAACGCTGTCAGATCGAAGCCCTTGCACAAGAATAGATCTCATCCGTTCATCTGAGGGATACGTCTGACCGTTGATCCATCTGAGGATCAAATCCACGCCACTCATCGCCGAAGGGGTGTCCACTGTTCTCAGCCGTCCGATCTTACACGTGGCGTCACTTTGGTCGTGGATTTCAATAAAGGGGTAAATTTCCTGTAGGCCCCTATTCTTTCTATATTTCAGTTTAGTCCTGTAAATATTTTATTTAGTTGTTTTTAGTTTGGGTAATTTTCATATAGGTCCCTAGTGTTTTTGGATATTACTATTTAGATCCTGTGTGTATGGAACACGTGCCTCGACACGTGAGATCTGGAACTTTTGCATATTTTATCCTATAGTTGTGGGGTGTTACTGTTTGGTATTTTATAAATAGGAATGACATCAATACCCCTGTGAGTGCAAGTCACGTGCTGAGCTCGTGTGTTTTGGACTTTTTGCAACATTGGCCCTATCGTTTCAACACGTGTTATATATTTGGCCCTGGAATTAACTTTCTTTGCACTTAGGTCCCTGTGTGTTGTAGCTTTTGTAGCGATTGAATAAAATATCAAATTAAGCCCAAATTTAGTGAAATTTGGAAACGCGGTTTCTGCCACTATGTAAAAATTTCACTAAATTTTGGGACATTTTTGTTGCTTTTTGCTATTTTTAAAAAATCAAAAACCTTCATTTTTGCTAATGTTTGGAATAGAAAATCAACTAAAAATATAAAAACTTTTCTAAAAATTACAAAAAAGTAGGACTTGGTTATTTTGTTGTCTTTGAGTTTTTATCCAATTTTCAGCTTTTTTGGATTTATAAAACCCATAAAAATTATAAAACTCCCAAATTCTTAGAAAAATCATTTAAAATTCTAAAAATTAAAAAAAATGCAATTTTGGTTTCTGTAGTTTAGTTTTTATTTCTAATTTTCATAAAAATTGCCTTCAGAATTTTATAGCTAATTATTTATTTTTAATTAGCCTTTCAAATCTGACTGCACAGTTCCTCACTGTTTTTACCTTTTTTTAATTTTTATAAAATCAACTAAAAATCAAAAAATCTTGAGAAAATTACCTAAAACATTAAAAATATAAAAAAACACAAAAATAATTTTATTCGAATTTTCTAAGCATTTTTGAGTGTTTAATAAGTTGTTGAAATTGTCCTTTTAGCCTTTTTCCTATATTTCCGTTATAATTAAGAATACAAAAAAAATTTAAAACCTATAAAATCCACTAAAAAACATTTTTTCATTTTGACTACTTCGTAGGCCGATCCAGCCAATCCGTGCTCCTTGAGTTCGACCCTGGTCGCTATACCAGGTTAAATAAATAGCAGTACCGCTATTCATGTTTTATTGATTTATTTTTGTGTTGGTGGTCTACTTTTCTTGTTGAGTCCGATCTACGAGATCCAGGTCGCAACGACTCTTGATTTATTCCTACTCGGATTTTGTGGGATTTTTCGGCTCATCAGAATGGTGCTGTTGCCGGGGAGCACAACTTAGTAGTCTTTTCATTTTTCGTGGTTTTTCGCGGCTATTTGTTCATAATTGTATATATATTTTTGCTCTGATTTATTTGCATATTTTTCTAATAATCTGTGTCTGATACACTCGTGTTTGATTTCTTGCGAGGGTCCGAGGACCGAGGCATCTTTTTCGGAAGCTGAAGCAACCGCGGGAGTCGGAGGCAGCTCTTTTCTGCATAAAGCCGCAGGAGAGCGCGAGGAGCCGAGCAGGAGTGCGGGAGTCGCGGAATAGCCACATAGATAGCCATAGTTTAGATTAGTTTATTTTCAGCAGATATATTATTGTAATAATACAGGGACTTAGACACTTAGACTTTCTTGGTGATTTATCGGGGTTTGTTTTGCCGAGCACCAGTGTGCTCGGGTGACTGCACGACGGTTTTTCGTAGGTTTTGATTTTTCGTATTTTTCTTACTACTTATCTGATTTGCGCAGATTTAGCCTTAGCTTAGGATTTTATATTGATTGTGACGTAATCAATTAAGGCCCAATCCCTAATTATCTGCCTGCACCTATAGATCGTTAAGTGGACCTAATTAATTAAATCACAAGAAAAAGTTGGATTACTTATACTCTAGTCCACGTACCTTGAGGAGTCACATACAACGCTTACAGAATCCGTTGTGGCGGACACCGAGTGGCTCCCAAGATAGGACTCCGGACTTAGGTTTGAGTACCCGACTACTGTTCTTCACGTGTAGAATTGCTCTGTCTAAGGCCGTTTTCCTCGTGCATCATATAGGTAGTTTATTTTCAGTCTTTACATTTACGCACGGATCATTTTGCATGTAGACTGCTGGAGTCAAGTACGCATCTCTTACTCTACATGCATCATTGATTTTATCGCACATCGGCTTTTTCATCTTCTCCCCCTGTTTTTGGATTAAAATAATCAGGGGAATCGGAAAATTCGTTAGGCGTTGTTTGGTTGAAAAATATATAAAAAGAAAAACTATAAAATTGGGACTGCTAAACACACTTGACCCTAAAATACACCTCACTTAAAAATTTGTCTTGGGGAGAGCAACCCCCTCATTTTCTGGTTTGGATGAGCGAGAGGGCTACCTGCACACTAGGCTAGAGCCATATCCGAAACCCGATCAGACTACCAGCCTTTTATACGGGACAGTCTGGTAGGAGGATTGGATTTCTATCAACTCGCGTAACTGCTCTGATATCCTGACTTGATCACCTAATAAAATTGACAAAATAATTGACCGAACCTTTACGGTCTTCAGCTCCGCGTTGCGTAGGTGAACTTGGGGTTTGTTTGCTCATCTTGTGTGTTTCCTGATCTCATCCGCCTGACTCGCCAGATCAAGATGATGGGTAGGAGGTCCCTTAGGCAGCCTCTGGCTGCACCGCTTGACCGCACTCCAGCCCGTTCATCTAGGTTGGTTCATGAGAGCCGAGACCCGCTCTCCGAACCCGAGTTCGATTCCACCCTGTTCCCTCTTGACCACCATTCTACCAGTCCAGAGATACCGGTGCCAGATGCGAGACAACATACAGATGATTTATCGGCACCTGAGTTTGGGTCTTTTGCCTTTGTAGAGACCATGGCCAGTAGTGAGGAGTGCACCGATGGTCCCGGGCCTGAGACAAAGACGTACGTATTGGACCAGGGTGCGATCAACACCACCATGTTAGCCTCCCTCGAGACCATGCAACGTCAGATACGAGATCAGGGAGCTTTCATGGTGGAGATGAGGAGAGAGATGGAGAGGCTGAGGACAGCACGAGAGCAGCTGAGAGCCGCGGGAGGGGGAGGCCCAGATCAGCCAGAGATACTAGTCCAGCCGGCAGCAACAGAGCCGAGACCGATGCGGGAGTTACACAACCCCAGATCGACACTTATGCACCGGTGGATCGTACTTCCGGTGATCGTAGGGGACTTCAAGTTCCCCCCATAGACACTTCAGATTCTTCCCCGCTTCCACGGGCTCGCCACTAAGGAGCCCCATCTACATCTCCAGGAGTTTGAGATGATCTGTAGCACCGTCCACGATCGGCAGGTGGACGAGGACACTATTCGGATGATTGCCTTCCCCTTCTCCCTTGTTGACAGAGCAACCAAATGGTTGAAGCATTTGGGGATACTCGTGTACTCTTGAGAGCAGCTCCGCACTGAGTACTTGAACAAGTACTATCCACTCGGGCGGACCAATACAACGAGGGCCCTGATCAGCAACTTCTCCATGCTTCCCAACGAGTAGTTCCACGAGGCATGGGAGAGGTTTCGAGATCTCACCGACAGATGCCCGCACCACGACATCACGAAGCCGAACCTAGTTCAGAGCTTCTTCTACGGAATGACACCATAGCTGCATGGCCTGGTGAATGCTTCTTATGGCAGTTCCTACTTCGTCAAGGATGAGGATCAGGTCTGGGCCATCTATGAGAAGATGGCCGAGAACTATACAGTGATGTCCCAGACCTGCCTCTACACTCAAGGACATCCCCAGCCACAGGCCGTGCAGTACCAAAGGATAGCACGGGTCGATGCTGGTCCTTCTACTTTGTCCACGGCATCCGCACAGGCAGAGTCTACAGCCGTTGACATGGGCATCATCAATGAGAAGCTAGACCGGATCGAGTTGATTGAGAAGAAGCAGTGACAGGGCATCATGCAGATGGATCAGATGGCACAGGCGCCGAGTGACCTGAAGAACAACTCATGTGTCTCCAGGAGGCACAGACGGTTCTCAGCCCCGTCTTCGGTCACGAGGAGATCCGAGCAGCAATGGTAGCTCATTCCAGCACTCCAGTCAGCCTAGACAGGTTCACCTTGTACAGGATGAGTCGTACCAGCAGCCACCGCAGTTCTACCAGCCACCACCATCCCCGGACACTCAGATGGTGGTGTATAAGCCGGATTAGCCCCTGGCAGTACTCCCTCCGCCCACTTATGAGCCGGAGCCGTTGATGGATGTCAACGGGATTTGGTACGACCGACCCCAGCCCGATATCCGACGAGACCATCCCGGATTCCGCTAATCGGCCGGAGGCACCAATTCCCAGCAATAGCCTCCAGTTCAGGGTGGCCAGTACGACCAGCAGCATGATCAGCCCCAGCAGCCCCAGCCCCCAGTACACCAACCACAACAGCCATCCTAGAGAGAGTAGTATGGTCCTCGTCCCTATTAGTAGGGACATCCTTGGAGGCGAGAGAAGCCTCAACAGCAGCAGTATCACCCTCACCAGCAGTACCCCTCTTACCCGCACCAATAGCAGCAGCCTCACTACCAACGAGGCCACCCGTCAGATTCTCATGGGCTGACCTATGAGAACCCCGCCTTGGATGACCTAGCCCGCCTCATGACCGAGCAGCAGGCCACTTTTCAAACAGGAGATGGATGAGTTCCGCCAGGAGATGCGGGACATAGTGAGAGGGAAGGCCGCCATCCCTGCTCAGATTGAGCCGAACTCAAACAACCTGAAGAGGAAGTCTGAGCAGGTAGAGTTCACTGAGATTACCACTCCTAGTGCTTCACTTGGTGATATGTCTGCATACATGTTTGATGCTGATTTTGTTACACTTAGGAGCAGTAGGATGCCAGCAAGCGATGTCTCGTCTGAGCGACAATCCCACGCCACTTCAGGAGCGCCAAGCGAGGAGGAGAGCGGTACTGATGCCGCTAGGGACGATGCCGGTGGCACTGATTCCACCAAGGATGTTAATCCCCCCGGCGGTACTAAGGCCATCGCTTCACTAGTTGGAGGAGGTGGTACTGACGCCACCATTACAGTTGTTGAGCCAGGGCGGGGTACTGATGTCGTGAGTCCAGATGCCGAGGGTGGTACTGAGGCCACCATTTCCAGTAGTGCTAGTCCTGTTGTTTTTCCTTCCGTACATGTATCTTAGGACATTTCTGCAAATAAAGGAAAGGGTTTGTTGTTTTCGGATCCACATGTGTTGATTGATGATGTTTGTGTGGATTCTACTATTCTTGAGCATGCCAGACCCTCTCCTAGTCCTTCATCTGAGAAGGATCCTGTAGTCCCCTTTCCCAGAGCACTCCATTTGGGAAAGGGGCAGAAAAAAGAAAATAAAAAAAAGAACCATCAGATAGAGTTCAGCCAGCAGATGATAGATAGATTCCACATACAGCTGACTCTAGAGGAGGCCTTGGAGCACATACCTCTACTCCAGAGATCACTCAGAGACAGGACCACAGTTAGGAGGAAGAGGCGGAACCATCAGTCTGAGATCCATGTGCTTACTCATGCCACTTGTTTCACGATCCAGAACCATCTGCCAGCCAAGAGGCCAGATGCAAGAGCCCCGTATGTTAGATGCCACATCCATGAGCAGAGGTTCGACCGCACTCTATTAGACAGCGGTTCTTCGATCAACCTACTTCCGGCAGCCCTTCTCGACCGCTTCGAGTTGGGCCCTCTACGACAGAGCAGGATGGTCCTTCAGTTTATTGATCGATCTGTCAAGAGGCCAAAGGGGTTGCTGAAGGACGTTGTCATAATGATTCAGGGCCTGAAATTCCCCTTGGACTTCGTTGTGTTGGACATGGAGATCCCTGAGTCTGTGACCGATACCCCCATCATTTGAGGACGCCCGTTTTTGGCCACAGCCAAGGCAGTGTCCGACCATGATAGCGGGAAGGTATACTTTTGCGTCGAGGGTGAGAGTATACAAATAGAGACGGTCGAGGAGACTAGAGCCATAGATTCAGCTTGCTCAGAGCCGACTTCCGATTCATAGCATATGACAGATGCAGGGCGAGACATCCACCAGGACTGCGATTTTGTGATCACAAATGACGAGGCAGTTTGGGTAGATCCAGTCGCACAGGCTATCTTCTCACCTTCAGAGTTCGTTGACGCAGAGATGCTAGCAGAGGAGAGCTTGGAGAGCGCATTCATGGTCCAGGATACATCTCAAGCAGCAGAGCTGGTTCCCGACCGTGAGATAGATTTTTGTGAGTCTGATATAAATCCCTCGGAGTCAGATATTTATTGGGCAGAGTTTGATGATTTGATACCGTGTCTGACTTCTATTGAGCCTACAACCAGGGAGGAGGCTGATTCCATACAGAGCAGAGATAATCCAGCAGAGCAGCCTTTGCTAGATTGAGATTGTGAGCGAGAGTTCTCATTCTCCCATGCAGATTTGGAAGCATTCACTCAGACTTTTCAGAGGCCAGATCCTCCAGCACCTACTTGTCCAGAGCTGAAGCTGCTACCGTCGTCGCTGAAGTATAGGTTCCTTGCAGACGAGCATGAGATGTACCCACTCATTATCTCCGCTGATTTGACTGGAGAGTAGGAATCCCGTCTGATGGGGGTTCTTGAAAAGAACTGCAAGGCGATAGGATGGATTGTAGCCGATCTTCAGAGGATAAGTCTGGACCTGTGATCCCACCATATCTATCTCGAGGAGGAGGCAAAGCCGTCGCATGAGTTCCAGGGGTGGCTGAACCCGAACCATCGAGATGTTGTCATGAAGGAGATCTCGAAATGGTGGAGCGCTGATTTTATCTACCCCATCTCCGACTCCAAGTGGGTCAGTCCATTGCATGTGGCGCCCAAGAAGACGGGCATCACCACATTTGTTAGTGAGTCCGGAGAGGAGATCGCTACCCGAGTACCCACTTCTTCACGGGTCTGTGTGGACTACAGACATTGAACCAGGCCACCAAGAAGGATCATTTCCCCCTACCCTTTATTGATCAGATTATAGAGAGGCTGGCAGGGAAGATCCATTATTGTTTCTTGGATGGGTACTCCAGCTATAATCAGGTGGCCATCGCGCCCGAGGATCAGGACAAGACCACCTTCACCTATCCCTTTGGGACATATGCTTTCAGACACACGCCATTTGGATTGTGCAACGCTCCGGTGACATTTCAGAGATGCATGCTGCCTATCTTTTCGGACATGGTGGGGGAGTGCTTAGAGGTCTTCATGGATGATTTCTCGGTCTATGGCGACGGATTTGATTCTTGTCTTGACTGTCTAGACCGAGTCCTTCAGCGATGCATCTAAGTAAGGAAGCTGTGGTGTTCCTCCTGAGGAATGCACTTCATGGTGACTCAGAGGACGGTGCTTGGCCATATCATCTCCAACAGGGGCATGGAGGCTGATTCGGCCAAGGTGGATGCCATTAGAAAACTCAATCCACCTTCCAACTTGCGGCAGTTACGGGATTTTCTGGGGCACATCGGTTTCTGCAAGCGCTTCATTCATGAGTTCAGTAGGATTTCCTGACCGTTGACTGATCTGCTGACGAAAGACACCGAGTTCCTTGTTGATGATAAGTGTCTATCGTCATTTGAGACTCTCAAGAGTCGTGTTGTAGAGGCTCTTGTTCTCCAGCCACATGATTGATCTCTCCCATTCGAGATCATGACGGACGCCTCCGATTTTGCCGTTGGGGCCGTGCTGGGACAGAGGAGGGATGGAGTCCCCTTTGCTATTCACTACGCTAGCCGTACATTGGATGCCGCTCAATGGAACTATACCGTCACTGAGAAGGAGATGCTAACCGTAGCGTTCGCCCTAGATAAGTTTAGATCTTACATCATTGGATCTAGAGTGACCATTTATACTGATCATACCGCCATCAGGTACCTCATGGCAAAGAAGGATGCCAAAGCCAGATTGACCAGATGGATCCTTCTACTCCGGGAGTTTGATGTAGAGATTAAGGATAAGCTTGGAGTCAAGAATGTGGTGGCGGATCATCTCTCCCGATTGGAGTATCTTGAGGATTCTGAGCAGACTGAGCCTATATGTGAGACCTTCCCAGATGAGGCGATCCTTGCTATCTCCTCTCTCCCATGGTATGCCGATATTGTGAACTATCTTATCGCCAAGAAAGTTCCACAAGATTGGCCCAGGCAGAAACTTGAGACCTTCCTCGCGAAGGCCAAGTTTTACCACTGGTAAGATCCCATCCTTTATCATGAAGGATGGGATGGTATCTGGCGTCGGTGCATTCCTCAGGAGGAGCACAACAGCGTCCTTACTTACTGCCACAAGCTTGAGGCAGGAGGGCATCACTCTGGGAGGAGAATGACACAGAAAGTGCTCCAATCCGGCCTATGGTGGCCTACTCTCTTCAAGGACTCTGATGAGTTCGTGAAGAGGTGTACTGACTGTCAGAGGATGGGCACTTGTGGATAGCGTGATATGATGCTGATGCAGCCCATACACTTCTATGAGGTTTTTGACGCATGGGGCATCGATTTCATGGGTCCATTCCCTAGGAGTCAGGGATTTGAGTACATTCTGTTGGCCGTAGATTACGCGAGTCGTTGGGTTGAGGCCATCCCCACCCGAACTGTAGATGCTAGGACTGTTTGCAAATTTTTGAGGAAGAATATCATTTCACGGTTCAAGGTACCTCGAGTAATGATATCTGACGGGGGGTCTCATTTCATCAACGACAAGGTAATGGCCATTGCTAGCGAGTTCAGCGTAGACCATCGAGTAGCCACTCCATACCACCCTCAGACGAATGGTCTTGCTGAAGTATCGAACAGGGAGATCAAGACTATATTGCAGAAAGTCGTCCGCCCTGACCGAAAGGATTGGTCTCAGCTTTTGGACTTGGTCTTGTGGGCATATAGGACGTCTTTCAAGACTCCTTTGGGTACATCTCCCTTTCGCCTCGTTTATGGCAAGCCCTGCCATTTACCTGTTGAGCTGAGACATAGGTCACTTTGGGTTGTTACTGATATACTTTTGGATCGAGAGAGTGTAGGAGATCAGAGGAGGGTAGAGTTAGCAGCCCTGGAGGAGCTTCGTGATATAGCCTTCTCAAACAGCCTACAATATAAGGAGAGAGTGAAGGAGTGGCATGATTCTCATATCAGCCACAAGCAATTTGAGCCAGGACAGAGAGTATGGTTGTTTGATCCCAGGCTTCGTTTATTTCCAGGGAAGCTACAAAGCAAATGGAAGGGACCCTATTTGGTTAGAAAGGTACATGAGAATGGGAGTATTGATATATCTGAGTTGTCTTCTGATGTTACCTTTCGTGTTAACGGTCAGCGGCTCAAGCCATATCTAGATCACGAGCCGCGGGTCGTTGACGTTGCCCCGATTCACTTTGCGTGAGATGTGGTCTCTTGACTCACATCTATTGCATCTCACGTCTGATTATCATTGTTCTTCCAACTTGTATAGATCCAGTTGTCCATATCACTCTATTCTTTAGTCTCACACCCCTTGTCTCATCTTATGATTATGCTATACTTAGGGTGCACTTTACCCTAAGTATAGGGGGGTGTAGGACTCTTGGGTATTCTATTTATTCTTTCTACCTCTGTTTTGCAGCCTATATTTAGGGATATTTTATCCTAAGTATGGGGGGTAGACCCTGTACATTCTCACTCGGATTTTCCCTTATGTACAGTCTGCTATACTTAGGATTACTTGATCTTAAGTATAGAGGGAAACACCGAGTCCTCTTCATTCCATTCTTTGATTCATCTTTGTATATACCATTTCTTTTCACTTCCTTATACTAAGCATGAGTTATGTCTTCTTCATCGCTCTTGATCACTCTGAGGACATCGTTCGAGCTAAGTATAGGGGGGTGTCGTATATATGTCATATATACTTTAGCCATAACTCGTACTTTGTGTGAGTATGTTAATAAATAAAATGGCTAAAAATCCATAAAAATTTAAAAATTTTCCCTTGTACATAAAATTCTTCTTGCACATACCTATTTATTGTAAAAATTATTTTTGTACAAATGTTTGTGAAAATGATTTGTGTAAATAGTTTGTAAATATTTTCCTACCAAAAATCATGTATATAGTACAAAATTTTTGTAAAATGTTTGGAAAACAAAAAGTTTTCAAAAATCATTTGTAAATTTTTGTAAGTCTTTTGGAAAACATCGCATTCATGCATACATCCATGTTTCAAACATTTTTCAAAAATTTTGCATAATTGTAAAAATTTGTAAAATTACATCTTTGTAAATATTTGTACAGTTTTTCCACATCATAGTTGACATTTAAACTGGCCTGGAATTAAATTGGAAAATGGAGCTTAGTTAAGATCTTAATCCACCTAATTATAAGAGGAACCTCATAGGGCTTAGTATTAAGACTTTTCAGGTCCATTGGGACTTAATTCTTTGAGTCCACTAGTCTATGAGCATATGTCATCTTGATGAGCCTAGGTAGAGCACTTAACAACACACGCATGACTCTCAGAGACAATGGCTTTACTTGCACCAACACTTTACACATAGCTCTCCACGGATGAGGTGATGAGGAGGCAGTTTCCTTTGTCTTGGGGTAGCATATGAGGGTAGTACTTCTAGGCGGAACCTCTCTTCTTCTTATAGTGAAGGAAGTGCGTCTCAACTTGGTCTGGTGGTTATGAAGTCTAAAGACAGGAGTTGTGGGTTGCAATAAAGCTTCAAAAGAGGGATAATCTACTGGCTGAAGAGGAAAAACTCCTTATGTATATATGCTGCACCATGTAGATATGTTGTACATATGCACATGAAAAAAATGTGCAAAGAAAGAAAAACTCCAAAAAAAAGTGGTGGGTCGGATTGAAAATGTAATAATCCTACCGAAGTGTATATAGTCAAATAAAGCAAATCTTATGTTACACATGACCATCTCATGAAGCTTGCAGCGGGAGACTCAGCTACACTGGTTAGAGCTCCCAAGGATACATGGCTACACTGGTCATGGTCCATTCTCTTCTTCCCCCTCTTCTTGAGCCGGTTGTACTTGAACTTAGAAGGGAATACCCCGCTCCTCGAGGAAAGACTTGCTAGACCGAGGCATTAGAGTAACCACGTTGAGGGAGGTTGTTTCTCTGTCACTTCTGAGGTGGGGAGCTACACATCACTTACACAGTACAAGAAAAGATTCATGGTCATTAGAGTTTGTGTATGTAGACTTGTTATTATATGGTTTATTGAGGAGTCTTGACCATAGATTGGTGGAACATAGAGGCTATTAAGTTTTAAGCTTTAGTACAAATAAGGTTCCGATAAATGAATAATCCAAAGGTCTGACTGAGCTCCATATTTCAATTTAATGAAGGAAAGTTTAATAATCAACATTGATTTTACCTCTTTTTCTTTTTCTTTCTCTTTGGCACTTCTTTTCCAAATAAGTGTTTGCTAAGGGACTAGCAAAAGTAAAGTATAGGGGGGTGATGAATCCCCATTCATCACTCTTTATTCCTTTATTTTAGTTAGAAACCTTGGTAAAAGACCATGTAAATGTTGTAAATACAATAATTTGTCAAAATACATGCATCATGTAAATAGCCATAATTAGCATGTTTTTGCACCAAAATAAAGGAATAAAGAAATAAAGAAAAGAGGGAAATATTTAGAATAAATATTGAGTGACCTGAACCCAAGGGAAGGCTCCACAAGGGCCTGACCGCAAAATAAAATGAGTAGAGCGAGACAGGGGGACTCAACATGGTGTAAATACCCCTCCTTGTGTAAATAAAATTATGTATGTTCCCTTTATTTTGTAAATATTTATAAAAATAAAACAAAAATTGAAAAAGAAAAGAAAAATAAAAACAAATAAATGCTCTCTCTTCAGTGTATATATACCATGTACATATAATAAAAGATGTATTTATTTCACCCTTGTAATTAATTAATAAAAATCCAATAAAAATATTTTTATATTCCATATTTTATGGTGTAAATAAATAAAATATAAATTGGAATATTTGTACATAAATAAAATAATAAAAATAAAATTCAAAAATACATAGGTATTTATACATGTACATAATAATAATATAATGTAAATACATAATTTATTTTTCAAAAAATAAATAAAAATCAATAAAAAAATACTTTGAAATAAAATAAACATTTTTCATGCTGAAAATTTTACAAAATAAAATCATGTATTATTTTTAAATGAATTTACAAATATTTAATAATTCTCGCATTCTGATTGGTCCACGGTGGATTGATGCCCCCGATCAACTCTCCCCCCTGGACCACTTTGCCCGGATCTGTGCCCCGACCCGATATTCTCCCATTTTTTCCGGCGCGATCCGACCATCATCCACTCAAACCCCAGGCCCCGATTATCATCATCATATCTAGGATCCACGCTCGCCATATTTCCTAGGGATACGTGCTCCAAGATTCGCTGCCTGACTCCATCTCTGCCGGACCCCTGACACTATATATCTCAGCTCCGCCGCACCATTTCAAGCATCTTTAGCTATCCCCCTCGCCACCGATGAGCTCCTCATCTTCGCCTGAGTGACAACAGCATGAGGGAGAGTTGCAGGGAGGACGCGAGCGTCGGGAACCACTGATCCGGAGGCCACACCGCCGTGCTCCGCTACCCGGCGAGCTGGAGCCACTGGTCCCGTCAAACCATTGAGGCGATGAACCCCGGAGGTCCCCAACCTTCAGCCCAGACGATCTCAGCCACCCACTAAGTCAGATTCCTTTTAGCTTCGTTTAATTTTAGGTTTTTCAGATTTGCGCCGCTGGCCTTCGCCTGCCAATCCCCATAGTTTCGGTTACCCATTTAACCATCCGACCGCACCATCACCTTCACGAGACCTCGCTTCACCTTCTCCACCCTTTCATTCCCCCTGGCTCTCCCCGAAGCAGGACCCTCGCTTTCCTCCACCGTCGCTTCATCGTAGAGCGCTGCCCCGTCTCCTACGTCCACCCATTTCACCCTCCACCGGGTCGAGGCATTTTGCCCTCGACTCAGGATTTGTTCTGTACGGGTTTGAAGATCAAGCGACCCCATCTGGGGGTCCAAACGTTCAGGCACAGGAGCTCCAGGCCTTTATCGTCGCCGTGATTCTCCAGATGCTCCCTGCCTCATCTGAGCACGCCATCAGCTGCGGACTTCCTCAGGCGTCATTTCCCCTCTCAGAGCAGCATCGGAGGAGCCCTCCACCGCGCGTATCGTGCCGACGAAACTCGTCGGCGAGCTGTTCCTCGAGGACCTTCCAAAGCTGTCAGATCGAAGCCCTTGCACAAGAATAGATCTCGTCCGTTCATCTGAGGGATACGTCTGACCGTTGATCCATCTGAGGATCAAATCCGCGCCACTCATCTTCGAAGGGGTGTCCACTGTTCTCAGCCGTCCGATCTTATACGTGGCGTCACTTCAATCGTGGATTTCAATAGAGGGGTAAATTTCTTGTAGGCCCATGTTCTTTCTGTATTTCAGTTTAGTCCTGTAAATATTTTATTCAATTGTTTTTAGTTTGGGTTATTTGCATATAGGTCCCTAGTGTTTTCGGATATTGCTGTTTAGTCCCTGTGTGTATGGAACACGTGCCTCGACACGTGAGATCGTGCAACTTTTGCATATTTTATCCTGTAGTTGTGGGGTGTTACTGTTTGGTATTTTATAAATAGCAATGACATAAATACCCCTATGAGTGCAAGTCACATGCTGAGCTCGTGTGTTTTGGACTTTTTGCAACATTGGCCCTAACGTTTCAACATGTGTTATATATTTGGCCATGGAATTAACTTTCTTTGCACTTAGGTCCCTGTGTGCTGTAGCTTTTGTAGCGATTGAATAAAATATCAAATTAAACCCAAATCCAGTGAAATTTAGATACGTGGCTCCTGCCACTGTGTAAAAATTTCACTAAATTTTTGGGACATTTTTATTGTTTTTGCTATTTTTAAAAATAAAAAACCATCATTTTTGCTACTGTTTGAAATAGAAAATCAACTAAAAATATAAAAGCTTTTCTAAAAAGTACAACAAATAGCACTTGTTTATTTTGTTATCTTTGAGTTTCTGTCCAATTTTTAGATTTTTTGGATTTATAAAACCCATAAAAATTATAAAACCCCCTAAAATCTTAGAAAAATAATTAAAAATTCTGAAAAATTAAAAAAATGTAATTTTGGTTTATGTAGTTTAGTTTTTATTTGTATTTTTCATAAAAATTACCTTCAGATTTTTATAGGCTAATTATCTATTTTTAATTAGCCTTTCAAATCTTGCTGCACAGTTCCTCACTGTTTTAGACTTTTTTCATTTTTTATAAAATCAACTAAAAATCATAAAATCTTGAGAAAATTACCAAAAACACTTAAAAATATAAAAAACACAAAAATAATTTTACTCTAATTTTCTGAGCATTTTTGAGTGTTTAATAAATTGTTGAAATTTTCCTTTTAGCCTTTTTCCTATATTTCCTTTATAATTTAAAATACAAAAAAATAAAAACCTATAAAATCCATCAAAAATACATTTTATCTTTTTGACTACTTCGTAGGCCGATCCGGCCAATCCGTTCTCCTTGAGTTCGACCTTGGTCGCTATACCAGGTTAAATAAATAGCGAGACTGTTATTCATGTTTTATTGATTTATTTTTGAGTTGGGAATCTACTTTTCTTGTTGAGTCCGATCTGAGAGATCCGGGTCGCAGCGACTCTTGACTTATTCCTACTCGGTTTTGTGGGGATTTTTGGCTCATCAAGCTCAAATTTATTATAACTCTAAAAATGTGTTTATAAATGTAAATATATGTAGAGTGTCGAACACATGGAGCAAACGTAATAGACTGTGCAAATGAATGCAAAATTTGTCCTTCTCTCTTGTCTATTTGATGTCTTTTTGTGTGGGTTTTAAATTTTATTTTTTTTATCATTTTTGTTTTATTTATTTATTTTTTTTAATTTTATATTTTTTTATTTATGTTTATATTGTATGATTTTTAACTTCTTTTCATTTTAGTTAAATAATATAGGAATATATATAACTATGAATATAATATAGGTAATATCTTTATAAATACAACTAAAAATAAACAAAAATTGCATAATTAAATGTTTTCAGGTTTTACAACTTCTATTATTTTTATGATTTTTTAGATATTTTTGTTAATTTTTATGTATTTTTTAAGTCAATAATATTCCAAAACATGGATTAAAGAAATAGGCCAAATTGATTTGAAGATTAAAAATAACAAAGTGCCAAAATTTCTCCAAATCATTTTTAATAAATAATAAGTACTATAAAGATAATTTTGAGATATAAATACATGTTTTTGGGATTTTTTGGTAATTTTTTGTATTTTTATAAAGGTTTTTGGAGCTTTTCAATTTTTTGAGATTTACTTTTTCTTATTTTAGGGATTTTTTTTATCTTGAGGCACTATACTAAAATACACAAAATATATATTTTTTTGGATTTTTTAAAGAATATTTTATATTTTTTGATATTTGTAAAGTCAAACAGGGGTAAAATTTTCCCTTTTTATTTTTAATAAATACGAAAAATGCCTAAAATGCAAATCTAAAAATGTGGCATGAATGTCTATGCTAGCATGCACTTAACCCTATTTTTCATACTTTTTGGAGAACGAATGACATTTTTAATAAATGAAATACAAAAATAAAAATAAATGAACTAGCAAGGTTATATGTGTAACTAAGAATAAATGCGAGGTTTTTTCTGCAAAATATCGAAGAGTTTACAAAATATTATTTATATTTTAAGGAATAAGAATAAATATAAAAATCCACATGGGCTTCCACGAAAAATGGCCTCCTCACATGGGACCACGTGAGGTGACCTAGTATAGACCCAAATATAATTACGTTAAATCTCATGGGTTCACTTGTAATTTTACACAAAGTTATAAATTAATTAAATATTTTACAGGACCAAAATGGAATAAACAAAAAGTGGGGAAAAGTTGCAAAATACCCCTAACTATGCTTGAACATATAGCTCTCGGTGGATCACTTGACACTCATCACACCTTGGAAGAGCGATGAAGATTCGGTTATGGAAAATTGAGATTAAAACCCCAGGATGGGATCCTACAGCTGAAGCTTGGCAGATCTGATGGCTCCTATGTGATCTGTTGACGACCCTTGATCGATCGGCTGAGAAGTCTCCTAGAAGAATGGGGATGAATATGTGTGCCGGGCTCCCTCGATCGGCTCTACCTTCCTGCCCGGGCCTCATGCAATGCCGCTGAGTAGTTCTTTTTGTTTCGACCTACATCCAACATCTCAAGAATGCCTAAAAAATGTCTAGGGTCACTGATAGACCCATGAAGCTCAAATATTCTTGGAGGTGCTCCTAAAAGTTGATTGGGTCTCAAGCACTCTCTTCCAGATGCTATTCCTGCAAAAAAGATCGGCAAGACAAAGGAAAAGTGACTGGGTGTTTATTGGTGAAGAACAATGGTGAAATGGTAGTTGATGGGGTCCTCTAGAGAGATGGCGGCAGAGGGAGCACGGATCCTTCGATCCAACATGAATCAAAGGGGGATGATAGGTCAAATAGGTGGAGAAATGGTTAGGTAAGATAATGAGAAGACCATGATGATTGGAAACAAGGTAAAACATGATGGAACAATGGTCGGAGCTCGAGAACTCCAGCGAGGCTAAGATATCCTACCTCAAGCAGCCGGTGGCCGTGAGATTGATACCTCCTTGTGAGGATCACAAGAGATGGTGGAATCGACCTCAACACTCAACCTGCTCTCTTTAAACAGTAGGGAGAGTTAGTTGTCACCTAGCTTAAGCCCATGAACATGATCTTAGGGGGAGAAGCGGAGTGGAAGGGATTCAAAAATCAAAAATTGAGATGACTCGAGTTATGTACACGTGACGAATGGAGGGGAAAGATTGAGGTGGTCAGCTCAATGCAGACACACTCAGATCGATGAAATGATGTAGTGTAATAGAGCATCGATCGATGGAAGAAAGTCAAAGAGGAATCTACCTGATAAATGCTCGGGCGATCAAGGTTAAGTGATAACAAAGGGCGCTGCGACCTCAATCACCCGACTGAAATCAACAAAAAAAGACCACATAAACCAAACAATCAAGCATAAAAATCCATGTAGCGGTCTCTGTTATTTATTTAACCTGGTATAGCGATCAGGGTCAAACACAAGGAGCATGAGTAAAACCTACGAATAGTCGGTAATCAGAAAATAAAAGGAATATTTTTGTTGTTTTTATTTTGCATTTTTTTTTATATTTTTCTAAATTAGAAAACAAATAAGAAGAATAATGCAAAAACAAGTTTTAACAATTTTTATTGGGACTAAAACTACTTAAAAATTAAAAATAAAAATTGTTTTTATATTTTTCAAATATGCAGATGTTTTTGGTAATTTTGTGGTATTTTTCTAGTTTTTGATTAATTTTATAAAATTAAAAGAAAGACAAAATAGGAAAATAATGTACTGCCTGGACTAAAGGCAGATTTAAAATAATAAAAATGCCCAAATGTACTGGTTATGATTTTTATGATAAAGTGAATAAAAGGAAGTAACTACATCCACTAAAAGCCTATTTTTTTATTTTTTTAAGAATTTTATATGATTTTTATAAGATTGTTAGTCTTTTGTGATTTTTAAGGTTTTTATAAAAGTTAATGCAAAAAATTGTACATGAACAAAAACAAACTGAAACACATAGAAATTTTTATAGAATTTTTGATACCATTTTATATTTTTTTGATATTTTAGAAAATAGACAAGACCCTTTTAGGGGTTTTTGATTTTTAGAAAATATCAAATAAAATTAAATAAGTCACAAAAATTACCAAAAATTCTACACGTTAGAAGGAGCTAATGATAATTTTTGTGGCATTTTTGGAGTTAATTTAATAATTATTTGACTAAAATCAAGAGACACAATACACATGGACCTCATTACAACTAACATAAAGTTCTTGACCAATAAATAATATGCATAAAAAGCTTTGGGTTGAACATGTAAAATCACCAGAGAATAGACACACATGCTTATAAAACCACACAGAAGGGCAGATTTGCAAATATTAGAAAAGTCCTACTCAAACAGTAACATTCATGAAGTTCAGGATAGTTCTTGCAAAAACACCACAAAACCACGTGGGATGATATGTGAGTTCAACTCAACTAGACTGAAATATTAGTATTCAAAAGTGTAAGGGTCAGCATGCAAAATATCCAAACTACAACTTATTTACTGGGACAAGATAATAAAGCATGAAAAAGGCAGGAAAATAGTGCAATATACCCTAGAGACATGTGAGGAGGGCATGGGCACATGTGGCGGGCTCTGGACGATGCGGGATCGTGGAGCGCAGATCGCCTGTTATGTCAGATCTGACGCTCCAGGGAATGTCGTCGACGTGCGATGTAGATGTGTCAGAGTGCACCAGATCAATGGTCCAAAAGCTACGGCAACGAACGACTCAGATCCAACCTGGTGCTTTGTCCCACATCCGACAGTGGCTGGGAATGGTGGATGAACATATGCGAGGTGAACTTCGATTGAGGATGGGAGCAAAACCGTTGGGCTAATCGAGCCCCCAAATGGTCCTGCACCTCCGGAGGGGTGCTCCGCGTCTAATGCCGGAGGCAGATCAGCTGGATGATGGTCGGATGGCCGGGACAAGGGAGCACAGAGGGTCCTACTGTGCAGGGGTACCTGCAATATAAGGCTGGGACTCGGGGGCAAAGCTCCTGTCCAGGTTATTGATTCCAGAAGGGAAAGAAGTGGCGATGAGGCGGATGGTTGATCTCCGGCTAATGCCAGAGAGGGAGATCGAGCCTAATCTCAACCCGATGGTTGAGATATAGGGTGAAAGGGTTGGGGGGGGGGAGATGGTTGAGATATAGGGTGAAAAGGTTGGGGGGGAAGGGTGAGCAGGTGTAGAGGGTTCGATCGATATGGTATGGCAATGAGATGAAGCTTCGACGATCGGAGCGTAGCAGATGAAGGCGCGACGGTGCAAAATGAGAAGAACGAATCGAAAGGACGAAAGGAAGTGGAATGGTTTATACCTGAGGTTCGAGATGAACTCCGGAGCTTCAGGAGATGGTGGCAAGCGAGGTTGGGGCCTCGACCAAGCTGTGGATGACCGAGAGGCTTTTTACGGCGGCGCACACCGTCCACGAGGCCGAGCAATGTGGATGCTCCACCAAAATCCAATCCAAGAGGTCCCTCTGGAAGCTGTCACTCAACTTGAGGTTTCTAGGACTGGAATGAGGAGTGAGCATGAGCTGCCGCTCAGTGGAGGCGCAAGAGGATGCTTTATAGGTCACTCGGGGGTTTAGAAAGATCGGAGTAAAGCGCGAAACCCTAGAGCGAATCAGATCAGCCAAATGACCCATGAGAATGTCAGAGGTACAAGGATTATCAAGTCCAAATTTTGAGGACAAAGGAGCACGGAGTCGGGCTAGAAAATTTCGAGAAGGAGCTCCGACAAACAATATCCGGGTCTGTCCCGGGAAGGAGGAACCGTTGACCGGAGGTCAACAATCCCAACTAGCCAATCAGAAAATTAACATTTACAAAATATTTACAAAATCAATAAAAAATAGTAAATGACTTTAAAATAAAAAGTATATAAAATGAAAAATATTTATTATTTTTTAAACTATTTTTCTGTGATTTTTAATTATTTTTGTAAAAAATATAATCTCTATACAGTATAATGTATTATGTACGGGTATAATATACCCATGTATTTTTTACAATTATTTTTATTTTGTTATTTTTACATAAATACCCCAATTGTGTATTTTAGTTATTTACAACATAATTTTTGGAGTCTGAAATAGTTTTTATTTTGTTTTTATTATTTTTTACAGGTATCTAATAAATATAGAGTCATGCATGTATACATGTGCCTTATACAAGTGAGAGGATTTTATTTTAATTTTTATTTTATTTGCATATTTTTTATTATATTTTTATTTATTTTTTAGGAAAGAATAAAAGGAGGTAGAAAGAATATTTTATTTCTATTTTGTCAACAATTATTATAAGTGATATACATACAATATAGATTAGACACTATCTCTCTCTACATATTTATTTGGCGACCAGGTCAAGGATTGACCTTCTCTTGGGGTTCAGGTCACTTTGTATTTATTCTAAATAGTTCGTTATTTTTTCTTTTCATTTATTCTTTTATTTTTGCACAAATACATGCTAATTATGCAATATTAACAAATGCATGCATAATGCTAACTTATTGTATTTACACCTATTTACATGATGCTTTGCCAAGATAAATAGCTAAAATAAAAGAATAAAGGGTGAGAATCAAGGATTAATCACCACCCTATACTTTACCTTTGCTAGTCCCTTAGAAAACACTTATTTGAAAAAGAAGTGAAATAGAGAAGAAAAGAAAAAGAAAAAGAAGGAGAATCAAGATTGATTATTAAACTAGTCTTCATTAAAATGAAGTATGGAGCTCAATCAGGCCTTTGGATTATTAGTTTGTAGGATCCTTATTTGCACATGTACAACATATCTACATGGTGCAACATATATACATAAGGACTTTTTCCTCTTGAGACAGTAGACTGTCCCTCTTTTGAAGCATTATTGCAACCCACAACTCCTATCTTTAGACCTCAACACCGCTAGACCAAGTTGAGGCACACTTCCTTCCCTAAGGAAGATGAGAGATTCCGCCTAGATGTACTACCCTCATATGCTACTCGAGCAAAGGAAACTGCCTCCTTACCACCTCATCCGCATAGAGCTATGTGTAAGGTACTGGTGCAAGTAAAGCCATTGTCTGTAAGAGTCATGTGTGTTGTTAAGTGTTCAACATAGGCTCATCAAGATGACATGTGATCATAGCCTAGTTGACTCAAAGAATTAAGTCACTAATGGACCTGAAAAGTCTTAACCCCAAATCCTATAAAGTTCCTCTTAGATTTAGGTGGATTAAGATCTTGACCAAGCTCCATTTTTCAATTAATTCCAGACTAGTTTAAATGTCAACTATGATTCAGAAGAACATATAAGTATTTACAAAAAAATATTTTTATGCAAGTTTTTTTGAAAATGTGCAAATTTTTTGAAAATGTTTGAATGTATGCATGAATGCAGGATTTTTGCAAACTATTTACAAACATTTTACACAAGGGTTTTTCCAAACATTTATTTTTTAAACATTTTACAAAACATTTATACCATATACATAATTTGGATACAAAAGTATTTACAAATATTTTACAAGCAAAACATTTTTAAAAATATCTGTACAAAAATAATAATTTTTATAAATAGCTATATATGTCAAGAATGAATTTTATGTATAAGAACAAATTTTAAAATTTTCATGATTTTTAGGTAAAGAATTTTAGCCATTTTATTTATAGACACACTCACACAAAGTACGAGTTATGGCTAAAGTATATATGTAATATATACAACTCCTCCTTATACTTAGCTCGAACGATGTCCTCAGAGTGATCAACGAGCGATGAAGAAGACACAACTCGTGCTTAGTATAGGGAGGTGAAAAAACATACTATACTACAACAACGAATGAAAGAATAGAATGAATAGATCTCGATGATCCCTGCCTATACTTAGGATCAAGTGATCCTTAAGTATAGTAGATTGTACACAAAAGGGGAAATCGGGTGAAAGAATGTACATGGTTTACTCCCCTATACTTAGGGTAAGATATCCCTAAGTATAGGAAGCAAAACAGAGGTAAAAAGAATCAAAAGAATAATCAATAATCTGACAACCCCCCTATGCATAGGGTAAGGTACACCCTAAGTATAGCCTAATCATAAGATGTAGATGGGGTGTTAGACTAAAGAATGAGATGATATGGACATGTGGATCTTTACACGGCAGAAGACAGTGATAATCATGCATGAGATACAAATGATGTGAGTCAAAGACCACATCTCATGCAAATTGAATAGGGGCGATGTCAACAATCAGCTGATCATGATCTAGATATGGCTTAAGGTTCTGACCGTTGATGCGAAAGGTGGACTCGGATGGCATCTCAAATATGTCAATGCTACAGTCGTCATGCACCTTTCGGACCAGGTATGGTCCTTTACACTTACTCTGCAATTTCCCTGGAAATAATATAAGCTTGGCATCAAACAACCATACTCTATGATCTGGCTCAAACTGCTTATGGCTGATATGAGAATCATGCTATATCTTCACACGCTCCTTATATCGTAGGTTGTTCGTGAAGGCTGTACCTCTAAGCTCTTCCAGAGCTATCAATTCTACATTTTTTTGATATCCTATACTTTCTGGATCCAATAATATTTCAGTGACAACCCATAGTGACTTATGCTTAATTTCAACAGGTAAATGGCAGGGCTTTACATAAACGAGATGAAAGGGAGATGTACCCAAAGGGGTCTTGAAGGAAGTCCGATATGGCCACAAGATCGAGTCCAAAATTTTTGACCAATCCTTTCGGTCTGGGCGGACTACCTTCTGCAATATCATCTTGATCTCCCTATTCGATAATTCAACAAGACCATTGGTCTGAAAGTGATATGGAGTGGCAACTTGATGGTCGATGCTGAACTCGTTAGCAAGGGCCTTTACCTTATCGTTGATAAAGTGAGACCCCCCGTCAAATATCAATACTCTAGGCACCCTGAACCATGAAATGATATCCTCCCTCAAAAATCTACAAAAAAAGTCTTAGCATCTGTGGTTTGGACGGGTACGACCTCAACCCAACGACTCACATAATCAACAACCAATTAAATGTACTCTAATCCCTGACTCTTATGGAATGGACCCATGAAATCAATTACCCATACGTCAAAAAACTCACATAAGTGAATGGGTTGCATCAGCATCATATCACGCTATCCACAAGTGCCCATCCTCTGATAGTCAATATGACTCTTCGCGAATTCATCAGAATCCTTGAAGAGGGTAGTCCACCATAGGCCGGATTGAAGCACTTTCTGTGTTTTTCTCCTCCCAGAATGATGTCCTCCTGCCTCAAGCTTGTGGCGGTATGTGAGGATGTTGTGGTTCTCCTCCTGAGGAATGCACCGATGCCATACGCTATCCCCTCCTTCATGATAAAGGACCCGATCCTCACAATGGTAGGACTTGGCCTTCACAAGGAAAGTTTGAAGTCGTTGTCTGGGCCAACCTTGTGGAACTTTCTTGACAACAAGATAGTTCATAATGTCAGCGTACCATGGAAGAGAGGCAATAGCCAGGATCGCCTTGAAGGATATGGAGAAATCCTCAAGCGCATCACGGAAGCGTGATCGTCGTATCGGATACGACGAAGAACGACTAGTCGTACTAGTTGTTCGGTGCAGCGGAATTTAAAAAAAATTATTCGATGAAACCACATGATCCGAGAACCATTCTCAGATCGTTTCATCTATAACCACAACAAGTATAATGCAATACCTCTTGAAGCGTGGTTGATCAAGTCTCTAAAGAAAGAGACCTCCTGTCTCAAGTCCGATCGTCGGTGAGACCGCTTGCGAGCGCGGGGATGAATCGCGTTGTCCTCGCAATCCAAGAAGATGATCCAAGCATGGTTGCTCCTGATCTCGTCGCACGAGATCAAACGTCTCCTTCATGAGAGGAACTCTCCAAGAAGACGGAGAACCGAAGAACGTCGAAGCGGCGGCACGGTGGCGAAGGCGACGACGGTTCTCTCCTCTAGGGTTTGGTGGTCGGCCACCAATTAGAGGGAGAGAGGGCTGACGTGTGTAGAGAAGAAAGAGAGAGAGAGAGCTCCAATATTGCAAGTCCTTAGAGAGCATAGTATGCCTCTCTATTTATAGGGTTTTGGGATCCATGGATCTCAATCCATGGGACACATAAAATCAATGGGTGAGATTGATTTGTGTCAATCCAATGGCCAAGATTGTTGTTGTCAAAAGCAACAAATTTAGGTTAAAATATATTTGAAAAAATCAAATATAATTTAGTCCTAAATAAACCCAACAAATAAGGAGAGAATGTGCATGGAGATTTCATCTCCATGCACCTTCCATGTTGGACGGCCACCCATTCCATATAGGAGTGGTGTGCCGCCCACTATGGGAGTCCATGGAGGCAATCTCATGGATTCCCATGAGATTGCATATCTCCTTGATATTCTCTCTTATTTATTTGCAACAAATTTATTGGGTTTTATTCTCCAAAAAATAATTCACAATTATCTTTGAGAATATTGCATTCTTGCCATGGAAAAAATTGTGAATCATATTCACAACCCAAAACAACACATAATTCATATTGTTAATTAATTACACAATGTGTATCCAATACACATAATAATTAATCAACACATATAAATTATAATTAGCTCTCTCTAATACATTATAAATCACATTTATAATATATTATGAATAATTGGATATTTCTATCCACATTATTCTTATCCACATTAATTAAATCACATTTAATTAAATTGGATAATTTCTTCACACATTCAAGATGATTAAATCACATTTAATCATTATTTCTTCATTGCTTAGATCGTATGGAATTATTCTTGAACCCTTCAAGAATAATGCAATTTCTCCGCAGATACTTGGAGATAAGGACAGGGCGATTGTATTGTTCCACGTATAGTGACATGGATATTGAGATCATATCTCAAATCCAGATCGCGGGCCTCCCATAGATGCTTGATTAAATCAAGACCGTAAATCTAATCTTCTCATTGTATCTGAATCACATTCAGATCAATGTCCAACACTTGGACCAAGATCAGATCACTTCTCTACTGAGAGGAGTCACTAAAATCCATACCCGTTTCATCACTCCCTAGGAATGGAAGCGTCATGGTTATACAATCGTTTATGATCAAATCACCCTCAGGTATTCCCAATACCTGTACATCCTGCATACTGGAAGACTCAGACTAAACCCGAAGTATCGGATCAACTTTATACTGTCTACTTCATGGTTTTATCATTAAGTTTCTCATTCGATCATTGGGAGATGGTATCGATCATACACTTTCCAAAAGTGTATATCATACCTAGGTCTTGATCATATACTAAAAGTATATATCAAACCTACAAATTCAGTCAAGCTTCCAAAGCGAGACGACCATGCGCATGGAATTTGATTCTTCCCAATATCTCATGAGTGAGCTCATGTCTTCTGGTTCTGTAACTGAACCTGTATGATCCCTTTGAGAGATCGTATTACTCATATGCCCTTATATGCACACCAGCGCGCCGGTGTATAGACCTTGATTAGGTCATCAACCTATTGGTCTGCCAAATGTACATACTTGGACATATAGCAACACATCTGTCTCCGGTCAGAGGATGTGTGCCTATATCATGACAGCATATGATATAGGACTTTGGTTATCTAGATCTCGTTAAGTCAACTCTTTGACCTAACTAATCTGACACCTCCGAATCTCTATTCCTATGCAGAGGACCTGCATCAAGAGGTCGGTCAGATATCAGCCTTCAGAGATAGGATTGCCATCTCTTACTCAGGCTGGAGATCATCTCTTAATAATCATTTGACGGTGCTTGATGAGTCCTCAATCTAACTCTTTAGATATTCATCCAAGCACCAGCCTCTATGATTCAATAGTTGAATCAACAGCTGTATGATCATCAAGATGGCCATGGTACATAACCCTAATTGTACTAAGGGACCTATTATACAAATTATTCATTCTTCATTTCAGATCAGGGAATGATATTTGCAATAACATTTATTGCATAATGGCTCGCCGTGGGCTCGCATTTCCAACAATCTCCCACTAGCCCAAAGAGCCATTAATGGGCTAATCATTTAAACCCGCACTCATGTGACAATCATAGGCTATTTAGAAAATAGCTAGGTAAGCTGATCAGTCACTCTGTTCCCGCGAGACTATGCCAAGTCCTTTTACGGCACTTTCATATCCCCAGTAACAGTGCTCGCATCCAATGCGAATGTTGCATCTTATGCAATCAATACTCAATCTAGTTAGTTACAGTGTCTTTGACACTACAGCTTAACAATTATCATAACCAGTATTTCCATAATCCTTATCAGAATACCCTTATTCCTGGATATCACTATCTCTTAAGGTATCCACAATTAAGACCTTTTAGATCTCTATCTATAAAGTCTTAAGTTTTTGAAGACTTCGAGATCACTATCTCAAAAATCTTGTCATCTATGAAGATCTTGTTGTTACTGCAACCAAGTGTTTTATTTCCATAGTAGGACTAGTAACAGTTTACTACTCCCACTGCATGGCAGCCACATGGCTTTTGTACACATCTAGCATACACCCGGCTTCTCAGAACTGATGCCCAAAGGCAAGTAGTTCTAGCATTCACTTCCTCAACTCTTTGAGGTGCTATCCCTTTAGATAGGTCAGTACCATATCTGAAGGGATGGAAGCCATTACTGGAATTTTCCATGAAATGGAACAAGTCCAAGATGTACTATTAATGTGACAGTCCCAATACCCTCTTCTCTTTGCTCCTGAACAACTTCAGAACTAAGATCTAAGAGGTATCCTTGAGATCATATCTCAAGTTATGGAACAACCAGGTAATAAAACACTTATTATCACCCTTATATCATTCTAAATGATTAGGATATTATCTTCATTTAGCACGATGAACACAAAGGCACTCCCACTAAGCTTCACATGGCTCATCCAGATTCTATCTGAAATCATAACATTTATAATTTCATCAAATCTTATGATCCAACTTTAAGAAGCTTATCTGAGTCCATAGATGGATTCCTTAGCTTGCACACCTTGCTTTCCTCAACCATGAAGCCCTGGGGCTACTTCATGTTAATATCCTCAAAGAGGTATTCGTAGAGGAATGCAATATTGACTTACATCTTGAAGATGCAATAGTCAAGTTGTGTAGCTAAGGTTAGCAATATTCTGACGGTTTTAAGCATGGTCACCGAAGAGCAAGTCTCATTGCAAGCAATGTCTTTTCTTCCAGTGTGTAGCTTATGGCTACGAACCGTGCTTTGAAGATCTCTACCTTCCCATCAGGTTCCCTGTCTCTTGAAGATCCATTTACACCTTTACAGGTCTTACCCATATAGGTGGATCCTCTAGGGTCCATATACAACACTTGTATATGAAGTCTACATTAGACTTTTATTGATATCCATCTATCCATGCTATGATCTTCAGAAGCTTCATCACATGAAGTTCGATCATTGTTAGATTTCTCTAACACATGGAATCCATCCTCAAACTCATTTGAAGAGGTATTAGTGTTTCATCTTTAATTGTCCTTTTAGTTTCCAATTTCAGGAGTCTCATTATCTTTTCAAGATAAAAATGAGTTCCTATACTTCATTTTCATCTTGATTCTCAAGAGTCTCAACCTCTAAGAATCACATTCTCGGAGATGAGATATTTTAAGAATCTCAAGGTCATAAAGTAGGTATCCAATACCATCCTTTATTTTCCTAATGAAGCAGCACTCTCAAGTGCTAGATTCCAATATACATGGAACCTTATTAAGGATATACATTGTAGTCTCTACTACACATATATACCTGGAAACTAAGGGATAATTATGCTAAAAAATTCAACATTGATAAGATCATGTCACACATGATCTAATTGTATCTACCTATAACTCTTTTGAGTTAAGGTGTGTTAGGAGGTTTGAGATAGAAATGATATTCATATCTCCATAAGGTATTCTTCGAATTTATCTAGTAGGTACTTGCTACCTACATTAGATCAAATTCATTTTATCTTCCTTCAAACTTTGGTTCTAAACCAAAATTAATGAAATCTTCGAACATTTCAAAGGTTTCTTAGATGAAGAGAAGAAATCTCATATCATACATAATCATCAATGGATATCACATATCCACAATGTTTACTATGATATAGATGATCCGCATACATCAATATGTATGAGATCCTGAATACCTTGGCATCTTACACCATTCCCGAAGAAGGGTGTATTGGACATTTTTCATAAATATGCAAGTTTTGAAATTTTTAGACATTCTAAAGTTTCATCTCTTACTATTCTATTGATCAAATCAACAGACAAATGTCCAAGGCTTGATGCTAGATCATTGTCAAATGATCTTCATCCTCCTATTGATCTTGAGGTTTAATTTCAGTATTTAGAAATGTTAATGAACCATTCATTAATTTTCTAATTTAGTGGAGTCCACTAGATTTTAGATTACTTTCTGAAATATCTTCATCATAACTCTTTATGATAGGTCCATTCCAGAATTCATGTTTATTTCCAACATTTAGAAACAAACAATGAGTGTATTCTAATGTCTAGGTCATAGAGACATTCTCTAAGACTAAGGGCTCTCCCACTGAAATTAACAAGTCTATTAATCCAACAGAGATTGTTGCAACAATTGCATCAATATTCATGTGGACAACTATAAACCTTTAAGACCAAATTTTCCAGTCTTCTAAAACATATGCAACCCATTGCAAATGTCATCAGAAGATTGAGATACAATTATTTGACTTTATCTTATTCAATAAGTAAGTCAATATCAATGATTTATGTAGATTATTCTGATACTCCATCCGAGTCCTTTTCTAAGGATTCTAGACAGACTTGATAGTCATACTATCAACACATCAACTTATTACAGCATTGGCATTCATCCAACTCTTTGGATGTCACATGGAAGTCATAGAAGTCCAGTCAACTCTTTGACTTTCCTTCTTTCTTGGGTCCAACCCATGCTTCCATTGCGCTCCCTTTATCTATAAGCAACCATTGCTCAAGACAGAGGATCTCTTATCTTAAATTCAAAAGAATTCAAAGTAAGAGTTTTTCAACATTTATACATGCTTCATTAAATTCATACAATATGAATATTATGAAGCTTCGTGAATAACTAGAGTATAAAAAGCAGAATGATGACACTCATCATCTACATCCATTTAAACTCTTAAAACATTGGTTCAGGTAGGTATTCAAACATTTTGAATACATCATCTCTTATAGAGCTACCATTTTGCATGATGCAGAGAACCATGTTACTCATGATTAAATGTCAAGAGCACATATGTATGCCAGAAAATCTTCATTGATTTTATAAGGATTATATGACAATTATGATCATCATCAACATGTCACTTCCAAAGTACATTTGATGATACCAAGACTATAGAGACATACAAACCCTAGGGTTGTAGTCCTATTATCTATTTAATTGTCATTCCTCATTAGTATGAGGAGACTTGCATATTGCAACCACATACATTATGTGTTCAATTGCAAGTGCAATATCTGGATCATTGAGTCTAATCCATGATATTTTACTGGTTATTATTGAGTATATCATTGAGTGGGTTTTAATGAAGGATTATCTGAAATAAGAAATTTGCATAAATATATGTATTTATATATACATATTTTACTTTGATTTAGGAATTTTTATATCAAAGTTGTCTTGCCATGTCAACATTGAAAGTTCATTCCCTTAATTACTTTCAATGTAAGAGATATACTTACCATTATATCTCAAGCAAGATCTGGGATCTCCTTCCTTATCTTTGTTGCATCCCAATAATATGAGAACCTACAACTCGGATAAAAAGAAGCGGGAACACATTCCGCCTTGCAAGTCCAACTTGCATCTCCCAATTCGGTCTTTAACACCCGGGCCCACCACCCCTAAGGCGATGTTGACCCGTCATTAATTGAACCAACCGTCAACAGGAATACAACTCGCTATGCGCAATCCAATATCGCCCCAATAATATGAGGACCCGATATTGGGGTCACTACGCATACGTCCTTACTCTTTCGAGAAGCGACGAGCCCGATCCAGATGCGCTTGCATACAGGAGCTGTCACTTCGGACAGGCGTCTCCCACATGCAATCCCTGGCGACGGAACCCTCCGCCTTGACGGGAGACCATGGATGTCACTTATGTGATCCTCCATATCATATTCAAATTTTAATTAATTATCGTGAATCATATTCACATAATTAATTCTTCCAAGGGAATTATTATCTCTAATCATATTAGAGTATTTCAATTGGACATAATCAATTTAATCATATTAAATTAATTATCAATCCAATTCAATCAATCAAACTTGATTATTTTACTTGAATATATATAGTAATATCTCAAAATACGTATTAATTCGAATTTTAATAATTAGAAAAATACATCTTAATCCCTCGGACATTATCCCGGCCCTACCCGTTGTCATGGCCAGTACCGACGAGAGTGGGACGGACCACATACGTTGCAACCCGCAACCCCAATGCTCTTCGACTAGGCACCATATCCGCCTCGGGAAAGGATAATGCCAAATTGATTAAATTGTACTTGAGATGATCATCGGTTCTTCAACCGAAATTGTACCATATAGTAATAATCAAAACATTTTTGATTATAAGGAAATTTGCTAGACAAATTCCCAAATCCTATTCAAGCATCAAGTTTGAAAGATTGTGGTTTCCAATTATGATTTAGATCACATCTTAATCAATTATTGGTTAAGGCAATGTCATTTAAGGGAATAATTATCATCAAATATTTCACAAATATTTATGCACAATTATTCTAGGAAATTAAACAATTTAATTTCACTAAATGATTAAATGACAATCACCAATCAAACATTATGTTTGATGAATGTGTTTCCAATTAAGATTTAGATCAAATCTAATCAATTAATTGGATGAGGCCAAGTCAATTATGTAAATAATCATCTTCAAATATTTCACAAATATTTTTCATGATTATTTCACGAAATTAACAATTAATTTCACTAATTGACAATCACTTGGTTCTTGATTAGGACTGTAATTTCAGCAGTGACCCCTTCTTACTAAAATTAGCATATCTCAATCATATTAAATCCAAATTAGACAAAATCAATTTTCTTAGATTGCTAATTTGATTTAGGACAGAATCCAAGTGATGTTACACGCATTTCGAGGCAAGTCTAAACAGTAATTAACATTTTAATCACGTTCAGATCTACAGTTCCCGCAACAGTGCATACATGTTCATTAAAACAACCATATCTAGAGCATACGAAATCCGATTTACGTAAACTCAGTTCCTATGGTTTCCTTATTTAATGGGGAACAAAATCCAAGTATTAAATTCGTGTTTAAACAATTTAAACAGTGCCGAATTTATTTACTAAACAGATCTGCGAAATCAAACGCGATAAAAACTTTCGCGACCTTAACGAACCCAAGTCGTCCTCGGTTTTTCGAATCATATTCGAAACCGTCGACCTAAGGCTCTGATACCACTTGAAGGATATGGAGAAATCCTCAAGCGCATCACGGAAGCGTGATCGTCGTATCGGATACGACGAAGAACGACTAGTCGTACTAGTTGTTCGGTGCAGCGGAATTTAAAAAAAATTATTCGATGAAACCACATGATCCGAGAACCATTCTCAGATCGTTTCATCTATAACCACAACAAGTATAATGCAATACCTCTTGAAGCGTGGTTGATCAAGTCTCTAAAGAAAGAGACCTCCTGTCTCAAGTCCGATCGTCGGTGAGACC
Organism: Ottelia alismoides; assembly: GCA_037367405.1. Taxonomy (NCBI): domain Eukaryota; kingdom Viridiplantae; phylum Streptophyta; class Magnoliopsida; order Alismatales; family Hydrocharitaceae; genus Ottelia; species Ottelia alismoides. Next base: position 440,274 of record JAZKJV010002700.1, read on the forward strand.
GCTTGCGAGCGCGGGGATGAACCGCGTTGTCCTCGCAATCCAAGAAGATGATCCAAGCATGGTTGCTCCTGATCTCGTCGCACGAGATCAATCGTCTCCTTCATGAGAGGAACTCTCCAAGAAGACGGAGAACCGAAGAACGTCGAAGCGGCGGCACGGTGGCGAAGGCGACGACGGTTCTCTCCTCTAGGGTTTGGTGGTCGGCCACCAATTAGAGGGAGAGAGGGCTGACGTGTGTAGAGAAGAAAGAGAGAGAGAGAGCTCCAATATTGCAAGTCCTTAGAGAGCATAGTATGCCTCTCTTTTTATAGGGTTTTGGGATCCATGGATCTCAATCCATGGGACACATAAAATCAATGGGTGAGATTGATTTGTGTCAATCCAATGGCCAAGATTGTTGTTGTCAAAAGCAACAAATTTAGGTTAAAATATATTTGAAAAAATCAAATATAATTTAGTCCTAAATAAACCCAACAAATAAGGAGAGAATGTGCATGGAGATTTCATCTCCATGCACCTTCCATGTTGGACGGCCACCCATTCCATATAGGAGTGGTGTGCCGCCCACTATGGGAGTCCATGGAGGCAATCTCATGGATTCCCATGAGATTGCATATCTCCTTGATATTCTCTCTTATTTATTTGCAACAAATTTATTGGGTTTTATTCTCCAAAAAATAATTCACAATTATCTTTGAGAATATTGCATTCTTGCCATGGAAAAAATTGTGAATCATATTCACAACCCAAAACAACACATAATTCATATTGTTAATTAATTACACAATGTGTATCCAATACACATAATAATTAATCAACACATATAAATTATAATTAGCTCTCTCTAATACATTATAAATCACATTTATAATATATTATGAATAATTGGATATTTCTATCCACATTATTCTTATCCACATTAATTAAATCACATTTAATTAAATTGGATAATTTCTTCACACATTCAAGATGATTAAATCACATTTAATCATTATTTCTTCATTGCTTAGATCGTATGGAATTATTCTTGAACCCTTCAAGAATAATGCAATTTCTCCGCAGATACTTGGAGATAAGGACAGGGCGATTGTATTGTTCCACGTATAGTGACATGGATATTGAGATCATATCTCAAATCCAGATCGCGGGCCTCCCATAGATGCTTGATTAAATCAAGACCGTAAATCTAATCTTCTCATTGTATCTGAATCACATTCAGATCAATGTCCAACACTTGGACCAAGATCAGATCACTTCTCTATTGAGAGGAGTCACTAAAATCCATACCCGTTTCATCACTCCCTAGGAATGGAAGCGTCATGGTTATACAATCGTTTATGATCAAATCACCCTCAGGTATTCCCAATACCTGTACATCCTGCATACTGGAAGACTCAGACTAAACCCGAAGTATCGGATCAACTTTATACTGTCTACTTCATGGTTTTATCATTAAGTTTCTCATTCGATCATTGGGAGATGGTATCGATCATACACTTTCCAAAAGTGTATATCATACCTAGGTCTTGATCATATACTAAAAGTATATATCAAACCTACAAATTCAGTCAAGCTTCCAAAGCGAGACGACCATGCGCATGGAATTTGATTCTTCCCAATATCTCATGAGTGAGCTCATGTCTTCTGGTTCTGTAACTGAACCTGTATGATCCCTTTGAGAGATCGTATTACTCATATGCCCTTATATGCACACCAGCGCGCCGGTGTATAGACCTTGATTAGGTCATCAACCTATTGGTCTGCCAAATGTACATACTTGGACATATAGCAACACATCTGTCTCCGGTCAGAGGATGTGTGCCTATATCATGACAGCATATGATATAGGACTTTGGTTATCTCGATCTCGTTAAGTCAACTCTTTGACCTAACTAATCTGACACCTCCGAATCTCTATTCCTATGCAGAGGACCTGCATCAAGAGGTCGGTCAGATATCAGCCTTCAGAGATAGGATTGCCATCTCTTACTCAGGCTGGAGATCATCTCTTAATAATCATTTGACGGTGCTTGATGAGTCCTCAATCTAACTCTTTAGATATTCATCCAAGCACCAGCCTCTATGATTCAATAGTTGAATCAACAGCTGTATGATCATCAAGATGGCCATGGTACATAACCCTAATTGTACTAAGGGACCTATTATACAAATTATTCATTCTTCATTTCAGATCAGGGAATGATATTTGCAATAACATTTATTGCATAATGGCTCGCCGTGGGCTCGCATTTCCAACACGCCTCATCTGGGAAGGTCTCTGAAAAGGGATCAATCTACTCTGATTCCTCAAGATTTTCTAAACGGGAGAGATGATCCGCCACCACATTCTTAACTCCAGGTTTATCCTTAATCTCAATATCAAATTCCTGGAGTAGAAGGATCCATCTAGTCAATCTCACTTTGGCATCCTTCTTAGACATAAGGTACCTGATGGAAGTATGATCAGTAAAGATAGTCACTTTGGATACAAGAATATACGATATGAATTTGCCCAAGGCAAAGACTACGGCTAGCATATCTTTCTCTGTAACAGTATAATTCCACTACGCGACATCCAATGTATGACTAGAGCAGTGAATGGTAAATGGCACTCCATTCCTCCTCTGTCCCAGCACGGACCCTACGGCAAAATTGGAGGCATCCGTCATGATCTCGAATGGGAGAGACTAATCAGATGACTGTAGGACATGAGACTCAACAATTAAGCTCTTGAGAGTCTCGAATGATGCAAGACACTTATCATCTACAATGAACTCAATGTCCTTTGTCAGCAAATCACTCAACGGTCAGACATTCCTGCTGAAGTCATGAATAAAACATCGGTAGAAACCGATATGCCCCAGAAAAGATCGTAACTACCGCAAGTTGGATGGTGGATTGAGTTTCCTGATGCTTCCACCTTGGCCTAATCAACCTCCATGCCCCTGTTGGAGATGATGTAACCAAGCACCATCCCTTAAGTCACCATGAAGTGACTCTTCTCCCAATATAGGACAAGGTGAACCTCTATACAGTGCTGAAGAACACGGTCTAGGCAATCAAGACAAGCATCAAACCCATCTGACTAAGAAGTCATCCATGAAGTCCTCTAAACACTCACCCACCATGTCCCAGAAGATGGACAACATGTACCTTTACAATGTTGTTGGGGCGTTACATTGACCACATGGCATCCGTCCAAAAGCATAAGTCCTAAATGGATAGGTGAATACCGTTTTGTCCTGGTCTTCGGGCGCTAAGGCCACCTGATTGTATCCGGAGTACCCGTCAAGAAAACAGTAGTAACTCTTCCCATCTAGCCTCTCTATAATCTGATCAATAAAAGGCAGTAGGAAATGATCCTTCTTGGTGGCATGATTCAATCGTTTGTAGTCGACACGGACCCTCCAAGAAGTGGGTACCTGGTTAGCTATCTCCTCTCCAGACTCATTCACAATTGTAGTGATGCCCGTCTTCTTGGGCACCACATGCAATGGACTAAACCACTTGGAGTCAGAGATGGGGTAGATAAAATCGGCGCTCAATCATTTCGATATTTCCTTCATGACTACCTCTCGAAGATTCAGCTTCAACCATCGCTGGAACTCACGTGATGTCTTAGCGTCCTCTTCCAGATTGATATGGTGGGAGCACAGAGCCGAACTTATCCATTGGAGATCAGCTACGCTCCCTCCTATCACCTTGCGGTTCCTTTCAAGAACCTCCATCAAACGAGATTCTTGCTCTCCAGTCAAATCTGCTGAGATAATAACTGGGTACATATCATGCTTACCCGCAAGGAATCATACTTCAGCGACTATGACAAAGGATTAAGTTTTGGGCAACTAGGATCTAGCAAATCTAGCTTCTGAAAAGTCTGAGTGAATGCACCCAGATCTAAATGAGAGAACTCTCACTGATCATGCAAAACTGGTGAAGATGGCCCTGTTGGTATATCTGTACTCGGTGCTGGCAAGGTCTCCACCCTAGCTGCAAGCTCTGTAGAAACCATACAAGGTAATAAATGATCAAATTCTACCCAACCTATGTCTGAATCCAATGGATCAGAATCAGAATCACAAGATTCAAAATCTGCTTCGTTGTCCTTAACGTAGTCGCCTGCCTCAATAGTGTCCTCAGACAAGGGTGTGCTCTCTGAACTCTCCTCTGATGGAAACTGTGGATTTGCAACATCTGAAGGTGAGAGGAGGGCTCGTGAAACAGGATCGGACCAAGCAGCTTCATTATCGATGATCACAAAGTTGCACTCCTGGTGGACATCTCACTCTACCTCTGTTGTCTGCTCTGCATCGCTACACTTCTCTGAGCAAGATGAATCTCGTGCTCTAGTCTCATAGATTGTCTCTATTTGTATACTTTTACCCTCGACGCGAAAGTACACCTTCCCACTATCATGGTCGGACACCGCCTTGGTTGTGGCCAAGAATGGACATCCTAGAATGATGGGGGTATTGGTTACATCTTCAGGGATCTCCATGTCCAACACAACGAAATCCATGAAGAATTTCAGGCCCTAAATAGTGACGACTACGTCCTTTAGCAACCCCTTCGGCCTCTTGTCATATCTATCAGTAAAGTGAAGGACTGTCATGCTCCGTCGAAGATGACAAAACTTGAATTGAACGACTAAGGCTACTGGAAGGAGGTTGATAGAAGAGCTGTTGTCTAACAGAGTAAGGTTGAACCTATGCTCATGAATATGGCATCTGACATAAGGACCTCGTGCATATGGTCTCTTGGATAGCAGATGGTTCTAGATAGCGAAGCAAGTGGCATGGGTCAGCACATGTATTCCTGCTTGACGTTTCCTCTTCTTCCTTTGGATAGTAGTCTTCTCTCTCAAGTTCTTCTAGAAGAGAGGGATGTGCTTGAGTGCCTCCTATAGAGTAAACTGGATATGAAATCTATCAATCATCTGCTGGCTGAACTCTAACTGCTGATATTTTTTTGGATTCTCTTGTCTTCCCCTTAGCCAAGCATAATGCTTGAGGGAAGGGGATAGCTGGGTCCTCCTCAGATAGAGGGCTAGGAAAAGGTTCTGGCTGCTACGAAGGCATGGAATACATACTAGTATCATCAATCATCACATATGGACTCGAAGTTGAAGAAACCTTTCCTTTATTATTTTTTGGTATTTTTCATATAGTCCCAGGGTACAAAAACTAGAGGAAATATTGCTGGAATAGAAGGGGTGGCCTCAGTACCACCCACGACATCAGGTGTTGTGGCATTAGCACCACACTCCGGCACAACATCATGGAATCTGGTGGCATCAATACCACCCTCTACATCTGGAGAAGCGGCAGCATCAATACTGTCGACTGGATCAACATCCTTGGTGGCATCAACACCACCGTCATCATCATCCTTAGCGACATCAATACCGTTATCCTCCTCGTCTGGCGCTCCTGCATCCTCATGGTGTCGTCTCTTAGACGAGGTGCCATCGACTAACATCCTACCGCTCCTAAGTGACATAAAATCAGCATTAAATGTGTATGAAGCAATGTCACCCAACAAATCAGTAGGAGTGGTGGTCTCTGTGAACTGTATCTGCTCAGATTTCTTATTGAGGTTGTTCTGGTTGGGCTCAATCTGAGCTGGTATGGCATCCTTGCCCTTGATGATCTCCCTCATCTCCTAGAGAAACTCATCCATCTCCCACCTAAAAGATGCCTGCTGGTATGTGAGTAGGTGGGCTAGATCGTCAAGAGATGGATTATCATAGGCTAGCCCATGAGAACCGAATGAGTTGCCTCTCTAAAAGGGATGCTACTGTTGGAACTGATGAGGGAGAGGCTGAGAATACTGCTGAGGCAACTGCTAGGGATGCCTCCACTATTGTCCCTACTGGTAGGGATGAGGACCTGACTAGAAGTGCTGCTACTGTGGCTGGGAGAACTAGGGTTGCTGCCACTGCTGGCCAATCTGTCCACCCTGAGCTGGAGGCTGCTACTGGGATGAGGTACTTACGGTTGACTTCCTGAATCCGGGATGATCTTGGTGGATCCCGAGTTGCTGTCGGTCGTACCAAATGTCGTTCACTTCCATCAACGACTCTTGCTCGTAGGGGGATGGAGGAAGAAGTACAAGTGGTTGATCCTGCTGATGCACCACCATCTGAGTGTCCTGAGATGGTGGTGGCTGGGAGTACTGGTGTCGCAACTGTTGGTACGGCTCCGCTTGGATGTGGAGAACTTGTCTATACTGGGTAGGGTGCTGAGACGAGCCGTTGCTGCTAGGATTAGCCCGTGACCTGAGACGAGACTGAGAAGCCGTCTGTACCTCATGGAGGTACATGATCTGGGTCTTCAGGTCACTTAAAGTCTATGCCAATTGATCTATCTTTCTCATACCCTGGCACTGCTTCTTCTCAATGATCTCGATGCGGTCCAACTTCTCGTAGATAATGACCATATCAACGGCCGATGAATCCTCCTGTGCTGTGGCTGCTGAAGAGGTGGATGGATCTGCATCGACTCGTGCTATCCTCTGATAGGACACAACATGGGGTAAGGGATTCCCTTGAGTGTAGAGACAAGTCTGGACATCATTGTGTAGTTCTCGACCATCTCCTCATAGATGGCCTAGACCTGGTCTTCGTCCTTGGCAAAGTAGGAGCCATCACAAGAAGCATTCACAAGCCCATGTTACTCAGGTGTCAACCCACAAAAGAACCTCTGTACTATGTTGGGCTTGGAAATGTCATGATGTGGACACCGGTCGATGAGCTCTCGGAATCGATCCCACACCTCATGGAATTTCTCATTGGGGTTCATGGAGAAGTTGTTGATCAGAGCCCATGATGCATTCTTCTGTCCGAGTGGATAGTACTTTTTCAAGTACTCGGTCCAGAGCTATTCCCACGAAGTTACATATCTCCCTAAATGCTTCAGCTAGTAGGCTTGCTCTGTCTACCAGGGAGAATGGGAATGCTATCATCTTGATAGTGTCCTCATCCACGAGTTGGTCGTGGATAGTGCTGTAGATCATCTCGAACTCCTGCAGGTGTAGATGTGTCTCCTCGATGGCAAGCCCATGGAATTTGGGCAAGAGCTGAGTGGTCTGAGGAGGGAGCTTGAAGTCACCAAGAATTGCAGGAAACTTGATCTAGTGGTGTGTAAGAGTTGCATTGGAGTTGTGCAACTGTCTCGTCGATCGAGGATGTCTAGCTTGTTCTAGCTTCTCACCTATCTTTTCTGGTTGGTCTCCCGCACCTCCTTCTTTTAAGGGAATATCTCCTCCGGCTGCTCACTGCTACTCCTCTCTGTTGTCTTGCATCAGCTCTAACTTCTGACGGACCTCAACCATAAATGCTCCCTGATCTCTTATCTGACACTGCATCATCTCTAGGAAGGCTAGCAAGGTGTTGTTGATGGCGCCTTGGTCTAAAACATATGTAGTGCTCTAGGGATGTCCATCGGTATGTCTGTCGCTGCTGGACATCTCCCGGGTCTTTGCAAAGGCAAACGACCCAAGCTTAGTTGCCGTCAAATGAAGAAATATCTACTCTAGTCTCTGCTCGGATACCTCGAGAGAAGGGTGGTCGAGGGGGAACAGGGTAGAATTGAACTCGGGTTCAAAGAGCCAGTCTAGGCTCTCGCAAACTTTCCTAGATGAGTGGGGCAGAGTGCTTGAGAGCAGTTCAGCCAAAGGCTACCTAAGAGACCTTCGACCCATTATCGTGATATGGAGAAAGGCGGCTGGGATATGGAAATAAACAAGATCAGAAATCAAACCCCCAATTCACCTACGTAATGAGGTGCTGATGACCGTATGAGTTCGGTCTTTGATCTTGTTAATTTTATTTAGGTGATAATTCAGTCTAACAGGGTGATTAAGCGAGTTGGTAGGAAACCGATGCTCCCAAGAGACTAGCCCAATCCCAAAGCTAGATCTTTCCCAACCAGTACATGTTGCGGACCATTTACCGGCTACCTGATCAACTCGTTCTGTTAAGGATATCGCGACCTGCTTTATCAGAAACCAGAGCGATCCTCGCTGGAGAATGACGAACCCAAGATCAGTAGTCTAACATGAGTTCATGTGTGGATCTAGACTAGAGTGCAGGTCACTCTCTCGTGCAATCAAACCAAACAATGAGGGGATGACTCTCCCAAGACAGATTTTTAGGTGAGGTGTCTTTTAGGATCAAGTTTGTTTAGCAATCCGAATTTTATGCTGATCTCTTTTTATGGTATTTTTCAATAATCAAACAAACGACTAATGAATTTTTCAATCTCCTAGTTATTTTAATCCAAAAACAAGGGGAAAAGTTGAAAAAGACGATGTACGATCAAACACAATGATACATGAAGAGAGATGCGTACGTGTCGCCAACGCTTTACATGCAGAGGGATCCGCGTATAAATTTAAAGACAGAAATGTAAACTAATCTAAATGATACAAGAAGAAAACAACCTTAGATGAGCAGTTTCTACACATGAAGAATAATAGCTAGCTAAGTAGACTAAGTCCGGAGTCTGATCTTGGGAACCACTCGGTGCCCGCCACAATGGGTCCTTCTAGCATTGTATGTGGTTCCTAACAGCACGTGGACTCAAGTCTAATTGAACTAACTTTTTATTATGAGATACTAATAAGGTCCAATTACGAATCTATAGGCACAAGCAATATATTAGGGATTGGGCCTTAATTATTTACGTCACAAGCAAGAAATTCCTAAATCTAAGTGCCAAATTCTTTAAGAATCAAAGAGAAGAAAAGGTGATAAATCAAAACCGACAAAAAAATCACGGTGAGGTCCCCTGAGCACACCGATGCTCGGTAAAACAGACCCTGATATGCCAAGTCCAGAAAGTCTCTGAGGTCATGTATTATTACAACACTAATAGTCTATTGAAAGGAAAACTATTCTACTGCTACTCTATAAGCTACAACTACTTCTGCTCCGGCTCTAGCTTCTCCTCAGGTACAGGTCTCCTCCAAAACATCCTCGGGAGGTTCCTCGCACAAAAAGTGAAACATAAACGGGTCAGAAAGCACTTATAACAAATAGAGCTAAAACAAATAAACAAAAGAAGGCTGAAAAGTGACTACTAAGCCATGCTCCCCAGTGACAGCGCCATTCTAATGAGCACTCAGGCGATAAAGGTTAAGTGATAACAAAGCTCATTGCAACCTCAATCACCCGATTGGACTCAACAAGAAAAATAAGACCACATAAATGAAACGATCAAGTACAAAAATCCATGTAGCAGTCTCTGCTACTTATTTAATCTGGTATAGAGACCAAGGTCTAACACAAGGAGCACGAGTAAAACCTACGGGTAGTCGGTTCAAAAATTAAAAGGCATATTTTTTTGTTTTTAATTTTCAATTTTATTATATTTTCTTAAATTAGAAAAAAAATAAGAATAATAAGGAAAAAACAATTTTTAATAATTTTTATTGGGACTAAAAATATTCAAAAATTAGAAATAATATGTTTTATATTTTTCAAATGTGCAGATGTTTTTGGTAATTTTGTGGTATTTTTATGATTTTTGTTTGATTTTATAAAATTAAAAGAAAATAAAGCAGGAAAACAATGTACGACATGGACCAAAAGGTAGATTTTAAATAGTAGAAATGCCCAAATGTCATGGTTATGATTTTAATGATAAAGTGAATAAAGAGAACTAACTACAGACACTAAAATCATATTTTTATTGAATTTTATATGATCTTTTATAAGATTTTTAGAATTTCGTGATTTTTACAGTTTTATAAAAGATACCGCAATAAAAATTATACAAGAAATAAAAACAAACTAGAATAAACATATAGAAATTTTTGTAGAATTTTTGAGACCATTTTTATATTTTTTGATATTTTAGAAAATAGACAGGACACTTTTTAGAAGTTTTCAATTCTTAGAAAATATTAAATAAATTTAACTCGAGTCACAAAAATTATCAAAAATACTACTCGTTATCATGATCTAACGGTAATTTTTGTGGCATTTTTGGAGTTAATTTAATAATTATTTTATTAAAAACAAGATACAGAGTACACATGGACCTACTTGCAATTAACATAAAGCTCTTGACCAATAATTAACACATATAAAAAGCTTAAGGTCGAACATGCAAAATCACCAGAGAATAGACACACGTGCTTATAAAAACGCGTACAGTGGTAGATTTGCAAATATCAGAAAAGTTCTACTCAAATAGTAACATTCATGAAGTTCAGGATAGTTCTTGCAAAAACACGACAAAAGCACGTGGGACGGCATATGAGTTCAACTCAACTAGACTAAAATGTAAATACTGAAAAGTGCAAGGGTCCGCATGCAAAATATCCAAACTACAATTTATTTACTGGGTTTATAATAAAGCATGATAAAGGAAGGGAAATAGTGCAATATACCCTCGAGGCACGTGAGGAGGGTGTGGGCACACGTGGATGGCTATGTATGATGCGGGAATGTGCAACGCAGATCGCCTGCTATGTCAGATCTGACGCTCCAGGGAATATTGACGCCGTACGGTGCATATGTGTCAGAGTGCACCAGATCAACAATCCAAAAGCTGCGGCAACAAGCGGTTCAGATCCAACCTGGTGTTCTATTCCTCATCTGATGATGGCTAGCGATGGTGGATGAACATGCGAGAGGTGAACTTCGATCGAGATGGGAGCAAATCTGTTGTGCTGATCGAGCCCCCAAATGGTCCTGCACCTCTGGAGGGGTGCTCCACGTCTAATGTCGGAGGCATATCAGCTGGATGATGGTCGGATGGCCGGGACGAGGGAGCACCACCTGAAGCTGCTCCACCGAGCAGCTGGAGGTCCGTCAGAGGGTCCTACTACGCTGGGGTACCTGCAATATGAGGCTAGGAGTTAGGGAAAAGCTCCAGTCCGGATTATTGATGCCAGAAGGGAAAGAAGCGGCAATTAGGCGGATGGTTGATTGAACGTGAGGGAGGGAAATCGAGCCTAATATCAAACCGATGGTTGAGATATAGGGTGAAAAGGGTATGGAGGAAGGGTGATCAGGCGTAGAGGGTTCGATCGATATGGGTATGGCGATGAGATGGAGCTCCAATGACTGGAGTATAGCAGATGAAGACGCGACAGTGCAAAATGGGAAGAACGAATCAAAAGAACGAAAGGAAGTGGAATGGTTGATACATGAGGTCGAGATGACTCTGGAGCTTCAAGAAATGGTGGAAAGCAAGGTTGTGGCCTCGACCAAGCTTTGGAAGGCCGGGAGGCTTTTCACGGCAGCGTACACCGACCACGAGGCTGAGCAACGTGGATGCTCCACCAAAATCCAATCCGAGAGGTCACTCTGTAAGCTGTCACTCAACCTGAGGTTTCTAGGGATGGAATAAGGAGTGAGGCACGAGCTGCCACTTAGTGGAGGCACAAGAGGATGTTTTATAGGTCACTCGGGGGTCCAGAAAGATCAGAGTAAAGCACGAAACCCTAGAGCGAATCAGATCGACCAAAGGACCCGCGAGAATGTCGGAGGTACATGGATTATCAGGTCCAAATTTCGAGGCCAAAGGAGCATGGAGTCAGGCTAGAAAATTTCGAGAAGGAGCTCTGTCGAATAGTATCCGGGTCTGACCGGGGAAGGAGGAACCGTTGATCAGAGGTCAACAATCCCAGCTGGCCAATCAAAAAATTAGGATTTACAAAATATTTACAAAATCAATAAAAAATTGTAAATAGCTTTAAAATAAAAAAGTGTATAAAATGAAAAATATATTTTTTGTAAAAAATATTTTTTTGCGATTTGTAATTGTTTTTATAATTAATAAATTAATCTTTATACAATATAATGTATTATATACAGGTATAATATACATATGTATTTTGTACAATTATTTTTATTTTGTTATTTTTACATAAATATCCCAATTTGTATTTTAGTTATTTACAACATAAATTTTGGAGTCTAAAATAATTTTTATTTTATTTTTATTATTTTTTAAAGGTATCTAACAGATAGGGAGTGATGCATGTATACATGTGCCTGATACAAGTGAGAGATGATTTTATTTTAATTTTTTATTTTATTTCCCTGATATTTATTTTATTTTTGTTTTCTTTTTAAGGAAGAATACAAGGAGGTAGAAATAATATTTTATTTTTATTTTGTCAACAATAATTATAAATGATATGCATATAATATAGAGTAGGCCCTATCTCTATCTACTAATTTATTTGGCGATCAGGTCAAGAAATAACCTTCTCTTGTGGCTCGGGTCACTCTGTATTTATTCTAAATACTTCCCTCCCTTTTATTTTCCTTTATTCTTTTATTTTTCACAAATACATGCTAATTATGAAATATTAACAAATGCATGTATAATGCTAACTTGTTGTATTTAGACCTATTTACATGATGCTTTGCCAAGATAAATAGCTAAACTAAAATAAAGAGTGAGAATCAAGGATTCATCACTATCCAAAAAAATGAATACGTCGACCTCCAAAAGTCTAGGAGGATGGGGTCCTAAGCTGGTCTGACATACCTACGACTTGGGTCAAAGAGTTGATAGAGGTCAATGGGCGATAGGACCTGATTGGCCATGTTACCTGTAAAAATACAAACTAATTTTAAATCAAAAATTAAATTAAATTAAATTAGTAAATAATTTATTTATTTTTAATTAAAACATAAAAAATATTTATAATTTTATGTAGTATTTTAATATGATTTTTAATTATTTTTATGTCTTAATTTATTACATGTTACTTTTTAGGGGTCCATTCATAGATATATTTACATATATATTACGTTTTTTTAGTTTATATTTTATATTTTATTTTTTTATATACATAAATTATATATTTTAAAATAATTTAAATATACCTAAATATATTTTTATTATATTTCTCTCATTCATTTTTACACTTAAATGAACATGTATACTTATTATATATGTACAAGTACAGTATATTCATCTATGTACTTTTTGTATACTATTTTATTTTGTTTTTTCTTTATAATTTTATTATAGGGATTTTTACATCCATAACCCTGAGAAATTATGCAATTACAATCATAACCCTACATAATCATGAATTACTCGAGAAACCCCGGATAGTCATTCCGTCTCACACTCAAAACCCTCCGTTAGTTTAATATGCTAACTCAACCATATGAGTGAATTTATCTAACCAATCTATGATCTAATGACTAGGATTAGCTACAATAAAAAACAAAAGGAAAAAATATTAAAGGACGGTGGGCTTCAAGTAGAGCATGCATACGGCGGTTGGCTGATAAGCTTGCACGATCCGGGGGGACTTTGCTTCAGAGGCCGACGGGTTGGGGGTTATGAAGGAGATGTGGGGTGAGGTGTCCTGCAGAGGCACTTCTATCAGGGGGTGTCTTTATAGAGCTTCTCGACGGGGGAGGGGGCTTGCACAGGTAGTCTCGCAGTGGTGGTCGACTGGTCGGCTAGAGCGGTGGGGGGCCCTCTGCTCTGCAACTGGGAGGGGGCTTTGCAGAGAGATTCTCGATGTGGGAAGGGGGATTTGTTGGTCGGCCGGGGGGTACGGCTGGCTTGTAGATGCACAGCGGGAGGAGGGGGAGGGGTGAGAGATTCTCGAGCGGGGGGAGGGAGGTGGTCTCAACATGGCAGGGAGGGAGGTGGTCTCGACGGAGCTAGGTTGGGCAGAGATTCTCGAGTGGAGGGTGACTTTGTAGAGATTCTCGAACGGGGGAGTGAGGTGGTCTCGACGGTGGGGGGGACGGGTGGTCTCGCAATGGGGCGTGGCGTGGGCGTGTAGATTCTCGATGCGGATGGGCTGCAGAGGTCGGCGGCGTGGGGCTTGCAGAGGTGGTCATGGTGGAATTCATGAGTTCGACGTCGAGCAGGGGATCAACGATGCTTTACTTGCAGAGGCCAGTGGATGGAGGCGAGCTCGGTGGTGTATGGGTCGACGAGGGGGGGGGGAGGTTCAGGTTTCGAGTGGGATCCCGAGAAGAGAGAAATATGGCATGTTTTGGAAATAAGAATGAATATTAGGGGTATTTTTGTCTTTTTAATGAAAAATCATAAAATATAATGGACATCTCAAACAAAACATAACGCAGGGTTATGTCATGTAAGAGTTAAGCATTACTCGGGGTTTCTCATGTACATCGTGATTATGCAGGGTTATGATTGTAATTGCAAAATTACTCATGGTTATGGGTGTAAAAATGCCTTTATTTTATTCTAAATATGTACATATATTACACAGAATATTTAAAAAATTATAAAATATAAAATAATATAAATTATAAAGAATAAATAAAATAAATATTTGATTTAGGTATATTGTACAATAGAGGTCCAAAACATAGCTTTTGCATCTTAACTCCAAATTAAGTGAAACCACTTCATTAAATAGCTAATAAAAATTTATATACAATTAAAGGTGGTTTTAGTAGATTTTGAACAATTCTTCCTACCCAAAAAAGCCTCCCTCCCTAAAAAAGGGTTCCTCCCTTTAAAAAGGAGCCTACCCGAGAAAATTATCCCCTCCCGCTCAAATGGTACCCTCTCATAATGTCAATATTCGAGTTTAAGCTGAAGAAATCCGCTCGGTACTCTTTACAGCCCCACATGTTACAAACCACCCTGCTAGATCTATATTTAGGCTTGTAGACTTCTAATCTACACCCTGAATGTGTAAGCAAAATGGGGGAAATAAATTCCCATTACGATGATGACATGTGAAGTAAATAGGCGCTAAATGCTAACCATTTACCATAGCATATAATGACTGTTTAGAGTATCAATTAGATATTCCATCAAATGTAGAAGATATGGGTCTGGGAAGTTTGGGTTTCGGAATTTTATCCTGGGTATAAAATTTACACTATGTGTTATTTTTGTATGAAATCAATTTTGTTTTTTTTCTTTTATTTTTATCTACAACTTTCGTGTACAAAGGTCCTTTATTTTAGGTGTAAATAATAGAGAATATAATAGGTCCCAAAAATGAATTATTGGAGAATAAAAATTAGGATTATTTTGATGTTTTTGACCCTTATCTCCCCCTGCTTTATTCCTTGTCGACCCAGTCATCAGGATGCCTAGGTCTCGGGGTTTGGGGTCATAAAATACCTTTGGAACTTTTTATTTTTCTTTTATTTTTTATTTTTTATTTTGGCTTAAAACAATGTACTTTTTACAATATTTATATAATAAGTAATGAATATTAATTTACGCAAAATAATGCTATTAACATGCATTTAGTTAGGGTCTAAAGGTCACAATGAAATAATGAAGGTGATGAAATGGAGATTCATCACCTCATATACTTGCCTTTGTTAGTCCCTAGTAAACACTTATGGCTATAAGAGCAGAAAAGAAAATAAAAGAAAGAACCTGGATTGTTTTTAATTTTCAAACTTGTCTTCGCAAAATCAAAGTTTGGAGCTTAAGTTAGACCTTTGGATTTAGGTACGGCCGAAACCTTATTGGAAAACAGATTTGAGATACAACAGTCTCTAAGAATCACAAAGCTCTACTCAAGTATCCTTAATATAGAGGTCAGAATAAGTCAATTCATATGCATGCCCTTATGACTATGAATCTATCTTGGACAATGTACTCGACTGAACCAGTAAAAGTCAGTCTTCTCCAACATGGTGACCCTAATTCTCCAATACAACAAATCTTTCCTTGAGTAGCGAGCTATTCCCTTCTAATATTAAGTGCAACCGGCTCAAGAAGAGGAGGTAGAGAGAAGAATGGATGGTAGCCAGTGCATCTACCTATCCTAGGATACCTGCAGTGTGGCCAAGTCACCCGATTGCAGGCTCACATGAATATGACTTTGAATCTCAAGCTTGATTATTTGACTATACACATATATACACTCCGACATGCATTTTATTTTCAATTAGACCTATCCATTTTTTGAGTTTTTTATTTGTATTCTTTTTTAATATCATATACAACATCATTTACATAAGGACTTTTCCTCTTGATCCAGTAGGTTATTTCTCTTTTGAAGCTTTAATGCAACCCACAACTTATGTATTTAGACCTCTTTGCTATTGGATCGGGTTAGGATACAATGGCCACAAATGTGCAACTTCCGATGTTTCCATTGGATTGTGTCTCATGTCGACAAATCCAGCCCTCTCCAATTCAGCGTAGGTGATCAAAATGTAAGGTGTAGGTGTGCAAGCTAGGCCATTATCAACAAGAGTCGTGTGTGTGCTAGGAAATATTCTAATTAGGAAATCATGACAACAAGAGTCTAGAAGAACTGAAGTGACTCAATTCTAGTTCCTATAAGGTTCATGTGTTTAAGTGAATTAAGGTCCAAACAAGCTCCAATCTTCAGATTTTATTTAGACTTGTTCAATTATCAATACCAATATGGAAAATACAAATGCTATGCATAATGCAGAAAATATTTTTGTTATGCAATTTTCTAATTTTGATCTTTTTATGGATTTCAGAAAAGGTTTTAGCAAAATTTTAATAATTTTTGAAAATATTTTTGCCAATATTTTTAGGATTTTCAGTTTTGCAAAATTTTGGGATTTTTTAAAATAAAATATTTTGGAAAATAAATAGGTACATATATTTAGATGGGAGTGCTCTTTATTACTTATAAGAGTTGGGACTTTAGGAATTTACATGATTTATATATAGTTCTCAAAATAATTTGAAAAGAAATTTTACAATCATTTTGAAAACTTTATTTCACAAACTAATTTGACAAGTAATTTTTACAAACATTTTGCAAAGATTTTTTAAACAGTATATATAGTTTTTTCAAACTATTTTTGCAACTATTTTCCAAAAATTTACAAATAGATTTTTAATACATTTTATTTCAGACAAAAAAGGAATCTTTACAAATAAAATATTTTTACAAAAGTTGAAAATATTTAACAAAATATTTTCCAAATAGTTTTCAAAAGATTTTTCAAAAGGATTTTTTAAATTATTTTTCAAATATTTTACAAAAAAATAAATTTAATCAGATTTATTAATCAATATATACAAAGAATTTAATGAACTTATACCAGTATATAACTAATTTTATTTTAGACATACCTGTTGAAAATACAAAAGTTCAAGTTATGGCTAAAGTATATACGAAGTATATACAACCCTCTATACTTAGCTTGAGCTATGTCCTCATAGATCAGAGAGAAAAAGAGAAGACATAATTCATACTAAGTATAAAAAAGTCTATACTACAATGACCAAAGAATAATGAATCAATAAATATGAAGTTGAGCATCCCACCTATACTTAGTATTAAATAATCTTAAGTATAGTAGACTTTATTATACATGTAGGGAGAATCACGGGGTGGGAATAAATAGATCATGATTCAGTCTGTTTCCCCCAATAGTGAGGGTAAAATATCTCTGTACAGACATACATATTAACATGAGAGGATACAGTGGAGGGGATCTATAAAAAATCGATAAAGAGATAAAAAAAATATGTTGGTGAATGTACACATCACTCCCCCTATACTTAGGGTAAAAGAGCCCTAATTATATGCAACAACATAAGTGATGAAACACAACGAAGAAAGAACACTCAACTCGTCCACCTCCCCTATACTTAGGAAAAACTACATCCTAAGCAAGGCAAACACATGAAATGAGGTGAATGAGCAAAAACGATAGATAGAAGAAAATAAAATGAAATCAGATATACAAAGAAGTGGATATACAAAGATCAAGAAGGTAGAAAGCGGACTTTCTTGCACGATCATTGAGGAATGGATCTGATAAGGTGCAGGTCGATACTGGGGTCATCAACAGACACAAACTGATCACAATCAACCTGATGAATGCCCTCATCAATCCCAGAATGAAAAGACACATATTGGTTAGTGGAAATAGTGTGGTTAGGCTTGACCTGGGAAGTCTCAGCTAGGTCAGAACAGAAAGGTTCGAACTCATGTAGGAAAGTAGTACAGTTAAATTTGGCTTATGTAGTCTCTAATAAGTCTTCCCTCTGCTCATAAGTGTCTATAGTATAAATACAGTGGATGTCATCAATGCATCGCTACTCACCGGAAGGGGGAACTCCAAAGTCTATGCTTTTCGAGTCTTCCTCCCTCCCAGAGAGGAATTCATGGGTCTCAGTATCATCCATCATAAAGCAGACCTCACTGATATAAGTATCGAGGTCATAGTCCTCAGGGTTGGCTGACACATGCACACTTGCTTCAAGTGTGGGGCTCTAGTCGATGGTGGGTGTTGAGATCTTTTCAATTAAAATGCTCTCATTGTCTGAATGAAAGCATATCTCTCCAGATTCATAATCAATAACGTCTCTTGCAGAGGAAAGAAAAGGCCACCCCAAGATGATTGAATTGCGCTCCACAGAGGTGGAGATCTCCGTGGGCAAGACAATAAAATCAACAGTAAAACTCATGCCCTGAATCTAAATGATGACATTCTCTAGAATACCCCTCAGCCTCTTTATTGATCCAACACCAAATTGACAAAACATCCTGGTTTTCTAGAGAGGCCACAAGTGAAGGGATTATACCAGCGAGAAGGGTATTATATTAATCGATGCACCACCATCAAGGAGAGTGTGATCACAAGAATAGTTAGAAATGTCATACCTAACAAGGAGTGTGTTAGTGTCCCCTTTCCAAGTGTATGGACAATGAGTGACGGCATTGGCAGTGGCCATGGTCAAAACGTGTTGCTTAGATCAGTGCCATCCTTGGGATTAAAGGTGGGAACTATGGGTGTATGTGTGTGGTCAAAGGATCTGGCATGGGTGCCTTCTCCTCTCAAGATGACTCGACTAAGTGTCCCACAGGTTCTTTTTGGATTTTTAAATTTTTCTCACTTTTTTATTTTAAACGACTGCAATCTCTCATGGGTGTCCTCAAATGATCCATGAAATCAGATGGTGAAGTAGCATTGTGGCTCTTATTTAGTCTCTAACTGGGTCATGTATTCAAGTATGAAAGTGACTCCAACCGCTAAGTATCAAGTAAGTGAGTTGGCGAGAAATGTGAGGGTGGTTGTGGTGGGTAATATTTAAAATCCGATTCGTGAAGCAATGGATTAGGTGGATATGAACAAAAAGAAGAATCAGGAGCAAATTCCTCGTGGAAAAACGGAGGTGGACTGGCTGGAGGGTTTGAGAGATTCGCAAAGTTCGGATAAAAATCACTCTATTCGACCATCTCTGAAACAAATGAAAGGGAACGAGAGAAATCGAGAGAACTCGAAGGTCAAACCAAGATATGTAAGAAAAAGACACAAATGTGTAGAGAAGATCGAGTATAAACATAAACAAACACAAATATAAACAAACAAAACCCCTCAATTCATTTACTCAATACAATGATGACCGTGAAGATTTGGTCGATTTCTCTTTTCAATTTTAGAGTTATGTGAATTTCACAAAGTTGTACAAACACATAGGTAGGCCTGGGATTGGGGCACTAATCGTTAGTGTGTACGCAACAAATAAAATGCGAATATAATGAGGGGATTACTCTCCCCAAGATAAAGCTTTTTCTTTTTGATTTTAGGGTCAAGTAATCTTAGTAGTCTCAATTTTATTGGTTATCACTTTTTTATTTTTAATAAAAATTCACGAACCTAAGAAGGGATCAATTTCTTTAGTATCCTACGTGACAAAATCAGAAGGAGAGAGAGAGAGTCAAAAAAGCAATGTGAGGTGAAAACAATGATGAATGTTAAGTAGAAATTCTCACCTTACCTCCATCTCTCTTCATGAAAGGATGCTAAACAGAATTGAAACCTACACTATATGCAATGCAACTGATGAAATCACCTTAGAATAGTAATTGCTATTAGCGTGAAGAATAAGTGCTTTACACCTAGACAGAAACCAAAGGTCTAGTCTCAAAGGCTCCCTGGTGCCCATCATAGTTGGTCCTGCAAGAGATGTATGGAGGCCTCTTGAGACACACGGTTCCAAGTCTAAGTGAAGAGAAATTAAATTTGACTATATCCAAAAGAGAGCTATATGTACATGCCAATCAATTAGGGCTTTAGACCTATTCTATTGACAAGCAATATTATTATAAGGATCAATTACACATAAAAAAACAAAAATAAATAAAAATAAAAGCAAAAGAGAATAAAAAATCGACGATCCCCCCTTGTGAACAATCACTTAGGCAGTGGACCTCGCGAAGTGTGAAGAGTCCTATAGAGTCTAAATTATTACAATTAAATATCTCTCTCTTACTTAAATAACAACATCAAATCAAATAAAATAAAATGCAAATGGAGCTATCTTCAAATTTTCATCAACTTCTTTCATGTTGTTCTCTCCTGCTTGCTAGGTTAGAAATATACTACTCATCTCAGGGATGCAAGGAATCCTTAGAAATCCGCCCTCGATCTATGGTCCCTCGCAATAAGGTCAAACAAGAGAGACAGTCGGACAGTTCATAAATAAATAACAAATAAAAATGATAAATAAATAAAGAGATAAATAAATAAAAAAGATAAGAAGAAATAAACAAAGATATGCAATCTATGCGATGTTGCTCTCTAGCGACAACATCATTTGAAAACCGGAATTTTGCGAGGGTCTAGTGTAGTCTAAATAAGGCGAGAAGTACACTGTCGCAGAAGCGACCGCTCACGAAACTTGAATAATTCAACAATTAACCTATAATAGATATAAAAATGGAAAGTGAAATAAATGTGGAGTTAAAATTTATATAACTCTACAAATATGTATATATGTGTAAGTATATGTAGAGTATCGAACAAAAGGAGCAAATGTGATAGACTGTGCAAATGAATGCAAAATTTGTCCTTCTTGTTTGCCTATTTATTATATTTTTGTGCGGGGTTCTAATTTTATTTTTTATAGATTTTGATCATTTTAATTTTTATTTAATTTTATATTTTATTTTTATTTTTATATTTTTAGATTTGACTTTATTTTTCTTTTATTATAATAATATATGTATATATATATATATATAAAACACAATATATATACAATATAGGGTAATATCCTTATAAATACAACTAAAAGTAACCAAAATTGAAGAATTAGATCTTTTTGGTTTTATAGGTTTTTCTACTATTTCTGTGATTTTTTTGATATTTTTGTTGATTTATATATTTGTAAAGTTAAAAATAACCCAAAATAGTGATTAAATAAATAGTCTGAATCGAATTTAAAATTAAAAATGCCAAAAAAGTGTCATAATTTATCCAAATTAATTTTAATATATAGTAATTATTATAAAGAAAATTTAAAGACAACAATCAATATTTTTGGGATTTTTGGTGATTTTTATATTTTTATAAAGGATTTTGGAGCTTTTAATTTTTAGTGATTTTCTTTTTCTATATTTAGGGATTTTTGATCTAGAGTCAAAAAATACAAAAATACATAAAATATAATTTTTGGGAATTTTTCAAACAGGTTCTATATATTTTTTGGTATTTTTAAAGTCAGACAAGGATAAAACATGCACTTTTATTTTTAATAAATAGGAAAAATAAATAAAATGCAAGTCTAAAAATGTTAAGTAAATTTTTATGCTAGCAGGATCTTAACCTTATTTTTACATAATTTTTGGAGCATGAATGATATTTTTAATAAATGAAATATAAACACAAAAATAAATAAACTGGTAAGGGTATATCTGTAAAATTAAATGTGAGGCTGTTTCTACAAAACACCCAAATGTTTACGGCTATTATTTATAGTTTAAGGAATAAACATAAATACAAAAGGCCACAGGGGCTTACACACAAAATGGCCACCTCACGTGGGACCACACGTGAGGTGACCTAGCACGGACCCAAATTTAATTACGCTAAGCTCAAGGGTTAACATGCAATTTACACAAAGTTTTAAACTAATTAAATATTTTACAGGACCAAAATGAAATAAGCAAAAAGTAGGGGAAAAGTTGAAAAGCAACCCCTAACTGCGTCGAACGAATGGCTCCGGATGGATCACTTGGCACACGTCACACCCTAGAATCATGATGATGATTAAGCTGCAGGCAGTTGAGATTAGAACTCCTGGATGGGATCCTACGGCTGAGGCTCGGCTGATCCGACGACTCCTGTGTGATATGGGGATGAGCCTTGATCGAACGACTGAGAAGTCCTTTGGAAGAATGGGGATGAATGTATGCGTTGGGCTCACTAGATCGGCTATAGCTTCCTCCTCCAACCTCCTACAACGTTGCCGAGTGGTTCTTTTCATTCCGACCAACATCCAGTACCTCATGAATGACTAAAAGATGTTTAGAGGTCACTGGTAGAACCCTGGAGCTCAGATGTTCCTGGATGTTCTCCGCAGAGTCGAATGGGCTTAGACACCCTCTTCCAAACATTATTCCTGCAAAAAAGATTGGCAAGACAAAGGTAAAGAGACTAGGTGTTTATTGCTGAAGAACTATGGTGAAATGGCCGCGGATGAGGTGCTATGTGAGATGGCAGTGGAGGGAGGACAGATCAGTCGATCCAAGATGAATCGAAGGGGGGAGAATGGGTCAAATAGGTGGACAAGCAGTTAGGAATGATAATGAGATGACCAGGATGATTGGAAACAAGGTGAAACACGATGGAATAATGGTCGAAGGTCGAGAGCTTCGATAAGGCTAAGATCTAGTTCTAAGTTAAGTCAAGTGACTAAAACATAAAATAAATGCAAAAAACGAAATCGATGATCTAAATATACTTAGAAAGCGGATAAAAACTACCTCAAGCAGTCGATGGTACCCAGGAACACAATCTGAGGGGGAGAAGTGGAGAGAAAGGGATTCAAAAATAAAAAATGGAGATGGCTTGAGATATGTTCATGTGACGAACAATGGGGAAAAATCGAGGTGGTTAGCTCGATGCAGACACCTTCAGATCAATGTAATGATCTACATGATAGAGCATTGATCGAGGAAGAAATTCAAAGAGGAATCTTCCTGAAAAAAAGAATACCATCGTGTTGCAAAAATTGAGGAAGACGGAGTCATATGCTGGTTTGACAGATCTACGACTTAGGTTAGAGAGTTGACCTAGGTCAACGGGTGATGGGTCCTAATTGGGCCATGTTACCCGCCTAAAGACAAACCAGTTTTTAAGTTCAAAATAAAATAAAATAAACGAGTAAATGAGTAAATAAAATTTCTCTACTTATTCTTTGTCGATCAGGTCAAGACTTGACCTTCTCTTATGATTTTGGGTCAGTTGGATTTATTATAAATAACTCCTTCTTTATTTTCTTTTCTCTTTATTCTTTTATTTTTGAGAAATATGTGTTCATTATATAATAGTAATAAAGACATGCACAATGTTTTATTGTATTTTCATATATTTATAGGGGGGCCTTCCAATAGGATGCATCCTTCCTGCTTTAAGGAAGGCTACCATCTTTTTGTAGAAAACACCAACACTTTGGTAGAATGTGTATACAGTTTGTATTATAACTACACACTATATATACAAAACCGCATAACAAAGTGCATATTATAATACAAATATTAAAATTACACATTGTAATACAATCTGTATATGCATTCTACTAAAGTCATTATGTTTTCTACAAAAAGAGAGCTAGCCTTCCTGAACTCAGGACATGCCGAGTCTTATTTGAAGGAAATCCTATTTATAGGTGCTTATGATAAAAGAAAAATAAAAGAATAAAGAATGGAAATTGTAGATTCATCATCTCCCTGTACTTTACCTTTGCTAGTCCCTTAGCAAAAACTGATTTGAAAAAGAAGTGAAAATATGAGGAAAAGAAAAAGAGCTAGAGTTGATCATTAAACTTATCTTTATTAAATTGGAAGTATGGAGCTCAGTTAGACCTTTGGATTATTGTTTGGCAGAACCTTATTAGGAAATAGGTTTAAGACTCAACAGCCTCCAAGTTTCACAGTTCTATGGTCAGGACTCCTTAATAACTAGGTTAGAACAAGTCTACATACACAAACTCTAATGACTATGAATTTTTCTTCGGACTGTGTAAGTGATATATAGCTCCCCACTTCAGAAATGGCAAAGAAACAGCTTCCCTCAATAAGGTAACTCTAATCCCCCAGTCTAGCAACTCTTTCCTCGAGGAACGAGGTGTTCCCTTCTAAGTTCAAGTACAACTAGCTCAAGAAGAGGGGAAAAGAAGAGAATGGACCATGACCAGTGTAGCCACGTATCTCTTGGAGCTTAACAAGTATAGCTAAGTCTCTAGCTGCAAGCTTCCTTGAGATGAGATGGTGGAATACATAAGCTTTGCTTATTCACTATATACACTACGGCATGCATTTTATTTTCAATCAGACCTATTCCCTTTTTGTTCACGATTTTGCCCATGCATTCACATAATTATAATAGAGATAAAGTATCAAGTATCTTACATACTTGAAACCATACTTAATAGGCATCAAATCTTTGAAACCAACAATCTCTTCCACTTTCAAACATAAATGGCAACTCCTTGTAAAAAATGCATCCTTGGCATGGGTTGGCCACCACAAAGGACCCTTGCTTTATGCACTTTCCAAAACGATGTCTTCGTATGTCCAACAAAATGGCACAACTTGAGGGCACTAGCATACCCATACGAAGGAATACACCTCTTCTAGATGAAATCCGATCCTTCACAAAATAGGATCATAACTTGTCAAAGGTGGATTTTCTCTAATAGAAATTCCTCAACTTTATTCTCAAACTAACTTTATGGAACTTTCTCGAAGACACGATAGTTTGTAATGTTGGAATATCATGTCAACATAGCATGCTTCCATATAAATATTGTACAACCATACCATAACGCCTTTTAGTTTTGTCAATGCTCTTGATAGTCTATTTGGAGGCCTTCAGAAGATGGAAGGATGTGATCGATTTGAGGGGTAAGTCACGTGAAATATTCTGTAACATTGAATGAATTTTTCGTAGATTTTTTTGATCTACATACCATGCACCTTTCATGAAGGATAAAGGGCTTGGCAAATTATAAATGCAAAGCAAATGGATCGGTTGAACTCATTCACGCTATATTTGATTTTGATCAATCCTAAGCTAATGGTCTAAAGATTGAGGTCCATGAAGTGCAAATTTTTTTAAAATAATGTTACCTTCTTTCTAAGCCATTAGGGCTAAAGGTGACGTCACGTAGGGTGACTTCATTGTTTACAAATAAACTCTATTTGAATTTCGATATTCGCATTAAATGATTGTGACTAAAGATGAACAGCAATAAATGATTTGGTGGTGTAAGTAACAATCAACCTTCTAATTAAAGTTCGTTAATTTAGAATCATATCTAGCATATTAGAAAAAGAACTCAGCTAAAAATCTAGAGATATTATGATATATATATATATAATACATAACAACTAAATCCTTGTCAATTGTAAGTGAAATATTTGGATTTTGGTCCATCAGTATTGTATTAACAGTAATGTTATCGTAATAAATGTAAAATTAAGTTATCAAACATGGATAATATTTTATAAATGTGAAAAAATGGGGCTGCTTCCATCTCATTTTTCGACGTTTTTTTTCAAAAATAAAGCCATGTATTATCATCGTTATATCTCTAACACGTCACTCGAATTTTGTCAGAAACAGAGATTCTTACGTCTTCCATTTAGAACATGTAATTTTAATGGAAAAAATAGGGCTGCCCCCGCCCCATTTTTCGGTGTTTTTTTATTTTTTTTTTGAAAAATAAAACCATGTATATTCATCCATATATCCCTCCTACATGCCATTCGAATTTCGTCAGAAACAGAGACTCCTACGGCCTCCATCTGGATGGTATCGATTTAAAAAAATCCTGTTACTGTTAAAAAATTACTGTCCGGATGGAGGCCGTATGAGTCTCTGTTTCTGACGAAATTCGAATGGTATATAGGAGGGATATAAGGATGAATGTAAATGGTGTTATTTTTCAAAAAAAATAAAAAAATTTGCCCAAATAAGGCGGGGGCAGCCATGTTGGCTGCCCCTAGGGGGCAGCCACATATGACCCAATTTTAATTGTCTTAGAATTGATTGAATCAACCTAATCTAGATGAAGGGCATATGAGTCTCTGTTTCTGAAGAAATTGAATGACAATTAAATGAATATAGTGATGAAAATACATGGCTTTATTTAAAAAATGTAGCAGAGGTAGCCCATTGAACCCATCTAAATAATTATTATAATTTGCAATATTTCATAGGTGGAAATGCAAATTACATACCGCTATTAGGAAATGATCACGGTTATCTTCTCCAAGCGGTAAAAGGGGTAAGTTTCTTTCTCCCCCATTGGAAAAAGTAAATCTAAAATACGGAGAGATAAGGAAAGGTTTCTCTAGTGGTGTTGATTTCCATTGCCCTCTTGGATGACAATAGTCAAAGAACGAAAAAGAATGTTAAGGATAATGAATCAAGCTACCTTTCACATTTTGGATTTCATTCTTAATGTTTTATTATTCATGATTTATCAAGCAAATGGTATCAATGCCACTATTTATGTTGATTCATCTGGAATTTATGTTCTTATTTGATAATCTTCGATTACCTGAGGAAACATAAAAAAATCCTAGATGACATCTTCAGTTTCTTGTGATTAAAGTTTTTCCCATCTCGGATAGGAATCAATGTATAACAAAAAGAAGGAATTTTTACACTTATAACATTGAGTATTTTCGTAATTACAATCATAAACCCCGCTTAAGCACGAATTACACGAGAAACCCTCAATAAATGCTCCGTTATACATTCATAACCTTCCGTTAGTTTTTATTTATTAACTCAACCAGATGTTGAGTTTATCTAACAAATCTTCTATCTAAATGATTGGGATTAATTAAAAAATGAAAAGTAAAAAATCCAGCACCTTTGGGTGTGGCTCTCCGTTTTTTTAGGGGGGGAGGTTGCTGCTTGGATGACGGCGAAAGTGGGGGGATCGACAAAAGCTTTGATGTGGGGGGGGGGGGGGATCGACAGGAGCTTTGATGATGGTGGCGGGTCACGAAGGCTTGCAGGGGTGGGGCTTTGATGGTGGAGGGAGGCGACGGGGGTTAGGGAGGTCGAGGAAGGTCGATGGGGGTTAGCAGGCATGGCGCATACAAGCGACATGGGTAGGGGGAGAGGCGGCAGGGACTTGCAGGCAGGTGGGAGGGCGGTAGGGGGGTCAACGGGAGTCTGCTGGCAAGATGATGAATCCCCATTTCATCATATTTATTCTATCATTTTGGCCTTAAAAACCCTAGCTAATACATGTAAATAGCATTAATTTGTACAAAATGGCATCCATCATTTATTACATTTATTGTGTAAATAATAGTGTTTTTAATGCCAAAATTATAGAATAAAGAGAAGAAAATAAAAAGGAATAAAATATTACAAATATTTATGATCTTAAACCCTGAGACCAAGTCAAGAATTGTGTTTGTCGACAAGGAATAAAGTAGGGGGAGATAAGGGTCAAAAATAGAATAAAAGTCACATTTATTCATTCTTTAATTATGCATTTTTGAAACTTATTTTATTTTTTATTATTTATTCATCAAATAAAGAAACTTTGTACATGAAAGTTGTAGATAATAATGTGATAACAATACAAAATTGAGTTTGTGCAAAAATAATTCACTTCGTACATTTTATACACAAAATAAAAAGCTAAAAATCAAACTTCACAGACCCATATCTTTCAAATAAAATCGTAAAATATATTAAAATCACCACTAATTGTATATAACTTTTCACGAGTTATTTAATGTTGGTAGTTTTATATTTTAAAATTATTGTGTGAAAGTTAGGTTTTCGGGCCCCTATTGTACATTCTACCCATTAAAATATTAAATTTATTTATTATTTATTATTTTTTACAAATTCATATTTTTATAATTTCGTAAATATTATTCATAGCATATGTGCATATTAAAATTAAAATAAAACCAAAAAGAATAGGGAAAAATAAAATAAATCTATGTAAAAATATAGATAAAATACCTATGTTGTACTTGTATATAAATAAAGGGGAATCCTATTCTTTCATTCTTCTATTCTTTATATTTTTCTTATATTGTAAATATTATATAAATTCTATTAAAAATACAAAACCAAAATAAAAATAATCAAAATACAAATAAATAAAAATATGTATATAACACATAGGTAAAACACCAATAAATATACATACACAATATACTTACTTATTTACTTAAGTGTACAAATAACATCTTAAAAATAAAATAAAAATATAATTATAATAAAAAAATAATTTATAAATATATAAAATAATAAAATAAATTATACAAAATAAATTTAAAATGCACAAGACACAGAAGAATATACGTATAAATACACTAATAAAAACAAACTTGTAATAAAATACACCAAAAAATAAATAAAAATCATAATAAAATACTGCATAAAATAAAAAAAATTTTATTTTATAGTTAAAAAAATAATAAAATCATTTAATATTTTAAATTAATTATTTTTTGAATGAAATTGCCTATTTTGTCCTCTAGCGACCTGGCGTGGACCAATCACGTCAGGTCGCGAGTTGACCCATCAACTCCCCCCTCTGTTCCAGATTGACACGGGCATGTCATTTCCCTGCGATTTCTTTCCTTTTTCCCGCATGAACCAACCATCATCTGTCCCGATCCCTTCATGAAAAATGCTTCATGATCATCCTAGAATCTCACCAAGATCCTGGAACCCTTGTACATAGCCCCGATTCATCGATTAGGCCCGATCAATAATGGTGCTTCGTCTAGTTTATAAATAAGGACCTCCGTCTTCTCTTCCAAATTTGATCATTTCTTCATCCCTGGACTGATGGATATCGGTCTAGAGTGTATCCCTGTGATAGGGGGAGTCCCTTGAGCATCCACAGCGGTTCGCGGAGGAGGAGGTGCACCCAGGCTGTCGTGCGTTGGCGACCTCTGCTCCTTAGCTGAACGCCAGGTAAGAGCTGCGCATTTTATGATGTCTAGGTAGCCTTTAGTTCCAGTATTTTAACTATGCCATTAGATTAAAAATTATCCCTTAGATGTAGTGTAAAATCCACTATTCGTAGTTCGTCGGAGCTCCGCTCCGGCGAACGATCCCACCGTGTGGAAATTCCACTTTCATTCTCTTCCCCATCCATTTCTCGACATTCCAGTCAACCATGTTCATCCAGATCCCTCGTGGATATGGGGATCTGATATCCCTTCTTGCCCATCACCGGAGCTCGTCACCCCACTCCACCAGCCGTCCATTGCGCATGCTAAGGGGTCGATGCACTTTGCCCTCAGCCTAGGAATTTTTCTTGCAGTTCCTTCGAGCTTCAACAACACCTGGGGGATGATTTGTCACCAATTGTAGGTACTTGGAGCGCCACAACCTCCTCGAGCTCGTGGCGACGCTCCGGTGAATCTCCGCCCATCTTGAGACCCCAACATTTAGAGGACTTCACCGACAAACTTTTGGGTCAACTTGGAGCCTCAACACCCTTCGGAGGAGCGAGATTGGGCCGGAGGAAGCTTGCCCAGGCGAGCCTTCTTCCCGGTTTCTTCGTCACAGCCTCTCCGTCGTCCGATCAAGAATGGCAGCCCAATTCTGATAAGAGCCATTGGATGACGCAGTTCCATCACCGTCCGATCGTCCGAGGTGATCTAATCTCGAGCGTCGATCCACGAACCGTCATCGACACACGAGAGGTTGAGACGTGTTCAAGTGAAGACATCCAGATCGTCCGCCAACGCCTACTATGGGGTAGTTTGCACATCTCGCCCTGAATTTTTGTATTTATTATTTCGTCCCATAAATAAAATATAGCATTTAAAATAAAGTGATTTTTTTTCATAAAAGACCCTGAGATTTCTCGTATTTACTTTTAGGTCCATTCCTCGTCACCTTACGTGCCATCCCATGTGAGTGGCAAAATTGCATGTAAGCTCGTGTGATTTTGTGTATTTATAAAAAGTTCAATAAAACTAAATTCACGTTATATATATTTTTGTCAAAATTGCTTGGAGATACCCTAAACTTTCACATATTTGCATTTTGGTCCCAATCTGTATGAGTCACGTGTTATCCCACGTGTTGGCGAAATTACTATGATACCTTGGCAGGTTTTCAAATTGTAATTTAGTCATTAAAAATTAAATAAACATTGTCAACTCTTGGTATTTGTGCACAGATCCCCCTCTACTTTATTTTATTTGCAAAAATGCCCTACTAGGATATATATTTTTATTTGTTTTATATAATTATTAAAAATACCTACAGTGTTCCTAAATATCCATAAAATAGTGATAAATGCTTCATGACTTGTTTATTCATGGCCATTTTTAATTGGTATTTTTCGCATTTTATCCATTAATTAAAAATGAAAAGGAGCATAAATGATCCTTGTTTACAGATAAAAAATTCTAAAAAATATAATTTTTTTTTTGAAAAATTACAAAAATTATATATAGTATATTTTGGTATTTATTGAATATAGAAAAGAAAAACCACAAAAAATAGAAAAGCAAATAAAAAAAATAAAAAAGCTCCAAAATCCAACAAAAAATATAAAAATTCTACAAAAATACAAAAAATATATTTTCCTATTTTATAATTATATATTTATTATTTACATGTTAAAATTGATTTAGGTAATTTTAGGACTTATTTATTATTTTTAAAACCTAAATCAATTTTAGATGATTTATTAATCCCTTATTTGGTTATTTTTTACTTTAAAAATATATAAAAAACATCAATTCCATAAAAATAACAAAAAATTGGAAAAATATAAAACTCATAAAAACACCAATTTTAATACATTTTGCCTATTTTTCCATATTTATATATATAGTTCCTATATATCTTATACTGTATTAATATATGTCCATATATACATATGTATATATATAATATCTAAATGAAAAAGAAAATATTAAAAAATGAAAACATGAAAAGAAAATACAAAATTACAAAACCAAAAAATAAAATAAAAAATTATAAAATAAAAAACCCACAAAAAGACTCATGTAAAGGAATGATTTGGTTGTGTATAAATAACTCTAGGCTACCTATTTTGCTCTCTGTGGTTCGACCTCTACATGCTTGCTTGCTATGCATTTTATTGTAGAGAAAATAAATTTTAATTCCATGTTTTTTCTATTAATTGTTTCATTAATTATTGTGGGTTAATTACTGACTAATCGAGTAAGGTTAAGCGGTCTCCGCACCGACTGTTGATCCGCCTCGTGGATTAATATGACCCTCGAGTTCTTTCTCTGTTATCAAATGGTGTCGTTGCCGGGGAGCAACATCGCATAGTTGGAGATTGTTTGATTTCTGTCTATTATTTCTTATTCATTTACTTATTTATTTGTGCATTTATTTATTTATTTTTCTCTCTTATTTGATATTATAGTGAGCTTTCAGACACTCTTTCTTGTTTGAATTTGTTGCGACGGACCGCGTCGTGACAGAAGATCTCCTAGGAGGACCTATGCACCCAAGCAATGTAGAGTTAACTTTCTGACTGAGCCGGTAGGAGAGAGTAACAAATTCAGACTTGAAGGAGTTTTGGAGACAGATTCAAAGTGTCATTTTATTATGCAAAAAAAAAACTTGTACATTTTTGTGAGAGAGTGACACTTGGTATGTAAGAATTAGGACTCTCCACACTCCGACTTCCCGAGGTCCAGTGCCTGAGGGATTGTTCCCTTGGGGGCCTTGACGATTTTGACAATTTTTTCTTTTTATTTTATTTTTATTATTTTGTGTGTCTGAGACCTAGTTTAGGAAATGTTTGTAGATAGATTAAGATCCAAAGCCCTGATATATTTTCCTATAACTATAGATTCACTCTTGGACTTAGTCAAAAAATACTTGTTATTTATTTAGATTCGAACCCGTACGCCGTGAGAGACGTCATACAGTGCTGGCAGGACCCATTGTTGCGGGAACCGAGACGTCTCCAAGACCAGTCTTTAGTGTTTGATTCCGAATAATTGGCATTTGGTGCTTCACGATAATAGTAGTTACTACACTAGTAAGATTTCATCGGATTGCATTTGCATATAGTCTAGGCTTTCAATTCTATCTTGCATCCCACATGGAGAGAGCTGAGAAGCACTGTAAGTCTTTACTTTACATGCATCATCGATTTCCGACTTGCATGGAATTTCCGATCTTCTCCCTCTGATTTTGCTCACCTAGGATGCTAAATGGAATTGGAAACCCCGTTAGGCATGTGCATTGAAATTAACAAAAAAGAGTGAACTAAAATAAAACCGGGACTGCTAACTCTACTTGACTTAAAATAAAATGTAATGGATTCCTAGTATTGGGGAGAGCAACCCCCTCCTTGTATGTGCATTTTATTCCTACACACACACTAAGGATTAGTGCCCAAATCCCAAGCCTATCTTCAGTGTGTGCAACTTTGTTATGATCACCTAACTCTAAAATCGATAAATAAAAAGACCACATCCCAATCTTCACTGTGTTGAGTAGGTGAATTGGGGGTTTGCTTTGTGTATTGATTGTGACTTGGAGTCCATATGCATTTTCCCATCTCTTTGAATGTGCGGTCCCGTCCGTGTGAGTCATCCTTTTTCATATTTAAGTCTCTCTATCTCTCTTATAAATATATCTCATCATTTGCATTGAGTCATGATATTGGCTCTTGATCTCAATCATCTTTGTCGTATCTTTCAGTTTCTCTTCCTGCCTACCCTCCTCGTGTCCCCCGTATCATCTCTTCTATTACCCCAGGATGTCTGTACTGGTAGGTATCGCCCGCATCGAGGATTTTTGACTTACATTGATTATTAGTAAGCCGGGGCATGATTTGAGGATGTTGAGATTGATATCCTACTCTTGTTGGATCTTATTCTGATATGTGCATAGGATCTTTATTGAGGACTTTGATGATGCACGATTATTAGGTGTGATTATTATTTGATGATTTTGATCTCGCACACCGAATTGAGGATGTGATTCTTTGTTATGATTTGATGATAATATCATGAGCATAGATTGATCTATCTATTTTAAGGTTCCTACCATCTTGATTCTTGAGAATTAATTGATTATTCTGATTTGAACTTCATAGCAATGGTGTGCAGAGCCCACATGATCTCTCATCTTCGTGATTGACCCATCCCCGATCTCCTGATTCTGTCATCCACCCCTGGCACCTAGAGGATTTTTTATCATATTTTGTGCCATCTCAGCCGATTGATTGACTAGAGGGATGTATTGTGATTGATATGATTATTCATCCCTCTTTGATCGTATGCCCTCCTGATTATTGATTGATTGATTGCTATTGAGGACCTGATATTTGATGCCAGCAATCCCAAGACTTTTTTGTCCTAGTTCATATTTCTCTCCGAGGACTATCTGCGGGAGGATACGATATGTTCTTTACGATCGGTTTCATACACTAACTCTGTCTCCATCGTGGAGGAGCCCGAAACTGTATCGTCTGATTTAACTATTTCGCCTCCCTACTGATTGTGCTCCCGATTTGTAGGTGCACGAGGACAATATCATGGAATCATTTCAGTCTTTTCTCCTTGATGATCCTCGCAAGGATGAGCCATCTACTCTAATTATTCGACACTTAGTTGGCAATACATTCCCCGAGGGTTGTCTGCGGGACACTATTACATTTTCTTAATATATTGGTCTCTTCTGTTGGTAGCCGATTTGTCGACTACCGAGACAGCTTCTGTGATTCGTCTGATGGACCAGGATCCTTTAATACTGCTCACCTTGACGACCCTCACAAGGATGAGCTTCTGTTATGATTATTTGTTGACTAGCATGTATTACTCCCTGAGGGTTATCTACGGGAGGGTACATCATTTTCTTGGTACTCGACTTCACTTCTGGTGTCTCCTTTCTGTTGGAGCACTAACTCGAATCTGCTGAATTTTGTACTCGATCTCCTGCTGGTTATGTTTCCTTTCAGTTGGAGCACGGAGCCGAGTCTCATGTTTATTCTGAGATCTTTCCCTCATATGAGTCTACTCACCTTGAGGACCCTTGCAAGGTGGAGCCTTGTATTGTTGTGTTTGGTGTATTCTTGTGACTTTCAGACTATCCGATCAGCGGATACCACATGCCACATTCACTGTCCCCTGCTCTTTACTTTTTATATCTTTCGTAGACCATGATTGACTTGGAGGAGTCTGTACTGCTCTTTCTTCCTCCATGGGTTACGGTATCGGCTCCGCTCACTCATTTCCTTCCTTATGAGCCGACGTTCCGCTTTCGCTACCGATCCTTTGTTTAGTATTCGATCTCTTGTCACCAGTAGCTGACACCCACTTGATTGCATACCCGGGTGTCTTTTCACTATCTAACTGCATTCTCGTTCTCACAGGGAGATGACGACGAGAGCACGGTATTCGCTTACCAGATACCATCCTGTACTTCACATTCTTTATTTAATGTATATACATGTTGTGTATTCTACTCCTTCTTTCTTCCTTGTGTCTTGTGTTCCCCACATCTTGCACCATATCTGTGTGACTACCTAAGGACATACTTTGTCCTAAGTATGGGGGGTACACATCGTGTTGTTCGTTCTCCGTTCTGTTTCATCACTCCTGTCGTTGCCTAAAGTTAGGGATATTTCACCCTAAGTATAGGGGGAGTGATGCATACACTCTCTATGATCTTCTCATCTATCTATATATATTTGTCTTTTCTTCTTTTCTTATCTTCTTTTTTATTCTTTTCCTTTCCATTTTTTCTACATAAAATGTGTTGCCCCTTTATGTCAATTTTCTGTACTTAGGACGTACTTTGTCCGATGTATATGGGGGGTGACATCCATGATTCATTCATTCTTTGATCTGTTTATTTCCACCCTTAACCCTCCCTGCGTTGTCTGCAGTCTGTTATACATAGGATTATTTCATCCTAAGTATAGGGGGGAGGGTCATCCTCTTATTCATTTATCTCTTCATTCTTTCATCTCTTATTCTTATTCAGTCTTTGTAGTATAGCCTTTTCTATACTCAGTACGAGTTATGTTTTCTCTTTCTATTTTCGATCTATGAGGACATAGCTCATGATATGTATAGGGGGTCGTATATACTATGAATATACTTTAATACATAACTCATACTTTTTTATTTTAGATAATACATATGACAAATATATATATATATATTGTGTGTGTGTGTGTGTGTGTGTGTGTGTGTTAAAATCATCAAATCTTCTAAAAAAAGATGTGTATGGCTCCTCAAACACTTTTTGTACATATTGATTAATAAATCAGGCAAAATACTTTTGCAAATGTTTGAAAATAGTTTGAAAACCCTTGTGAAAAATATTTTGAAAATTGTTTGGAAATATTTTGTAAAGAGTATTCAACCTGTGTAAAAATCTTTGTTTGCAAAAATTTATTTTCTTTACGTGAAATAAAAATGTTTGAAAAATAATTTGCAAATGGTTGTAAAATGGTTGCAAAATATTTGAGAAATCTATATATACTGTTTGAAAAAAAAACCTTTGCTAAACGATTTTCAAATATGTGTAAATGTTTGTAAAAACTGTTTGTAAAAAATTATGTTGGACCATAGTTTTCAAAAATATTGAGAAATGATTTTCAAATAAGTTTGAGGAGTATACGTACCATACTCAAAAATTTTGTATCTATTTCCTAACACAAACCTTCTACTTTCAAATATACCAAAAACATGTCATTCACAAATAACAATTTTATTCCTCAAAAATTCTGTTTGTATGTACTGACTAATAAGTCAGGTTAAAAAAATTTTCGCAAAATGATTAGAAAAAATGGTGTGAACTATTTGGAATTTTTTTTGTAAAATGTTTTCAACTTTGTAAAAATATTTTGATTTGCAAAAATTCGTTTCTTTGTGTGAAATAAAAGTTTTGAAAACCTATTTGCAAATAATTTTGAACATGTTTGTAAATATATATATATATATAATTTGAAAAAGCTTTGCAAAATGGCTTTCAAATGTTTGTAAATATTTGCAAAAATTACTTTATACTATAGTTTCCAAAATTATTTTCAAATGAAATTGGGGAATGAAAGCATAATTAAATATAAAATAAATAATAATGTGTACATAAAATTATTTATCAATTGTACATTTATACCTATCAAATAAATTATTAAAATTTGTAAATTTTGTCATTCTTATGGTTGGTAAATAAATAAAAAGGAAGCACGCCCGTGTAAATAGTTATAAAGATTTTATACTTTGTGTGCAAAAATTGTTTTTAATTTGTAAAATTCTTTGTGTAAAAATCCTTTTTATTTTCAAATTCTTTTTGAAAAAATTTTGCGTCATTCTTTCTACATTATACATCGCATTTGCATATATTCATATTCTCTCAATTGAGCTTGATGATTGAGCAAGTCCAAATAAAACCAAAGATTGGAGCTTGGTTGGACATTACTGCACCTAACTACACTGGAACCTTATGAGAACTAGGTTTAAGGTACCTCAGGTCTATTCAAACCTAATTTTTTGATAATCAAGGCTGGGTTTAAGTCACCTCAACTAACTAATTAGAACTTTTCTGAGGCATACGCAAGACTCTTGTCGGCCATAACCTAACTTGGACACTTGCACCTTTCACTTAGCTCAACTAAGTTGGAGTGGTGAGGGGGTTGGATTTGCTAGTCTGAGATGCACACGGGTGGAAACATTCGTCCTCGTCAAGAGAGGGAAGTGCACCCCAACCGTGTCTAGAACAAAAGGAAAAACTTCTTATGTAAATGCTGTTGTAAATAGTATGTTGAAAAAAAACTCTAAAAAAGTGGATAGGCTTGAAAATAAAAAAAGCCTGCCGGATTATGCATATATGTTGTATAGAAAGTAAGCAAGCTTGAGCATCAAAGTTATACCATGTGAGCCAATAGCTGGATGACTTGACTACATTGGCCATGCATCCCAGGATAGATAGCTACCCTGGCTAATGTTCATTATTTTCTTCACCTCCTCCTCTTGAGTTTGATGCCACTTGAACTTAGAAGGGAATACCCCGCTCCTCGAGGACAAAGTGCTGGATTAGGGAATCACTGGGTTGTCATTATGGAGAAGTCGGTTCCTTTATCATTCCAGTTGGGGAGAGCCACTATTAGTTACACTGTACAAGTCAGCTTAATAGTCATAAGGGTTTGCGAATGACGTAGGCTAGTTCTTACCTGGCTATTGAGGTGGTTTGAACCGAGTTCTGCGACTCTCAAAGGCTGTTGTATTTTAAATTTGGTTTTCGAATAGTCTCTACACACATTCTCACATCAAGGTCTAACTTGAGCTCCAAACTTTGATTTTGTAAACACAATTTAATAACTGAAAGCAATTTTATTCATTCTTTCCTTTTATTTTCTTCTTTATTCTTTTTTTTTACTTATTTACTAGGGACTAGGAAAGGAAAGTATAGAGGGGCGATGAATCCCCATTTCATCACCTTTATTCTATCATTTTGGCCTTAAAACACCTAGCTAATACATGTAAATAGCATTAATTTGTACAAAATGGCATCCATCATTTATTACATTTATTGTGTAAATAATACTGTTTTAAATGCAAAAATTATAGAATAAAGAGAAGAAAAGAAAAAAGAATAAAATATTGCAAATAATTTATGACCCTAAACCCTGAGACCAAGTCAAGATTGAGTTGGTCAACAAGGAATAAAGTAGGGGGAGATAAGGGCCAAAAATAGAATAAAAGTCCCATTTATTCATTCTTTAATTATGCATTTTTGACACATATTTTATTCTTTATTATTGATTCATCAAATAAAGAAACTATGTACATGAAAGTTGTAGATAATAATGTAAATTAAAAAATACAAAATTGAGTTTGTGCAAAAATAATACACTATGTACATTTTATACACAAAATAAAAAGCCAAAATTCAAATTTCACAGACACATATCTTTCAAATAAAAACTCAACAAATACCAAAATCACTATAATTGTATATAACTTTTCAAGATCTATTTAATGGTGGTGTTTTATATTTTTTTGGAGTTACTGTGTGAAAGTTAGGTTTTTGGGACCCTATTATACATTCTACCAATTAAAATATTAAATTTATTCATTATTTATTATTTTTACAAATTCATATTTTTATAATTTTGTAAATATTATTCATAACACATGTGCATATTAAAATTTAAAAGAAAGAAAAAAAGAAAAGGGAAAATAAAATAAATCTATGTAAAAACATAGATAAAATACCTATGTTGTACTTGTATATAAATAAAAGGGAAACATATTCTTTCATTCTACAATTATTTATATTTTTCTAATATTGTAAATATCATATAAATTCTATTAAAATACAAAATCGAAATAAAAATCATCAAAATACAAATCAATAGAAAGATGTATATAATACATAAGTAAAACTCCTATAAATATACCTAGACAATATACTTACTTATTTATTTAAGTGTAAAAATAACATATTAAAAATAAAATAAAAATATAATTATACTAAAAAATAAGTTATAAATATATAAAATACAATAATAAAATAATAAAATATAATATACAAAATAAATTTAAAATGCACAAAACATTGATGAATATACCTATAAATACACTAATAAAAATATTGTAATAAAATACATAAAAAAACATAATAAAATATTACATAAAATAATAAAATCATTTTTTATTTTATACTCAAAAATAAAAAAAATCATTTACTATTTTAAATTAATTATTTTTTTGAAAAAAATAGCCTATTTTGTCTAACGACCTGATCACGTCAGGTTGCGAGTTGACCCGTCAACTCCCCCCCCCCCCGTTCCAGATTGACGCGGGCATGTCATTTTCCCGTGATTTCTTACCTTTTTCCTACATGAACCATCCATCATCTATTCCCGATCCCTTCATGAAAAATGCTCTCTGATCATCCTAGAATCTCACCGAGACCTGAAACCCTTGTACAAAGCCCCGATTCATCGACTAGGACCGGTCAATAAGGGTTCTTCGTCATGTTTATAATTAAGGACCTCCGCCTCCTCCTCTAAATTTGGTTATTTCTTCGTCCCTGGGCCCTTGGATCTCAGTCTAGAGCGTATCCCTGTGACAGGGGGAGTTCCCTGAGCATCCACGACGGTTCGCGGAGGAGGAGGCACCCAGGCCACCGTACACCGACGACCACTGCTCCTTGGCTGAACGCTAGGTAAGAGCTTCACATTTATGATTTCTAGGTAGCATTTAGTTCCAGTATTTTAACTATGCCATTATATTAGCAATTAGCCCTTAGATGTAGTGTAGAATACATTATTCATAGTTTGCCGGAACGGATTCCCCATCCCGCTTTCCACCTTCATTCTCTTCCCCATCTATTTCTCGACATCCCAGGAAACCCCGTTCATCCAGATCCCTCATGGATATGGGGATCCGATCTCCCTTCTTCGCCTGTCACCGGAGCTCGCCGCCCCACTCCACCAGTCATCCATTATGCATGCTAAGGGGTCTAGGCACTTTGCCCTCGACCCGGGATTTTTTCTTGCAGGCCCTTCAAGCTTCAATGATACTTAGGGGGTGATCTTACACCTGTCGTATGTACCTGGAGTGTCGCAGCTTCATCGAGCTCGTGGCGATGCTCCGGTGAATCTCCACCCATCTCAAGATCCACAGCACTGAGAGGACTTCACCGATGAACTTTTGGGACAACTTGGAGCCTCAACACCCGACGGAGGAGCGAGATCGGGCCGGAGAAAGCTTTCCTAGGCGAACCTTCTTCCCGGTTCTTCATCACAGCCTCTCTGTCGTTGGATCAAGAACGGCGACCCAGTTTTGATCAGAGCTGTCGGATGACGCAATGCCATCACCGTCCGATCGCCCGAGGCGATCTAATCTCGAGCATTGATCCACGAATTATCATGGGCACACGAGAGGCTGACACGTGTTCAAGTGAAGATATCCAGACGGTCCGTCAAGTCCTATTATGAGGTAATTTGCACATCTCGCCCCAGAATTATTGTATTTATTATTTAATCTTGTAAATAAAATATAGCATTTAAAATAAAGTGGAAGTTTGCATGAAGGACTTGTGCTTTCTTGTATTTATTTTTAGGTTCATTCCATGTCACCTCACATACCGTCCCACGTGAGGTGGAGAAATTGCATGTAAGCCCTACAATTTTGTGTGTATATAAAAAGTCCAATAAAATGAAATTCACATCATATATTTTGTGAAAATTGCTTGGAGATCCCCTGAACTTTCACGTATTTGCATTTTGGTCCCTACCTATATGTGTCACGTGTTGTCCCACGTGTTGCATAATTGCTATGATACTCTGGTGGGTTTTAAAATTGCAATTTAGTCATTAAAAATTAAATAAATGTTGTCAAATTTTCGTACTTTTGTACAAAGCCCCCTGTACTTTATTTTATTTGCAAAAATACCCTCGCTAGGATATATATTTTTATGTGTTTTATCTAATTACTAAAAATACCTACAATACTTTTAAAAATCCACAAAAATAGTGATAAATGCTTCATGCCTTTTAGATTCACGTCCATATTTTTACTTTGTATTTTTTTCTTTTTATTCATTTATTAAAAATGAAAAGGAGCCTAAATATTTCTTGATTACATAGAAAATTCCAAAAAATATAAAACCATTTTGAAAAACTCCAAAAAAATTTATATATAGTATATTTTGATATTTATTACGTCTAGAAAATAAAAACCCAAAAAAAGAAAAAGAAAATTAAAAAAATCGAAAAGCTGCAAAATCCAACAAAAAATATAAAAATTCTACAAAAATACAAAAATGTTTTTTCTGTGTTATAATTATCTACATATTAATATTTATATGTTAAAATTGATTTGGGTAATTTTAG
Source organism: Ottelia alismoides (assembly GCA_037367405.1). Taxonomy (NCBI): domain Eukaryota; kingdom Viridiplantae; phylum Streptophyta; class Magnoliopsida; order Alismatales; family Hydrocharitaceae; genus Ottelia; species Ottelia alismoides. Next base: position 481,070 of record JAZKJV010002700.1, read on the forward strand.
AACTTATTTATTATTTTTAAAACCTAAATAAATTTCAGATTATTTATAAATCCCTTATTTGGGTAAATTTTGATTTTAAAAATAAATAAAAATAGTAAATATTCCAGAAATATAACAAAAAATTAGATAAATATAAAACTTATAAAACACTAATTTTACTAGATTTCAACTTTTTTTCATACTTATATCTATATAGTACCAATATATATCTTATATTGTATTTATATATGTACACATATACCTATGTATATAGAATATTTAAATGAATAATAAAATATTAAAAAAATGAAAATATGAAAAGAAAATACAAAATTAGAAAAGTAAAAAAGAAAATAAAAATATTTAAAATGAAAAAGCCACAAAAATAATAAAATGGACAAGAGCTGAAAGACAGAATTTTTGTGCATTTCTCATATCTTCTCCTCTCATTTGCTCCACGTGTTTGACCTTTTCTTGTGATTACTCCTATACACATTTGCATGTAGAGTTATAATAAATTTTAACTCTTCATTTGTAATACTTAATTATTTGATTCTTATCGTGGGCTAATTATTGATTAACTGATGGATTTTGTCCGAGGTCACATCAGCGACTGTCCTTCTGCCATGTGGAATGACACGTCTTCGGCTTGATATTTTATCTGTTATCACTAGGGGCAGAGAACCTGTAGGCGGCGTGGTCGAGGCGCGCGCGGGGAGTAGGGGTGGGAAGCATGAAGGTGAGGCTTTCAGGCGGGAGACAGTCCTTCAGGGGAGGAGGGGACCTTGCAAGAGGTGTGATCGACGCGTGGGGGGTGGGGTTGACCTTGCAAGGGACAGGTTCGGCGTGCGGCGAGGGGAAACAGGGGGGCCGAGAGGTAAAGGTTATGTGGGCAAGGGGGGTTTGTTGTGCAGGAAGGGGGGCAGGGGAGGGAGAGGGAAGGGAGGGTGTAGGCTGCGGGGTCAACACGTGCCGCATGCCCATGGGAAGGGGGTGGGAGTGGAGCTCGAAGGGGAGCTGTAGAGGTCGACGCACGGGGAGGGCGTGGGGATGGGGAGCTTGCAGGCGGGGGACATGGACCTTGCAGGAGGAGGGGCGGTCGACGCTCGCGTGGGGGCGGGGACCTTGCAAGAGGCGGGGGAGGGCTTCCACAATGGAGGTGGTCGATCTTATCGTTGCAACGCTAGTAGCGCAACTGGAGCAGTTCTGCACGGGGGCATTCGATGGACGCGACGATGGCGGCAGTGGAGGGATTCCAGGGGACTGGGGGACATAATTTGTAAATATAAAATGGTTGGAAGGGTGAAATTGTCAACAACTAATTTTTCCCGAAGATTCAAAATGAAACTTGACATATGATTATGTCATGTAAAGGTTAACCATCACACATGGTTTCTCGTGTAATTTACGATTATGCAAGGTTATGATTGTAATTACGAAATTAATCGAGATTATGGGTCTAAAAATCCCAAAAAATAATATACTTCAAATGTGCTACGCTTCAGTTGCATTAAAAAATTCAACAAATTCAAACCGGAAACGGCGGTACAATTAGTTATGGGTTTGTTGTATATTAAACAGAATTTTTTTTGTTAATCACATTTCTCAATAAACGTACATGGAGTTGGTTGTTTTATTTTATTTTTGGTTATGCTAATTGATATGAAGTTGTTAGATATTTTATTTTTTATTTAACGTACATGAAGTTGCTGGATTGACGTTGCTTGAATTACATGGAATTGTTAGATAACCTCGTTGTTTGTCCGAGATAGTTTCCATAAAAAAATTGCTGGAATGTTTGACTTCCATATTATTACAAATTTTTTATGACTTCCTAAGTTAAATTTGTTAGATAAAAGTGGCTGGCAAACTTTCAGGTTATTTTTGTATATAAATCAATCCATTCATTTGTTGAATAAAGTTCATTTGTATCATGTTATATACAGTTTGTAGATGGCTTGATTCGTGACAAATTATCATGTGGGACTTTCATTTGAATATATATATATATATATAAAGTTATAGTGATTTAAATTAGTTAATTTCATTAAATTATAATTTATGCACACATGAATCAACCCAAAGGAAGCAAGTGGTTGGCGGAATTAGATTAGCATATGTAGTGATGAATATGTGACAATTATTTTGTTATTCACATGTAGATAGTATAATAATCCAAAGATTAACTTATTATCCAACATGCATTATTGTTAATATTTGATCACTGCAAAGTCAAATACCAATAACAAATTAATTTTTAGTCCAAAGATTAAATATTCATTTTGTAACCGGTTTTCTTTTGATGGGATGGACAACTTGATTTTTTTCGGATATGTTATGTTTATTTATTTCATGTAAACATGTGCTTATTTCATGTGTTCTTTATTTTATTTTCAGCATATATTTCTTCTATATCTGTTAATGTTAATTATATCCTTATACTAAATGGAACTAATTTTAAGGATTGGATGGAAAATATTTTTATTGTTGTTGGTTGCATGGATTTAGACCTCGCATTAAGAAAGGAATGGTACATCATTGTACATTCAAGTTTCAATGAGGATAAAAAGAAATTTGAATGATGCGATCTTTCCAATCGCACAAGTCTAATGATTATAAAGCGAGGCATTTCAGAGGTTTTCAGGGCATTGTACCTATGAGGTGGCTACAATTAAGGGCAACAATGAGGCCATTAAGAAATATTTTGCATAAAATGACAATGCTGAAACCAACACGTTTTTGGCAAGTTTGATTTCAATGAGGTATAAAGATAAGGGAAATATAAAGGAATACAGTACACAAATGTCTCATTTGATCTCAAAATTGAAGGTACTAGAGTTGGAAATATCTGAAGATCTCCTACTGCACCTTGTCTTTATATCACTTACATCACAATTCAATCAAAGATTTGTTTTGAATTAATATATCAATTTATGCAAGAGGAAGAAAGGCTTAAGAAATACAAGTGTAACAATATTTACCTTATTGACTTCTCAAGGGACAAAATGATCAAACAAAAGAAACCTTGTGAAGCTGCAAAGGGTCCGAAATAAAAGAAGCATCATAATGATATGCAAAAGTGTGACAAAAATAGTTTCTACTTTTGCAATAAACATGGACATCAAAAGAAAGTATATGAAAAATAGCATGCTTGACGTGTCAAGAAAGGTATATTTCTCAGTTTAGTTAGTTCTGAATTTAACTTATCTTTAGTGCCAAGGAACATGTGCTAGTATGATTCAGGTGCCACAACTCACATAAATGTGTCCATGCAGGGTTACCTCACATAGTGAAAGCCGAGTGATGTTGAAAGATGCATCATTGTGGGAGATGGCAAGTCGGTTGATTTACAATTTGGGATCTCATGAATTATTCACATCATCCATCTAAATTAAAATTCTAAACCACAAATATGCATCGACTTACCAACTATTACATTATTCATGAGTTGGTTGATTTACAATTTGGGAGCTCATGGATTATTCGCCCCATCCACATAAATCAAAATTCTAAACCATGAAAAATTCTACATGAAGTCTCATACCCTAACCCCAATGCAATGAACATCAGTATTAAGTCAACTGTTGCAGCGGAAATTATTTATGATAGAGAAGATATACCCATCTGCAACAGTGAATTTACAGAATTAATCATTTGTGTAGCATTCCAAAGAGAGTACCAGATCTAGTAATCACAAATTATGGTAGTAGCTTATAAGTTGCAAGGGCTACCACTAGTCATCATGGGCTTAAAGATTTTGGGTTCTGGTCTAGGGCTCTGATGAATACCCATTCATCACTCTTTATTCTTATATTTTAGCTACAAAAACCTTTGCAAATGCATGTAGATATGTGTAAATAGGAATAATTACCAAAAGCATGCATTGTGTAAAAACTTATAATTAGCAAGTTTTTGTGCAAAAATAAAAGAATAAAGATTAAAAAGAAAAAGAGGGAAATATTTAGAGTAAATATTGAGCAACCTAACCCAAGGGAGGGCTCAGCATGGGCTTGACCGCATAAAAGCCAAAGTAGAGGGAGATAGGGGCTCGTGTGTAAATATTTGTGTAAATAAATAAAACTATATTCTCCTCACCCAAAAATATGCTTGTAAATACTTTTATATATTTATAAAAGATAAAAAGAACAAAGTAAAAAGTTAAAAATCAAAAAGATTAAAAATACCCTTTCATCATGTACATAAACCATGTTCCTATATTTATTTAACCTTGTAAATAAATAAAGTTATTTTCCAAACTTTTTGTAAATATTCTATGCCATGTATTGTAAAAGAATCAAAACAAAAAAATTAAATAAAAATAACAAAAATCAAAAATGCAAAAATACATTGTACATATACCATGTATATAGATGTACATATCTATTTATTTTACCTATGTACATAAATAATAAAAATAAAATAAAAATACCTTTTTATTCTTTATTTTATTCTATAAATAAATAAAATATAAAATAAGGATAAAATTGTATAAAAATAATATATAAAAATCAAAATTCAAAACCCTATATATTGTATATACCTATACCTAGTACATATTATGTATATAGCCTATTTTTATTTCCAAAAATTAATTAAAAATCACAAAAAAATAGAGAAAAATAAAATAAACATTTTTTATGTTCTAAGTTTTTGTAAATTCGGTCATTTTCTGGCTCAAAATAATTAAATAAAAATTTAAAGCTTGGCGGGCTCTGATTGGTCCACGGGGGATTGTTGACCCCCGGTCAACTCTCCACCCAGGACCACCAGAGCCGGGTCCGTCCTGCTCGACCCGTTTTCTCTTATTTTTATCCGACTGACCCGACCGCCATTAACCCAAACCCCGGGTTCGAATCATTCCCCTTGCATCCGGCATCCTCGCCGGAGCCGCTCCCTCGGGATCCGCGCGCTCCTGAGCTTGCCCGGACCCCCTCTTCTCGGACCCCTAGCCATATAAAGCTGGAGCTCAGCCGCCTTCCCGCGACATCTTTGGCCATTCCCCTTCTTCCCTGTGTGCTCCAGAGTGACCGCACGAGTGACAGCAAGCGTCTCTGCCTGTTGCAGCGAGGCGAGGAGGAGGAACCCACTGATCCGGTGATACACCCGCCGCAACTCCGCCACCTGGGCGAGCTTCGAGCCTCGGGCAGAGACATCCCTTGAGGCGACGACCGAGAGCTTCCCCAGCTCCGCCACAGTCTATTCCTTCACCCAGGTAGTCCCTTAGCTTAGCTATTTCATCTAATTTCCGTTTTTCCCCAATCTTCGCCGTCGTCATCTGTCTTCGATTCACCCCGGTTCCGATCACCGTTCGACCATCGGACCCGACCCACATCTCCGTCTTCCTCCACCGCACGTTCTCCACCCACTCACACAACCCAGCTCGCACAGGAGCTGGGAACCGGGCTCCACCGTCTTCCACCTTCGCCGGAGCCCGTCACCCCGACGCATCGTCCACCTTCGCTCCGATTAACGGGGTCGAGGCACTTTGCCCTCGACCCGCGAGTCTTCTGAGCCCCTTTGCAGGTCATTCCGAGCCCATCTGAGGGCTTGGTCATTCAGGCCGGGAGACCCAGCTCCGCCGACCGTGCCTGAGCTCCTCCGAGCTTGGGTCGATCATCGGAGCCTCGCAGCAGACGCGGGAGCATTCCAGCATTCTTCTTCGACCTTCAGAGTGCTCCGAGGAGGAGCGCAGCGCTCACACGAGCCCGGCGAAGCTCGCCGGGGCTTTGTTCTTCCAGCATCCTCCAACGCCGTCGATCTTCACCCCTCGCTCCAGTTCTAATCTGGGCCGTCTATCCCTGGAGCAGCCGACACCGTCAGATCCGAGGAGACGTCATCTGGAGCGCCCACTAGTCCCAGCCTTCCGATCAGCCACGTGGAGCGCATCCAGAGTCCCCGCTTAATAAAGGGTAATTTACCCTTAGGCCCTTATCTTTGTTTTATTTCATTTGAGTCCTGTAAATATTTAAATACGTTGTTAAGTTTTAGGTTTATTTGCATAGAGGACCCTGAGCTTTCAGTTAATTGCATTTATACCCCTGCCTGTTGTGAGCCACGTGCTTCGTCACGTGTTGTTTTGGGTTATTTGCAGTTTATGCCCTTGTAGTTCAGGTTGTTATGATATGAATGAAAGTTTTCAGTTAATTGCATTTATACCCCTGTGCGTGATTGATTTACACATGTGCGTTTTATTTTGGGTTATTTGCAACTGAGCCCCTTGGACTTTTGGTACGTGTTACCAATAGGTCCTCGGGACTTATTTTCCTTACATATAGGTCCCTGAGTGCCCCAGGCACGCGCTTGGCGCGTGATTTGCTGGGTTAATTGCACCTGGACCCCCAGAACTTTGGGTATTTGCACTTTGGTCCCTGTGCACAGTGCCCTATCTCTATTTTTGAATAAAATATCAAATCACCTCCGAATCCAATGAGAATTTGACACATGGCTCCTGCCATGGTGTAGGATTTTCACGGATTTTTGAGGATATTTTTTATTTTGTTTGGTATTTTTAGAAATTCAAAAACCTCTATTTTTGGCACTGTCTAGTTTGAAAAATCAGAAAAAAATATAAAAACTCCCTCAAAAATTCCCTAAAAATTAGCTACTCTTTAGTTTGTGTTCCTTGATTTTCTAGCCAATTTTGGTTATTTTTCATCACTGAAAACCACTAAAAACTTAAAAACACTCAAAAATCCATAAAAATTCTAGTAAAAAAATTAAAAATCCAAAAACAATAAAATGGGTACCTAAATTTTCCTTGTTTTATCATCTTTACAGGAAAATTACCTCCAGGCAATTTTGAGGCCCTTAGATATTTTATCTAGGGTTTCTTGGCTCGGCTGGACAGTACCTCTTATTTTTGCTACTGTTTGATTTTTAGAAAATAAAATAAATATTAGAAAATTATCAAAAATTCACCAAAAACATATAAAAATATAAAACACATAAAAATATTTTTGTTTTGATTTTTGGTTGATTTTTGGTGCTTGAGATAATTTGTTGAATTGTGCTCTCCCTTGCTTTTCTTATTTTCTTAATAAACTTAAAAATCCAAAAAAAAATATAAAAATAATTAAAAACCACTAAAAATATTTTCTCCCTTTATTTTTGACTACTTCGTAGGCCTCTCGGCCAATCCGTGATCCTTGAGTTCGACCCTGGTTGCTATACCAGGTTAATCACATAGCAGGACCGCTATTCGTGTTTTGATTGCTTGATTTGTCATTAGTGGTTCATTTTTCTTGATTGACACATCGTCTGAGTGACCGAGGTCGCAACGACCACTTCTGTACCTTTACCTTAGTCGCTCGGTTTTTCGTGTGATCAGACTGGCGCCGTTGCCGGGGGAGCACGGCTTAGTAGTCATTTTTTTAGCTTTTCCGCGGCTTTTTGATTTTCGCGGCTTTTTGTATAAATTTTTGTAGATATATTTTCTAATATTTTCTGACAATAATTTGGACTGACCACTTGTCTCTTTTTCTTGCGAGGGCCCGAGGATCGAGGCGGCCGATTTCGAGAAGCCGACGCAACCGCGAGACTCGGAGGCGGCTCCCTTCTGCACGGAGCCGCAGGAGAGAGTGAGAGAGAGTTGAGTGGGCAAGGATTTTTATTTCTTATTTCAGTATTATTGTAATAATACAGGGACTCAGACTGGACTTGGATTGTGTTTGCCGTAGCGGGTTTGTTTCGCCGAGCACCGGTGTGCTCGGGGGACCCTTAGGACTTGCGCGGTTTTTCGCGGTTTTTCACGGTTTTATTTTATTTTCTTTCTGCCTTTTCCGGTGTTTACGCGGTTTTTGCTCGAGCCTCTAGACTTAGGAATTTCTGGTGATTGTGCCGTAGTTAGTAGGATCCACACACCTAACTGATTATCTGTTCCCATAGAATGTTAATTTGACCTACTAATAAATCAATAATAAAAATAACTTAGTCGCTTTCCTGAGAGCCTACGCTCCGCGAGCCTGCCCCGTCAAGCGCTACTCCTGAACTCGACTTGTCGAGAAGAGAAGGGGTGGGTCTAGACCGGACTCTTTGGATCGAGGGCGAGTGACTAAGTTAGACGGTTCTTCGCTAGAATTTGCTCGTTTAGGACTCGGCTTTCCCGTTGCATCATATAGGTAGTTTCCTTTCTGTCTTTACATTTATGCGCGGATCATATTGCATGTAGAGTGCTGGAGTCAGGTACGCCTTCCTTACTTTGCATGCATCATTGATTTTATCGTGCATCGGCTTTTTCGACTTCTCCCCCTGTTTTCGGACTTAATAATCAGGAGAACCGAAAAATTCGTTAGGCCTTTTGTTTGATTTGAAAAATATTAAAAAGAAAAACCATAAAATTGGGACTGGTTAACACTATTGATCTTAAAAGACGCTCACCCTAATAATTTTGTCTTGGGGAGAGCAACCCCCTCATTGTATGGTTTGGATGCGCGAGAGAGTGACCCGCACCCTAGGTAGAACCCCCCGGTGCTAGTCCCGACTGATTACCGACTCTTCCGTGCGGGCCAGTCAGTTGGGATAGCATCGGATATCCTAACAGGTCACGTAAGCGCTCTGATATTTTCTGTGTTCACCAAAATAAAATAGACAAGATAATTTGACCGAACTTTCACGGTCTTCAGCTCGAGTTGCGTTGGTGAACCGGGGGTTTGTTTGTGATCATAGTTGCTCCAGATCTCATCCGCCTTACTCGCCAGATCAAGATGATGGGTAGACGGTCTCTTAGGCAGCCTCTGGCTGCACCGCTTTCGGGCACGTCTACCCGATCATCTAGGTTGGCCTGCGAGAGCCGAGACCAGCTCTCTGAGCCTGAGTACGACTCCGCCCTGTTCCCCCTCGACCCCCTTTCTTTTGGTACTGAGAGACATGAGCCCGAGGAGAGATTAGCAGATTTGACAGCACCTGAGTTGGGCTCATTTGATTTTGCAGACGTCGCTATGGCCGGCAGTTCAGATGATCACCCCCGTCAGCCCGAGTATTTTGTACTAGACCAGGGGGCGATCAACTCCACCCTGATCGCATCACTTGAGACAGTTCAGCAACAGTTACGTGATCAGGGGGCATTCATGATAGAGATGAGGCGAGAGTTGGAGAGGCTCAGAGCAGAGCGAGACCAGCAGAGCGAGCCTGAGGAGATACCTGATGCAGAGGCACGAGCCGCAGCAGCCGCAGCAGCAGCAACAGCCGCCGCCGCAGCGGCAGCCGCCGCGGCAGGAGGACCACCACGACCGATGCGGGAGTTGCACAACCCCGGATCGACACTCATGCATCATTGGGTAGTAGTGCCAACGATCGTGGGGGACTTCAAGTTCCCCCCGAACACCTTGCAGTTGCTGCCCCGTTTCCACGGACTTGCCACTGAGGAGCCCCACCTCCACCTCCAGGAGTTCCTGATGATCTGCAGCACTGTCCATGATCGCCACGTGGATCAGGACACGATTCGGATGATAGCCTTCCCCTTTTCACTGGCAGATAGAGCAGCCACCTGGCTGAAACACTTGGGGAAGTTTGTCTATACCTGGGAGCAGCTCCGCACCGAGTACTTGAACAAGTACTATCCACTCGGGCGGACGAATGCAGCAAGGGCCCTGATCAGCAACTTCTCCATGTTCCCCAACGAGCAGTTTCACGAGGCATGGGAGAGGTTTCGAGATCTCCTAGACAGATGCCCGCACCACGACATCTCCAAGCCAAACTTAGTTCAGAGCTTTTTCAGCGGGTTGACGCCAGAGCTTCAGGGTCTGGTGAACGCTTCTTGCGGCGGGTCCTACTTTGCCAAGGACCACGACCAGGTCTGGGCCATCTACGAGGAGATGGCCGAAACTACATGGTGATGTCCCAGACCAGGTTGTATACTCAGAGACCCCAGCCACAGTAGCCAGGACCCGTGCAGTACCAGCGGATAGCACGGGTAAATGCAGGTCCATCCAGTTCGTCCGCAGTCGCAGCAGCACAGGCAGAGTCATCCGCTGCGGACATGGGTATTATCAGCGAGAAGTTGGACCGCATGGAGCTGATTGAGAAGAAGCAGTGCCAGAGCATCACTCAGATGGAACAAATGGCACAGGTTCTGAGCGACATGAAGACCCAGCTCATGTGTCTCCAGGAGGCACAGACGACTTCACAGCCCCGTCTTCTGTCGCGAGGCGATACCGGCGGCAGCAGTAGCTCGTCTCAGCGCTCCAGCTCCTCACAGCAGCCTCGACAGGTTCACCTTGTACAGGCGGAGTTGTACCAGCAGCCGCAGCCTACCTACCAGTCCCCACCATCTCCAGACATGCAGATGGTGGTCTACCAGCCGGATCAGCCTCTGGCAGTACTCCCGCCAGCCCCCTACGATGCAGAGCCGCTGACGGATGTCAACGGGATTTGGTATGACCGCCCCCAGCCTGGGATCCGACGAGACCATCCCGGATTCAGGTGGGGGAGTGGTGGTGCCCAGCCCCAGCACCAGCCGTCATGTCAGGGAGGGCAGTACTCCCAGCAGAGAGATCACCAGCAGCCGCAGCAGCAGCCCCCAGCATACCAGCAGCACCAGCCATCATCCTTCGGTCCTCGTCCCTATCAGCAGCAGGGACAGTCGTGGAGACGTGAGCAGCAGGCTCACCCAGTTCAGCAGCAGCACCCTTCCTCATACCCCTCTCACCACCAGCAACAGTTCCAGCAACCTCGGCACCAGAGAGGCTATCCGCCGGGCTCCCACGAGAGTCCCGCTTTAGATGACATCGCCCGCCTCCTCACAGACCAGCAGGCCACATTCAGACGGGAGATGGACGAGTTCCGCCAGGAGATGCGGGACTTGGTGAGAGGGAAGGCCGTCATTCCAGCCCAGATCGAGCCGAACCCGAACAACCTCAAGAGGAAATCTGAGCAGGTAGTACACACTGAGTTTGCCACTCCTAGTGACCCATTTGATGCTACGTCTTCGGATCTATTTGATGCTGATTTTGTCACACTTAGGAGCGGTAGGACCCCAGCAGGCGGCGGCGCCTCATCTGAGCTTCACCACGAGGATACTTCAGAGGCGCCACATGAGGAGGAGGAGAGCGGTACTGAGGCCGCTCCAGATGATGACGGTGGCACTAAGGCCACCAAGGATGCTGATCCCACCGGCGGTACTGAGGCCGCCGCTTCACCAGTTCGAGGAGGTGGTACTGACGCCACCAGTAGAGCCGAGCCAGCCCGCAGTACTGATGCCGCGAGACGTCTACCAGCAGCAGCAGCAGAACCAACCCGTGGTGGTACTGAGGCCACTGGTGTTTGTATTGAGAGAGATGTTATCTTTCCTCACCTTGATGTATCTCAGAAATCTGGTTTGAATAAAGGAAAATGTTTAGTTTCTTCTGGTCCCACTGTGGTGCATGACGTATGTGTGGATCCGGTCATCGAACCGTCTAGGCCTTTTCCTAGTCCTTCATCTGAGAAGGACCCTGTGTTCCCCTTCCCTAGAGCCCTTCAGATGTGGAAGGGGAAGAAAAAAGAAAATCCGAAAAAGAGAGAGCTTGTGGAGTTCAGCCAGAGCATGATCGATCGATTCCACATCCAGCTGACCCTCCAGGAGGCTTTGCAGCACATCCCCCTTCTCCAGCGTTCTTTGAGAGACAGGACTACAGTCAGGAGGAGGAGGAGGAACCACACTTCAGAGATTCACGTGCTGACCAAAGCCACGTGTTTTGCGATCCAGAACCGCCTGCCAGCCAAGAGGCCAGATTCAGGGGCCCCGTATGTCAGATGCCAGATTAGTGAGCAGAGGTTCGATCGTACTCTTCTAGATAGCGGATCGTCGATCAACCTTCTTCCGGCAGCCCTTCTCGACCGCTTCGAGTTGGGTACTCTTCGACAGAGCAGGACAGTCCTTCAGTTCGCTGATCGATCTGTCAAGAGGCCGAAGGGGTTATTACGAGACGTTATCGTCACGATTCAGGGCCTGAAATTCCCCGTGGACTTCGTAGTGTTGGGCATGGAGATCCCTGAGTCAGTGGCAGATACCCCCATCATCCTCGGTCGTCCATTCTTGGCCACAGCCAAGGCGGTGACTGATCATGATAGCGGGAAGGTGTACTTTCGCGTCGAGGGCGAGAGTATACAAATAGAGACGGTCGAGGACTATAGAGCTAGAGAGAGAGCCCGCTCAGATGCGAGTACAGATTCAGAGCAGCTGACAGACACAGAGCCAGACATCCACCAGGACTGTGATTTTGTGATCACAGACGATGAGGCAGTTTGGGCAGATCCTGCAGCACAGACCATCCTCTCATGTTCAGATACAGCTAATGCTGAGATGATAGTAGAGGAGTGTCTGGAGAGCACAGCCCTGGTTCAGGATACCATAGAGGCAGCAGAGCCGGTCCTTGATCGCGACACGATGTTTAGTGATGGTGGTGCTGAGGCCACCTTGTTTTCCGGTGGTACTGATGCCACCGCGATTGACACAGATCCCTCGGATTCAGAGTCTGATTGGGCCGATTGCTATGATCAGATGCCAGACCTGAGTCCACTTGAGCCTATAGATGAGGAGGAGGTAGATGCAGAGCCGAGCAGAGACAGTGCAGTTGAGCAGCCTCCTCCCGATCCAGTTTGCGAGAGTACGCTTTCACTTTCCCAGGCAGATTTGGCAGACTTAGCAGCTTTCACTCAGTTTCTTCCGCAGCCAGATTTGCCAGCACCCAGCATTCCAGAGCTGAAGCCGCTCCCTACTTCGCTGAAGTATCGATTCCTTGCGGGCGACCCAGAGATGTACCCAGTCATCATCTCCGCCGAGTTGACTGGAGAGCAAGAATCCCGTTTGATGGGGGTTCTTGAAAAGAACCGCAAAGCGATCAGATGGAGCGTAGCAGATCTCCATGGGATTAGCCCATCAGTGTGCTCCCACCATATCTATCTCGAGGAGGGGGCAAAGCCGTCGCGTGAGTTCCAGCGGCGACTGAACCCCAACCTGAGAGAGGTCGTGATGAAGGAAATATCGAAATGGTGGAGTGCAGATTTTATTTATCCATTTCCGACTCCAAGTGGGTCAGCCCCTTGCATGTGGTGCCCAAGAAGACGGGCATGATGACTATGATCAGTGAGTCGGGAGAGGAGATCGCTACACGAGTACCCACCTCTTGGAGGGTTTGTGTTGACTACAGGAGACTCAACCAAGCCACCAAGAAGGACCATTTCCCCCTGCCTTTTATTGACCAGATCATTGAGAGACTGGCATGGAAGAGCCATTATTGCTTCCTGGATGGGTACTCGGGCTACAACCAAGTGGCCATCGCTCCTGAGGATCAGGAGAAGACCACCTTTACCTGTCCTTTCGGCACATATGCTTTTCTACGCATGCCATTTGGGCTATGCAATGCCCCTGCGACTTTTCAGAGGTGCATGCTGTCGATCTTTTCGGACATGGTACAGGAGTGTTTAGAGGTCTTCATGGACGATTTCTCGGTCTACGGCGACGGATTCGACTCCTGTCTTGACTGCCTAGACCGAGTACTCCAGCGATGCATTGAGTATCATTTGGTTCTATCTTGGGAGAAGAGTCACTTCATGGTGACTCAAGGGACGGTGCTTGGCCACATCATCTCCAACAGGGGCATGGAGGTTGATCCGGCCAAGGTTGATGTCATTAGGAAACTCGTACCGCCGTCCAATCTGAGGCAGCTACGGACATTCCTGGGGCACGTTGGATTTTATAGGAGATTCATTCAGGATTTCAGCAAGATTGCCCGACCGTTGACTGACCTCTTGACGAAAGACACCGAGTTCCTTGTCGATGACAAGTGTCTCTCGTCCTCTGCGACTCTCCAGCAGTGCGTGATTGAGGCTCCTGTCCTCCAGCCGCCTGATTGGTCTCTCCCATTCGAGATCATGACGGACGCCTCCGATTTTGCCGTGGGGGCAGTGCTGGGACAGAGGAGGGATGGGGTTCCGTTTGCCATACACTATGCTAGCCGCACTATGGATTCCGCTCAGCGGAATTACACGGTCACAGAGAAGGAGATGCTAGCCGTAGTGTTTGCCCTAGATAAGTTCAGATCGTATATCATTGGATCTAGAGTGACTTTGTTTCAGAGTACCAGATCACACCGCATCAGGGTACCTCATGGAAAGAGAGGAGCCAAGGCCAAATTGACTAGATGGGTCCTTCTACTCCAAGAGTTCGACATTGAGATCAAGGATAAGCCTGGAGTCAAGAATGTGGTGGCGGATCACCTCTCCCGTTTAGAGCAGCCTGAGGAGTCTGAGCAGATTGATCCTATTCGAGATACCTTCCCAGATGAGGCGATCCTTGCTATCGCCTCACTCTCGTGGTATGCCGATATTGTGAACTTTCTCGTTGCTGGGAAAGTCCCACAGGATTAGCCCAGGCAGAGGCTTGAGACCTTCCTAGCGAGGGCCAAGTCCTACCACTGGGAGGATCCCATCCTTTACCACGAAGGAGGGGATAGCGTCTGGCGTCGGTGTATTCCTCAGGAGGAACACCATAGCGTCCTCACTTACTGCCACAAGCTTGAGGCAGGAGGACATCATTCTGGGAGGAGAACGGCACAGAAAGTGCTCCAATCCGGCTTGTGGTGGCCTACCCTCTTCAAGGACTCTGATGAGTTCGTGAAGAGGTGTACTGACTGTCAGAGGATGGGCACTTGTAGACAGCGTGATATGATGCCGATGCAGCCCATTCACTTCTGTGAGGTTTTTGACGCATGGGGCATCGATTTCATGGGACCATTCCCTAAGAGTCAGGGATTTGAGTACATTCTGTTGGCCGTTGATTATGTGAGTCATTGGGTGGAGGCTATCCCCGCCCGAGCCGCTGATGCGAGGACAGTTTGCAGATTTTTGAGGAAGCATATCATCACGCGGTTCGGGGTTCCACGAGTTCTGATTTCTGATGGGGGATCTCACTTCATCAACGACCAGGTGAAGGCACTTGCTAGCGAGTTCGGCATAGATCATCGTGTTGCTACACCTTACCATCCACAGACGAATGGTCTAGCCGAAGTGTCGAATAGGGAGATCAAGACTATTCTGCAGAAAGTCGTCCGCCCTGACCGAAAGGATTGGTCACAGCTTTTGGACTCGGTCTTGTGGGCATATAGGACGTCTTTCAAGACACCTTTGGGCACATCTCCCTTTCGCCTCGTGTATGGCAAGCCGTGCCATTTACCTGTTGAGCTGAGGCACAAGTCACTTTGGGCAGTTACAGATATTTTGATGGATCCAGATGGTATAGGAGACCAGAGGAGGGCAGAGTTAGCTGCCCTGGAGGAGCTTAGAGATACAGCTTTCTCAAACAGCCTACAGTATAAGGAGAGAGTGAAGGAGTGGCATGATTCTCATATCAGCCACAAGCATTTTGAGATTGGACAGAGAGTATGGTTGTTTGATGCGAGGCTTCGTTTGTTTCCAGGGAAGTTGCAGAGCAAATGGAAAGGACCCTACTTGGTCAGAAAGGTACACGACAATGGTAGCATTGATATATCCGAGTTGTCTTCTGAGAGTACCTTTCGAGTAAACGGCCAGCGGCTCAAGCCATTTCTAGATCATGAGCCGCGGGACGTTATCGTTGCCCCTATTCATTTTGCGTGAGATGTGGTCTCTTGACTCACATCTTTTGCATCTCACGCCTGATTTTCACTGTTCCTCCGCCTTGTATAGATCCAGTTGTCCATATCATTCTATTCTTTAGTCCCACATCCCTTTTCTCATCTTATGATTATGCTATACTTAGGGTGTACTTTACCCTAAGTATAGGGGGGATGTAGGACCTGCGGGTACTCTTTTCATTCTTTCTGCTCCTGTTTTGCTGCCTATACTTAGGGATATTTTACCCTAAGTATAGGGGGGGCAGACTCTGTATCTTCTTCACTCGGATTTCCCTTCATGTACAGCTTGCTATACTTAGGATTAGTTAATCCTAAGTATAGGGGGAAACCACCGAGTCCCTCTCATTCTATTCATTTATTCGTTTCTTCTGTACTTAGCCATTCCTTTTCACTCCCCTTTTACTAAGCACGAGTTATGTCTTCTTCATCGCTCTTGATCACTCTGAGGACATCGTTCGAGCTAAGTATAGGGGGGGGTGTATATATTTCATATATACTTTATCCATAACTCGTACTTTGTGTGAGTGTGTTAATAAATAAAATGGCTAAAAATCACAAAAATTAAAATTTTTTCATGTACATAAACTTCTTTTAATTTCACATACATAGCTAGTGTACAAAGTATTTTTGTAAAAATGATTTCAAAAATCTTTTGTGTAAAGCTTGTGTAAATATTTTTGTATCAAAATTATGTATATAGTACAAATTTTTTTCTAAAATGTTTTGAAAATCAAAAGTTTGCAAAACTCTTGTGTAAATATGTGTAAATATCTTCTTGTAAAACTTGCACCTCATGCATCATTCATCCATGATTTCAAAACATTTTTCAAAAATTTTGCACGATTGTAAATTTGTGTAAATAAGCATCTTGTGTACATATATGTATATAGTTTTTTTCTGGATGAGAGTTGATATTTAAACTAAGCCTGGAATCAAATTGAGAAATGGAGCTTGAATAAGATCTTAATCCACTTAACTTAAGAGGAACCTTATAGGACTTAGGGTTAAGGCTTTTCAGGACCCTAAGGACTTAATTCTTTGAGTCCACTAGGCTATGAGCATATGTCATCTTGACGAGCCTAAGTAGAGCACTTAACAACACACGCATGACTCTTAGAGACAATGGCTTGACTTGCACCAGCACTTTACACATGGCTCTCCACGGATGAGGTGGTGAGGAGGCAGTTTCCTTTGGCTTGGGGTAGCATATGAGGGTAGTACTTCTAGGCGGAACCTCTCTTCTTCTTCTAGTGAAGGAAGTGCATCTCAACTTGGTCTAGTGGTGATGAAGGCTAAAGACAGAAGCGGTGGGTTGCAATAAAGCTTCAAAAGAGGGATAGTCTACTGGCTCAAGAGGAAAATTTCTTGTATATATGCTGCACCATGTAGATATGTTGTATAGAAGTCCTTGAAAAAAAAATGCAAAATGCAAAAAGAACTCCAAAAAAGTGGTGGGTCGGATTGAAAATTTAATAACCCCATCGGAGTGTATATAGTCAAATAAAGCAAAAGCTTATGGTATCCATGTTACATCTCATGAAGCTTGCAGCGGGAGACTTGGCTACACTGGCTGAGCTTCCACAAGTCTATACTTCTTCCCCCTCTTCTTGAGCCGGTTGCACTTGAACTTAGAAGGGAATACCCCGCTTCTCGAGGAAAGAGTTGCTAGACCGAGGCATTAGAGTTACCAGGTTGAGGGAGGTTGTTTCTTTGTTACTTCTGAGGTGGGGAGCCACATATCACTTACACTGCATGGAAAGATTCATGGTCATTAGAGTTTGTGTATGTAGACTTGTTCTGATCTGGTTTATTGAGGAGTCTTGCCCATAGCTTAGTGGAACTTAGAGACTGTTGAGTTTTAAGCCTAAGTCTAAATAAGGTTCCGACACATTAATAATCCAAAGATCTGATCAAGCTCCATACCCTAATTTAATGAAGGCAAGTTTAATAATCAACATTGATCCATGTACATCCTCTTTTTCTTTTTCTTTCTTTCTTTTTCACTTCTTTTTCAAATAAGTGTTTGCTAAGGTACTAGCAAAGTTAAGTATAGGGGGGTGATGAATACCCATTCATCACTCTTTATTCTTATATTTGAGCTACAAAAACCTTTGCAAATGCATGTAGATATGTGTAAATAGGAATAATTACCAAAAGCATGCATTGTGTAAAAACTTATAATTAGCATGTTTTTGTGCAAAAATAAAAGAATAAAGATTAAAAAGAAAAAGAGGGAAATATTTAGAGTAAATATTGAGCAACCTAACCCAAGGGAGGGCTCAGCATGGGCCTGACCGCATAAAAGCCAAAGTAGAGGGAGATAGGGGCTCGTGTGTAAATATTTGTGTAAATAAATAAAAATATATTTTCCTCACCCAAAAATATGCTTGTAAATACTTTTATATATTTATAAAAGATAAAAAGAACAAAATTAAAAGTTAAAAATCAAAAAGATTAAAAATACCCTTTCATCATGTACATAAACCATGTTCCTATATTTATTTAACCTTGTAAATAAATAAAGTTATTTTCCAAACTTTTTGTAAATATTCTATGCCATGTATTGTAAAAGAATCAAAACAAAAAAATTAAATAAAATAACAAAAATAAAAAAATGCAAAAATACATTGTACATATACCATGTATATAGATGTACATATCTATTTATTTTACCTATGTACATAAATAATAAAAATAAAATAAAAATACCTTTTTATTCTTTATTTTATTCTATAAATAAATAAAATATTAAATAAGGATAAAATTGTATAAAAATAATATATAAAAATCAAAATTCAAAACCCTATATATTGTATATACCTATACCTAGTACATATTATGTATATAGCCTATTTTTATTTCCAAAAATTAATTAAAAATCACAAAAAAATAGAGAAAAATAAAATAAACATTTTTTATGTTTTAAGTTTTTGTAAATTCGGTCATTTTCTGGCTCAAAATAATTAAATAAAAATTTAAAGCTTGGCGGGCTCTGATTGGTCCACGGGGGATTGTTGACCCCCGGTCAACTCTCCCCCCAGGACCACCAGAGCCGGGTCCGTCCTGCCCGACCCGTTTTCTCTTATTTTTATCCGACTGACCCGACCGCCATTAACCCAAACCCCGGGTCCGAATCATTCCCCTTGCATCCGGCGTCCTCGCCGGAGCCGCTCCCTCGGGATCCGCGCGCTCCTGAGCTTGCCCGGACCCCCTCTTCTCGGACCCCTAGCCATATAAAGCTGGGTCTCAGCCGCCTTCCCACGACATCTTTGGCCATTCCCCTTCTTCCTTGTGAGCTCCAGAGTGACCGCACGAGTGACAGCGAGCGTCTCCGCCTGTTCCAGCGAGGCGAGGAGGAGGAACCCACTGATCCGGCGATACACCCGCCGCAGCTCCGCCACCTGGGCGAGCTTCGAGCCTCGGGCAGAGACATCCCTTGTGGCGACGACCGGGAGCTTCCCCAGCTCCGCCACAGTCTATTCCTTCACCCAGGTAGTCCCTTAGCTTAGCTATTTCATCTAATTTCCGTTTTTCCCCAATCTTCGCCGTCGTCATCTGTCTTCGATTCACCCCGGTTCCGATCACCGTTCGACCATCGGACCCGACCCACATCTCCGTCTTCCTCCGCCGCACGTTCTCCACCCACTCACACAACCCAGCTCGTACAGGAGCTGGGAACCGGGCTCCACCGTCTTCCACCTTCGCCGGAGCCCGTCACCCCGATGCATCGTCCACCTTCGCTCCGCCTAACGGGATCGAGGCACTTTGCCCTCGACCCGCGAGTCTTCTGAGCCCCTTTGCAGGTCATTCCGAGCCCATCTGAGGGCTTGGTCATTCAGGCCGGGAGACCCAGCTCCGCCGACCGTGCCTGAGCTCCTCCGAGCTTGGGTCGATCATCGGAGCCTCGCAGCAGACGCGGGAGCATTCCAGCATTCTTCTTCGACCTTCAGAGTGCTCCGAGGAGGAGCGCAGTGCTCACACGAGCCCGACGAAGCTCGCCGGGGCTTTGTTCTTCCAGCATCCTCCAGCGCCGTCGATCATCGGAGCCTCGCAGCAGACGCGGGAGCATTCCAGCATTCTTCTTCGACCTTCAGAGTGCTCCGGGGAGGAGCGCAGTGCTCACACGAGCCCGACGAAGCTCGCCGGGGCTTTGTTCTTCCAGCATCCTCCAGCGCCGTCGATCTTCACCCCTCGCTCCAGTTCTAATCTGGGTCGTCCATCCCTGGAGCAGCCGACACCGTCAGATCCGAGGAGACGTCATCTGGAGCGCCCACTAGTCCCAGCCTTCCGATCAGCCACGTGGAGCGCATCCAGAGTCCCCGCTTAATAAAGGGTAATTTACCCTTAGGCCCTTATCTTTGTTTTATTTCATTTGAGTCCTGTAAATATTTAAATACGTTGTTAAGTTTTAGGTTTATTTGCATAGGGGACCCTGAGCTTTCAGTTAATTGCATTTATACCCCTGCCTGTTGTGAGCCACGTGCTTCGTCACGCGTTGTTTTGGGTTTTTTGCAGTTTATGCCCTTGTAGTTCTGGTTGTTATGAAATGAATGAAAGTTTTCAGTTAATTGCATTTATACCCCTGTGCGTGATTGATTTACACATGTGCGTTTTATTTTGGGTTATTTGCAACTGAGCCCCTTGGACTTTTGGTACGTGTTACCAATAGGTCCTCGGGACTTATTTTCCTTACATATAGGTCCCTGAGTGCCCCAGGCACGCGCTTGGCACGTGATTTGCTGGGTTAATTGCACCTGGACCCCCAGAACTTTGGGTATTTGCACTTTGGTCCCTGTGCACAGTGCCCTATCTCTATTTTTGAATAAAATATCAAATCACCTCCGAATCCAATGAGAATTTGACACATGGCTCCTGCCATGGTGTAGGATTTTCACGAATTTTTGAGGACATTTTTGATTTTGTTTGGTATTTTTAGAAATTCAAAAACCTCTATTTTTGGCACTGTCTAGTTTGAAAAATCACAAAAAAATATAACAACTCCCTCAAAAATTCCCTAAAAATTGGCTACTGTTTAGTTTGTGTTCCTTGATTTTCTAGCCAATTTTGGCTATTTTTCATCACTGAAAACCACTAAAAACTTAAAAACACTCAAAAACCCATAAAAATTCTAGTAAAAAAATTAAAAATCTAAAAACAATAAAATGGGTACCTAAATTTTCCTTGTTTTATCATCTTTACAGGAAAATTACCTCCAGGCCATTTTGAGGCCCTTAGATATTTTATCTAGGGTTTCTTGGATCGGCTGGACAGTACCTCTTATTTTTGCTACTGTTTGATTTTTAGAAAATAAAATAAATATTAGAAAATTATCAAAAATTCACCAAAAACATAAAAAAATATAAAACACATAAAAATATTTTTGTTTTGATTTTTGGTTGATTTTTGGTGCTTGAGATAATTTGTTGAATTGTGCCCTCCCTTGCTTTTCTTATTTTCTTAATAAACTTAAAAATCCAAAAAAAATTATAAAAATAATTAAAAACCATTAAAAATATTTTCTCCCTTTATTTTTGACTACTTCGTAGGCCTCTCGGCCAATCCGTGCTCCTTGAGTTCGACCCTGGGTGCTATACCAGGTTAATCACATAGCAGGACCGCTATTCGTGTTTTGATTGCTTGATTTGTCATTAGTGGTTCATTTTTCTTGATTGACACATCATCTGAGTGACCGAGGTCGCAACGACCACTTCTGTACATTTACCTTAGTCGCTCGGTTTTTCGTGTGATCAGGCTCCAGTTGGTTCCAAGCACAATAGCTTGTTTAAGTCAGTAATCTCCAATAACAGAATGGGTCTAGGACCTAAGACGTTACAGATGATATCAAAGTAGATTCTCTCTAATTATTTAAGGGTTGTCCAAGAGGTGGAGCCACATCTTCTATAGAGTTAGGAGAAAATGGCAACCCGAGAGGTAAAGCCATCACTATTATTGGGAATCGGTCATGGATCATTGCGCAATGAGGATGTTGTAGATATAAGTGGGGGTTGATTGTAACACCTCAAAATAGTACTACATCTAGTAATCATAAAGTGTGGTAGTCAACCTGGGCTTAAGCATTTTGGGATGTGGTATAAGGCTCCAGTTGAGCCCGACCCCAACAGATTTTCTGGACTAGTAATCCCCGATAACAAAATGAGTCTAGGGTCTGGGACGTTACGATATGCACGACAATCAACCAGGTCAAGGTCCCTAATGGATCAACAATAAACAATGTCCACTCCCGCCAATGATGATGTCAAAAACAATAACAATTTTTAATAAAAATATTTGAAATAGTAAATGTTAGTTAACCAAAATAATGTTCATCTACATGTAAGTATACATCTGTCTTTTGCTTTATAAAAAATAAATCTTAGATAAAAAATTCAGCAATCTATCCCATATAAATAAAATTTAAGTATTTTAATGGATTCGTCTATGGATGGTAACCATGTTATGACATTTTCAATTCCTTTTCTAATAACTAGTACACACCCCGTGCAAAGCACGAGAAATTGCATTATACATGATAAATTTATATTTTATTTATAATTTTTGTGATGGATATTATATTTGTATTAAGATGATTATTTACAAATGTTTAAATTTTGAAGATCGTGATATATAATGCAAATATATTTGAATATAATCATATTAAATTTATTTTCTGTCTTCATTTCTATAGTTTTTATATATGTATATATTTGTTTATATATATAATTGTTACTTCACCTTTTTAATTATTTGTTAATCTACTAAATATTAATTTTTTTAATATATAATATAATTACATATTTATTTTTTACTACATGTAATACAATTTTATATGATAATTTTATCGAATATTTTATGGCATTTCAAATAAGACAAAGAATGTATAATTTTTTTTTATTTCACATATGGATTTAGTTTATATAAGTATTTTTCTTATAGGGTTTAAGTATTATTTTTTTGCATATATATCAATATTCACATCTAATTCAAAATTATAGTTTAAAAAAATAAAATCGAAATGGTGTCATATATTTATCTATTTTTTATCATTTGCATTCTTAGGATAGGAATCTAACAAATCAATGTGAAGAGATGCCTACTAATTGATATGGGCTCTGCATCGGAAATGTATAGTATAATAAAAGGGAATAATGGGATTGCATGCTTAGGTCTTATTTTCAGATTTTTTTTATTTTTTTTGCAAAATATCAACATTTATATTAATCTATATATCCATCCTATATATCATTCGAATTTTGTCACAAATAGAAACTCATATGCCTTTTATATAGAACATGTAATTTTAATGTCTAAACATTGATGTAATCGACCTATTGTAAATAAAGGGTATATGAGTTTATGTTTTTGAGAAAATTCAAATGACATATATATGAGGGATATATAGATGGATATGCATGGTTATATTTTGAAAAAAAATAAAAAAACGTCAAAAAATGGAGCGGGGGCATCCCCATTATTCCCATTTATTTATAGCTATGTATATATTTTTTATATTCATTCTACACATTTTGTATAATTATTGTTAAATAAATAGATTTAGAATATTTATTTTGCATGTCTTCCGTTACTCTAACCAAGCATACAACGATGTATTATTCATACCTTTGTTTTCTTTTTCTTTGTATTTTTTTGCATTGCATAATGTTTTCCAACTATGCATTGATTTCTAGTTATAATTTTTATTTTTGAAATGTAATAAAAAGGAAATCATCTTTTTTTTCTCAAATGCAATAAAATCAAGAGGGTAGGTTATTGAAAGTAGAGAATTATGTTTTTGTTTCCTTGTATAAACTTATTCCAAATAGAGTTGTCCATTCCCTTTAACAACCTACTCTATTAGGTCTTCGATAAACTATGGGGATCAGATACACGAGTCTTTGAATCAAATATTTCTAGTTACTTCGTCCCCCCTATTTCTACTTCTATAATCCCGAGAAAAGGAAATAACAAAAAAGATGAGGCTGAAAGATGCATTCAAATGTCTCTATTAGGTCTTCGATAAACTGTGGGGATCAAATAAAGGAGTCGGTGAATCAAATCTTTCTAGTTACTTCGTTCCCTCTATTTCTACTTCTATAATCTTGAGAAAAGGAAATTATAAAAAAGATGAGACTGAAAGATGCATTCAAATGTCACTACTATGTGTTCAAGAAAAGCCTAAAGCTAGGTCCATGATGCCCTCGGTTCTTGTAATGTTCGATAGTTTCTTAGTAGCATTGTACGTTCATGAAATGGCTGCATTTGCTGGCGATTGCAGCAAATTGGATTTGAGAAGGTAAGCAGTAAGCACATTTGCCTCGAGGGTAGCATCTAAATTATCCACTATGTAATCCATTTTATTAATCCAAATGACACATACTACAGAGCTTAAAACCTGCTAGGCACAAGGCCTAAGATCAGCATCGTGCGAACTCTGAGACCTGCACCACTACTTATTATAATTCGAGTAGCATTGTCATACATGAAAAGTTATGGCTTTTCACATATTCGTCACATGGCAATACACAAGAAAATAACCAAGAAAAAAATAATCAAATTGTAACATTGAACTTGCATATTGCTTTGAATGCGACGTATATTTGTACATGAAATTTTTTTTGAATTGTTTCCTCTTGAGATGTTGGAAAATTGTAATTAGAATGTTTCCTTGTCACTACACCAAATTCCTCCTTATGTGACAAAAAAGTTCTAATTTTTTTCCATCTTTTATATGTAATTTTGCAACAATTGATATTATTCGTTGTCTCCTTACTAGACTTCACTAAAATTATCGTATTGGTTGCATTAGATCTGAACTTGACCGCAAATCTGGGCATTCTTATTGGAGCAGCGGAAGATTGGTGCTATATAAGAAGCAAATTAGATGGAGAGAATATAGATCAATGCACAAGGTAGATAAGAATTCAAGAACTTATTTTCATTAAAACTTGAACTTGCATACAACACTTAAAGATTTATAAGAAGAGGACTTACAATGCTTACAACAAAGGAAGAGAGACTTACAACACTTGAAATGAGGAAGAAACTTGAGAGACTCTTGTGTAGGAAGAGGAACTCTTCTTGTTGTTGTGTGTCAAATGGGGACCTTTTGGATGGTATTTATAGGCCCCCAAGAGGTTGGAGATATTTTGGAAGAGTGATCTAGACTCCTCTTCCTTTAAGTAAAAATATCTTGATATTTTGGTGAGAGGTGGAGAAATATCTAGATATTCTCTCTACCTCTCTCTTTTCTAGAATATTCTCTCAAGTGCATGTTTTCATGAAGCTTCTTATATTGGTGGAAGATATAGGCCCACATCTTCTCATATGGGTGGAGGATTGTTGGTCCATTTATAATAGCCCATTACAATAATACTTCATGGGCTAATTACAAATTTCATTTTCAACACTTCTTCTTAATTTATAATTTGCATTATTCGTCTCAAGTATTGAAACTTTTCTATTGGAAGTGGTTTTGTAAATATATATGCAAGTTGATCCTCTGTGTTGATGAACTCCAGCTTGATGTCTCCATTCTCCACTAGTTCTCGAACATAATGATGATGGAGTTCAATATGCTTTGTTCTTCCATGAAAGAATGGATTCTTTGCCATAGCAATGGCTGACATGTTGTCACATAATATAGTTGTTGGAAGAACATTCACTTCTTGAATATCATAAAGAAGTCTTCTCCGCCACAGAGCTTCACTTGATGCACTTGTTACAAAAATATATTCAGCTTCAGCAGAGGAAAGGGCTATTGTCTTTTACTTCTTAGAACTCCAAGATATGACTTTAGATCCCATACAAAATAAATAATCTGATGTTCTCTTTCTATCATCTTTGGATCCAGCCCAATCACTATCTGAGTAGCCTTTGAGTGAATTATCTTCTTCTGAAGTATATTTAATTCAAAAATTCTTGGTACCTTGAATATAGCGAAGAATCCTTTTTGCGGTTGCATAATGAAGCTTGCTGAGTTTGCTCATAAATCTTGATACGACACTAATTGCATATACTATATCTGGTCTTGTATTAGATAAATATAACAAGGAGCATACAAGACTCCTATAAAGAGAACCATCATCTTCTTGAGCTCCATCATTTGTAAAAAGATTTGTATTGACAGCCATAGGAGTTGCTTCTGGTTTGCAATTTAACATGTGAAATTTCTTGAAAAGATCATGAACAGATTTTCTTGAGAGATAAATATTTCACCTTCTTTCTGTTGAACTTGAATACCAAGAAAATATCTCATAAGACCGAGACCTGTCATTTCATATTCTTTCATCATTACTTTCTTGAATTTTTCAATCATCTTGGAGGAAATGCTTGTATATATAAGATCATCAACATAAAGACATATGATAAGGAAATTTTGTGTACCTTCTTTCTTCACATAAAGAGATGACTCATTAGGACTTCTTAGAAATCCATTATCACAAAAATATCAATAAATTTTATTATTCCAAACTCTCGGTGCTTGCTTTAAGCCATATAAGGCCTTGCGGAGACGATAAACCTTTTCTTCATTATCTTTGAAGATATATCCTTGAGGTTGTTCAACATAAACCTCTTCTTCAAGATCTCAATTAAGAAATGCAGATTTAACATCGAATTGATAAACTGATAACTTCTTTTGAGCAGCAAGTGCAAGTAAGGTTCTAATTATCTCTATACGTGCAACAGGTGCAAAAGTTTCATTATAATCAATACCTGGTTGTTGCGAATAGCCTTAACAACCAATCGAGCTTTTATGCTTGTGAATGGAGCCATCTTCATTATATTTGACTTTATAAATCCATTTAAGACCAATGACATCTTTATCCTTAGGACGGTCCACGAGCTCCCAAGTGTTATTTTTATTAATGACTGCAATCTCTTGATTCATTGCTTGAATCCATACTTCTTCTTTAGCTGCTTCTTCAAATTTTTGAGGCTCACAAGCAAATAAAGCAATAGCAGAAGATGATGCATAAATTTCTTGAAGAGACCGTACCTTTTGTTGTGGATGTTCCGAGTCAGAGAGATTTGGCCCAACTGGTCTTTGAATTGAAGGAAAAATATCTTTATCATTTGGATTGTCTTCTTCAGTTGCAGTTTGCTTTTATGGTACTGAAGAATTATCCCATTTCCATGAATATATTTCATCAAAAATGACATCTCTAGATATAATTAATTTTCCTTCTTTAGGCTCATATAATCTGTAAGCTTTAGATCATCACAATATCCAATGAAAATATATTTCTCTCCTTTTTCATCAAAATTTTCTTGTCTGACTTGAGATGGAATATGAGCATATGCAATAGAGCTAAAGATTTTGAAATTACTGACCTTGGCCTTCCATTCATACCATGCTTCATAAGGTGTTCTATCCAATACTGTTTTTGTAGGAGATCTATTCAATATATAAACCGCAATATTTACTGCTTCTGCCCAAAGTTTATTAGGAAGACCCTTACCTTTTAACATGCTTCTTGCCATCTCAACAATTGTTCGATTTCTTCTTTCAGCTACTCCATTTTGTTGAGGAGTATATCTTGTCGTTAGCTCCTTCTTGATTCCTTGAGTTATGCAGAAGTCTTGAAATTCTTTGGTTGTAAATTCTCCTCCACGATCTGATCGGAAGACTTTTATTTTTCTTCCACTTTGTTTTTCAACAAAAGCATTAAACTTGATAAAAGTAGAATAGACTTCTGACTTTTCTTTCAAGAAGTAAACCCACATCCTGTAATCATCAGCCAACAATATAAAGTACATGGCTCCATTTATAGACAGAGTTTGAGTTGGTCCACATACATCTGAGTGTATCAACTAAAGTGGAGCTTTTGCTCTCCATGATTTCTTTGTAAATGACAATCTATGCATCTTGCCATATATGCATCCTTTACATATGTTTTCATCTTTCTTGATGAACATAAGCTCAACAACCAAGTTCTTCTGCTTTAATAACATGAGGCTTGTAAAATTTAAATTTCCAAATCTTAAATGCCATAATAAAAAATCATCTTCATTTATAGCCTTTAGTGCATAACATTCTTTTAAAGGCATAGATAATGGAAAGACTTTATTTGGAGCCATTTTAATGTATGCGATTAATAACTTTCTTCTTTTATCAAAGATTTTGCATACTCCATTATCAAATCTTAATAACTGGCTATTATTCATATGTTCACCAACACTTAAAAGATTCTCAATTAAGCCTGCAACATAGAGAACATCGTGAATGAGTTTAGAAGTACATTTCTTTGTTTGTACTGCAATAACTCCTTTGCCTTTCACATTTTGCAGCTTTCCGTCTCCAAGGTTAACTTGTGAACTATGTCTTTTTTCAAGGCTCACAAATGCATCTTTGTTCCCTGTCATGTGGTTACTGCAACCACTATCGACATACCAAATATCTTTAGATACTTCTTTAGTATTCATGCAAGAATAAAGTAATGGATTGGAATCCTCATCTTTTGCAATATAATTAGACTCATTCTTTTGGAACCAACAGTCCCTTTGAGAATGATTTGCAATTTTGCACCTTGTGCAGCGGAATCTACAATCCTTTGATTCATTATTATCTTTCTTGCAAATAATGAAATGAGAAGAATATTTTCTTATACCTGAAGCTTTTTGATTATATCCTCCTTTCGATCTTCCATTGTTTTGACCTCTATATGATCCATGTCTTTCATCATTCTCTTATCTCCTTGCATATTGTCCCCTTCTTTGCTTGTCATGATCTCCATTCTTAACTTTGGAGATGTTCATTTTTGTTTGAAATGCTTACTACAAGGGTTGAGTAGTAAACCTGCTAATCTTTACTCATGTGCTTCAAGTGAGCCCATTAATTCATATATAGACAGAGAAGATAAATCTTTCAATTCTTCAATAGCAGAAACAACATGATCAAATTTAGCAGGTAAACTTATCAAAATCTTTTCAACAACCTTCTTATCGATAATAATATCTCTATAACTTCGAATTTGATTTATAATAATAGAAGTTTTGAAAAGAACCCTTGGATGTTTTCACCATCTTTCATTAAGAGATTATCAAAATCCTTCCATAAAGATTGAAGCTTGATAGAAATTACCTTAGCAGATCCTTGAAATTCTTTCTTTAAAATCTCCCATGCTTCTTTAGAAGTAGTTGCTCTAGAAATGCAAGGAAAGATAGATTTACTTACTCCTTGTTGGATGAAGAGAAGGGCCTTTGCATCTTTCTTCTTGTTTTCCTTGAACTCTTTCTTCTTTCCTTCTATTACAAGATCCCACAAGTCTTGTGAGATGAAGATAGTCTTCATTTGAAGACTCCAATAGTCATAACTTTCTCCATCAAAGATAAGAATGAAGCTTTGGGTGTAATTGAATAAAGGTATACTGGAGGTGGATGCCATGGTGTGGAGAAACAAAGAAAAAACTTCAACAAGGATGTAATGATGGTTATGACTCTGATACCAAAACTTGTTGGAGCAGCGGAAGATTGATGGTGTACAAGAAGCAAATTAGATGGAGAGGATATGGATCAATGCACAAGGTAGATAAAAACTCAAGAACTTCTTTTAATTAAAACTTGAACTTGCATACAACACTTGAACATTTATAAGAAGAGGACGTACAATGCTTACAATTAAGGAAGACAGACTTACAATTCTCAATATCTCACAAGATCAGTAGCATTGAATGTTGGTGTTGTCTTCACGTATAGATGTACTTCCAACAATGTTCTTGTATTGCTGCTCTTTGGCGACCTCAGTGATGATTTATCGCTTACCTATCGTCTAAAAGAATATGAAGGTTTCCTTTCCGAGTTCTTCAAAGAGAGAGGCTTTGTTCCACTTAAGGGAGGGGATATCTTTGAAGAATTCTGCTATAACATAGCTGAGAAGTTGGAATTTTGCAACGAAGGCTTCCAAGCATACTTTCGCATGCTAGATTGGCGAAGTGATGATGTCCATGTAGAAGCTTGGATCACGTGATGCAGGTAGGGAGGGTCGTTTCTCCTGGCCACCTGGATGAGTGGTGTTCCCCTTCAGGAAGTAAGTCTAGCTTTGCATTTTTGGGGTGGGGATGTGCTTTCTCCTCTGGGAGGAGGTTTGTTTGTCAGTGGGGGTGGAGGTGCCATGCGGGGAGGATATAGGTAGTGTTTTCTTGGGTGTCCCTCTCTGTGGCAATTGAAACAAATGATGGGAAAAGGACAATAGAATTTTGTATGCCCCTTTCCAAGGCATTTGAAACACTCATGATTGTCTAGGTGTTGTGAAGGAAGACGAGGCGGTGATGATTTGTTCGAGGCATGCAGGGGTTGATGATGGGGTAGCCAAGGGTTAAGGTACGTTTTTTGGCTCTTGGTTCAAGGTCGCTGCTATTTGATGGTTTTGTTATGGGGCGAGGATTTGTGATGGCATCTCACTATGAAACCCGATGGAGTGGGATTAAATTTTGGGGGATATGGATCGTCAGCAAAGAGGGTGTTTTGGTTCCCGTTGTGGGATTTGGTTTGAGCATGGATAAGGGTTCCAGAATGGTTCACCTTCACTTTTACACGTGACATACGTTATTTCCCAATCATAAGGTTCGATTTCATGGGAAACAGGTTCGGGACTTTGTTGGGCTCTAATGAAAGCAGACTAGGGTTTCGTTTAGGGTTGTCATGGTGCGGGCTTGGGTGAAGGTTTGGTTTGGATGATATAATGAGGTTGTAGCATGATTTCTCATAGAGAGGACGTCAAAAGGGAAAAGATTGGTTTAAGGTCTTTAATGATTGTTTTAATGATTTTTGATGGGGTTTTGCGGGTTTTTGTGGTTGCTGGTGGTGTTGGGGATTGTGCAGGTATTGGAGTGGGTAAAGAGGTGGGTGTGTGGGTGGAGGTGGATAGAGGAGGGGAGAGAGAGGGGACATGCAGTTAGAGTATAAGACACAAATAATCTCTTCTCGCAACTTCTATTACCTCCTGCCAAAAGATAATGCCAAAACGATGGGGCATGCAATAGATTTGTCACGAGACAAAAGATTGAGACTACATTGGAACTTCCATCTCCACTATGTAAAATTTGATGGCACACCTTAGGGTGGACATTCGATTGGATTGAATGGGTTTAGGTTAAATAATCTAGATTGCATTCGATTTGTGTTAAGAAAGTGCCCCCATGGCTAAAACCAAATTATATTGGGTGAAGTTATTTGAGTTATGGATTTGAACTAATCGGCTTCAAA
Organism: Ottelia alismoides; assembly: GCA_037367405.1. Taxonomy (NCBI): domain Eukaryota; kingdom Viridiplantae; phylum Streptophyta; class Magnoliopsida; order Alismatales; family Hydrocharitaceae; genus Ottelia; species Ottelia alismoides. Next base: position 511,840 of record JAZKJV010002700.1, read on the forward strand.
CAAAACCACAATTCAAGATGGCATCTATGACGGAAAAAATCAAAACATTTATATGTAGGTGTTCATGTATAAAATTTAGGCTATAGGACAAATATATTCCTTAATTTCAAGTTGGTAGAAATACAAACTTTTTAAACCTTATATGCTAAGTGGGGTTATATTGTTATGAACTAATATAAATTTATGGATTGCATAAACTATCAGCTTGAGTTATTTTTGTGGGTTAGGTGGGATACATTAGACCATCGAACCCATAAACAAAATATAGATTATGATTTTGATCTTAGTCTAATCCAAAATTCAAATAACCAAATTCATTTCCACTATTTTTCAAAGGTTTGAATGAGTTATTTGGGTGGACCCTCATATAACCTGTCATAGCACACTTGATGCAATCCAACGATTCAAAAATTTGAGCAACCAATTGATTGCTAGATGGGAAGAAACTTCATTTATCACTCTATTCCTTCGTGTATACACGTATTCATGTGTTTGTATATGTTTGTAAAAACACTTCACTAAAAGAAATAACCGAAGAGAAAAAGAGAGCGCGGAGAGAAGCAAATGCACGTTCTTTTAGCGGTGTGGGTTTGTTCTGACATGTATTTAGATATTAAAACATATTTACTAATCAGATTCATTGATATTTTACGATTTTAAGGCGTCACGCCGCTAGTGATGGATCCTTATGATAATTTTTCTTGATTTCTCACTGCCTTTTAGTACTTTAAGTCATTATTTAGATGGTCCACTTTGTGTAAGCCCTTACTGAATCCATGCTTTTATTATAGTATTTAGATAATGATCACCTTCACACTTTTTATCGTTAAATTGAGGATTTCATGTTAACATTTTTACTGTGCATCTTTAGTTGGATTTTTGTGGTTGTATGTGGATTTGATGTACCGTGTTAGATTTGTTTATCAACTCTATGTTCTTCTTTTGCGGTCCATCGAGTTAAAATAAAAAGGTGTAAGATCTAAGAATGAAACCAAGTCTAACTTATATGAAAATCTGTTCTCCTCAAGCCATATTAGAGCCCGCATAATTAATAAGACGGGCTATATATATATGCTAAAAGTGACCAACTGTAATATGTAAAATGATAAGATGAAAACTTACAATTTGTGAAGGCCATGAAAGATTACCACCCATAAACTCAAATCCAAGAGCCATGAAGAATGTGAGTCTGCATAAGAGCAAATGTCAGTCAATTACCTACTGTATATTTGCCCTTATACGACTATGTCAAAAGGTGAATGCTAGTCAATTGTATTTATATAGTAGAGAGGGATGTGAGGAGAGAGGGTGATGAACAATCTTTTGGTGATGTTAATTTTATCTCGTTGTTATACGAGTCTAAGACAATTAGTCAGAACCTTGATAATTGAATCTTGGTTAAGAGATTGATGCTAAATTAGCTTGGAAAAATCCATGGTCAAACACAAGGACACGAGCGTATTAGTTGATATAATTAAGTTCTGAATACCTAGGTTACGTTATTTGAGTGATATTTAGGTCAGTGATTACAAATAGATAGATGCATGCTTTTTTTAAAAAAAAAAGATTAATGTGAGTCAGATTAGTTCAATACTACAAAATGATATGAAATACACAACACAGATATGCACATAATAATGCACCTGAATTAGTGAATTAACCTCGTTGTGAATCTTTAGTTTAATAGTCTCTAAAATTATCAAAGATTGCTTCAAATTGCAGTTAAACATATTAATGCAACTATTTGATAGATTTCCTAATTTGATCCACAAACAGTAGATACTCAAAGAGGTTATAAATGATAACAAAATAGATATTAAACAACCTAACTAATTTCTAATTTCTTGGAACAAAATATGGTGTACTTCAACCATTCAATCAATATAATTACTAAGAATAATGAATATTTCAATCAGATACAAACAAGATAAATCATTGATTCTTATTTTTAAGAAGCATATGTCAAATAAGGAACTTCATTATGGCAATATAAGGACCATCAAGAAGAGATGTTTTAAACGAGATCAAAATCATTCTATTTAGATAATGGATACTCCAGATATTAATGTATTAATCTAGAGGACTTTTTACAAGAAAAACTTATAAAATAAAAGAACAAAAAACTTAACATTTAAGTTCAATTTAAATATGAATATAAATACAAAAACTGGTTGCAGTTATCTTGCAATTAACATAAGTTGGGGGTTATTTTTAGAATTAGTCCTAGTTGGTGGGGTGTGGGCGTGAATTATCCAGATGATCATGTGCCATGCGTGTGTGACTCCAGGCCCGGGAGGGCATGGAGGCTCGGGGTAGTTTCTCGCTCTGATGCTTCAATTGAGGTATGGATGGACTGAGGCTGTAGGCACGGACGGATGGCTCGAGGTGCTCTTGAGCCGTAGGATCACCACTGATTGTTTGTCATCCAATGGTGATTGTAAGTCACCACCTCCGATCTCCTCCGCATGCGGTGACGAAGAGTTTGGGCTCCGTCGGGATTGTGCTTTCTCCTCTATCCTTTTCTTGCCTTGTTGAATATTATAGAACCTCCGCAAGACTCTAGCGAAGAGCTTGGAAGGGCGGAGAAGAGCATATTTAAATCAATGGGTAGATGAAGCATCACTCGAGGCAGAGCTCTAGAATGGAACAACTTATAAAGATTAGACAATTGAAGAAATATGGGTACCTGCACGGGTTAGAGAGATAGCTAAAGCATGTGATTGTTTTAGTGAATGAAATGGAGGGTTGTCAGGATGAGGGAGGAGTAGCCCTGAATTGGTAGACCTCCTTTGCAAGAATGTAAAATTTTCGAGGAAGAGGAGGGTAAGCGAAAGAGAAGGAGAAGCCCTGAAGGGCTAGCATGATCTGTAGTTGTTTGGTGCAAGTGATAAGCTATTCAGATGGGAGCGAAAGCATGTGTACATGTGTAAGAAAATTGAAGAAATGGAAAGAATAAGAAGACTGAGATTACCTGGAAAGAAGGGGATGAACGGAGGGCGGAACATGGCATGGGCTTGGAGATTGAGACGCTCCTAGGTCCTCGCTCGATACGGTGGCAAGATGTTGAGCTCAAGAAACACACAAATGGAATGCAACACAGTGGATTCACCATTGATATTGCTGGAGAAGGAGACCATCGTCACTCTGCATATCTCTCTCTATCATAAAGGAGAATAAAGGGGATTGAGAACTTCTCTCACAAGGGCGGATCCTTGTGCAGTTGGTCATAGATGGGGTTTTGATACATCTCCAGGAGGTTGCAAGGAGGTGGTTTAAACCACCTCCATGCATCTCATGTGAGGTGGGGGGTAACTATCGAAGGCTAGGCATGGATGAGGGACATAAGGGCTACATTATGGTACAAGAATCAGGAGAAGAAGACACATAGGCTGATGAAAAATGAGAGAAGTTGGCTCTGATGAAAGGTTGCATCGTTTAAAGAATCTAGGGTAGAGGTTGACGATGGACCACAATCGTTGTATCTTATGATCCAACAACCTAATTTTGGGCACCCTGGAGCGACACAGATTTGATTGATCAAATGATCTAGTGGCTTTGGAAAAGGTGGGATGGAGTGAATTGTAGCCATCTGATCAAATGATCAGACGGTATCAAAGAAGCATGATTGGAGAAGAAGGACCGGTCATGTGGCTAGCTCTAATTAACCACGTGGCCCAATCAGAAAATAAAGAAATGAAATAAATCTTGTAAAATTGAAAAAAAAAACTATCAAATGAAGTCGAATTAAAATGTGTTTAACATAAAATTTATGTATCTTTTCAATATCTGTGACTTTCATGTACAACACAAAGTCAAAATATATTAAATATACTTGTTATTTTGTACATATTATTAAGGAATAAATCTACTTATTTTACCTGTTGTTATTATTTTTTGTATTTTACATTGTGAATAATACAATATATTATATACAATATTATGTTGATTTTTATTAGATTTTCAATAGTGTAAAACACATAAAATAAAGGGAACCATAATACATACAATATGTATTTATCTATGAATAATAACTAACCCTAATAATTTACAAGGTGTTAAATACTAAATATAATTATTAATTAGTAAATTCATTAATAAATTGAAGATATACGTATACATAATAGAAATAAAGATGATGGATATGTGATTCATCACTCCGTCTACTTAAACTTTGCTCATCCTCATGAAAATAAGGACTGAATAAGTTAGTTGAATCCATGAATTTGCATGTAATGTACAAGACTTGACATATTGGACTTAATCAAAAGGAACTTAACCACCCTAATACCGTATCATGTGTCTATGTGTATATATACATAGGTATATGATATTAAGTGTGGATTACATTTACAAGTGTAGAGTCAAAGCATCACCCGAAGTTCCAGTTTGAAAAATCTTCCTTAGTACCCAATCCTCAATACTAGAGAATAAATCGAGTCTATATTCATCATCTCTTTAGTTGTCAGACTTAAAAATGTAGATGCAATGACCAAGTATGGAGGATATATGTTTGTGTCATTTCTTTTATCCTCTCATAGGAACAAGGATCCCTCGAGTGTCTTATTAACACACACACATGTATTTTTGTTGTTAAGTATGTCCATCAAGAATTGTGAGTCATCTGCATTTTGTTTTCTAAGGATACACCGGGATGTATCTCTTTTGAGTATCTATTATATCTTCAACACCTAGAATTTTAACGCTGACAATGTAGAGACCTTTTACCGTGCTCTCCTGACTCATATTTCCTAATTGTTTTGGTCCTAATGAACACACTTTGTAAAGGTTGGTAGTGCTTGACATTGATATAAGCTCTTTAAATTTATCTTTGGAATGTATGAGCTTTCCTTTCAATATTTTTCCTTTCTTTTCTTGTTGGCTAGCTCCACTACTTTTACTAAGTTGGCGCATACTGATCAACAATTTGTATGATTTTACGCATGTTGACACATAGTTTAAATCAAGATTGACATTTAGTTTTAAATCAAGATAGTATAACAACCTTGTTCCCATACTGGCTGAAGAGCTGACATTCATGTCTCATGAAGAAATCCTCAATCTGATCTCATCCTCGAGCATCATTTAAAATAATTCCAAATTCAAACTTCTCATCCTAGTTCCTCAGTCGAAAAATGGACTCAACACAATGTTTACGCAATCGTGCAAGTGAAGTTGGTCATATTCTTTTGAGAATAGATATTCTACAGGCAATATATCATGTATATGTCTCAAACTAGGGAGTTTAAGTATTAATGTTCTAAGAACCCTAATGACCAATAATGGTTAACTCTAAGTCAAGTGTCACTATAAACCAAGAATCCTGAACTACACACGTCTTGTGTGAAGTGAAAATGTCAGAGATAAAATCACTTATTAGTTAGTATTTTTAAGAGATTTGATTTACTTATTTTTTTATATTTTAAAAAACGTTTTGTAAACATATAAAAACTAATATGTCAAAAATCATTTATACACATTTATAAATATTTTGTAAAATATTTTTACAAAAACCACGTCATATAGATATAATTATTTTCAAAATATTTTACAAATCATTTTATGAGGTATGTTTCAAATCCACATTTGCAAATAATATGTAAAACATATTTTTAACAAGTCATGTCACATATGTCAAACTGTTTTACAAATTATTTTAAAAAAACAATTCAAAAAATTCATTTTACCCAGAGCCCATGATAATAAGAAAACATTTCAAAGTATAGGCTACACATAAATAATATATGGAATATATATGTAAACCCACCTATATTTAGATTGTGCTAAGTTCTTGTAGTACAAAGTACAATGAAGGCATAACTCGTACTAAGTATAAAGAGATAGAAGAGTACGAGAGTGAAACAACTACAACCCCATATACTTATGCTTCATATAGCCAAGGTGCAGGAAAAAAATACAAAAGGAACATGTTACTAGAGGAACGAAAGAATGAGATAGAATGAACACTTAGGGGCTCATCCCCATATACTTTAGGCTGAAAATAGCGTAAGTAGGAAGAAATAATGGAAAAAGAGAAGGGACCGAGAGTACTAAGAACATACAGAACAAGTGTTCAAGTTTCCCCAATAATTAGTCTTTAAATATCTTAAGTATAGAGATAGGATCTAAAGAAGAAATGGTCTAAACTCAAAAAAAACGAGAATAGATCAAGTGAAGGAAAGAGTGAAATATTAGAAAGAAAGAATGTGAATCTGCCAGGATGATGAATTTGCTCAGACTTGAATCTTCATGTAGGAGCTTCATGTAGAGTAGTCAGAAATGTCTGCAAGATAATCACCCGGCATGAAGTTGATCTATTCCACTTGGACTAATCGTTCTTTGGATTTCACGAAATGCTTCAATAGTTGCCCATTCCCCAGGAAAGAACGTGCACCATATGTGAGATCATCTATCTCTATACTGCTATTATTGTGCACTTCCTTACTATATAGGGACCCATCCACATTGAATTTAGTTTACTTTGGAAGATCTTCAACTTTTCATTGAACAACCATTCCTGTTATCCCAGGACAAAGTTATTGCACCTGATGTGCTTGTCATACTATTTCTTAACTTTATCCTTATAGATCAAGCCATTGTCATACATGCGGTTTCATATCTCCACATGCTCGTTCAAGTTTTGGTCACAACATAGTTTCCCTAGGTGACAACTCCAATTGACTTGTTTTGTTTCCCATTCAGATTTGTGAATTAATTCATCGGGTAAATGACATCGCTTCCCATAAGTCATCCTAACAGGTGAAGTCTCAAGCGGTATCTTGTATGAAGTAGTATAGACCCAGAAAACTTGACCCAATAGTTAGGACCAATTCTTCCAATTAGGATGAATCGACTTTTGAATAATACTTTTTACCTCTCTTTTTGAAACCTCTTCCATGCCATTCAACTGTGGGTGATAAGTACTTGTCAATATGTGCTCAAATCCATAGTATGTAGCTAATGATCTCATTTCTCTGTTTACAAAGTGGCTACCTCCATCAAAAATCAATACTTTAGCGACCACGAACCTAACAATGATATGATCCTTCACAAACATACATATAGTCTTGTTGTCTACAGTTAAGGATGGAATAACATCCATCCACCTTGACAAAAATAATTTAGTACCAACAAGATGTACTCATGTACATATCTACTTGGAAAGGGATCCATAAAATCTAGGCCCCATGCACTAAAAACATCATAGAAAAGTATCAGTTGCATGGACATCTCATCTTTAAATTCAACTATCCCTCCCATCCTTTGACAAATAAGGCATGGCCATAAATAATCAATAACATATCGAAACAAGGTCGCCTAGTACAATCTACATTGGATTACCTTGTACGCGGTTTTTGTTCCCGAATGGTGTCCACTTGCTTATAGTATATGAGAATGAATAGGGACACTATGATATTCCTCCTTAGAAATACACCATCTCCAGACACAATCCGACCCCTAAATTAAGGAACATATCCTGCCAATGGTACTTCCTCTAATCCAACTTCAATCGGTCAATGCTGCTCCTAGGCTAAGCTTAGGGAACTTGCATGGAGATAATGTAGTTCACCATGTTGGCGTACCAATGGAGTGAGTCAATAACACAAATTGATTCATCTAAAAATGCTTCTCTAATTTGCTCAGCATTGGGGGAATCATTTAACTCAAGTCTAGAAAGGTGATCAACAACAACATTCTTAACTCCATGTTTACGCTCAATTTTCATATTAAACTCATGGAGTGATAAAATCCATCTAGCAAGATGCACCATTTCATTATTCTTTTCCACTAAATATCTAATTTCTATGTGATCAGTAAAGATTATCACCTTGGAGCCCATAATCTAAGATATGAACTTCTCGAGGGCACAAACTACTGCGACCATTGCCTTTTTAGTAACAATATAGTTCTTCTGGGCTTGATCTAAAACATTTCTCACATAGTAATCGTAAATGCAATCCCATCTTGCCTTTATCCTAACACAACTCTTATAGCAAAATCTGATGCATCAGTTATGATCTTAAAGGGAAGAGACCACTCAGGAGCTTGTAAGATAGGTGAGTCAATTATCATATTTTTCAAGAACTCAAAGGACTCAAGACACTTGTGATCTACAATGAACTCTGTGTCCTTTCCCAAGATCTTAATCGGTGGTTGGTGAAAGACCGTTGATCATCCTATATTAAATGTGTTGTGTTGTTACAGTCAGACAATTAGGATTGATAAAAAACTAACCACATGTATTGATGAATCAATGAATTAATGTGCAGTTTTATGTATTTTTAACTTGAGAAAGGCCCGTTCGACTCAATGAGGCAAAGAAACAACTTCGAACTAACTTAGACGAATTACCTCACGATTTTTGAAGTAGATTATTTTATATTTTTTATGCAATAAAAATGCCAATGCAAATAATGTGGATGAACTAGGTTATTAAGGAATCAAGCAATCTAACCAAATTAATTTTAATGTGGAATTTATCCAAATTAGGAAATTGTATTTTCTTGAAAATCTAATCCAATGATAAATGAAAAATATTTTATGGATTTGTTTGATTTAAACTGCAATAATTAAAATTTCATAATTTTAAGGGTTTTTATGTAATTTTCTGTCCAAACAAAATGCAAAATTAATGAACTTTTTAGGCGAACTTAAACATGATGAAATGAAGCTACATTATTTTTTTTGGATTTTCTGACAATGTATGATAATTTTATGAATTTTTGTAATAAAAATAGAGTGACTATGAGTATTTAATTTTATTAAATCCACTAAATCAATTTATCCAGAAGAAAAATTATCTAAAGATATTTTAATAAGCAATCCAGTAGAGTTAAAAAATCACAAAAATAATATTTGTAGATTTAATTGAAAATCATTCAATTATTTGTTAGTCAAAAGACATATCCATTTTCGATGAAATTTGGAAATTAATTAAAACACGTTCATACACATCATCTCTAAATTTTCACAACTTTTGAATAAATATGAATTTAAGACCATGGATTGGGTAAAATGTGTAATTTTTCATAAAAAAAATAATTAATTACACAATGCTCAAAAAATATAAATAAATAGCCAAGATATACATAATTAATTGAACTACAACATGCTTTGGATTAAATAAACGAAGCAATTTTATGGTCCAAATTGAAATTTAAATAGAGCGTTATACGAGGAATTACAAGATTTAAAATTAAACAACATAAACTATGCTTAAGGGAACTTTTGGAAAGTTAAAAACTTGATGGGTAATATATGCAATATTTAAAAAACTGAAAAATATGATAACGGGGAACCACCTTCATTCTCAAATGCGGTTTGGCGTGATGACAACTTTGAGGCAAGCGGCGGTGTGTGTGTGACGGTTTGTTGCTGCTGGAGGAGGGGTGAGGTGGCCTCGCGACATTGAGAGGAAGTGACGGGCAACACGAGGAGGGAGGCGCAACCATGAACAACGCAACCATGCGAGATGGAGGAGGCTAGTCTGAAGCGGTGCAGGCAACATTACCCGGTTGGAACAACGGCCTGGAGCGGGTGGTGGGATGTTGTAAAAAATATTTTCACCTGATTTATTAATCACTAAATACGAAAGAATTTGAGGAATGGTAACATCTTTTTATTAAGATTTTTAATGAATTTGATAAGTATAATTAGCCATATTTATTAGTAAAAATACGAAAGTACGAGTTATGGCTAAAGTATACATAGTATATACGACCCCCTATACTTATATTGAGCTATGTCCTCATAGATCAGAGAGAAAAGAGAAGACATAACTCGTACTGAGTATAGAAAAGTCTAAAGAATAACGAACGAATAAAATGAATGAAGAACTGAGAAGTCGACCGTCCCCCTATACTTAGGATCAAATAATCCTAAGTATAGCAGATTGTACACAAAGCAGGGAGGGTCAAGGGTGGGAATGAACAGATCGTACTCAAACTGTCTCCCCCTATACTTAGGGTAAGATATCCCTAAGTATAGACAAGAAGAGGAGACAATGGAGAGGATCAAAGAATAGAAGAACTCGGGGTGTACACTCCCTATACTTAGGACAAAGTGTGTCCTAAGTATAGAAGATTGTCAAAAAGGGGCGACACCTTTTCGGTAGATACAGAAGATAGAAAAGGAAAAGAAGAAAAGAAGAAAAGAAGAAAAGAGATCTGAAAATGAGTCGAGTATTCATTCGCCGTTCCGTTTCATCCCTCATGTTGTTGCCTATACTTAGGGCTTCTTTACCCTAAGTATAGGGAGAGTGATGCGTACATCCTTCTCTATCTTCTTCCAACCCCGGCAATGGCGCCGTTTGTTGAACGCGAAAATCGGGAGGTCGTGTCAATTCACAAGGCGAATCAACAGTCGCTGAGTTGACCTCACGCGAAATCCGAAATTCAAACAACAATTAACCCACAATAATGATCAAACAATGAAAAGTGGTGCGGAGTTAAAATTTATTATAACTGTACAACAAGATGTGTATTGATGCAAGTATGTGTAGAAGTCGAACATAGGGAGCAGACAAGTAGAGCGAGGCAATAATGCTAAAAAAATGTGAGTGTGATGTATTTGCCTACAAGTGCTATGTTTTGTGAGTTTTTAATTTTATATTTTTTATTTAATTTTTGATTTTATATTTTTTATGTTTTGATTTTTGATTTACCAATTTTGCATTTTCTTTTTATATTTGAGATTTTTATATTTTCTTTTTCTTTCAATAAAGATATAATATATAAGGAATATATATACACAAGAGATGACGAGAGAGAGAGAGAGAGATAAAAAGAGGTAAAAATACTCAAAACTCAGGAAATAAAATCTTTTCGTGCTTTTTATATTTTTCTAGTGTTTTTGAGATTTTTCTATATTTTTCCTATTTTTTTGATATTTTTAAAGGCAAAAATACCGAAAACAGTGAATAAAGTTGCTGGACGAAATTAAAATGAGGATTAAAAATATCAAACAAAGTCAAAATTCCTCAAATTAATTTTAATTTAAAGATAATATAATAGAGAAAATCAGGGACCATAAATTATATTTAAGATTTTTAGGAATTTTTAATATTTTTATGAAGGTTTTTGGGGTTTTATAATTTTTAGGAGTTTTCTTTTGTATTTTTTAGTGATTTGTGGTCTGGAGCTAAAACACACAGAAACACCTAGAATATATTTTTTTGGGAAATTTTCAAAAGCATTTTATATTTTTTTGTATTTTGTAATGCAAAAAGTGCTGAAAATGTATGTTTTAATTTTTTTATAAATAATAAAATGCAACAGAAATGCAAAATAAAAATATGGCGTGATAATACAATGCAACAGGAACTTATGCTATTTTTTGTGGATTTTTTAGGAATTTAGAGATGCATGAATAAATAAAGGAAACAAAGAGAAAATTCACAACTAGCAAGGGCATATTTGTAAATATCGAAAAGTACGAGGTCCTTCGTGCAAATTTTTTCAAAAAGATATACTGCAATAAAAATATTCACGTACTAAATATAAATACCCAGAAGACACTGGCCAGATGTGCAAAAACTCCAGAGCTCACGCGCCACGCACGTGAGACTAACAGGGGTCTGGATGCAATAACAAAAACTACAGGGTCTTGATTATAAATTTTACAAAAAATATTAAAAGGCAGAGGAAAGTTTATGCCTTAATTATAAAAAACAAAAAGTGTCTGGGTTAGCATGCAAAATACCCAGACTCAGGCGTGATCCGACGACGCTGATATATCCACTTATGCCACGAGTCGTCGCTTGGACGCTCGATACCCCTTCGCCTGATGACAACTGAGATTAAAAGATCTGCAGACGATGGACAACCAACAACGTGTTGAATCCGACGGCTACTGGGGCGTCTCCAAGAACAGGGGTCTGATCAACGGTTGCGAAGGCCAGACGAGGAACTGGGAGGAGCTTCGTCGGGGCGAAGTTGTGCGGACTCGATCATCCACCTCCGACGCTCGATGTGGCTCCAAAATGCCCCAAATCAGTCTTGTAGGGGATCCTCTATGCGCTGGAAGCCTCAGGATGCCCGGGGGTCACCGGAGCTCTCCCATGACGACGGAGAAGCTAGAGAGCTCCAGGTACCTCTGGTCTTCCTCAAAACAGCTCCAGCCGATCTCGATGCTACCAGATTCTGCACGAATTAAACAACGAGGGCAAAATGCCTCGCGGTTGGCGGAGTGGATGGAAGCGGGTATGGAGAGGATGAAGCTCGTCGGAGCAAGCTCCGACGAGGTGGAGGTGATAACGAACGGTAGGACTGCTATAGAAATGGAGGGGAGGGCTAGATGCCTAATGCTACGGGTATTAAAATAATGTGAGAAAAGCCAAAGAAAATGTGAACCTCAAGGTAGATACCCGAGATGTGTACCTCACGACCAAGGTGGCAGGAGATGGGTAGAACACGCCCTCGGCCTTTGCCCGGCCACACCTGGGCTGCTGGAGACCTTCCGGTCACCAAGGTCTATCCGGAGCATGCCCAAGGGAGCCAAAGCTACGGCTAAAAGGGGTTCATCCATGGAAGGAGGTTTGGGGTGGTTTTTGAATGAGTGACAGACGCGGCTCGAATATCTAGGGATAGCGAGCAATGCATCGATCCAAAGATCGATACAAGCCATGGGTATGTATCATGGATGCACTGGCTTGAAAAGTCATGAAGGAGTCAACACAAGATAATGAAAGACGCGCTCTCCAAAATTCAGAGAAAACGCCAAAAAGACACAGTTCTGACAAAGCAGCAGAGGGGGGTCAGACAGTTGACCAGAGGTCAACTGTCCGAGCCTCCTGGTTGGTCCACGCTGACCAACTAGGAAAAACCTCTGGAAAAAGAATTAGAAATTCATTTTAAAATATTAAATGAATTTATTATTTTTATGTTATAAAATCAAAAATGTTTATTATTTTGTAAATTATTTTATTATGATTTTTATTTATTTTTTAGAAGTATAAAAATATAAGTTATATCTTTTTAGGCCTATATAGGTATACAAATCTATATATTCTATTAATTTAATTTTATTTTATGCATTTAATTTTATTATTTTTGTTTATTATTTTATAAATTTACAACTTATTTTTATATACTTAAATATTTTTTGTTGTATTTTTCTGATGTATTTTGTACACCTAATAAAATAGAAGTATAATTCATATAGGTATGGTTATAGGTATTATACCTAGGTATTTTATGCACGTATTTTATTTTTGTGTTTTATTGATGTTTTTATTCCTGTTTTAATATATATATTATAATAATCTTTACAAAATTATAAAAATACAAAAGTATAAAAATAATGAATAATAAATAAAATGAATATTTTAATCGATATAAGTATACAAGTGGGGTCCAAAACTCAACTTTCAAACCGTAGCTCCGCCAAATGCGAAATCACCTTCATTAAACAACTTATTAAAAATTATATACAATTAAAGGTGATTTTGATACATTTGGTGTTTTTATTTGAGAGATACATGTCTGGGAAGTTGGGATTATGGAAACTTATTCATATCATAACCTTTTATCTGTACATTATTTTTGTATGAAATCAATTTTGTATTTTTCTATGTTTAATTATCTACAACTTTCATGTACAAAATTTATTTATTTGAAGAACAAAAGGTGGAACCAAAAATAGGTCCCAAAATGAATAAAGAACGAATAAAATAAAAGGGTGTTTTTATTGTATTTTGGCCCTTATCTCCCCCTACTTTATTCCTTGTCGACCTAGTCATCGAGATGCCTAGATCTCGGGGTTTCAGGTAATAAAATATTTACAATATTTTATTAATTTTCTTTTCTTTTCTTTATTCTATAATTGTGGCTTTAAAAACCGCATTTTATACACTATTTACACATACATGCATGAATGTTAAGATGCATGAATTAAGCCTATTTACATGCATTTAATAGGGGTTTTGAGGCCAAAATGATAGAATAAATATGATGAAATGTAGATTCATCAGAGTTGTCGTCGCCTGCGGTGCTACGAATGGAAGGTGGGAACGGTGGGGAGCGTGTGACCGATGGGCACGCTACGTAGTTCTGATGATTGCTTTAAGAGGCCAGTGAAGAAGAAGGCATCGAAGCTCGGTAGAGGTTCGATGGTGCTCTACTACAGAGAGTCAAACTCCTTGGATCTCGCCCAAGTGAAAGGAAAATGTCGTCGTCGCTCTACCTCCTCATGCTTCCACTGTCACCTGAAGCCTCCGAGGGGGTTGGGCCTTGGTATGATCAACAGAGGATGATGAAAAATGAAGAGGATGAGGGGAATAATAGGAGGAGGAAGATGAGGGGAAGTTGGAAAAGAAGTGGGGTGGAAGTTGGTGGAGTAGTGGAAGATCAGGGGAGAATGGGAGTTGGTGTCTTGGGTGGAAAGTTGGAGTAGAGAAAAAGTAAAAAAATTATAATATATAAAATAAGTAGGCTACTAAAAATAACGAAGAGGAATGAAAATTAAAATAGAAGAAAAATAGAAAAATTAAATTAAAAAGAAATTACTAATTAATAATTAATTAAAATAAAATAATAAATGAATAAAAAATAATTCAAAAAATAATATAAATTAAATTATGAAAATAATATAAAATTAGATGACACAAGGAGCTCTAGGAGCTGCCATGTGTGGCACCTAGAAAAATTAAAAATTAAATGTAAATAAAATAAAAAATAAATAACAAAAGGGATCAAATAAAAAAGTAGTTAGCACATAAGTTTCTTGACTCGACGAGATCTACAACTTTTCTAAGGATAAAAAATCAAAAGAAGTCATATGTAAAAAAATTATTTTGGGGGTTCCATATAGGTATAAAATACTGTATTTTTCTATCTTTTGTGGATTTTTTTATCATTTTTTTAAAAAAATTAAATTAATAAAATAAAATCAAATAAATTAGGAAAGGAATATTTACAACATATTCCATTTTTTGGAGTTTTACTAAGTATGAAAAGAAATTGATAAAATAAAGGGTATTCTGGTCTATAAGTACAATATACAATAGGGGCCCAAAATCTAAGTTTCACAAACAAACTCAGATTCTTTTGAATTCGGTCTTATTTTGAAGGTAATTGAACATATATTAATTTAAAAGTGAATAGGGTCCATAGGAGATTGTATGAGAGGGATACTCGTATTTTAAGGTTCTTAGTCTTAAACTAGGGTTCATGATTTATTAGACAATTTTACAAGTTAGTTTTTTTTGATATTTTTCTTTTATTGGTGTTAGTAATATATACACTATAGAGTTGATTTTATTGGATTTAGAGTTAGTATAAAATAGATACAAATAGGTGAATTTAGCTAATATACATGTGAATATGTACAAGTGATTTTTGTCTCCTTACTTAATGCAAATATGCATACTAAAATGTGAACACTAATTCTAAATGCATAAATGTGAATAATGCACAATTAAAGGAGATTTATTTTTAATTACATGGGAAAGAAGCTTTATTTTTTACTTCTAGAGTCTTGAATCACTGATTCATCAACTCCCTATACTTAAACCTTGCTCGTCCCTAGGCAATAAAAATGGAATGCAAAAGTGAAATCATTTTGGGTTCAGTATCAAGGTCATGAACAAAAGTGAAAATGGAGCTTGACTCAACCTTTGGATTAATAATGTGGCAGAACCTTTTTGGGAATTCTATTTAAGACCCAACAACCTTTAAGTTCCACAAGTCTTCTATTTAGGTCCTCTCAACAGTCTTGTCAGAAAAACTCCTTATACACAAATTTTGATAACTATGAATCTTATTTGTACTGTCTAAGTGAAATATATCTCTCCACATCAGAAATGGCAGAGAACTTGCCACCTCTAACAACGTAAATCTAATCCCCTGATCTAGCAACTCTTTCCTTGAGGAGAGAGGTATTCCCTTCTAAGTTCAAGTGCGACCAACTCAAGAAGAGGGGGGAGAGAAGAGAATGGACTGTGACCAGTGTAGTCACAAATCTATGGAGTTCAACCAATGTAGCCAGGTTTCCAGCTGAAGGCTTCCATGGTATGAGTCTTTGAAGTATATGCCTTGCAAATATATATACACCGGGAGGCAATTTATTATCAATCAGGCTTGTCCAATTTTTTGGAGTTCTCTTTTTTCTTGAACTATAAACATGGTGCAACATGTACATTGGAGTTTTTCTTCTCGAGATAGTAGTTAATCCCTCTTTTGAAGCATTATTGCAACCCACAACATCCCGTCGTTAGACGACGATGCCAGTAGATTTGCTTGAGATGCACTACCCTCCCTAGTGGAAGACAGATGATTCCACCTACGTTCTTCTCCAAGCTAAAGGATTCTACCTCCTCATCACCTCATTAATGAAGAGCTACATGCATGGTGCTTGCCCAAGTTAGGTCATTGTCTAAAAGAATCGTATTTGTGTTATATTCTACATAGACCAATCAAGATGACATGTGAAATATATCGGATCTCTCCTCGAGTTCTGTTTGTCGTTGCATGACTTGCGGTCCTTCGTCTGTCACTGGAAGGAAAAGGGTGCTAGGATGGATCTCTATTGAATGGCGGATGCGTAGTGACGGGGGTGATGGGCGATCTTTAAAAGGGGTTGCATATGGAAGAGATAGCTGGGAATGGGTTCGTGCAGGTCGTGGGGCAACATGGATGAGTGGGCGGTTTCATGTGAGAAGCAAGGGTGGGATGGAGGCACGTTTATAGGGAGAAAGAATCATAGGTGCATGTGTTGAGAGAGAAATCGGAGGACGTGAGGTCTGCGAGGGTGAGCGGGAGATATATGGAGAGAGAAATGTGAGAGAGGGAGATGGGTGAGGGAGATTCAGGGAGCATGGTCTACAATGGCGCAGGAGATGCTACCTGGTGTTGGAGCAGCGACCTGGAGAAGGTAGAGGGAGGTGTTGTCGCCTATGGCATCTCGATTGGAAGGTGGGTGCAATAGGGAGCGCATGACCGGCGAACTGGAGCTGTGGGTTGAGCGTGGCGGGAAGTGCGGCTACAGAGGCACACAAGTGGCAGGGCGGGGCACCTGCGTGGAGCAGCTGACGGCAGAGGTTGCAGGAGTCGATGATGAGTGTAGTGGGAGCCTCTTACTAGCAGGTAGCCAAGATGTGTCTAGTGGGTGGTGATCGAGGCAATGCTATGCAGAGCATTGGGTGAGTTGGCAATAGGTGGAGTGAACAGAGGGTGATGCACAACAGCACAACACGAAGTTCGAGTGAAGGCACATAGAGGAAGAATGCAAGTGGTTTCTTCACTTGAGAGTGGAGCAACGTTGCGCAGCTCTAGTAATTGCTTCAAGAGGACAACGAAGAAGAAGGCCTCGAAACTCGGTAGTGGTTGGATGGGGCTCTGCATCAGAGAGTCAAAATTCTTGTATCTCGCCCAAATGAAAGGGAAAGGTCATCGTCGCTCTACCTCATCATGCTTCCATTGTCATCTGAAGCGTGAGAGGGGGTTGGGCCTTGGTACGATCAACGACGGATGATGAAAATGAGGAGGACGAGGGGAATAAAAGGAGGAGGAAGATGAGGGGATGTTAGAAAAGAAATGGGGTCGAAGTAGGAGGAGTGGTGGAAGATGAGGAGAGAATGGGAGTTGGTGGCTTGGGTGGGAAGTTGGAGTAGAGAAAAAGTAAAAGGGAAAATTTTTATAATATGTTAAATAAAATAAGTAGGCTACTAAAAATAATGAAGAGAAAAATAAAATTTAAATAGAAAGAAAATATAAAAGTTAAATTAAAAAAATAAGACAAATAATTAATTAAAATAAAAATAATAAATGAATAAATAAAAAATAAAATAAAATATGAAAATAATATAAAATGAGGTGACTTGTGGCAGCTCCAGGAGTTACCACGTGTCGTAAATGTAAAAAAATAAAAAAACAAATAACAAAAGGGGACACATGAAAAGTAGTCAACGTAAAAGTTTTTTGTCTTGACGAGATCTACAACTTTTGTATAGGATCAAAAATTAAAAGAAGTCTGTATAAAAAGTATTTTTGAGGGTGCATTAAAAGTATAAAAAACCCGTATTTTTTAGTTTTTGTAGTTTTTTTGTCTATTTTAAAAAAATAAAAGGACAAAATCAGATAATATTTGAAAGGAATATTTACTAATTTCATTTTTTCAGATTTTTGATAAGTGAGAAAATAAATAGGTAAAATAAAGGGTATTCTGGTCAATATGTACAATATATAATATGGGTCTAACCCAAGTTTCACATACAAATTCTAATACTTTTAAATTTGGTCTTATTTTGAAGGTAACTAATTATACATTAATTCAAAAGTGAAATAGGGGTCATAGGAGACTGTATGAGAGAAATATTCACATTTTACGGTTCTTAGTCTCAAAATATGGTTCATGTTTTTTTGGTCAATTTTATAATTTAGTATATTGTTGATACTTTTCTTTTTTTAGTGTTAGTAATATATACACTATAGAGTTTATTTTGTTGGATTTAGAGTTAGTATGAAATAGATACAAATAGGTGAATTTATCTAATATAGAGGTGAATATGTACAAGTGATTTTTGCTCCCTATTTAATGCAAATAAGCATGCTAAAATGCGAACGTTAGTTGTAAATGCATGAATGTGAATAATGCACAATAAAAGGAGATATGCAGTTAATTGCACAGGAACGAAGCTCTATTTTTGACTTTTAGAGTCATGAATCACTAATTCATCAACCCCCTAAACTTAAACCTTGGTCGTCCCTGAGCAACTAAAATGGAATACAAAAGTGAAATGATTTTGGGTTCAATACCAAGGTCATGAAAAAAAGATGAAAATGGAGCTTGACTCAACCTTTGGATTAATAATGTGGCGGAACCTTATTGGGAATTCAATTTAAGACCTTACAACCTTTTAAGTTCTACAAGTCTTCTATTTAGGTCCTCTCAACATTCAGGTCAGAACAAATCCTCGTTCGTAAATTCTGATGACTATGAATCTGACTTGTACTGTGTAAGTGAAATATCTCTCTCCACGTAAGAAATGGCAAAAGAACCGACCTCCACTAACAAGGTAACTCTATTTCCTCGATCTAGCAACTCTTTCATCGAGGAGCAGGGTATTCCCTTCTAAGTTCAAGTGCGACTAGCTTAAGAAGAGCATGTAGAGAAGAGAATGGACTGTGACCAGTGTAGTCACATATCTGTGGAGCTTGACCAGTGTGGCCAAGTCTCTAGCTGCAGGCTTGCATGGTATTAGTCTTTGAAGCATATGCCTTGCAAATACACATACTCCAGATGGCATTTTATTTTCAATCATGCTTGTCCAATTTTTCTGGAGCTCTCTTTTTTTTGAACTATAAACAATGTGCATCATGTACATCATGAGTTTTTCTTCTTGATCCAGTAGACAATCCCTCTTTCAAAGCATTATTGCAACCCACAACATCTCGTCGTTAGACGTGGACGCCACTAGATTTGGTTGAGATGCACTACCCTCCCTAGAGGAGGACGGATGCTTTCACCCGTGTGTTTCTCCAACTCAAAGGAATCTACCTCCTCATCACCTCAACAATGAAGAGCTACGTGCATGGTATTTGTCCAAGTTAGGTCATTGCCTAAAAGAATCGTGCTTGTGTGTATGAAATATTATACTTAGATTAATCAAAATGATATGTGGACATACTTGATCTCGCCTCGAGTTCAAGTCATTTTTCATGACCTGCTGTCCTTCGTCTATCACTTGAAGACCAAGTGTGATGGTTCAAATCTTTCTCAAATGGAGGATGCGTAGTGACGAGGATGGAGGCCGATCTTTGAGGGAGGTTACAGAAGGGAGAAATAGCTGGGCATGGGTGTGTGGAGGTCCTGGGGCAACATGAGTGGGAAGTTTTGCATGAGAAGTGGGGATGGGATGGAGGCACAGTTACAGGGAGAAAGAAGCGTGGGTGCATGGGATGAGAGAGAAATGCGGAGGACGTGAGGTCTGCATTGTTGAGTGGAAGATATGTATAGAGAGAAACCTGAGATAGGGAGATGGGTGACGGAGACGTGGAGTGCATGGTCTGCAATGGCGTGGGCGACGCTGCCTGGTGTTGGAGCTGTGGCCTACAACGGGTGGAGGGAGGTGCCGCCTCCTGCGGTGCTTTTAGTGGAAGGTGGGCACAGTGAGGAGCGCAGGACCGATGGGCACGCTGCACAACTCCAGTGATTGCTTCAAGAGGCCGATGAAGTAGAAGGTCTCGAAGCTCAGCAGAGGTTTGATGGGGTTCTTCAGCAGAGAGTCAAACTACTTGGATCTTGCCCAAATGAAAGGAAAAGGTCGTCTCGCTCTACCTCCTCATGCTTCCACTGTCACCTGAAGCCTGAGAGGGGGTTAGGCCTTGGTACGATCAGTGGAGGATGATGAAAAATAAAGAGTATGTAGGGAATAAAAGGATGAGGAAGATGAGGGGAGTTGGAAAAGATGTGGGGTGGAAGTTGGAGGAGTGGTGCAAGATGAGGGGAGAATGTTAGTTGGTGGCTTGGATGGGAAGTTGGAATAAAGGAAAAGTAAAAGGGAAAATTTTCATAAAATAAAAAAGTAGGATACTAAAAATAATCAAGAGAAAATAAAATTAAAATAGAAGGGAAAAATAAAACTTAAATTAAAAAAATTAAAATAAATAAATAAACAAAATAAAAATAATAAATGAATAAATAATAGTAATTTAAATAAAATAAAATAAATTATGAAAATAATATAAAATGAGGTGACACGTGGCAAGTCCAGGAGCTGCCACATATTGTACTTAGAAAAATCAAAGATTAAATGTAAAAAAACAAAAAAGAAATAACAAAAAGGATCAAATTAAAAAGTAGTCAACACAAAAGTTTCTTGTCTCATCGAGATTTATAGCTTTTGCGAAGGACCAACAAGTATTTTTGGGGGTTCCTTATAGGTATAAAATGTCGTATTTTTTATCTTTTGCATATATTTTTGTCATTTTTAAAAAATAAATAAAATAAAATCAGACAAAATACGAAAGGAATATTTACAACTTAGTCTAATTATTTTGGAGTTTTAATAAATCAGCGATGGCCGACCCAAGTCCGGGTAAATGAGGAGGGTTGCGTTAGGTAGCCGACAACCATCGTAAAACAGTTGTAGACAACTTCCTAAATATTTTTTTTGAAATAATTTTTAGGAAGTTGCCTCATGACAGTTGGATCTTTTCAACATGGATTTAAGCAAACATACAGAATTTGTTGGGACATTCCCTACTTGCGACAAATTGCATCACTCGAATGCAATGAAAAATAGGCAATGGTCGCTACATCGCAGCCTGGATGTTGTTCAAAATTTGCAAGGGTTCTCGCGTGAGGAACGCATGTGGTAATTAGGCTAGTTCTGCTGCATCACCGACCGGATGCTATCCAAATTTTACAAGGGTTCTCACATAATGGACGCATGTGAGTAAAGAAGTTAGTCCGAAAGAGATTGCAATGGAAGTTGCGAATTGGTAGTTAGAATATTGGCACTTTAACTGGAAAATTGATGGAGATAGTGGATACAATGGAAAGAAGGAAGATTCATATACTATGTCTTCAAGAGACTAAATGGGTTGGATAGAAAGCACGGGAGATCGAGAAGACAAACTTTAAACATTGGTTTTCAGGTAAAGATAAGTGTGGAAACAATGTTGGAGTGGTTGTTCATAAGGATTTAAAGGATTATGTGGTTGAGGTGCAAAGATTTGGTGATCAGATTATTTTGCTAAAATTGGTGCTTGAGGAATAAATTCTGAATATAATCTCAGTTTATGCACCATAAATTGGTTTAGATGAAAGGACTAAACAATCTTTTTGGGAGGATCTAGATAAGATTTTACAAGGAATCCCACAAAGAGAGATGATTTGCATAGGTGGAGATCTTAATGGACGTGTGGGAAAAGATGCTTCAGGGTATGCTTGTGTTCATGGAGGACATGGTTTTGGGGATAGAAATGAAGAGGAAAAGTCATCCTGGATTTTGTAATGGCATATGATCTTTTCATAGGAAACACTCTCTTCAAGAAGAGGGAGGAGAATTTAATTAGTTATAAGGGTGGGCCAACTAGAACATAAATAGATATCTTTGTGTTGAGGAGAAGAGATCAATTGTGTTGTGAAGACTACAAAGTGATCCCAGGAGAGAGTTTGACAATCCAGCATCACTTGTTAGTCTTGGATGTATGAATAAAAGAGCTGGTAAAGAAATGGAGGGTTCCTAAGATCACTAGAACTAGATGGTGGAATCTTCCCCTGAAGCAATCGAGCTTCAGGGAGAAGATTTTAGGAGACTTAACTTTGGATTATAGTGGAAGTGCTAACAAGATGTGGGAGGCAGTAGCATCTTTGTATCTGGAAGGTAGCAAAAGAGATGCTAGGCGAGTCAAAGGGAGGAGCCCCAGGTAAAAGGAGGCTTGGTGGTGGGGTGAATGGGTGCAAGAGAAGCTAAAAATTAAAAGAGCATGCTTCAAAGATATGTCTAAGGATAGAATAGAGGAAATTGTCATAAACTACAAAATAGCAAAGAAGGAAGCAACGAAGGCTGTAAGCGAAGCTAAGTCAAAAGCTTATGAAGTTTTGTAAAAATCACGACTCTAAGGAGGGCCAGAAGGATATATTGAGGTTGGCCAAAGCAAGAGAAAGAACGACCAAAGACTTTTCTCAAGAGAGATGCATTAAGGATGAGGAAGGTCACGTTCTTATTACTCAGAAGGATATAGAGACTAGATGGGACTTCCATAAACTTTCCATTGGGGAAGGAAATAGAGAGATCACTTTGGGTAATCTAGATAGTAGTGAAAGTTACTTGAATCGTGCAAGTTATAGACAGATACAACGAAAGGAAGTAGAGGAGGCTTTGAAGGTTATGATACTTGGGAAAGGTGTAGGACCGGATGACATCCCTGTAGAAGTATGGAGAGTTTTAGGTGAGCGTGGTTTGACTTGGCTTACGAATCTATTTAATGTTATTTGGCAAAGCAAGAAAATGCTTGAAGATTGGAGGAGGAGTATCGTGGTGCCTCTTTATAAGAATAAAGGAGACATTCAAAATTATTCAAATTATGGAGGTATCAATCTGATGAGTCCCACTATGAAAATTTGAGAACGTGTGATTAGAAAGAAGGTTGAGGCAAGTTTCCAATGTAAAAGAAAATCAATCCGGATTCATGCCAGGTTGCTCAACTATTGAATCTATCCATTTGCTGAGGATAACAATGGATATTTATAGAGCTAAAGCGAAGAACCTCCATATGATCTTTATTGATTTAGAGAAGGCTTATGATTCCGTCCCACGAGAGATATTGTGAAGAGTTTTGGAGAAGAGACAAGAACCTATCCTATACTTTCACCTCATAAAGGACATGTATGATAGGGCTTTATCTTGTGTAAGGACCCGTCTAGGAAGATTGGCTATTTTGACATCAACATTGGTTTACATCAAAGTTCAACATTAAGTCCATTTCTTTTTACTTTGATTATGGACGAGTTGACAAGTCACATTTATGATGAGTTACCTTGGTGTATGTTATTTGCTGATGATATTCTATTGATTGACGAGATTAGAGATGGAGTAAATGAGAAGCTTGAGGTCTAGAGACATGAGTTGGAGACTAAAAGATTTCATATAAGCAGGGCTAAGACAGAATATATGGAGTGCACCTTTGATGGAAGCAATGGTGAAGGAATCAAGGTGAAGATTGATGATGATAACATTAAGAAGAGAGTTTCTTTTAGATATCTGGGATCTATTTTGCAATATGATGGGGAAATTGATGGAGATATTACTAATAGAATAAAAGCAGGCTGGATAAAGTGGATAGGAGCCTCTGCTGTTCTCTGTGATAAGAAAATTCATTTAAAAATTAAAGGAAAGTTTTACAAAGTAGTCATGAGGCCTGCTATGCTCTATGGATCTGAATGTTGGTCTGTAAATCATAAACATATGCAGAGAATGTCTATAGCATAAATTAAAATGCTAAGGTGGATGTGTGGATACATACGTAAAGATCGGATTCGGAATGATGCAATCAGAAAGAAAGTTGGTGTAGCTCCGATAGAGGATGAGATGCGAGAAAACCCTTAAGATGGTTTTGTCATTTGCAAAGAAGATAAGTTCATGCACTAGTTAGGAGATGCAAGTATTAGGATGTTGAGTTGGATAAGAGAGGGCAAGGACGGCCTAAGAAGTGATGGAATAGACCATACGAAGGGATCTTAGTTTTGCGGATATAAGTCCAGGATTGAACAAAGATAGATCTGAATGGAGGCTAATAATCCATGTAGACAACCCTAGTTAATTGTGGGAAAAGGCTTTGTTGTTGTTTAATAAGTAATAAAATAAAGAGTATTCTAGTCTATATTTACAATATACAATATGGGCCCAAAACCCAAGTTTCAAATACAAACTCCGATTCTTTTGAATTCGATCTTGTTTTGAAGGTAATTGAATGTATATTAATTCAAACGTGAATAGAGGTCCGTAGGAGACTATATGAAAGAGGTAATCACATTTTAAGGTTCTTAGTCTCAAACTAGGACTCATGTTTTAATGGTCAATTTAACAAGTTAGTATTTTTTGAGATTAGTGGTAGTAATATATAGACTATAGAGTTGATTTTGTTGGATTTAGAGTTTGTACAAAATAGATACAAATAGGTAAATTTAGATAATATACAGGTGAATATGTACAAGTGATTTTTGTCTCCTTATTCAATGCAAATATGCATGCTAAAATGCAAACAATAATTCCAAATGCATGAATGCGAATAATGTACAATATAAGGAGATATCTTGTTTATTGCTCGTGAACGAAGCTCTATTTTTGACTTTTAGAGTCATGTATCACTGATTCATCAACCCCTTATACTAAAACCTTGCTCGTCCCTAAGCAACTAAAATGGAATGTAAAAGTGAAATGATTTTGGGTTCAATACCAAGGTCATGAACAAAAAGTAAAAATGGATCTTGACTCAACCTTTGGATTAATAATGTAGCATAACCTTATTGGGAATTCAATTAAAGACCTAATGGCCTTTAACTTCCAAAAGTCTTCTATTCATGTCCTTCCAACACTTGGGTCATAACAAATCATCAAACGCAAATTCTGATGGCTATGAATTGTATTTGTATTGTATAAGCAAAATATATCTCTCCATATAAAAAATGGAAAAGAACTGGCCTCCTCTAACAAGATAACTCTAATTCCTCGATCTAGCAACTCTTTCTTTGAGGAGTGGGGTATTCTCTTCTAAGTTCAAGTGCGACTAGCTCAAGAAGAGGGGGTAGAGAAGAAAATGCATTGTAAATAATGTAGTTACATATCCGTGGAGCTCGATCCAAGTCTCCTGCTGCAGGCTTCCATGATATGAGTCTTTAAAGCATATGCCTTGCAAATATACATACTCCGGCTGGTAATTTTTTTTCAATCAGGCTTGTCCAAATTTTTTGGAGCCCTATTTTCTTTGGAACTATAAACAGGGTACAACATGTACATTAGGAGTTTTTCTTATCGATCCAGTAGACAATCCCTCTTTTGAAGCATTATTGCAACCCACAACATCCCGTCATTAGACGTCGATGCCACTAGACTTAGTTGAGATGCACTACCCATCCTAGAGGAAGACATATGTTTCCACCCGTGTGCTTCTCCAAGCTAAAGGATTCTAGCTACACGCATGGTGTGTGTCCAAGTTAAGTCATTGTCTAAAAGAATCGTGTGTGTGTGTGTGTGTGTGAAATATTCTACATTAACAACCAATATTACATGTGAACATAGTGGATCTCGCTTCAAGTTCATGTCATCCTTGCATGACCTACGGTCCTTCGTCTGTCACTCGAAGGCCAAGGGTGTTGGGCAGGATCTCTATTAAATGGAGGACGCATAATGACGGGGGTGGAGGCAGGTTTTTAAGGGAGGTTGTC
Organism: Ottelia alismoides; assembly: GCA_037367405.1. Lineage (NCBI taxonomy): Eukaryota > Viridiplantae > Streptophyta > Magnoliopsida > Alismatales > Hydrocharitaceae > Ottelia > Ottelia alismoides. The sequence continues at coordinate 537,727 of JAZKJV010002700.1, forward strand.
GAACGGAGAGATAGTTGGGCATGGGTTCGTGCATGTCATGGGGCGATGGGGATGAGTGGGAGGTTTCACAGGAGAAGCGGGGATGGTATGGAGGCACAGTTACTGGGAGAAAGAAGCATAGGTGCATCGGTTGAGAGAGAAATGCAGAGGACATGAGGTCTGCGAGGGTGAGCGGGAGATATATATAGAGAGAAACATGAGAGAGGGGGATGGGTGAGGGAGACGCGAGAGGCATGGTCTATAATGGCGTGGGCGACCTTTCCTGGTGTTGGAGCAGCAGCCTAAAGCGGGTGGAGTTAGGTACCACCACCTAGGGGACCATGACTGGTAGGTGGATGCGGTGGGGAGCGCACGACTGGTGGACTGGAGATGCGGGTTGAGCGTGGGGGGAAGTGAAACTGCAGAGGCATGTGAGTGGTAGGGGCGGGGGCACCCGCATGGAGCAGCTGGTGGTGGAGGGCGTCACGAGTGGTAAGGGTGTAGTCGTGATAGCCGTAGGAGGCCTGCAGAGATTGCGGGAGTTGAGGCGAGTGCTGCGAGAGCCTCTTGCGGCAGGAAGCCAAGACGTGGCTCGTAGGCGATGATCGAGTCAGTGCTATGCGAAGCATTGGGTGAGTTGGCGATTGGTAGAGCAGAGGTGAAAGGTGCGAAGAAAAGAGGGAGACGTACATCGACATTAAAAACCCACTGATGTATCCCTTTAATTCAATCAGATTAACAATTAAATTTTGTGTTCGTTCATTGCAGTCGGGTAAAATTTGGATTTATCGAAAACCACAAATTTAATTTATCGATTAAAGCGAGCGGTTATTTTTTTTACTTGGACGAGCCCAAGGTCGAACTCAGGGAGGAAACTTTCTCTTAGATTTATTTTTAATCAATCTAGATGCTAGGTTTTTAGAAAAAAACGGTTTTTTTGGTATTTTTAAAATGCAATAAAAATGCAATGCAATTTCAGGCTAATTTCAAGGACTGAAATGTAACTCAATCTTAACCATAAGTTGAATAATGATGAAATTAGACTACTACAAATTTTTTGGAATTTTTCAACTCAATATGAATTAATTAGGAATTAAAAATGAATACATGGTATTTTTTGCAAATTTAATTTTAATAAATACCACACATCAATATTTTTTAGAAATTAATTTATCCTAGATAGGTCTATGTGAGAAATGTCCAAAAACTTTTAATTCCTAAAAATATTAAGTGAGGAACGTACGAAAAATTAATCACACAAACCACCAATTAATTTATTGAGACCTCATTTTGCATGCAAACATGATGATTTTTGGTATAAAGTAGAAACCGATAAAAATTTAATTATTTTGAATTTTCGAGAATTTTTGGAGCAACATATAATTTAATATTAATTAAAGTTCACGCATAGAGCAAAATATGCCATCTTTCACCAAAATAATTATATTAAATAAATTGTGGCTCACAAAAACTGAATCAAATGAGCATAATGATCACCATCAGTAGTTCTACAAAGAGTTGTTTTTGGAAATAATAAAATGATTGAAATGAGCATTCAAATGAACATGCAAACGTAGGGTTCTAAATGCAAAATATAAAATCGATTAAATAAACATGCACAGGGATTGGGGTGATTATGCAATTACTTATACCCACAAGGGTATTTATGTAGTTTTCTCAAGCATGTGCGTGCGTCTCACGTGACTCCAAGCGCAGGGACTTGTATGTAGATCTGAAAAGTCGCAAGAGCTTTGTTGCAATTTTCCCCGTTTGCACATACCTCACGTGCCTTTGGAGGCTGGTCCGGTTGCTGAATAAATCGAAGGAGAGGGTCATCCTTGTAAATTTTCCTAGGGGCACGTACATCTCATGTGCCCCTACTGGAGCGAGGACACACTTGCAATTTCTCTGGAACTCACGTGCACCTCACTTGAGGAGGTGAGGCTAGCACGCCGCCCTAGGAGGTGGAGTCAAGTTGATAAGTCGATGGAGGCTGACGATTTCTTAGAGGTCCTAGAGAGGCGGAAGTTCTGAGCATCTATTGAAGGGCAGTCAATGGTGGCGTGCGTCCGAGGCAATGGCGGATTGAGGGTGGTGATCGCGGTCGATGTCCCACTCCACCTACGTCGACATACGACAAGAGGTGGGGTCGCATCGCTTGAGGTGATGGCGAGCAGAGCTTCAACTGGACAAGGTGGCTAGTTGCTATTAATGTTGAAGGCAGAGCCGAGGCGCTTGCATGGTGTAGGGGCGCGAGGGCTGGTATTGAAGACGATGTCCTCCGTTGTTGCGATCTGGAACAAGCCTCAAGGTGGCTCAACTACAATTGGTAGAGGCAAGGGTACGATGGGCGATTCTCGGTTGGAGTTCATGGATGGTGTAAGTGGTCGATGCACTAGCATGGTCGTTTGTAGGCATGGAGTGCGGCGAAGGGTGGATGACCTAGGTGGGAGGCAGAGAGCCCAAGGTGGAGCGGACCTGCAAGGCAGAGATAGGTGGTGTGGGCTCTACTAGAGAGGCAGCAAGGTGTCACCTCACGTGGTGGAAGGGTATGATGGAAGTGATGTGGCCGAGTGATGAGGCACAAATAAGGCAGAATCCGGTGCAAAGAGAAATGAACGACATGAAAGAAAAGAAGTACAAATAGAGGAAGAAGACGTATTAGAGGAGAAAGAAGAATGACGAGGAAGGAGCAAGGGACAAGGAGAGAAGAGGAAGGGATAAAGGGGGGTTTTACCTATAGTTCCCTCACCATGGGGGTGGCTAGAGCTTCAAGCTTCGGCTGATGATGGCCTCAAGCGGAGTGGCAAACCTCCACGAAGCTGTCCAGAGGTTGGAGTATCTACAACAAAGCTTGATGAGATTTAGATCTCATAGAGGTCACTAGGCCCATCGTTGCCATCTATCTGGCACCACCGTTGTCACCGAGGCGCCCGAGAAGACGGAGCTTTCCTTCTTGTTGGCGGATGATTTGTATATGGGGCGATGCATGCTCTTTTATAGGTTGTTGAACTGGGGCCGGAAGATGTGGTGACGTGGGGCGGAGGGATCGGAGGTGGTTGGCGGCCGATGCGGAGGAGAGGGAGGAGCGATTGGAGTGGTGGCTTGCAGGTACGCGGGAAGCATGTGGAGGTGGGAGGTTGGCAGTCGCGTGCAGTGAGCGAGGAGTACGAGTCGTGCGGGGGTGGGGGTGGGGAGGGTGGGGGGAGAGAATGGTTCGTAGGAGCAAAGAGGGGAAGGAAGGGGTACGCGCCACGTGGTAGGTTCTTTTGGAATTATCTAAAACAAAATAAAATAAATAAATTAATTAAAATAAAATAAATTAAGTAAAAATAATAAAAAAATGGTGACATGTGGTGGCTCCAAGAGCAGCCACGTGTCGCTCCCAGAAAAATCATAAATGAAATGAAGTTAAAAATAAAAAAAATAATAGGAGAGGCCAAATCAAAAAGTGGTAAACATGAAAGTTGCTCGTCTCAACGAAATCTACAACTTTTGTGAAGGATTGAAAATCAACAGAAGTCATCTGTATAAAAAGTATTTTTGGGTGGTATCTTATATGTTTAAATTGTCACATTTTTATCTTTTGCAGATTTCTTTATTATTTTTAAATAAGATAAAAATCCAAATAAAGTTAGAAAAAAATGTAAAAGAGATATTTACAACTTAATCTATTTTTTTTATTTTTAATAATAATGAAAATAAAAAAGATAAAAAATAGAGGCTATTTTGGTTAATATGTACAATATACAATAAGGGCCCAAAATCCAAGTTTCACATACGAACTCTGATTTTATAAAATTGGTGTTGTTTTGAAGGTCTTTGAATGTATATTACTTTAAAGCGAGTATACCTATACCGGACACTGATTGAGAGAGATATGTACATTTTAAGTTTTATAGTCTCAAACTTGGATTTAGATTTTATTGGATAATTTTGCAAGTTAGTATTTGTTGATATTTTTTCTTTATTAGTTTTAGTAATATATACACTATAGAGTTGAATTCATTGGAAATGGAGTTAGTATAAAATATATATAAATAAGAGAAATTTGGCTAATATAAAGGTGAATATTTACAAGTGAATTTTGCTGCGTATTTAATGTAAATATGAATGCTAAAATGCAAATATTCTTTACACATGGATGAATGACAATTATGTAGAATAAAGGAGAAATGCAGCTAATTACTCAGGAACAAAGCTGTATTTTCAAAATTTAGAGCGATGAATCACAGATTCATCAATCCCCTATACTTAAACCTTGCTCGTCCCTGAGCAACAAAACTGAAATGTAAGAGTGAAATGATCTTGGGTTCCATACCAAGGTCATGAACAAAAGGTGAAAATAAAGCTTAACTCGACCTTTGCATTAATAGTGTGGCAGAACCTTATTAGTGAATTTAAGGCCTAACAGCCTTCAAGTTCCACAAGTCTTCTATTCATGACGCCTCAACAGTCAGGTCAGAACAAATCCTCATATGCAAATTCTGATGACTATGGATCTTACTTGTATTGTGTAAGTGAAATATAGCTCTCCACATCAAAGATGACAAAGAAATCGCCTCCTATAACAAGGTAACTCTAATTCCTTGTCTAGTAACTCTTTCCTCGAGGAGCAGCATACTTCCTTCTATGTTCAAGTGCAATCAGCTAAAGAAGAGGGCGTGGAGAGAAGAATGGATGGTAGCCAGTGTAGCAACCTATCCTTGGATGCTTGACCAATGTAGCCAAGTCATCCAGCTGCAAGCTTTGAAGCTCTTCTTATTTTTTATACTTGTATATACACTCCAACATGCATTTCACTTTTCAACCAGGCCAGTCCACTTTTGGTGATTCTGCATTTTTCTTTTCTCTTTTTTTTGACATATATGCAAGGTGCAACAAGTAAATAATGAGTTTTTCTCCTTGAGCCAGTAGACTATCCCTCTTTTGAAGCTTTATTGCAACCCACAACATCCCATCTTTAGACATCAACACCACTAGACTAGGTTGAGATGCACTACCCTCCCTAAAGGGGGATGGATGTTTCCACCTGTGTACAACTCCAAGCTAAAGGATTCTACCACCTCACCACCTCATCAATGAAGAGCTATGTGCATGGTGCTTGTCCAAGTTAGGTCACTGTCTAAGAGAATCATGCATGTGTACGAAATATTCTACTTAGACCAATCGAGATGACATGTGACATAGACTTGCATACTCAAAGAATTAAGTTGCTTGACCTAAAAAATCATAACTCCAGTTCCTCTAAGGTTCCTCTGAAATTAGGTAGATTAAGTTCAAATCAGATCCACCTTCGACATCTATTCATAACTTGGTTTAAAACCCACTAACTTTTCACTTTGCATATGCAAGATATGCAGATGAGATGTAGATGACTTGCTATGTAGATGAATGAAGTGCAAGATACATATTTTTAATTTTCATGTATACAACAAATTTTACAAGAATAGTATTTACAAGAATTTGACAACTTTACATACAATATTATACAGATTATACAATACACATATTATTATACATGTACCTTTTTTATTATTTTTACCCACCTGATAATTATTGTAAAATATATACAAAAATACGTGAAAGTATGAGCTATGGGTAAAGTGCATATGTAATATATACATGCCCCCCAATACTTAGCGTGTGTTATGTCCAGAGAGCACGAAAAGTGAGGAAAAAGACATAGCTTATGCTAAGAGTAGGAGTAACAAAATGTATAGAAGTCATCCTTCCACCCTATAATTAGGCTCTTACAGCCTAAGTGCAGAAGAAGATCAAAAATGGGGTGGGCGAGGTTAAGGGGGGATATACATGATGGGCATCGTTCCCCCTATACTTAGGCTCTGGTCAACATAAGTCTAGGATAGAAGTGAATGCGAGGATCGATGAGATCTTGAGGATGTATAGACAATGGTGAATAGAATCGGGTCACTCTCCCCCCTATACTTTGGATCTGGTCAACCTAAATATTGCCATGAAATGAGATGATATGGAGCTGGAGTGAGTGATTCGAATCATTAAGGAGGGAGGGAAACGAAATATATACAAGAAGGAGTGAGAATGTACAAATAGATCATGATCTTATCTTTTTAATGACACTGATGGCTAGAGATTAATGTTGCAAGACTTCATGCACAACTCTATATGTGTCTTCTGAGTTTGCCTCACGCATGAAATCAATCTCCTCGACATGGACTAAATATTCTTTAGGTTCGACAAAGTGTTTCAACAGTTGTCCATTCTCTAGGAATTATGTGCTCCATCTGTAAGATCTGAGATCTCTACACATCAACTATCATGCACAACACAGACTATAAACGGACATGTCCACTTGGAATTGAGTTTTCCTTGGAAAACCATCTGCCTCTCATTAAACAACCATATCTTCTATCTAGGAACAAAGGTCATTAATCTGATAAATCTATCGTGCCAATTTTCTACCTTGTCCTTGTACACCAAACTATTATCGTATGCTCGGTTTATGATCTCCACATGTTCATTCAGATCCATATCTCTCTGTTTCTGCCCTAGGTGTGTGTTCCAATTGACCTTCTTGATTGCCCATTCAGTTTTATGCACTAACTATACGGGCAAATGACACGGCTTCCCAAATACCATTATGATTTGAGAGGTTCCTAATGGTGTCTTGTAAGTTGTCCTGTAAGCCCAAAGGACTTGGTCCAAGATCTGAGACCTGTCCTTCCTCGGCGAATAAGATTTTGCAATATGGTCTTAACCTCCCTATTCGACACCTTTGCCATGCCATTCGTCTGTGGGTGGTAAGGACTAGCATCACTATGCTCGATGTCGTAATCCTTCACAAGTTTCTTTACGTCTCTATGCACAAAATAGCTACCCCCATCGGATATCAAAACTTTGGAGATCTCGATCCTAGAAATGATATGATCTCTGATAAATTTACAGACAATCCTGTTGCCTGCAGCTCGGGTCGGGATAGCCTCCACCCAACTTGTAAAATATTCCACTACAAGAAGGATATACTCAAAACCATGGCTAACCAGGAATGAGCCCATGAAGTCGATGTCACAGGCATCAAAGACATCACAAATGGTGACATGCTTCATTGACATATCATACTTGGAACTAACGGTTCTTTCCATTCACTAGCATACTAGCATGACATCACAAACGTGAGAGCATCGTGAAACAAAGTCAGCCAGTATAAGCCACACTGTAATACCTTCCATGCAGTCCTATTCTCGGAGTGGCATCCTCCTACCTTCAGACTATGGAAAAAAGTAAGGACACTACGGTATTCCTCCTGAGGAAAACACCTTCTCCAGACACAATCCGACCCTTCAAAGAAAAGGATCGGATCCTCCCAATGGTAGTGTGTCAAATCTGACTTAAGTCGGTCTATGCTGCTATTGGGCCAATCTTTGAGAACTTTCTTGGATAGAAGGTAGTTCGCTATGTTGGCGTACCATGGGAGTGAGTCGATAAAAAAACCGACTCGTCAGGAAAGGAGTTTCGAATAGCTTTATCATCAAAAGTATCAAGAGTTTCGAGACAGGAGTGGTGATCAACCACTACATTCTTCTTTCCAGGTTTATCTCTGATGTCTAAGTCAAACTCATGGGTAAGCAAAATCAACCAAAGAAGATGTGCCTTCGCATCCTTCTTTTCCATGAGGTATCAAAGTGTTCTATTATTTGTGAACACAATCACCTTAGATCCAATGAGATGAGATCTAAACTTATCCAAGGCGAACACTACCACAAGCAACTCTTTTTCAATAATTGTATAGTTAGGTTGAGTGGGAACAAGCACTTTGCTTGCATAGTGTACAAAAAACAGGACACCGTCCCACCTCCGTCCTAACACAGCCCCAACAGCAAAATCTGAGGCATCCGTCGTGATCTCAAAAGGAAGAGACCAATCTGAGGCTTGTAGGATCAGGATGTCCATGATCATACATTTAAGTTGCTTAAAGGTATAAAGACATTTGTGAATGACAATAAACTCCATGTCTTTGCCTAAAAACAAAGTCAGTGGTCGGGCAATTTTTGAAAAATCTTCGATAAATCTCCTGTGAAATCCAGCATGCCCGAGGAATGACCGCAACTGTTTTACATTGGTTGGTGTTTGGAATCGTCTGATAACATCCACCATGGCAAAGTCAATCTCCATTCCTCTCTTGGAGATGACATGCCCCAACATAATGCCCTCCGTCACCATGAAGTGACTTTTCTTCTAAGAGAGCACCATATTTACCTCACAACATCATTTGAGGACTTGGTCTAAATTTCTAAGACAAAAATTGAAGGAATCACCCTCGATCGAGAAGTCACCTATGAAGACTTCCAGGAATTCACCGACCTTTTCGGAGAATACAACAATTATGCATCTTTGAAACATACTGTGAGCGTTGCATAACACAAAGGGCATGCGCCTGAAAGCATAGGTACCAAAGGGGGATGTGAATGTGGTTTTCTCCTGGTAATCATAAGCGATAGCTACTTGATTGTTGCCCGAGGATCCATCTAAGAAGCAAAAGAATTCATTTCCCGCTAATCTTTGTAAGATCTGATCGATAAGTGGTAAGGAAAATGACCCGTCTTCGTTGATGACTCGATTTTTCAACGGTTAAATTGGTGTTTTCACCAAGTCATTGCGAAACACGTCGAAAAAAATACAATCGATCAAATAAAAGTTAAAATGAACTGACCCTAATTGATGTATAGGGTAAGTTCAACTGTCGAACTCAAGGACTCAGCAGAATTATCGCACTTAATATATTCATTTGTTAATCTAATATTAGAATGTGCTTCACCTGATGATGTACTTGTTCTGATGTTTAGTATGATCAAAATATGATATATAATAATGTTCAAATATGCAGGAATACGCAAAGTACATTCTTTTTTTTTTTGTAAAAGGATGCTCTAAATGCAAGCGGGGGATTCTAAATATAGGGTTTAAAATGGAAATAAAGTTGTTTATAAGAGACTTGTTATGCAATATGTGAATGGGAAAGGGCAGATACTAAGTTTAAAAGTATAGATATTGCAATAGAACTCAGTTATTTACTTAAGTTGCAGTTTAACATAAACTTTAGTTAATAATAAAACACAATGCAATTACTTTGCACCAAAAACCCTTTTACGATGTCATCAACGAAGCGTATACTCTGCAATCGTCAGCAGTTTAGTCCAAGGGAAGGCAATGTTTGAATGCTGGCAGAGTGTCCTAAGTAGTTGGTGAAGATTTCCTATAGAATGTGAGAGAGATTGAAGCTCCAACTTTTCTCCTGGTGACCTCAGTGTGATTGGCGAGAAGTTTAACGACTCCAATTTGTTGACTGCACGGCTATTGACCTCCGCTGCGAGAGACCAAGGAGGTGATGCTTCCTCCTTGTAGTGCCTTACCTGCATAATAGATGGAAGATCAAGTGTATCACCCGTTGAAATAAAGAAAAACAACTGCAAAGGAAAATGCAATTAGAGAGAAAACAGAAAGTGATGAATGATGAAGTTGGGAAGAATTGTATCCTCCTCAATGATGGGATGTATTCACTGTTGTCACTAGTGAAATCCCAAGGCACATGATGATGTGTATGAAGACTGGTGAACAATGGACCAAGAGGGGTCAAGTTCCAGCTCAACGGTGAAGACGATGGGAGATTTGGGATGTAAGGCCGAGAGAAGATGTATTCCTGGCTCGGTTATGGAGTGGATGAGGGTATAGGGATGGTGTGCTGCTAGGGGACTTACTGGTTTGATCCTCCTTCGATACCGTCCCATTGGTGTGTTCGTCCCATATTTATAGATGATCTCCGAAGGTTCTCGGCCTTGCAGGACTCTGGCGTGGATGGCGGGTGATCGCGGAAGACAAAGCGACGCTGAGATCTCCAAGGCATCGCCAGATAAGCCATCGAGAAATCGAGAAAGATGATGATCATCGTGGTCGCTGCAGATGAAGAAATCAGGTAGGAGATAATTCGGTCACCATTGGATGCATTCGAATCTGACGATGGGGAATGGAGTCGGCAGGATTGGACAACGCTCGTCTGCAAACTGGATGCATTAATTACTTTCATGTCTTTTCCGAAAATGAGGGGAGATAGGTTGTCAGAGTACTGATAATTGCGTTGATTTCTTTACATGTTATAATATATCATAGATTGGTAACTTACGTGTTTCAAATATTTGAACTTTGTTAAAGATTTGTTATCCACATAAATTATATATTCGAATACATTGCTAATATCCTTTTTGATACAGTTATGTATTGTTGTATAGTTGATGCCATCCATCTATATGCACACGTGACCACTTCTTTCTCATACACAGATTGATGTCGATTGTTTTATTTTATACTTTGTAAATTTACAGAAAGCTTGTTTTGCATAATCTTATACGGAAGCATTCATGTAATTCATAAGTCATCAATACACTTCTTGAATGTTGTGCGGGTAGTGTTTGAGTACAGGTTTCAGTTTGAGTGCTTTATCTTTGTGATCTTAGTTTTTAGATGATAATGATTCTATTGTTGCTCTTGCCATCATAATCTCAAAAGATATATGCAGTGTAATATTCTCTACTGATAATATTTATTTACTATATTTATGCGTACACTTTGCTGTAGAAGTTATTGTGTACTGAATGTATAAATTTGTCATACATTAATTCAATATAATTGATCGAACTTCATAGATGTCGTATGTGACAATCATATTGGTGACTAACATGTTACAATGATCTAACCATTTCAATTTTACTATTTAAGGTATATTTAAAGTGTTTTTTTATGTACTTGAAATATATACTTTAGTTGTATGCATATTCATATAGACTCTATGGAATGTACTTTTTATGATCGAGCATATCTTTAATGCATTCTCATGTAGTTACATATAATCATGCCCCCCTTTTTATGGTGCTTTTGTGTAGATTAATATGCAGTCAATTGTAATCGATTTTTGCTAACTTAAGCTTGTTTGCATGATGTATTATATGATTCATCATACCCCCATGCTTAAGTCTTGCTAGTCCCTGGGAAGATATGAATAATTGAAATTCAAGGTAGACTTACTCTCTCACAATATCTCAGGATTCTAAGTCAATGCTACATATGACAAAGGTTTGGACTGATTCAACCTTAAAAACTTGTTAGATCACACTTAGACCCGAGTACTTAGCTCAATAGTCTTCAAGTTTCGCATGACCTTAATAGGTTCCTAAGTTTGGTCAAGTCAGCTCACTTTGATCAACTTGCGCTCTTCCTATCCATGAACAAAGTTGAACTGTGTGTGAAAGTGACAGCTCTCCCAAGTTTTGGTGCGAGACAACCGCACGAATCAGGTACCTAAAGATTCCCTTGAATCTAAAGCCTTAGTCCTCACCAGATTTTTAGGCATATCCCTACTTCACCTAAATTGTCAATAAAAGAGTAGGTAAGAGGGTTTTTTTGTGGTAGCGAGATAGTATTCTGGACTTTGAGATATCCGTAGTATACCACTTTGCACACCATTCCCCCATGTATTCTTCTTCTTCTTCTTCTCCTCCTCCTCCTCCTTTTCTTTCTCTTTCTTTCTTTTCTTTTCTTTTCTTTTCCATTTTTTCTTCTTCTTCTTTCTTTTTTTTCTTTTCTTTTTTTCCTTTTGTGGTGGGCTCTTTGGCCTCTTTTTGATAATTTCTTCTTCTTTTCGTTTTTTTGGGGGAGGGGGGTGGGGTACAAAGTCGATAAAACTGTGGGAACATATGCATTGTTTGCTGGCATAGGTTCTTCTTCTTCTTGAAGGATATGCATTTTTTCCGATAGGAAGTGTATGAGATGGTATGGAAATGTTAGTGGCTTTTTGGCTCAATGGGTATGGCTCAGTTGATGACAGATCTAGACTTATAGAGGATATGTTGTGCCCCCAGAATCTTCCTTCATTGGACTTCATCGACTTTAGATCAGGTTCAGGCATTGATTGGGCTAAGTTGGAGCAAATACCAAGAGGACAACTCCTCAACTTAACTAGACCAACACGACATCTCGCGCTCCAAAACTTAGTTAAGCCTTGTGCATTGTGTAAGGTGTTCAAGAATTGTTCAAAAGTAAGAACAACACAAGCTTATTGTGGTGATCTAGTTAGACACAAATTTGGTCACCAATAAAGTCAACGAAACTCAAAGACTAAGCCAATATTGACCTGAGGAACAAAAATACTCATGCCTGATGTTTTCCATTGAGAATGAAGGTTGATTCAGTCTTTATCCTTAGTCATGCACATGCCTAACTTAGTCTCTCAAAATATAGTGTGGGAAAGAGACACACAAAAATTTAGTATTTTTTGAACACTTGCAATTTCTAGAATTATGGGGAATGTAAACTCTCTGACATTTTTTTGGGAAAATAGTTATGTAATGTTCTTTTGCATATAATAAAGGAAGCATGCATAAATTATTGAGAATCTTTTCTTGGCAGTTTTGATTTTTTTGTAAAATATTATACAATGTAGATGCGATTGAAATATGCACAAAAATTATTTTGTTTTTTAAAGGGTTATTCACCCCCCATGCTTACAATATGTCATGCCCTCATGGTATATGCAAGGTGAGCACCGATATTGTGAAGTGCAATGATTGTGCAAGGTTTTGATTTTTATGTTTGTTTTGTTTGTTATATATATATCATTATTATTGCTTTGTTGATTTATCTGTCTTTAGTTTTTATTTATTTATTTTTTTGTTTGTTTTTGTTATTTTTTATGTGTTTATGTTTTTTTATTTGAGTTTATTTATTTTTCTATTTGTCGGACACCCCATGCTTAAGGTCAGTGTCTCGGCTATTGGCATAGGAGAACCGGGTTCCACCATTGGTTCAAGTCTCTGTCCATTTACTCGGAATGTGACATTATTCTCATGATCAAATATTTCTACAGAACCATTATCAAAAGTATTTATCACTTTGTAGTGTCCTTTCCATCTTGGTTTCAACTTCCCAGGAAATAATTTCAACATGGCATCAAATAACCAAACCTTCTAACCAACATGAAAATTCTTCCTCGAAATATTGGCATCGTGCCATATTTTGATTTTTCCTTATAGGTCAGGTCATTATCATATGCTTGAGATTTTAATTCTTCAAGTTCAGATAAATCCAATAATCTCTTCTTTCCAGCTTCATCAAAATCCAAGTTACACACGCTCCTAGGGATCAGAAGAAGACTACTTTTACTTGTTCATTTGGCACCTATGCATTTAGACGGATGCCCTTTGGATTTTGTAACACCCCTGCTACATTCTAGAGGTGTACATTAGTCATTTTTATGGCACGGTATGTAGTTTTCTAGAGGTCTTCATAGGCCATTTCTCGATCTACGAGGATAGTTTTGATACATGCCTTACTTATTTAGACCGAGTACTTTAGAGATGTTGTGAGGTGAAGTTAGTGTTCTCGTGGGATAAGAGTCACTTTATTGTGACTAATGGAATTGTATTAGGCCACATCATCTCCAAACATGGCATGGAGGTTGACCCGACCAAGGTTGATGTATTCTCCAAGCTAGAGTCACCGCATAATTTGAAGTAGTTGAGGTCATTCCTTGGTCATGTCAGATTTTATAGGTGATTCTTAAAGAACTTCAGCAAGATCATCGGACCTTTGACTGAGATTCTCTGTAAGGAAAATGTGTTTATTGTTGATGAGAAAGTCTGCCTTGCATGTCACCAGATAAAAGACATGATTACTAGAGATCCTGTCCTTTAGCTACCTGATTGGTCTCTTCCCTTTGAGATCATGATCGATGTGTCAGATTATGAAGTTGGAGTTGTTTTAGGTAGAGAAGGGATCATACACCATTTGACATACAATATGCTAGTAAGTTCTAGATGGGGCACAACACAATTAAATCGTTACAGAGAAGGAGATGCTAGCATCAGTGTTTGCTTTAGAGAAGTTTCGCTCTCACCTACTTTGTTGCAGAGTCATTGTATACACGGATCAGACTGCCAAACGATACTTACAGTCAAAGAAGGATGCCAAAACATGCCTTATCAAATGGATCCTTCTTCTCTAGGAGTTTGATTTTGAGATTCGAGATAAATGAGGAGTGAAAAATGTTGTGGCAGATCATCTTTCTCGGATCATAGATGCAGTGTCCCCTGAGCTGCTACTACTTACAATATTAGAGGCCTTTCTAGATGAGTCTATCTTATTTGTTGCCTCATTCACATGGTACGTTGATATTGTGAACTATCTTGTCCCAAAAAAAGTTCCACATGGTTGGCCAAAGCTAAAGGTAGACATATATCTGACAGATATTCATTTTTATCAGTGGGAGGATCTATATCTATTTCGAGAATGTGCGGATTATATTTGTAAAAGGTGCATTCCTAAGGAGGAACACATCAGTATGCTTGAGCATTGTCTCAATTTAGAGGTTGGCGGGCATCATTCGGTGAAGCGCACGCCAACAAAGGTTTTACAATGCGACCTATGGTGGCTAACTTTTTTTAAGGATGCAAATGATTATGTGAATCATTGATTTACTGATAGCCTAGCCAGAAAATGGGAGTAACTGTTGGTTCCAAAGATATGATACCCTCTGAGATATATCCATATTTCAGATTTTTTGATGCTTTGGGCGTATACTTCATGGGCCCATTCCCTGTCAGTCAGGGATTTTAGTGCATCTTGTTTTTCATGGATTATGTTAGTCATTGGTGGAGGTTATCCCCGCCCGAGCCGTTGATAGTGGTACCATTTGTTCCTTTCTAAGGACAACATTATTGTGTTGTTCAGAATTCTCAAGATACTCATTTCAGATGGGGGAAGCCATTTCATCAGTAGAGGGGCCAGAAAGCTAGTTACGGAGTAGGACATATAGCATTACATCGTGTCTCCTTACTACCCACAAGCTAACGGCTTGGAAAAGATTTCGAATAGAGAGACAAAGATGATTCTTCAAAAGCTTGTACATCCAGATAGGAAGAACTAGTCTCAGATACTTGACTCAATTCTATGGGCTTATTGAACGATGTATAAGTATCCATTGGGTATCTCCCTATGGATTGGTTTATGGAAAGCCTTGCCACTTTTTAGGTGAACTAATACACAAATCTTTGTGGGCACTCCGTGTTTGCAATTTGAATTATGACAGAGCATGCCAGAGTAGGAAAGTGGATTTGAACAGTTTATTGGAATTCTGAGATTTCACTTATGATAACACTAAGATGTATAGGAGGAAGGTCAAGCATCGATATGATAGACATATTAGGAGAAAAACTATTGTCCTTGATTAGAAGGTGTGGTTGTTTGATGCGAAGTTGAAGTTGTTTCCAAAAAAACTTAAAAAGAAATGGTCATGACCGTTCATTTTTAGAACTGCATGTGAAAATGATAGTATTGTCATATCTAGGTTGTCAACTGACACAACCATTTGACGTGAGTGGACATTTGTTGAAGCCTTATCTAGATCATGATACATTCTTGTTTGTAGTTGATTCTATCCATTTGGAATCAGATGATGATCCTTAGACATCCCATGCATTTGATACATGAGCTGATATTCTTTTGTATATATTCCGCTCATTGTATCTTTCTTCTACCGTTTTTATCATTCATCTCTATCCCATGTGTGTGTGTGTATACTTAGGATGTACTCTATCCTAAGTATAAGGGAGGCGATTGACTTGAGTTCTTCTTTTTCGTTTTGTTTAGTCACTCATGTTGTTTCTCATACTAAGTGATCCTTTACCCTATGTATAAGGGAGTGATGTCACTCATTTCCTTCTTCTTTATTTTTGTTTTCTTTTTTTTTCTTCTTCTGTACTATCACTTGTCCTTCAACTTGTTGATATTCTTTTCTATACTTAGTGATCTTTTACTCTAACTATAGGGGAGGGCAAGTTGAGTCGTTGAGTTTGTACGTTCTTTTCCTCTATTTTCATTATTTGTACAGTCTCTATACTTAGTATTATTTGATACTAAGTATAAGGGAGATCACCGACTTCTATTATTTTTATTCCTTATTCTTTGAGCCAATGTAGCATATTATTCTTTTCACCATTCTATACTTAGCATGATCTATGTCTTCCTTTGTCGGTTCTTGGTAACTGTGAGGACGTAGTTTGAGTTAAGTATAGGAGGTCGTTCTATATATTGTATATATACTTTTGCCATAATTCACACTTTTGTTTGTTTAATAATGTCTCTAATAAAATTATAACAAAAATAATATGTAAAAAGTTTGTAAAAAAGTCTTTGTAAAATTTTTATAGTTAATAATTTTTAAAAAACAATTTTGTAAAATATTTGTAATAATCTTTATACAAATTCTTTGTCAAATATTTGTAAATATTCTTAGTAAAGCTTTTAAAAAAACTTTGCAAAATTACTTGTATAAATTGTTGTAAAATTATTTTGTTTGTAAAATGATTGTAAATTAATTTGTATCAATTTTTTTATATTGCGAAAATATTTATAAAATGTTTATAAATAAATCTTTTGTAAAATTGATTTGTAAAATCTTGTAAATTATTTTTAAAAATATTTTGAAAAATATTTGTCAAAATGGTTTTGTAAAAATTTGTAAATTTTTGTAAACTATTTTTCAAAAATATTTTGTAAAACTTTGTAAATTTTCGTAAATTTTCTTTATAAAATAATTTCTAAATATTTTTACATCTTGTATATAAACAACTTGTTTGTATATATTGTATGTATACTTGGTATAAAAACGTTTGTAAATATATCCTTGTAATCACCTTGCAAATCATGTACACAAAATTCTTTTTATTCATCAAAATTTTTCAATAAAATCCTTATATAAAACTTGTATAAATCACTATATAAAATTCTTTACTAAAATTTGTATATAAAACTCTTTTGTAGATAAAACCCTTGTAAAATATGTAATAAAACTTGTAAAAATTCTTTTTTTAAAGTCCTGTCTAAAATATGTATAAACTTATATGTGGTTTTTGTATAAACTTTTTTTTTAAAAATTTGTATACAATTCTTGTAAAATCTTGTAAACATGTATAACCTTTCAAAAGAAATCATATAAAAATTTAAAAATATATATTCCATAAAAATTGCAAAACTCTCTAACAAATCATTAAAAATGATTTGTCTTTTCTTTTTCTTTGAAATAAATTGTATATACTTCTTGCATTTGCATTTCTCAAAATGATATTGATGCTTAAATTAATCTGGATTAAAATTGAAGAATGGAGCTTGGTTAATACTTAATCCACTTAATTTAGTAGGAACTTTATTGGAATAGGAGTTGAGACTTTTCAGATCATAGCAACTTAATTCTTTGAGTCCACAAGACTGTATACATGACATCTTGATTGATTTAAGAAGAATATTTCATACAAATGCATGATTATTTTAGATTGCGGCCTAACTTGGATAAGAACATTACATACAACACTTCAATGATAAGGTGGCAAGGGGTAGAATCCTCTGGCAAGAGATACACAGAATGGAAACATACGCAATCACCTTGAGTGGCTAGTACGCCCAACCTAATCTAGTGGCATGGACGTCTAAAGATGGTAGTTGTGGGTTGAAATAAAGCTTCAGATGAGGGATAGTCTGCTGGCATAATTTTTCTAAGACCCCAAAACATGTGCTGAAAGAAAGATTCTATATCAGTAGGGGCACAATAATATCTATGCAGTGCGGCAATTCTTTCCACCAAATAGAAGTGTAAAGGTATCCCAATAAAAAACCAATCATGTATATATTTAGCCACATTGGTCCAGCTTCAGAGAAATTACATATCTTAGTGGAGACGTAGCTACACTAGACGGCTACACAAGGAGATGTGGCTACACTTGCCACACTCCACTTCTCTTTTTGTTCTTCCATTTTCTCCCCCTTCGATTGCAGACACAACACATACATGAACTTAAAAGGAAATACCCCGCTACTCAAGGAAAGAGTAGCTAGACTGAGGAAATAGGGTTACCTTGCTAAGAGAAGTCTAGTTCCTGTCATTTATGATGTGGAGAGCTACATTACACATACATAATACAAGTGGATTCATAGTTATAATGATTTATGTATGATGACTTGTTCTGACCTGACTGTTGAGGTGACCTAAATAGGAGACTTGTGGAATTTGAAGGTTGTTGGGTCTTAAATCCAATTCCCAATAAGATTTTACGAAACTAATAATCTAAAGGTCTAACCGAGATCCATACTTTGATTTTGTGAAGAATAGTTTAAAAATCAAAATTGTTCTAAGTTCTTTATTTTCCCTTTCTTCTTTTTATTTTTAGTCACTTATTCTTCAGATAAGTGTTTGCTATGGGACCAACAAAGGTAAAGTATATATGGATGGTGAATCTGCATTCATCATTTTTATTCGTTTATTTTATCTTAAAATACTTTCCTAACACTTATAAATATCAATAAAGCTCTCTTTTTATATATTCATTATTTTGTATATATATTGTATCATTATCATTATTTTTACCTAAAATAAAAAAATAAATAAAGGAAAATAAAGAAAATAAAGACTATATATATATGCAATAAATACATGTTGACTCTGACCTTGAGAGAAGGTCAGGCTTTGACCTTATTGACAAAGAATAAAATAGGGGGGATAAGGCCTTCATCAGGAAATAAGAAAATTATTTATATTATATGTGTATTCATCACTTGAAAAACCATCACTATTTTGTATTTATTTACTATTCTATTTTATTTATCACCTAAATCAACTCAAATAAAAATATCTTCTTCTTAGAATTTATACATAAAAATAAGTTGTAAATAATAAAAATAATTGTAAGAAGAATCAATGTACATAGATAAAATAACATCACTTTGAAAAAAACCAAAAAACTCAAATTGTCATATCATTGTTCTCCATAAAAACTCAAAATAAAGCATATTTGATTTTATTGTACTCAGAATTAAATAAGCTTTAAAATGAAGGTAGTTTCATTAAAATCAGTATTAAGATGTGAAAAGTAGCTTTTTAGAGTGTATAGTGTACTTTGTCTATAACATAGATTGTATGATTTTATGTATTCATATTTTATACATATTTTATTTTTAAATATTTATAGATATTGAAATTTATTATTATAAATACAAAAAAAATTACAAAGGAAAAAATTATCAAAAATAGATTCATTGTATATAGTGTACTGTACCACTACCTATATTGTAAATAACTCTATTTATTGAACTTAATAATTTATTTCATAAAAATAAAATAAAGATATCTTTAAAATCCTTAAAAATGCATTAAATCAATAAATTAATATTTACTTATAAAAATAAATAACTAAAACACAAGTGTTATATCTATATGTATATATATATACTTTTGAATAAAGGTTAATATTTATTTTAACATAATTATTTAATAGATTAAAAATCATCATAATTAAGTTTACTAACTACTAACATTTTTTATTTATATATTTTATTCATTAAAATAATTTTTCTATTTTATTTTAATTTTTTTATAATTTTTATGCTATTTTGTTGTTTAGTGTCTTTGTCTTTTAGTTTAGTGTCTTTGTCTTTTAATCGACTCACGCCTAATAAGGCGGACCCGGGTCTGTTGACCCGAGTCATCTCCACACTCTACCCGCTTTCACTGAATTTTCACAATCAATCTACTACTCCTTTTAATCCGATTCCTCTTTCAATCTTTTCGTTGAATAATGCTCAAGATCACCCTAATAAAATTTCATACCATCATGTCTCGGTTCGCATGCTTTCACGTTTGAATTTCATCGCATCTTCACTGCTATTTAAGCCCCTTTCCACCTCTATTGCCCCCTTTGGTGTCTTTTTCTTGTGATTCTTTTCCCTAAATTGAGCCTGGAGAGTTGAGGCAGTGAAAGAGCTTTTGCCTTCACAATTGGGAGAGCAAGAAACACCTGAGAATCGAGATCCACCACCTCATCGGAGTCCTCTGCCATGACGTCCTGCTTCTCAGATTTCATCGTGGATCTAGGCCATAATTCTTTTTTCTCCACTGTAAGTTAGATTAGGTAATTCTCTTCTCATTCTGATTTTCATTTTGCTTTTAATTTATGTTTTAGATAAAAATCAGATCAACCTTCATAGAGCTTCGATATACTCAATCTGAGCTATCCACATTTATCAATTATGACCACACCATCACCTTCACCCTGACATACTTCAGCCTTCCCCCACACCTGATCACCCCAGATTACATCGGATTTGGGGATCCTGACCCCTTCCTGACCACCTTCCACTGGTGATGTACGTCCACCCTCCGTTTATTCTGTTTTTCATCTAATAACTTAGTCTGAGACTGCCTCCAAGAAAATAAATTAATTGCATGAATTCTGGAGTTGTTAGGAGCTTTAAATTGTGATTGGAAGCTCATCTGCACCTGCATAGCACTTGGACCTCTAGATCTTGATTTATCTATCTTCATGCCATATCGCCATATCCAGTTGTCAGAGAGGAGCTGTAGGAAGTTGTATCGACCTTCAAGAGACAGATCAGGTGGAGATCAGTTGAGATTCAACTGATCAAAACTCACCTCACCACTTATTCATCTGTGTTCTTCCATCATTGCCTGTAGCTGTATGATCAAGACCATCTTTGCCCTGTTTGCATCAGGAATGTTGAAGCATCCCCAATTCCTGACTATTGATCCAAATATGAGCTGGGCCTCAGGGTCCCTTCGATGTACACATTCCTCATAACTGCTTGGAGAATAATTTAAACTTCATACCCTATAATTTTATTATTTTATAAATGAATCCTTTAAAGGACACATGCCTTTTGTTATGTGTAATAATTGCATAAAATTCCCTCATTGTTTTTATATTTTCTATCACGTCTAATTAGAATATCAAACGTGCTTTGCATGTGATTTCTGGTTATTTCGCAATAAAGGCCATCGCACCTTTCTGTTACTTATTAGCCAGTAGAAATAAACTATTCACATATTAGTTTGTGCCTCACCTGCGATGGCACACGATTTTAGTGGGATATTTGATTGATCGTCCTTTATTTAAATTTTATATTATTATTTTAGTCCTTTAAAAAAATTTTTCTTTCACATTAGTCCCCGTGATGGTTAAATAATGTTATATTAATCGTTCTTAATAAATCTGTAATTGTCGCTAAATGTACCACAAAAACTATCATTAATTCGTGTCAATTATATATTTTATCCCTAATATTTATTTACTTAAACAAATTATTTTCTTTCTTTTAGAAATTCCAAAACAACAATAATATTCCCATCTCGCATTAGTTTATTAATAAAATTTGAATAATCTGTAGTAAAATTCTAAAAAAATCCAATTTATTATTCGTATTTTAATACTTTTTTTGAAATCCCAAACAAAAACCAAAAAATCACAAAATAAATAAAAAACTAAATAATTAATTAAAATTCGCAAAAAAATCTAAAAAATATGTAAAATAATTTTTAATAAAGATTGAAAAATTACCTTTCTGTTTGTGTATATTTCTTTGATTTTTACTTTTATTTTACATTTTAAAAATCGAGGAACATTTTCCTTATTTATGTTTTGTATATTTCATATTTTTTATTATTTTGAAAACCTTAAAAAATATAAAAATGTTCAAAAAATAAAAAAATAGTAAAAAATTATCAAAAATGGAATACTATTTTTATTTGATTTTCTACATATTTTTACCCGATTTTAAAAAACAAAAAGAATGCTTCTTATTTGATTCTATTATCCTTTTTTTGTTTTAAAAAATAAAAATATAAAAACTTAAAAATAAAAATCATTAAGAATACAAAATCAGAGAACATAAAAAATATAAAAACTAAAAATTCATAAAATATAAAAGACATAAATCCCATAAAAATCAAGATTTGAAAAATAAAAGACCCATTTTTAGTCATTGATTTTTTGATTAAATAACATCAAGATTTGTAGCTTCCCTGAGTTCGATTGTTTACGCAACGCGGGAAAATAAGTTGCAACATTCTCTTGCTCACATTTGATTGATTTATCTTTGTTTGAGAATTAAAAATAATTTTTATTTGAGTCCTATTCGGGTTACAAAGACAGTTTACTTGTAAATTTATTCTATTAATAAATAATATGAAAAATCTCTTCTTAATAGACTACTACAAAGATAAGGAGCATTACTCCAATTCGTAGATACGTCTACAAAAAATCTAAGGGTGAAGTAAAGAACGTTATTATATCGATTAAGGGTCAAGAATACAAGGTAGAATTTATTGTCCTTGACATGGAAATCCCCAATCATTGGATATAATATTAGTTCATTCTAGGGAGGCCTTCCTTAGGAGTGATGGGGACTCATTAGATTACCAAACAAGAATGATGAAGATATGTTATCTATGCGAAGAAGTGGAACTTGAGATGAAACATACGAAGTGACAATGACCAGATTCCGAGTTGAGCACATACTATTCTTCTTTAAAGGTATAGTACTGAGTGTTTAGTACAGTTGGGATATGGAAACATATGCCAACAAAACTGAGCGAGACCCTCTCATCGGGGGAGGATAGTGTACACGATACAGTTTGCTAGGTGTTACCGAGCCTTTTGAGTAGTGCATCACCCTACTCACTTGATGGCTTAGAAATCCCTTTGGATATGTTAGTTCTATACTCCTCGGAATGATAAAGGGATTTAGATGATGAGCCAGATGCGGCTTTGGTTGAATTACCGCAGTATTTGGTGATGTGACTCCATACACAACAGAGTTGGTGGAAAGTACAACAAAAGTAGATCAACCTTCATGTAGCAAAGATCCAGACTAAGATGGTTCAATTCAACTTACTTGATGATACAACATTGCGAAAGCCGAAGCCATTACCTCGTACACTTTAACACTCCTTCATTGTGGGAATAAAGAATAGATTATCTATTATCATTAGTTCTAAGCTTATTGTAGAACATGAGTCTAGGTTGTGGAAGGATATTGAGAATCCTTAAGCGCATCACGGAAGCGTGTCGATCGCATCGTATGCGATCGGGGCAACTAGTCGCACTAGTCACGAGATGCAACGAAATTTAAAAATTTAAATCAAGCGATGAAACCACATGATCACGAGAACATTTCTCGGATCGTTTCATCAAACCACAAAGTATAAGGAATACCTCTTGGAGTGTGGTTGTAATCGTGAGATCCGAAACAAGAGATCCTCCTGTCTTAAGTCCGATCCACGAAGAACGCACTTGCGGGCGCGATGATGAGACACTTTCTTCCCGCAATCCTCGATGAAGATCCTAGTAATGAATCCTCTGATTTCGTCAAATGAAATCTATCGTCTTCATTTAGAGCAAGCAACCCCAAAGAAGGAGATCCACGAGTCGTCGAAGGCGAAGGCGAGAGACTCTCCTTCTCAACACAAAGTGGACGACCACTTATGGGAGAAGAGAAAGAGAGAGGGCGAGAATGAGAGAGAGAGATAGAGAATAGTTGGCTTCTACAACTCTTAAACATGTACCTTGAAAGGCTAGGTTAGCCCTCCTTTTATATTAGTTCAGGATCCAATGGATCTCAATCCATGGGACACATAGATCCAACGACCAAAATGATCTATGTATTAATCTATGGCCATGATTGTTGTTGGCTAAAAATCAACAATATTAATTTATATTTAAACCAAATATACGTTGCAACATTATCAACATAATTTAATTTAACATAAATTAATTATCAAGAAATAATAACATAAAAAGAAAAAGGTGATAACAAAATCACCCACAAAATTAGGGGGCATCACCTATACTTTTTTGTGGTGATTTTATCTCCTTTTATTTTATTTATTATTTCTTAATTTGTAATAACAATTATTACAAAAATATCCACCATATTAATTTCAAATTAATTTGTGAATATTTCAGTCATGCCATTGAAAAATATATGAATCATATTCACAACCCAAACTAATTTGTAAATTACATTTCCAATTAATAAACTAATGTGAATCCAATCCACATTAATATTTAACAAATGCTATTTACAAATATTCTCACTCTTTGATATGTATATTATAAATCATATTTATAACACACAAATATTGTGGATAGTATTATCCACATTCTATAATCCTTGATAATTAAATCCCATTTAATTATCTTGGATAATCATTCTAACAATATGAATCTCATTCATAGTAAGCTTGATAATTAAATCTCATTTAATCATCAAGTCCATCTTTCTTGGATACATAATTCATCAAATGAATTATTCTTGAACCCCTTCAAGAATAATATGCTTTCTCCGCAGATACTTGTAGATAAGGATAGGGCGATTATATTGTTCCACGTATAGTGACTTGGATATTAAGATCTTATCTCAAATCCAGATCTTACGAACCACCCACAGATGCTTGATTAAATCCAGACTGCAAATCTAATCTTCTGATTGCATCTGAATCTCATTCAGACCAATGTCCAACATTTGGACCAAGATCAGATTGCTTCTCTACTGAGAGGAGTCACCAAAATCCAGACCTGTTTCATCAATCCCTCGGAATGGAAGCGTCATGGTTATACAATCGTTTATGATCACATCACCCTCAGGTATTCCGAATACCTGTACATCCTACATACCGGAAGACCCATGGTCAACCTGAAGATCAAGATCAATTTTATACTGTCTTCTTCAGGGTTTGATCACTAAGTTTCTCAATCTTAGTCATTGGGAGTTGGTATCGATCATATGCTTTCCCAAAGCATATATCATACCTTCAAATTCATGTCATTCTTCCAAAGCATGACGACCATGCATGGAATTTGATCGGTCCAAATACCTCATGAGTGAGCTCATGTCTTCCGGTTCATAAGTGAACCTGTATGATCCCTTTGAGAGCTCAGACATATATCAATACATCTGTCTCCGGTCGAAGGATGCGTGCCTATGCCGTGACAACATTCAACATAGGATTTAGGTTATCTCGATCTCGTTAAGTCAACCCATTGACCTAACTAATCTGACACCTCCGAATCACTATTCCCATGTAGAGGACCAGCATCAAGATGTCGGTCAGATATTAGCCTATGTGAGAAAGGATTGCCATCTCCTACTCAGGCTGGATATCATCTCTTAGTAATCATTTGACGGTGCTTGATGAGTCCTCCATCTAACTCCTTAGATATTCATCCAAACACCAGCCTCTATGATTCATTTAATGAATCAACAGCTATATGATCATCAAGATGGTCATGGTACATAACGCTAATTGTACAGAGGGACTTAATGGTGCATTCATTCATTTAATTTCAGAAAGGGAGTGAAACATTAATAACTTTTATTGATAAAAACATATACATATTACAATAACACTTATTGTAAGAATGGTTCGACCTGGGCTCACAAGTCTAACAATCTCCCACTAGCCCTCAGAACCATTCAGTACAACCCGTAAACCCATACTCATTACATG
This sequence comes from Ottelia alismoides, assembly GCA_037367405.1. Classification (NCBI taxonomy): domain Eukaryota; kingdom Viridiplantae; phylum Streptophyta; class Magnoliopsida; order Alismatales; family Hydrocharitaceae; genus Ottelia; species Ottelia alismoides. The sequence continues at coordinate 563,084 of JAZKJV010002700.1, forward strand.
CTGGTCAAAAACCTTCTGTGTTAGAGGTTTGGTAAGAGGATCAACAATATTGTCGGCAGAGGCCACCTTGGTGATGGTGATATAACCACGTTTTAGAATCTCCCGAATGATGTGGTATTTCCTTTCCACGTGCTTGCTCTTTTGATGGCATCTGGGTTCCTTTGCTTGGGAAATGGCTCCCGTGTTATCGCAGAGTAACGGGATGGGAGTATCAGAGGAAACTAAGCCAAGCTGCAAGATGAACTTGCGCAACCACACCGTCTCCTTTGCAGCATCCGATGCGGCAATGTATTCGACTTCTGTTGTTGAATCCGCCGTAGTGTCCCGCTTCTTGCTTCTCCAGCTCACAACACCACCGTTCAACAGGAATACAAACCCTGATGTCAACTTTCGATCATCAATATCTGACTAGAAGTCTGAATCTGTATATCCCAAGACATGGAGATCACCATCCCCATAGACCAAGATGTAATCTTGTGTCCGTCTCAGATATTTGATTATGTTCCTTACTGCATTCCAGTGTTTCTCACCATAGCAGGATTGGTAACGACTTACCACTCCCACTGCATGGCAGATGCCTAGCCTAGTACACATCATGGCATACATCAAGCTTCCTACTGCTGATGCATAAGAGAATCCAACCATGGCTTTCCTTTCCTCAACACTTTGAGGAGCCATCCCTTTGGACAGATGGATACCATGTCCTAAGGGGAGGAATCCCTTCTTTGAACTATCCATATGGAATCGTTCAAGAATTTTCTTGATGTATCCATGTTGTGATAATCCCAGTATTCTCTTTTTTCGGTTTCTGAACAACTTCAGGCCTAAGATGTAAGAAACTTCTCCAAGATCTTTCATCTCGAAGGTATGAGATAGCCAAATCTTCACCCTGGTCATCATTCCTGTATCATTCCCAATGATAAGGAAATCATCCACGTAAAGCACGATGAACACAATGGCGCTCCCACTAAGCTTCTTGTACACACAAGGTTCATCAAGTTTTGCACAAAATCATAACTCTTTATGGTTTCGTCAAATCTGATGTTCCAGCTACGAGAAGCTTGTTTGAGCCCATAGATGGATTTCTTTAGCTTGCATACTTTTCCATCCTCATCTATGAAGCCCTGGGGCTGCTCCATGTAGATATCCTCCTCGAGGTATCCATTTAGGAAAGCTGTCTTGACGTCCATCTACCAGATGTCGTAGTCAAGAGATGCAGCTATAGCTAGCAGAGCATGGCCACAGGAGAGAACGTCTCATCGTAGTCGATGCCTTCTCTCTGTGTGTAGCCTTTGGCTACGAGACGTGCCTAAAAAGTCTCTACTTTCCCATCAGGACGCCTCTTTCTCTTAAAGATCCATTTACACCTAATGGGTTTTACCCCTTTAGGTGAATCCTCTAGGGTCCATACACCATTCTTATGCATGGAGTCAATTTCTGACTTTATTGCTAGCATCCATCTATCTATGTCATGATCCGCGAGTGGTTCATCAAATGAAGAAGGATCATTGTCAGTTTCACCTGACACAAGGAATCAATACCTTTCAGGTGGCGCTACCACCCTTGAACTCCTTCGAAGAGGTATGGGTGTTTCATCTTCATTTATCTCTTCAGTTTCTGGTTCAGGAATATCAGAATCCTCAGGGGATTCAATGAGTTCCTCTACTTCATTTCTGTCTTGACCTTTAAGTAAATCATCCTCTAGAAACTTCACATCCCTAGATACAAAAACCTTTTGGGTCTCAGGATCATAAAGCTGGTATCCAATACCGTCTTTAACATACCCAATGAAGTAGCACTCTCGATTGCGATATTCTAGCTTACTTGCGTCCACGTTCTTTGCATGGACCAGATAACCCCAAACCTGCAAGTGATTAACACTAGGCTTGGTTCCATACCACAGCTCGTGAGGAGTCTTGGGTACAGACTTGCTAGGAATCTTGTTCAGGATATATATTGCAGTCTCTACTGCATATCCCCAGAAACTAAGAGGTGAATGTGCTTTACTCATCATTGAACGGACCATGTCCATGATGGTCCTGTTGCGTCTTTCAACAACACCATTAAGTTGGGGAGTTCCAGGGGGAGTGAGATTGGAGACAATTCCATTCTCTTTAAGATATTCCATGAATTCATCTGAGAGGTACTCACCACCTCGGTCAGATTGAATCCGTTTGATCTTCCTATCGATTTGGTTCTCAACCAAAGCCTTAAACTCTTTCAACTTTTCAAAGGTTTCGTATTTATGACGTAGTAGGAAGACAAACCCGTATCACGAATGGTCATCAATAAATGTCAAATAATATCAATATCCATTTCTAGTCGCGGTACTGAATGGACCACATACATCAGTATGTATTAGGTCAAGAATACCTTCGTATCTCGTAACCTTGTTACAGAAAGGCATCTTGCTCATTTTACCTCGAATGCAATTTTCACAGGTAGGTAAAGATTGAACCTGTAGAAAATCTAAAGGTCCATCCTTTATCAATCTATTGATCCTATCAACAAATAAATGACCAAGCCTTTGATGCCAAATCATATTCGAATGATTTCCATTCTCCCTGTATCTTTTAGGATTTTTATTATCAGTGGTAGTGACATTTATGACACATTCATCAATGCACAATTCATAGAGTCCACCAGAAGTCAGAACATCTTCCGTAATAAATTTATCATATTGATTAATGACTAACTTATTACAGAACATGAAGGAGTATCAATGTCTAACAAGCTTAGATACATATATCAAACTCCTCCTGACTTCAGGTACATAAAGAAACTCTTTAAGTACTTGGACTCGACCACTAGATAATGATAGTCTGCACATCCCGATGGCGACTGCTGCAACACTTGCATCAGATCCCATCTGGATGACTATCTCCCCTTGCTCCAGATTCCTAGTTCCCTGAAACAAATGCAACGAATTGCATACATGAACAGAAGCACCAGAATCTACAACCCAACTTCCTTCTCGTCCTACGAGAAAGCTAGTTTCAATGATGAAAGTAGATTTCATACCTGCTAGGCCTTTACTTTTGTCAGTGGACTTCAGGTAATCTGGGCAGTTACGCCGCCAGTGCCCCAGCTTCTTGCAGTAGTGACAGACATCAGACTTTTTCAATGTCATCAGCGTGGAAGCACTAGAAGATGAACCAACTCCTTCATTCTTCTTCTTTCTCTTATGGGTTGGGCCCTTCCGAGAACCTTGCTTCCGCCCGCGCTTTCCTCTCACCTGTGCAACCATTGCACTAGTAGAGTGGCCGTCCTTCTTCATCACTTCTTCTGCAGACTTCAATGCAGCTAACATCCCACCATTAGTGAAATCATCTTTGCTCATGTGGTAAGACACGACAAAGTTGTTGAAAGACTTAGGGAGCGACAAGAGAATGAAATCAGCCTGCCTGTCAGCATCCATGTAGGCTCCCAGGGTTTCCAATTCAGAGAGGTACCCAAACACTTTGAGTACGTGTTCTCTGACAGAGGTCCCTTCCTGCATCTTGCAGTTAATAAGCTCTTTCATCACATTGTAACGTTGTGTACGGTTTATGTCACCGAACATTTCCTTCAGATTCATCATAATCTCTTGGCAATGGTTCATTTCCACATGTTGCTTCTGAAGCACATGGACAATGACCCAAGGATATAACACCTTGCTAGATTATGGTCTTCATCATATTTCTCATTATATAATTTATCTTCCGCAGTCAGAGGGTCTGCTATCTTGTCTTTGGACAACATATACGAGATGTGCTCCGCAGAAAGGACAAGATCCAAATTTTGGATCCAATCGGAATAATTTGGTCAGGTCAATTGGTTGACCTCCAGGAGCCTGCTAAGTGGGTTCATGGACTTCATTTTCTGAAATTAAGTTTGCACTATATTAGAATATATAAATAATTATATATTCATTTTAAAGAATATTTGATTAAGGATTTTTAAATCAAATTTGTCTTGCTATGTCAACTTTGAAATATTATTCCCTTATTGTCTTTCAAAGTAAGAGATATACTTACCGCTATATCTCAAGCAAGATCTGGGATCTCCTCTTTATCCTTATCACATGCCAATAATATGAGAACCTGTGACTCAAATAAAGCGAAGCGGGAACACATTCCGCCTTGCAAATCCAACTTGCATTTCCCAATTCGGTCTTTAACACCCAAGCCCACCACCCCTAAGATGATGTTGACCCGTTGTTAATTGAACAAATCGTCAAAAGGCTTAATACTCTCTATATGCAATCCAATATTGCCACAATAATATGAGGACCCGATATTGGGGTCACTACGTATACAGCCTTACTCTTTCGAGAAGCAAAGAACCCGATCCAAATAAATCATATATAGGATCTGTCACTTCGGACAGACGTCTCCAACATATATTATCTGGCAACGGAATCCTTTGCCTTGACGGGAGACCATGGATGTCACTTATGTGATCGTCCACCTCATATTCAAATTGTAATAATTAATTATCGTGAATCATATTCACATAATTAATTCTTCCAAGGGAAATACACATTTATTCATAATAGAGTGTTTATTGGATATAATTAATTTAATCAAATTAAACTAATTATCAATCAAATTATAAATCAACAAACTTGATTATTACTTGAATAGTAGGTATAATCTCAAAGTACGTATTATTCGAATTTTAATAATTAGAAAAATACACTCTGACTTCTCCGACATTATCGAGTCCCTACCTGCTGTCATGGCCAGTACCGATGAGAGTGGGACATACCACATACGTTGCAACCCGTAACCCCAATGCTCTCCGACTAGACACCATATCCACCTCAAGAAAGGATAATGCCAGATAGATCATCATGTACTTTGATATGCTCATCGGTTTTTCAACCAAAATTATACCATATAATATACATCAAATCAATTTTGATTATATTATAAGGAGATTTGCTAAACAAATCCCCAATCCTATTCAAGCAAGAGGGTTTTTCATGTAAAAGTTGTCCTACAATTTGTGTAGGATAAACTAAGGTTTTTCATGAAATCAATGTTTGTTGATGAATTCATATCAACCAGTGAATGATCAAGATCAACTATCTCATCATCTTGGTTTAGGCAAATGTCATTCAAAGAAATAATTATCTCTTTAAATATTTCACAAATATTTATCACTAATTATTTCAGAAAATTAACAGTTAATTTTCATCATAATACTTGAATGACTATCACATGGTCCATGATCAAATTCATCAATTTTCAGTAGTGACCCCCAATCACTAAAATTAACTTATCTTGATCAATATAAATCCAAAGTATGCAAAATCAATTTCCTAAGTTTGAGAACTTGATTTATCAGAGAACTTAAGTGATAATTCACGTATTTCAAGGCGGATCAAAACAATAATTAATTCATTAATCACGTTCAGATCTGTTGTTCCCGCAACTGTGAATATATGCATATTCAAAAGGCCATATCTTGAGTAAATGGAATCCAAATTTTGTAAACGCAGATCCTATGATTTCCTTCATTAATGAGGAACAAATCTAATTTAAAATTTCGTGTTTAAACAATTTAAACAGTACTTAAAAAACAATTAGACAGAGGTGCGAAAATTGAAATGCGATAAAAATTTCGCAACCCTTTCAAAACCCAAGTCGTCCTAGGTCTATGGATCATATCCAAAACCTTATTCAACCTGGCTGTGATACCACTTGAAGGATATTGAGAATTCTTAAGCGTATCACAGAAGAGTGTCGATCGCATCGTATGCAATCGGGGCGACTAGTCGCACTAGTCGCGAGATGCAGCGGAATTTAAAAATTTAAATCAAGTGATGAAACCACATGATCACAATAACATTTCTCAGATCGTTTCATCAAATCACAAAGTATAAGGAATAACTCTTGGAGCGTGGTTGTAATCATGAGATCCCAAACAAGAGATCCTCCTTTCTTAAGTCCGATCCACGAAGAACGCACTTGCGGGCCCGATGATGAGATCCTCCTTTCCTCCCGCAATCCTCGATGAAGATCCAAGCAATGAATCCCCTGATTTCGTCAAACGAAATCTGTCGTCTTCCTTTAGAGCAAGCAGACCCAAAGAAGAATGAGATCCTCGAGTCGTCGAAGGCGAAGGCGAGAGACACTCCTTCTCAACACAAAGTGGACGACCACTTCTTGGAGAAGAGAAAGAGGGAGGGCAAGAATAAGACTGAGAGAGAGAGAGAGAGTAGTAGGCTTCTACAACTCTTAAACGTGTACCTTTAAAGGCTAGGTTAGCCCTCCTTTTATATTAGTTTAGGATCCAATGGATCTCAATCCATGGGACACATAGATCCAACGACCAAAATGATCTATGTATTAATCAATGGCCATGATTGTTGTTCACTAAAAACCAACAATATTAATTTATATTTAAACCAAATATATGTTGCAACATTATCAACATAATTTAATTTAACATAAACTAATTATCAAGAGATAATAACATAAAAAGAAAATGGTGATAACGAAATCACCCACAAAATTAGGGGGCGTCACCTATAGGTGACGCCACCTTTTTTAATGGTGACATTTAATTATCTTGGATCATCATTCTCACAATATGAATCTCATTCATATTAAGATTGATAATTAAATCTCATTTAGTCATCAAGTCCTTCTTGCTTGGATGCATAACTCATCAAAAGAATTATTCTTGAACCCCTTCAAGAATAATGTGCTTTCTCCGCAGATACTTGGGGATAAGGACATGCCGATTTTATTGCTCCACGTATAGTGACTTGGATATTGAGATCTTATCTCAAATCCAGATCTTACGAACCTCCCATTGATGCTTGATTAATTCAAGACTGCAAATCTAATCTTCTGATTGCATCTAAATCTCATTCAGACCAATGTCCAACATTTGTACCAAGATCAGATTGCTTCTCTACTGAGAGGAGTCACTAAAATCCAGACCTGTTTCATGACTCCCTCGGAATGGAAGCGTCATGGTTATACAATCGTTTATGATCACATCACCCTCAGGTATTCCGAATACCAGTACATCCTACATACTGGAAGACCCATGGTCAACCTGAAGATCAAGATCAATTTTATGTTGTCTTCTTCAGGGTTTGATCACTAAGTTTCTCAATCTTGGTCATTGGGAGTTGGTATCAATCATATGCTTCCCCAAAGCATATATCATACCTTCAAATTCATGTCATGCTTCCAAAGCATGACGACCATGCATGGAATTTGATCGGTCCCAATACCTCATGAGTGAGCTCATGTCTTCCGATTCATAAGTGAACATGTATGATCCCTTTGAGAGATCGTATTGCTCATATTCTCTTATATGCACACCAACTCGCCAGTGTATAGACCTTGGTTAGGCCATCAACCTATCAGTCTGCCAAATGTACATACTCAGACATATAGCAATACATCTGTCTTCGATCAGAGGATGCGTGCCTATGTTGTGACAACATTCAACATATGACTTAGGTTATCTCAATCTCGTTAAGTCAACCCATTGACCTAACTAATCTGACACCTCCGAATCACTATTTCCATGCAGAGGACCAACATCAAGAGGTTGGTCAGATATCAACCTATGCGAGAAAGGATTGCCATCTCCAACTCAGGCTAGAGATCATCTCTTAATAATCATTTGACGATGCTTGATGAGTCCTCCATCTAACTCCTTAGATATTCATCCAAACACCAGCCTCAATGATTCATTTAATGAATCAATAGCTATATGATCATCAAGATGGCCATGGTACATAACCCTAATTGTATAGAGGGACCTTATAGCGCATTCATTCATTTAATTTCAGAAAGGGAGTGAAACATCAATAACTTTTATTGATAAACATATACATATTACAATAACACTTACTGTAAGAATGGTTCGCCCAGGGGTCACAAGTCTAACAGTTGTTAGAGTTTTAGAGAAGAACCGCAAGGCCATAGGATGGAAAACATGGGATCTCATGAGGATTAAACCTGCTCTTTGTTCACACCACATATTTGTTGAGGATAATGTCAAACCTTCCCACGAGTTTTACAGATGATTAGACCCCAATATATGGGAAGTCGTTAAGAGGGAAAGTGAAAAGTGGTGTGAGACATGCTTTATTTACCCCATTTCAAAATCCAAGTGGGTGGCTGGTAAACACAGATTATCGGTGGTCTAAAAAGTATGTCTCACACAAGACGGAGACAACCGAGGTCGCTGCGGTGACCCACAATAAAATGTATTTAGTCAACAATTAACCCACACTACAGATCGACAATTAGAAATAAATGTGGATTTAAAATTTATTTTTAACTCTACACAAAAGATGTATAGCAGTCAAGTATGCAGGGAGTTCGAACACAGGGAGCAAACAGGGTAATTCAGAAAGATGTGTGTGTGTGTGTGTGTGTGAATGTGAGTGATGTCTACACTATGCAAGCAAATAAATTTTGTGGGTTTTTAATAATATTTTTTAAATTAATATTTACTTTTGTATTTTGGTTTTTATTTTTCTGATTTTTATAATTTTATAATTTATATTTTTTTATATTTTCTTTTTCAATATTGGAAGATAAGGACAATGTAATAAAAGAGAAGATAAAATATTAATAAAAATATGCAAAAATAGCCAAAAATTCAGAAATAAAATGTTTTTGGTATTTTTATAATTTTCTACTGTTTTTGTGATTTTTGGTTATTTTTCAAAAGTGTTTTTGGTATTTTTAAAGGTCAAAAATGAAGAAATCAGTGAATAAAATACAAGGCTGAAACTAAAATGGAGAAACAAAATAGAAGACAGTAACAAAAATTCTCCAAATTAATTTTCACTTAAAGATAATGAAACAAAGAAAATTCAAAGACAAAGTTTGTATTTTTAGGAGTTTTGAAAATTTTTAATATTTTTATAAAGGTTTTTGGGGTTTTGTGATTTTTATGAGTTTTCTTTTGTAATTTTTAGTGAATTTTGGATGAAGTTAGAACACACTAAAAGAAACAAAATATATTTTTTTGGGATTTTTTTGATGTGTTTTTATATTTTTATGGATTTTATAATCTAGACAGTGCACAAAATGGATGTTTTTGATTTTTAATAAATATTAAAATGCAATAATTATGGAAAAAAATATGCCGTTTGTCTACTATGCAACGGAGACTTAAATTAATTTTTGTAGATTTTTTCGGGTTTAATAGACTCATGCAAAAATTACTAGAAACGTAAAGAAAAGACACACGACCAGGGGTATTTTTGTAGTTATACGAAAATGCGAGGGCCAGAATGTAAATTTCCAGAGAATATATATATGAACTAAAAACTTGCTGGACTAATATTAATAGCAAAAATGCCCATGGGCTTGTCTGCAAAAACGCCAGGGCCACATGCGTACGCACGCGCCTAGCAGGGATATAACAGTGATATCACAAAAAGTAAGGGGCACGATTATAAAGTTTACCAAAAATATGAACAGGGCAATTGAAAGTTTCTTCAGTCGATATAAAATACCAAAACCCCTGGGCTGATAGCGCAAAATACCCTGGACCGCGATCCGACGGCGGTGCAGCTTTTACTTAAGCCACGTGTCAACCTGCGGGCCTGCGATACCCCTTCATCTATGCGGCCCCGATTAGATTGGAGGTGGGCGATCGGACAGCTCATGGCGCACTCATCCAACGGCAGCTGTACACCCAGCGGGGTGTTCTTGATCCTACAGCGTGGGAAGCGGCTGGAAGATCCGACGAAGAACTCGGCCGTGCCGAGTTTTGTTCACGCGCATCGGCTTGTTCGATGAAGCTCCAGCCGACCTGGGGGTCTTCTTCTGACGAAATCCGAGGTTTAGCACCTCCTTCAGGTCCTGTGAAAAAGAATAGCAACGCAGCAGCACAAACGCGCAAGGCACCTGGCTTTTATTGGCGGAAAACGGCGGCGTGGAGTGGTGGAGATAGTCGCCGGAGCTCAAGAGCTCCGGCATGTCGTATGGTTGCGAATGGGGGGCGAAGCAATCGATTAACCACAGATTAAAAGCACTAAACTATTCCTAGGGCTAACAACTATCTAAGCAAAGAAAAATAAAGACGAAAGACGACCTCAAGCAGTGGCTCACTGCGAGGTATGGACCTCGACGGCTGCGGCCGGAGGTGGAGGATGGAGATGCCTCTACGGCCGCCCGATCACACCGCTAGGGGGCTGGAGGACCTCCTGTCACCAGACCCAATCCAGAGTACACCCAGGAGAGGGGAGAAGGCGGTTAAAAAGGGTTCAAAGGCGGGAGGAAGGATTTGGGGGTTATTTGAAAAGGTGGTCGAGGCGTGAAGTTCAAGGGCCGATCACAGGCTGATGAAGAAGATCTAGGAAGATCCACTAGGTCGGCGAGGATCACTGTTGTACCAGGTACAACTTTCATGAAGGAGCAATCTTCCCTCGAGCCACGCATCAATTGCGAAAAAATCGAGAAAGTCGGGCCACAGACATTCTGACTTGCAGCAGGGAGAAGACAGGAGAGTTGACCAGCGGGTCAACTTTCCTAGTCACCTGGTTGGTCCACGTGGACCAACCAGGAAAATCCCTGGAAAAAATGTTTATAAAATCAATTAAAAATAGCAAATAAATTTATTAAATTTTGGTTATAAAATAAAAAATATTTGTAATTTTATGAAGTATTTTATGGTGATTTTTATTTATTTTTATTGGGTATCTTTTTACAAGTTTACTTTTATACCCTTTATAGGTACAAATACCTATGTATTGTATTCTTTAATTTTTATTGTATGTATTTAATTTATTTATTTTTGATTATTAATTTATATAATTATAACATACTTTTATACACATAATTATATTTTTATTTTATTTTATTAATGTGTTTTGTATATTTAATAAAATAGAAATAGTAATTATACAGGTATGTGTATAAGTATTATACCTAGGTTTTGTGTATATAAGTATTTTTATTTTGAGTTTTATTTACATTTTTATTCTGATTTTAATATACACAATCATTATAAGTAATATTTAGAAAATTATAAAAATATAAAATTATAAAAATAATAAATAAATAATAAATTGAATATTTTAATCTGTACAAGTATACACTGAGGGTCCAAAACTCAACTTACAAACCGTAGCTCCGCTAAATGCGAAACCACCACCATTAATTAGATTATTTTATTCTATATACAATTAAAGTGTGAGTTTGTTGCATTCGGAGTTTTCAATTGTGAGATACGGGTCTGAGAAGTTGGGATTCTGGATTTTTATTCAGACCATAGATTTTTATCTGCTACATTATTTTTTGGTGAAATCAATTTTGTATTTTTCTATATAAATTTATCTAAAACTATCATGTACAAAGTTTCTTTATTTGAGGTATAAAAAGTGGAACCAAAAATAGGTCCCAAAATGAATAAAGAATGGATAAAATAAAAGGAATTTGTATTGTATTTTGGCCCTTATCTCCCCTACTTTATTCCTGGTCGACCTAGTCATCGAGATGCCTAGGTTTCGGGGTTTCGGGTCATAAAATATTTACAATATTTTATTCTTTTTCTTTTCTTTATTCTATAATTTTGGCATTAAAAACAATATTTTATACACTTTTTATACACATATGCATGAATGCTAAAATGCATGAATTAAGCCTATTTACACGCATTTAATAGGGTTTTTAAGGCCAAAATGATAGAATAAAGATGATGAAACGTAACTTCATCATCCCCCTATACTTTTCCTTTGCTAGTCCCTAGCAAACACTTATGCAATAAGTGCAGAAAGAAAAAGAAAGAAAAGAAATAGAAGAAATGTGGATTGAATTTATTAATCAAACTTGCCTTCACAAAATCAAAGTTTGGAGCTTAAGTCGGACCTTTGAAATTTTATTGCAGGCGGAACCTTAATGAGAATCGGATTTGAAATCCAACAGTCCCTGAGAATCCCAAAACTCTGCTCAAGTCTCCTCAATAGCCAGGTTAGAAATACTTCAACTCATACGCAAACCCTTACGACTATGAATCTGACTCGGACAGTGTAAGTGATAGTGGCTCTCCCCAACTAGAATGGCAAAGAAACTGACTTCTCCAGTATGACAACCCAATGATTCCCCAATCCAACAACTCATCCCTCAAGGAGCAGGGTATTCCCTTCTAAGTTCAAGTGGCAACCAGCCCAAGAGGAGGGGGTGAAGAGAAGAATGGATGGTAGCCAGTGTAGCTACCTATCCTAGGATGCAAGACCAGTGTAGTCAAGTCATCCAGCTGCAGGCTCACATGATTTGACTTTGAAGCTCAAGCTTGCTTATTTGACTTTACAACATATGTACACTCCGACAGGCATTTTTATTTTTGTACAGGCCTATCCACTTTTTTGAAGTTCTTTTTTTTCGGAATACTATATATAGCAGCATTTACATAGGGAGTTTTTCCTCTTGAGCAAGTAGACTATCCCTCTTTTGAAGCTTTATCGCAACCCACGATCTCCTATCCTCGAAACTCCTCATTACTGGATGCGTTGGGGCGCACTTCCCTCCCTAGAGGAGGACAAGTGTTTCCACCTGTATGCGTCTTATACCGGCAAATCCAATCCCCTCACCACTCCAACTGAGTTGAGCCATGTGAAAGGTGCAAGTATCCAAGTTAGGTCATTGTCAACAAGAGTCGTGCGTGTGCTCCGAAATACTCTACTTAGGCAGTCAAGAATCCATTGAACCAAGTCTCGTGATCCTCAAAGAATTAAGTCAACTAGACCTGAAGTACCTCAAACCCAGTTCCTATAAGGTTCCTGTTATTAGGTAGATTTTTAAGGTCCAACCAAGCTCCAAGCTTCAGATTTTACTTAGACTCGTTCAACTATCAAGTTCAATCCGAAAAATGCTCATGCCATGCAAATGCGATGTAGAAAATATTTTTGTAATGCAATTTTTAAAGGTTTTGAACTTTTTATGGAATTTTGAAAAGATGATGATGATGCATATGCATTTTTTAGATTTTTGAATGGTTTTTTAGATGTTTTTTTGGATTTCAATTTTGCAAATGTTTTTGGAAAATTTTGAAAACAAAAAGGGTTTGGCAGAAAACTAGGTGAAAAATATGTACGCGGGAGTGCATCTTATATCTACAAGAAGTGGATTTTAAGAATTTACAGGGTAAGTGCTCAATTTTAGAAATATACACATAAAGAATTTTTGGTGTGATGTTTGTATTCCTCAAACTTATTTGACACAAGTTTTTCACACAATTTTTGAAAACTATAGTCCAAAATAATTTTTACAAATATTTTACAAACATGTACACATCTTTGAAAATCATTTTGCAAAGGTTTTCCAAACAGTATCTATAGATTTTTCAAATATTTTTGCAACCATTTTTTTTTCAAACCATTTGCAAATCATTTTTCAAATATTTTATTTCACACAAAGAAAATATTTTTACAATCAAAATGTTTTTACAGTGGTCGAAAACTTGTAACAAAACGTTTTCCAAATAGTTTCCAAAAGATTTTTCACAAGGATTTTCAAACTATTTTTCAAACATTTTGCAAAAAATATTTTCACCTGATTTATTAATTAGTAGATATACAATGAATTTGAGGAATGATAACATCTTTTTATTAAGGTTTTTAATGAATTTTAATGAATTATTAGTCATATTATTAAGAAAATATGAAAGTACGAGTTATGGCTAAAGTATATACACAGTATATACGACCCCCTATACTTAGCTTGAGCTATGTCCTCATAGATCAGAGAGAAAAGAGAAGACATAACTCGTACTGAGTATAGAAAAGTCTAAAAAATAAGGAACGAATAAATGAACGAATGAGAGTTGACCACCCCCCCTATACTTAGGATCAAATAATCCTAAGTATAGCAGACTGTACACAAAGCAGGGAGGGTCAAGGGTGGGAATGAACAGATCGTACTCAGATTGTCTCCCCCTATACTTAGGGTAAGATATCCCTAAGTATAGACAAGAAGAGGAGACAATGGAGAGGATCAAAGAATAGAAGAAACTCGGGGTGCACACCCCCCTATACTTAGGACAAAGTACATCCTAAGTATAGAAAACTGACGAAAAGGGGCGACACCTTTCTGATAGATAGAGAAGATAGAAGAGGAAAAGAAGAAAAGAAGATATCAGAAGATAGAAAAAGATGGAGACGGATGTACGCATCACTCCCCCTATACTTAGGGTAAAAGAAGCCCTAAGTATAGGCAACAACAGGAGTGATAAGACGGAATGACGAATGAACACTCGGCTCGTCCACCCCCCTATACTTAGGACAAAGTACGTCCTAAGCAAGGCAAACACGAGAATGGGTGGACGAGCAATACGGGAGAGAGAACAAAGGTACACAAGGGAATATACTACAGAGATGGATATACACATGATCAAGAGGGCAGAAAACTAACCCTCTTGCGAGACCGTGATGAACGCTCCCGCACCCTATGTTAATTAGGTCAAATTAATGTTGAGAATTCGTTGCAGTCGGATACGAGATGTTGATCAAAAACCACTTATCGATTAATTTGAAGTTAATTTTAAGCGGCAATATTTTTTTTTACTTGGGGTAAGTCCAAGGTCGATCTCAGGGAGGCATCTGTCTCCTTAGGTAAATTGAAGCAATTATTCGAGTGTTGATTTTCGAGGAGTATTTTTTGGTCTTTTTAATTTTTATGCAGACGTATGCAAACAATGCAGGCCAATTTAATGTGCAATTTAATTAATGTATCAAATGAAGTCCAAAAATAATGAAAATTGGCCAGATGGTTAATTATGATGAAAATGACCTACACTATTTTTTTTGGAATTTTACGACTCAAAATGGATTTACTGTGAATTAAATCAACAGACAGAGTAATTTTCAGACTTTAATTTTTAATAAATATCAAATCACAATTTTTCCAGGCACTAAAATTATCCTAGGTAGCTCTAATGAGAAGGGACCTAGGAAAATTAACAGGACTTAATTTCACCGTGAAATGAATTTATTAAAATTAATTTAAGAAAATCACTAAACAATTTATTTAGGCCTCGATATGCGTACAAATGCTATGAAATTTTTATGGTATGTTAAAAATGGCGTCCTTAAGCTACTGTAAAATTTTTGATAATTTTTGAAGGCACAGATAATTAATTAAAAATCAAAAGGCATCACTGGGCAAAATATGTCAACAATGCACCAATTAATTCATTAATAATTCAAATAAGCCTACAAAAATCAAACACGGGTACTAATAGACAGAGGACAAAATTTCCAACAACATGCAATTTTTAGAATCTCAAAATGATGAAAAATGCACTCTAGAGATGCGTGCAAACACAGGGGTGTAAATGCAATTCTGGAAATTAAAATTTCAATAAACAAATATGCTGACAGGGACTAAAATGTAATTACCGACAATATGGTGGACTCTGATGCAAATTCTCCACAGGGCACGTGCTCCTCACGGGGGTCTGCTTCACAGGGACTTCTTTGTAATTTTGGAAAGCTTCAGGGGCTTCTGTGCAATTTACCCAGGCCGCGCGTGCTCCTCACGGGGGCGGCCTAGGCTCGGATGGCTGCGGAGGCTCGGATCTAGGCTCGGACGCTCTGGAGGTCTGGAGTGAGGCTCGTGCGACCCGAACCTAGGCTCGGAGGAGAGGTTCGGGCGACTGGGCCACGTGGCTTTCTCCTGAGCGTGGGATCAAGGATGATCTGACGGTCGATGGCGAGTCCGGTGGGCGGGCGATGTGGCCGACTGCGAACCGTTCGATCGAAATGATCGAACGACCACTGGGGCTTCTTCCTCGACGGCCCTCCGCCGCCTGCGGAGGAGAGGGTGGGGCTCCGGCGAAAGTGTTGTAGCTCCGCCCGTCCATCCTCGAGGCGCTGACGCTCTCCGACTGGTCGGAGATATCCCAGAAGACGCGTGGCGAGGAGGCGGAGATGCTGGTGGTCTCAGGAGCGTCGGAGAGCGTCCTGTCGTTGAGGGCGATGAAGCTCGAAGATGTCTCCGGCGAGCTTCCGTTCAATGAGAAGCTGGGTACCTGCAAGTGCGAAAGATAGAGCCGGAGCTCGTGCGTGTGTTTGTGGAGAGGTTACTGTGATCGGAGAGGCCTAAGGGTGACGGAGGTCATCTGGAGATGGAGCTCCGGCCAAATGGCGGAGCTGGAAGTCGATGGAGGTTGCAGTGCGTCGTCGGAAGGTGCTGAGGGGTCAGCGAGGACGGGAGCTTCGACGCGAAGCTCGGCGAGATGGAATGGAAGTGAGAAGGTGATCGTGGATGCCGAATAAAGTCGGAGAACGCAAAGGAAAAATTAAAACGAAGATCAAGAGGAGATGAAGGAGGTTACCTGGGGTTTGGAGCTCGTATTGGAGTTCCAGGGTCGTCGCTCGAGGGATCGGTAGGGTCCCGAGCTCGTGCAACTACTCGGAGGAGCGGCTGCTACACGGCGGAGCTGCCGTGGATCTCGCCGGAGCTGATGTCCTTCTTCGCTCGATGAATCGCCAAATTGCTGTCACCAACTGGAAGATCAGAGCTCAGGGAAGCTTTCTGGAGTGGCGGATGGGGGTGAACGACGCCGGTGGTGGAGTATTTATAAGGTGAAGATGGTGGGTTGGCTGGTGGAGTAGCGAAGTTGGTGGTCGTCGTGGGGCGAGTATGGTGGAGGTGGTGGAGCTTGAGGGAGCTGTCGAGGGAGAGGGTTGAGTGGGTAATGTCGTGGGGGTGTCAGCGGCCGGAGGAGATGGCCGACGTGCGTCCAAAAATAGGAAGGGGGCGCCCCTCCCGCAAGGCAAGGGACGTGGGGGAGAGGGGCGCCTGGAGGTAGGAGACGAGGTCTCCACCGTTGGATCTTGTGATCCAACGGTGGCGATCGAACCGTAGGGGACGAGTAGGATGAGATCAAGGCGCGCTGATGATGGGCCGAGAGCGCGCCACGTGGCGGGCTGCGGGCGAAGTGCGAGCGGACGGTTTAGATGGGGAGATGGAGATGATCGAAGGGACGAGACTCGCTGGGAGAGGGGCGGCTACGATGGAGAGACCAAGGGCCTGATCAAGCGGTGTGGATGCTGCCACGTGGAGGGCTCTGGTGAGGGCGCTAATGTGCGGCGTAGATCAAAGCAAAAGGTGATCGGATGGTCCAGGCAAGGGGCATGCGTGGAAAAGGCTGGGCCGTTGGATCTGAAGCGAGATCCGACGGCTGAGGACGCCGGCGGATGAGGCGAGGGGAAGCGGGCCGTGTGGCGCAATGAGAGGGCGCCACGTGGCCTGCTGTGAGTGGCTGGAATAAGATGCACGTGTAGAGAGAAGAGGGGACCGAATTTGGAGAAACTCAAAACATGAAAGTTGTAGATCTCGATGAGATCTACAAGTTTCATGTTGACCAAAGACGGAGATGAGGTCAAATATGATACATAAATACAAATATACATATGTAGTATACAAAATGGCCCAAAAACCCAAGTTTTTCATACAAGCTCCAATTTCAATGAAATTAGTCTCATTTTGAAGGTCTTTTAATATGTAGTATTCTAAGAGTGAGTAGACCTAATTCGGGGTTTGTATGAGGCTTTATGTGTGTTTTAATGTACAAGGGTTCTCAGGCTATTTTGGCTATTTTACAAGGGTGATTTTTGGCATTCTTCCCTATATTATTAAGGAATATATATATATATATATTATAGAGAAGAGGTTATTTTGGTGAAGAGGTATTTTACAAGAGATTTTTGGCTTCTTATTTAAATGCAAATGAGCTGCTAAAATGCATGAATTATGAATGTGTGCATGAATGCTATTTATGCAATTTTAAAAAGAAATATGCCTCTATTTACTCGGGAACAAGGATCTATTTTTGACTTTTGGAGTGATGAATCACAGTTTCATCAAACCGCTGAGGGATAGATCTAGTGTGGTGCAAATCGACATCGGGGTCCATTGTGGACGGAAGCCGATCAAGGTCGACCGAGTGAAGGCCCTCAGTGGAATCAAATCTAAAAGGCACGAATTGATCAGTGAAAGTAGTATGGATAGGTTCGGCCTTGGTGGTCCTATGATGTGAAGGCACAGACGGGCGAGTGGAAGAAGTGTGGTCAGGTCTGGCCTCGTAAGTCTCGCCGATATCAAAGTGGAATGGGACAAACTCATCCTCATCGGAAGAAGTGTAATCAGAATCGTCCTGCGAGGTCTCGTCTAGGTCAAAACCAAAAGGAACGAACTCATCGGTGGAAGTAGTCGAACTCTGTTCGTCCTTTATAATCTCAACCGGATCATCTTTCTCATCAAAAGGCCCGAATTTCTGAAGAAAAGCAACTAAATCAAATTCGGCCTTAGTCTCATCAGTATCTACATGGACAAGAGCGGTCTCATCAGTGTAAGTAGTCAGATCATGTCCGTCATGTATAGTCTCTAAATCTGCCCTCCGCTCAATGGTGTCAATCGTGTAGATCCCGCGGATGTCATCAACACATCGCCAATCATGGGAAGCAGCAACACCAAGGTCTATGCTTTCCGAGCTTTCCTCCTTGGAGAGGAATTCTCGGGTCTCATCATTGGTCATGAAGAAGGTCTCTCTGATATCCTCATATAGATCATAGTCCTCGAGGTCAGCCAAGATAGGTGAAGTCATATCAAGTGCAGGTCTCTGGTCAGCAGTAGATGCGGTGATCAACACTTCGCTCTCGTCAGTAGGACAGAAGCGAATCTGTCCTGATCCGTAATCAATAGCGACCCTCGCAGAGGCGAGGAATGGTCGTCCCAGGATGATTGGAGAGTGCTCCCCAGTGGAGGTCTCCATGGGCAATACGACAAAATCAACGTGATAGCTCGTTCCCTGAATCGAAACGACGGCGTTTTCAAGGATACCCTTCGGCCTCTTGATGGATCCATCAGCAAACTGAACAATCATCCTGGTTTTCTTGAGAGGCTCTAAGTGAAGAGACTGTACCAGCGAGAAGGGTATAATGCTAATTGAAGCACCGCCGTCTAGGAAAGTGTGATCACATGTGATGTCAGAGATGGTTGAAGACCGCCCGAATGACAGAGGTAAAGGTGTAAAGAAAATGTAGGTCGTTGCGACCTCAATCACTCGGGCTGAGTCAATCAAGAAAATCAATCACTCAAATCAGATAAAAACAAGCAAGCACAAGAAAGAGCGATCTAGCTATAGGATTAACCTGGTATAGCTCCCAGGGTCGAACACAAGGAGCACAGATTGGCCTTGCGGCCTACGATGTAGTCAAATTGAACTAAAACACAGAGAACATATTTTTGTGGTTTTTATTTGTTTTTATATATTTTTTTTAGATTTTTTAAGTGATGAGAAAATTAAAGAATGTAAATACAAGGGAACTTCAACAATTTATTACACACACCAAAAATGATGCAACAATTAAGGAAAAATGGTTTTTAGGTTCTTTAAGTTTTTTACTGTTTTTAGTGAATTTTTGGAATTTTTCTAATGGGTAAATTATTTATTAAAAATCAAACAATGCAAAACAGGGGAGGTACTGTCCAGCAAGGCTTGAGACTCAAAAATAAAATATCTAAGAGTCTCACTAAGCCCTGGAGGTAATTTTCCTATAATCTATGAAGAATAAGGAAAATTTAGGCACCCTAATTATTGCTTTTGGATTTTTGATTTAATTATTGTAATTTTTATGAGTTTTTAGGGGTTTTTCAATTTTTAGGTTTTTTAAGTGATGAAAAGTAGCCAAAATTGGCTAGAAAATCAAATAACAAGTAAACAACAATATCTAATTTTTTTAGAATTTTTAGTGGAGTTTTTAGATTTTTTTGGTATTTTTAAAGTCAAACAGTGGCAAAAATAGGGGTTTTTGAATTTTTAAAAATAACAAATGAAATCAAAAATGTCCCCAAAAATCATAGAAATTCCTACACCATGGCAGGAGCCATGTGTCAAAATTTCATTGGATTTGGAGGTCGTTTGATATTTTATTCAAAAATAAAGGTGGGGCACTGTGCACAGGGACCTAAGTGCAAATACCCAAAGATCTGGGGGCCTTGGTGCAAAATACCCAGCAAGTCACGCGCTTCGCGCGTGGCTGGGGCACACAGGGACCAAATTGCAATAAAAACCAAGTCCTAGGGCTATTTGATAACTCGTATCAAAAGCCCAGGGGTATGGTTGCAAAATTCCCAATAAATAACGCACATGCGCATAAACAATGCTCACAGGGGTATATATGCAATTATTCAAAAATATTCATGCATTCATTAACACTCCAGATCTACAGGTCAAGATGTGTAAAAAGCCCAAAACACACGTGACGACGCACGTGTTCACACACACACAGGGGCATACATGCAATAAAAATAAAGCACAAGGTTCCAAATGCAAATATCCCTTCGTGAAAAAGTTTCTAAAAATGTTTACAGGACTAAACAGGAAATGAAAAACTAAGAGGGGGGCCTACGATATTTACCCCTTTATTTGGCGACGGTTGGATAGGCGCCACGTGGAAGATCGGATGGTGGCGATGAGCGACGCCTTTGACCTTGAGAGGCTTCGCCTGATCGAACGATGGAGGGTCCGCCACGTGGGGATCGAACGGTCCGCGTGCGTGGTGGAAGAACCCTCGGTGAATCAATGGCTGAGATCACGCTGTGGCTGATCTGACGATATCTGCTGCTCCCCGAACGAACGGTTGAGATCTGATCTGGAGCGCCACGGCTGATCTGACGGCGATGGAGGGTCCTCGAAGAACTGCTGGCCGGCGAACTTCGCCGGCCTCGTGAAGATGTCTCCGCTCTCCTCTGCTGCGCCTGAAGGTCGGAGAAGATCCGGCGTGAAGTTGCGCAGCTGCTACGGGTCTCCAATACCCCGGCCGAGCCCTGGAAAGCTCCGGCGAGGTCGACGGAGAAGAAGCTCCTGGCTTGAAGTTGGGAAGCCTCAGACGCCTCCCTTTGGACCTGCAAAGTGGACAAGAAGCTTCGCGGGTCGAGGGCAAAGTGCCTCGACCCGGTTAGGCGGCGTGAAGGTGGTCTGTGAGTCGGAATGGCGAGCTCTGGCGAAGGTGGTCGGCGGAGGAGCTCGATTCCCAGATCCTGTGCGATCTGGGTTGTGTGGAGGGGTGAAGAAGGTGCGGAGAGGTCTGGCGGAGATGATGGCGGTGTCGGAATGGAAGATGGGTGATCGGATTTGGCTGGCGATGGCGGCGGAGCTACGCTAACAGTAACTAAGAAATCGAAATCTACGCTATCCTACGGCCTAAGGATTCTACCTGGGTGGTCGGAGAGACTGGGGAAGAGCAGGGGGTGCTCTTGGTCGTAGCCTCGAGGGTCGTCTCGGCCCGAGGCTCGATGCTCGACGCTGGTGGCGGAGCACGGCGGCGAAGAACGCCGGATCGGTGGAAGGGACACCCTCACCTCACTGCAACAGGGTCAACCTCGAGCTGTCACCTCGGGCTATGCTCTGGAGGTCACGGGAACAAGGATGGCGATCCAAAGATGGGGCGCGGAGGCGGCGGAGGGAAGAATATATATGGTGACAGCGTCGACTAGGGTTGAGGGTGGACGGCTAAGGAAGGCGTGGATTTGATGGCGGAGGATCGGGCGAGGGAGAGGGATGAACGGCGAAGAATCCGGGCGCGAGATATGCGTGGGGGACAGCCTGGAGTCGCGTGGGAAAATCGGCGAAGGAGGCGCGGCACGCATCGTCCAGAATAGGAAGGAGTCCGCGGGGGAGTTGACCGGGGTCAACAGTCTCCCGTGGACCAATCAGGAGCGGCCACGTGTGCCAGAATTTTGTTTATTTAATTTAAGGTAGAAATAGGCCGAATTAAAGAAAACTCAAAACATGAAATATTTTTCTTTTATTTTTTTCTATTTTTTGGTGATTTTTATTTAATTTTTGGAAATAAAAATAGGGTAGCTATATATTTTGGTATATGTACACTATATGGATTTTTATTTTTGATTTTTTATTTGTTATTTTTATGTATTTTTATGCTCATTTGGTATTTTATTTATTTACAAGATAAAATATGGAATAAAAGAATATTTTTATTTTATTTTTATTATATATACAAGGGTGAAATAAATGGTTGAATACATTTATATACATGGTATTTATACAATGTATTTTTGTATTTTCAATTTTGTAATTTTTATTTGATTTTTGTTTTGTTTCTTTTTATTTATTTTACTTACAGAATATAACATAGAATATTTACAAAAAGTTTAGAAAATAATTGAATTTATTTACAAGGTTAAATAAATACAATGGTGTGGTTTATACACATGGTGAAGGAAGGGTATTTTTGAATTTTTGATTTTTATCTTTTTATTTTGTTTTTAATAGTTTTTAAATATACACAATATAGACAAGGATATTTACAACATATTTTTGGGTGAGGAAAATATATAGTTTATTGAATTTACAGAAGTATATACACATGAGCTCCTATCTCCCTCTACTTTGGCTTTTATGCGGTCAGGCCCATGCTGAGCCCTCCCTTGGGTTAGGTTGCTCAATATTTATTCTAAATATTTCCCTCTTTTTCTTTTTGCTCTTTATTCTTTTATTTTGTGCACAAAAACATGCTAATTATAGGTTTTTACACAATGCATGCTTTTGGTAATTATTTGTATTTACACATATCTACATGTATTTGCAAAGGTTTTTGTAGCTAAAATAATAGAATAAAGAGTGATGAATGGGTATTCATCACCCCCTATGCTTTAACTTTGCTAGTCCCTTAGCAAACACTTATTTGAAAAAGAAGTGAAAAAGAAAAAGAAAAAGAAAAAGGGGATGTACATGGATCAAGGTTGACTTATTAAATTTTCCTTCATTAAATTGAAATATGGAGCTCGATCAGATCTTTGGATTATTAATGTGTCGGAACCTTATTTGGACTTAAGCCTAAAACTCAACAGCCTCCAAGTTCCACCAATCTATGGGCAAGACTCCTCAATAAACCAGATCAGAACAAGTCTACATACACAAACTCTAATGACCCTGAATCTTTTCCTTGCGGTGTAAGTGATATGTGGCTCCCCACCTCAGAAGTAACAAAGAAACAACCTCCCTCAACCTGGTAACTCTAATGCCTCAGTCTAGCAACTCTTTCCTCGAGAAGCGGGGTATTCCCTTCTAAGTTCAAGTGCAACCGGCTCAAGAAGAGGGGGTAGAAGTATAGAGTTTTGGAAGCTTAGCCAGTGTAGCTAAGTCTCCCGCTGCAAGCTTCATGAGATGTAACATGATACCATAAGCTTTTGCTTTTCACTCCGGTGGGGTTATTAAATTTTCAATCCGACCCACCACTTTTTTGGAGTTCTTTTTGTATTTTTGCATTTTTTTTTCAAGAACTTCTGTACAACATATCTACATGGTGCAGCATATATAAGAAATTTCCCCTTGAGCCAGTAGACTATCCCTCTTTTGAAGCTTTATTGCAACCCACAGCTTCTGTCTTTAGCTTTCAACACCACTAGACCAAGTTGAGGTGCACTTCCTTCACTATAAGAAGAAGAGAGGTTCCGCCTAGAAGTACTACCCTCATATGCTACCCCAAGCCAAAGGAAACTGCCTCCTTACCACCTCATCCATGGAGAGCCATGTGTAAAGTGCAGGTGCAAGTTAAGCCATTGTCTCTGAGAGTCATGCGTGTGTTGTTAAGTGCTCTACTTAGGCTCATCAAGATGACATATGCTCATAGCCTAGTGGACTCAAAGAATTAAGTCCTTGTGGACCTGAAAAGCCTTAACCCTAAGTCCTACAAGGTTCCTCTTGAAGTTAAGTGAATTAAGATCTTATTCAAGCTCCATTTCTCAATTTAATTCCAGGCTTAATTTAAATGTCAACTCTCATCCAGGAAAAACTATATACATATATGTACAAAAGATGCTATTTACAAATATTTTACAATCATGCAGAAATTTTTGAAAAATGTTTTGAAATCATGAATGAATGATGCATGAAGTGCAAGTTTTGCAAAATGATATTTACAAACATTTACACAAGATTTTTGCAAACTTTTGATTTTCAAAACATTTTGAAAAAAAATTTTGTACTTATATACATAATTTTGATACAAAATATTTACACAAGCTTTACACAAAAGATTTTTGAAATCATTTTTACAAAAATACTTTGTACACTAGCTATGTATGTGCAAGAATAAAAGAGGTTTATGTTCATGAAAAATTTTTAATTTTTGTGATTTTTAGCCATTTTATTTATTAACACACTCACACAAAGTGCGAGTTATGGCTAAAGTATATATGAAATATATACACACCCCCCTATACTTAGCTCGAACGATGTCCTCAGAGTGATCAAGAGCGATGAAGAAGACATAACTCGTGCTTAGTAAAAGGGAAGTGAAAAGGAATGGCTAAGTACAGGAACGAATAAATGAATAAAATGAGAGGAACTCGGTGGTTTCCCCCTATACTTAGGATTAACTAATCCTAAGTATAGAAAGCTGTACATGAAGGGAAAGCCGAGTGAAGAAGAATATACAGAATCTGCCCCCCCTATACTTAGGGTAAAATATCCCTGAGTATAGGCAGCAAAAACAAGAGCAGAAAGAATGAAAAGAATACTCATAGGTCCGACATCCCCCCTATACTTAGGGTAAAGTACACCCTAAGTATAGCATAATCATAAGATGAGAGACGGGATGTGGGACTAAAGAATAGAATGATATGGACAACTGGATCTATACAGGCGGAGGAACAGTGAAAATCAGGCGTGAGATGTAAAGGATGTGAGTCAAAAGACCACATCTCACGCAAAATGAATAGCGGCAATATTAACGTCCCGCGGCTCATGATCTAGAAATGGTTTGAGCCGCTGGCCGTTCACTCGGAAGGTACTCTCAGAAGATAACTCAGATATATCAATGCTACCGTTATCGTGTACCTTTCTGACCAAATAGGGTCCTTTCCATTTGCTCTGTAGCTTCCCTGGAAATAATCTAAGCCTTGCATCAAACAACCATACTTTCTGTCCAATCTCAAAATGCTTGTGGCTGATATGAGAATCATGCCACTTTTTGACTT
Organism: Ottelia alismoides; assembly: GCA_037367405.1. Classification (NCBI taxonomy): domain Eukaryota; kingdom Viridiplantae; phylum Streptophyta; class Magnoliopsida; order Alismatales; family Hydrocharitaceae; genus Ottelia; species Ottelia alismoides. The sequence goes on from JAZKJV010002700.1 coordinate 588,064, forward strand.
TCTCCTTATAATGTAGGCTGTTTGAGAATGCTGCATCTCTAAGCTCTTCCAAGGCGGCTAACTCTGCCCTCCTCTGGTCTCCTATACCATTTGGATCCATCAATATGTCTGTAACTGCCCAGAGTGACTTGTGCCTCAGCTCGACAGGTAGATGGCATGGCTTGCCATAAACGAGGCGAAAGGGAGATGTACCCAATGGAGTCTTGAAAGACGTCCGATATGCCCACAAGACCGAGTCCAAAAGCTGTGACCAATTCTTTCGGTCAGGGCGGACGACTTTCTGCAAAATATTCTTGATCTCCCTATTCGACACCTCAGCTAGACCATTCGTCTGTGGATGGTATGGTGTGGCAACACGATGGTCTATACTGAACTCTCTAGCAAGTGCCTTCACCTGGTCGTTGATGAAGTGAGATCCCCCATCAGAAATAAGAACTCGTGGAACCCCGAACCGCATGATGATGTGCTTCTTCAAAAATCTGCAAACTGTCTTCGCATCTGCGGCTCGGGCGGGGATAGCCTCAACCCAACGACTAACATAATCTACGGCCAACAGAATGTACTCAAATCCCTGACTCTTAGGGAATGGACCCATGAAATCGATGCCCCATGCGTCAAAAACCTCACAGAAGTGAATGGGCTGCATCGGCATCATATCACGTTGTCCACAAGTGCCCATCCTCTGACAGTCAGTACACCTCTTCACGAACTCATCAGAGTCCTTGAAGAGTGTAGGCCACCATAAGCCGGATTGGAGCACTTTCTGTGCCGTTCTTCTCCCAGAATGATGTCCTCCTGCCTCAAGCTTGTGGCAGTAAGTGAGGACACTATGATGCTCCTCCTGAGGAATACACCGACGCCAGACGCTATCCCCTCCTTCGTGGTAAAGGATGGGATCCTCCCAATGGTAGGACTTGGCCTTCGCAAGGAAGGTCTCAAGCTTCTGCCTGGGCCAATCTTGTGGGACTTTCCCAGCAACGAGAAAGTTCACAATATCGGCATACCACGGGAGTGAGGCGATAGCAAGGATCGCCTCATCTGGGAAGGTATCACAAATGGGATCAATCTGCTCAGAATCCTCAGGCTGCTCTAGTCGGGATAAATGATCCGCCACCACATTCTTGACTCCAGGCTTATCCTTGATCTCAATGTCGAACTCCTGGAGTAGAAGGATCCATCTAGTAAGTCTGGCCTTGGCATCCTTCTTTGACATGAGGTACCTGATGGCGGTGTGGTCGGTGTACAAGGTCACTCGGGATCCAATGATATATGATCTGAATTTATCTAGGGCAAACACTACTGCTAGCATTTCCTTCTCTGTGACCGTGTAATTCCGCTGGGCGGAATCCAATGTGCGGCTAGCATAGTGTATGGCAAATGGCACTCCATCCCTCCTCTGTCCTAGCACGGCCCCTACGGCAAAATCAGAGGCGTCCGTCATGATCTCGAATGGGAGAGACCAATCGGGTGGCTGAAGGACAGGAGCCTCAATAACACACTGCTGGAGAGTTTCAAAGGACGAAAGACACTTGTCATCAACAAGGAACTCGGTGTCTTTTGTCAAGAGGTCAGTCAACGGTCGGGCAATCTTGCTGAAATCATGAATGAATCTCCTATAAAAACCAACGTGCCCTAGAAATGACCGTAGCTGTTTCAAATTGGACGGCGGTGTGAGTTTTCTAATGACATCGACCTTGGCCGGATCAACCTCCATGCCTCTGTTGGAGATGATGTGGCCAAGCACCGTCCCTTGAGTCACCATGAAGTGACTCTTCTCCCAAGATAGAACCAACCGGGTAGCAATACATCGCTGAAGCACTCGGTCTAGGCAGTCAAGACAGGAATCGAATCCGTCGCCGTAAACCGAGAAGTCGTCCATGAAGACCTCCAAACACTCCCCTACCATGTCCGAAAATATTAACAGCATGCATCTCTGAAAAGTCGCAGGGGCGTTACATAGCCCAAATGGCATGCGTCGAAAAGCGTAGGTACCGAAGGGACAGGTAAAGGTGGTCTTCTCCTGATCCTCAGGAGCGATGGCCACTTGGTTGTAGCCCGAGTACCCATCCAAGAAGCAGTAATGGCTTTTCCCTGCCAGTCTCTCAATGATCTGATCTATAAAGGGCAGGGGGAAATGGTCCTTCTTGGTGGCCTGGTTGAGTCTCCTGTAGTCAACACAGACCCGCCAAGAGGTGGGTACTCGTGTAGCGATCTCCTCTCCCGACTCACTGATCACAGTCGTGATGCCCGTCTTCTTGGGCACCACATGCAAGGGGCTGACCCACTTGGAGTCGGAAATGGGATAAATAAAATCTGCACTCCACCATTTTGATATTTCCTTCATGACAACCTCTCTTAGGTTGGGGTTCAGTCGCCGCTGGAACTCACGCGACGGCTTTGCCCCTTCCTCGAGATAGATATGGTGGGAGCACAACGAGGGACTAATCCCATGGAGATCTGCTACGCTCCATCCGATTGCCTTGCGGTTCTTTTCGAGAACCTCCATCAGACGGGATTCTTGCTCTCCAGTCAGATCGGCAGAGATGATGACTGGGTACATCTCAGACTCTCCCGCAAGGAATCTATATTTCAACGACGTAGGGAGCGGCTTTAGTTCTGGACAGCTGGGTGCTGGCAAATCTGGCTTCTGAAGAAGATGTGTGTATGCGGATAATTCTGCCAAATCTACCTGGGAGAATGATAACGAACTCTCACAAACTGGATCTGGAGAAGGCGGGTCCTCTGCATTGTCTCTAATCTGTGCTGCCTCTACCTCCTCCTCATCTGTAGGCTCAGGTGGATCCAGATCTGGCATCTGATCATCACAATCTGCCCAATCAGATTCTGAATCCGAGGGATCTATATCAGACTCGGTGGCATCAGTACCACCGGAGAACAAGGTGGCATCAGTACCACCATATAGCAGGGTGGCCTCAGTACCACCATCACTGGAAATCGTGTCGCGATCAAGGTCCGACTCTGCTGACTCAATAGTATCCTGAACCAGGATTGTGCTCTCCAGACTATCCTCTTCTATCAATTCTGCATCAACTGTATCTGAATATGAGAGGATGGTCTGTGCTGCAGGATCTGCCCAAGCTGCCTCATCATCTGTGATCACAAAATCACAGTCCTGGTGGATGTCTGGTCCTGCGTCTGTCAGCTGTTCTGAATCTGTACTGTCCTCTGAGCGGGATCTAGCTCTGGCTCTGTGGTCCTTAACCGTCTCTATTTGTATACTCTCGCCCTGGACGCGAAAGAATACCTTCCCACTGTCATGGTCAGTCACTGCCTTGGCTGTGGCCAAGAACGGGCGACCGAGGATAATGGGGGAATCGGTCAACGAGTCAGGGGTCTCCATGTCCAGCACTACGAAGTCCACGGGGAATTGCAAACCCTGAATCGTGACGACAACGTCTCGCAACAACCCCTTTGGCCTCTTGACAGACCGATCAGCAAACTGAAGGTATGTCCTGCTCTGTCTAAGAGTGCCCAACTCTAAGTGGTCGAGAAGGGCTGCCGGAAGAAGGTTGATCGACGATCCGCTATCTAATAGAGTACGGTTGAACCTCTGCTCACTAATCTGACATCTGACATACGGGGCCCCTAAATCTGGCCTCTTAGTCGGCAGATGGTTCTGGATCGCGTAACACGTGGCTTTGGTCAACACATGAATTTCTGCGGTCTTGTTCCTCTTCGTCCTTCTGACTGTGGTCCTATCTCTCAAGGATCGCTGAAGAAGAGGAATGTGCTGCAAAGCCTCATTGAGGGTCAGCTGGATGTGAAATCGGTCTATCATGCCCTGGCTGAACTCCTCCTGCTCTCTCTTTTTTGGATCTTTTTCTTTTTTCTTCCCCTTCCCCAACTCAAGGGCTCTAGGGAAGGGGATCACAGGGTCCTTCTCAGATGAAGGACTAGGAATAGGCCTAGACGGTTCGATGACCGGATCCTCACAAACATCATTCACCACAGTGGGATCAGAAGAAACTAAACCTTTTCCTTTATTCAAATCAGAGTTCTGAGATACATTCATGCGAGGAAAGACAACATTTCTATCAACATGAATATTGGTGGCCTCAGTACCACCTCTAGCTGGCTCCATAACTATACGTCTTGCGGCCTCAGTACCGCGGGCTGGCTCGGCTCTGCGGGTGGCGTCAGTACCACCTCCTCTATGTGGTGAAATGGCGGCCTCAGTACCGCCGGTGGAATCAGCATCTCGGGTGGCATCAGTACCCCCGTCATCATGATGTGCGGCTTCAGTACCGCTCTCCTCTTCCTCATCTGGCGCTCTAGATGGATCCTCGTGTGGTCGCTCAGATGAGGCGCCGCCTGCTGGTCTTCTACCGCTCCTAAGTGTGACAAAATCAGCATCAAATAAATCCGAAGATGTATCATCAAATGGGTCACTAGGAGTGGCAAATTCAGTGTGAATTACCTGCTCAGATTTCCTCTTCAAGTTATTCGGATTAGGCTCGATCTGTGCAGGGATGGCGGCCTTCCCTCTCATCAGGTCCCGCATCTCCTGGCGGAACTCATCCATCTCCCGTCTAAATGTAGCCTGCTGCTCTGTGAAGAGACGGGCTAGATCATCCATGGCGGGGCTCTCGTGGGAACCCGACGGGTTGCCTCTCTGGTAATGAGGCTGCTGGACCTGCTGCTGCTGTGGCTGAGAGGGGTAAGAGGAAGGATGCTGCTGCTGGTGAGCTTGCTGCTCACGTCTCCAATTCTGTCCCTGCTGCTGATAGGGACGGGGTACGAAGGATGATGGCTGATGTGGCTGATATGCAGGGGGCTGCTGGTGATCTCTCTGCTGGGAGTACTGCCCTCCCTGACCGGCTGGCTGCTGTTGGGACTGGTTACCCCCATTCCCCCACCTGAATCCGGGATGGTCTCGTCGGATTCCAGGTTGAGGACGGTCATACCAAATCCCGTTGACATCCATCAACGGCTCAGCATCAAAGGGGTCTGGTGGCAGTGCTGCCAGAGGCTGATCCGACTGATATACCACCATCTGTAAGTCTGGAGATGGTGGTGACTGGTAAGAGGGCTGCTGCTGCTGGTACGGCTCCGCCTGTACAAGGTGAACTTGTCTAGGCTGCTGCAAGGAGCTGGAGCGCTGGGACGAGCTGCGGCTGCCGCCGGAATCGCCTCGCGACAGAAGACGGGGCTGAGGAGCCGTCTGTGCCTCCTGAAGACACAAGAGCTGGGTCTTCATGTCGCTCAGAGTTTGTGCCATTTGCTCCATCTGAGTTATGCCCTGGCACTGCTTCTTCTCTATGATTTCCATGCGGTCCAACTTCTCGCTGATAATCCCCATGTCCGCAGTGGCCGACTCTGCCTGTGCGGCAGCAACTGTGGACGAACTGGATGGACCTGCATCAACCCGTGCTATCCGCTGATACTGCACGGGTCCTGGCGGCTGCTGAGATCTCTGAGTGTACAACCGAGTCTGGGACATCACCATGTAATTTTCTGCCATCTCCTCGTAGATGGCCCAGACTTGGTTGTGGTCCTTGGCAAAGTAGGACCCGCCGCAAGAAGCATTCACCAGACCCTGAAGCTCTGGTGTCATCCCACTAAAGAAGCTCTGAACTAGGTTCGGCTTCGAGATGTCATGGTGTGGGCATCTATCCAGAAGCTCTCTGAACCTCTCCCATGCTTCGTGAAATTGCTCATTAGGGAGCATGGAGAAGTTGTTGATCAGGGCCCTCGCTGCATTCGTCCGCCCGAGTGGATAGTACTTGTTCAAGTACTCGGTGCGGAGCTGATCCCAGGTGTAAACAAACTTCCCTAGATGTTTCAGCCAGGCGGCTGCTCTATCTGCCAGTGAAAAAGGGAAGGCCATCATTCGAATCGTATCTTGGTCCACATGACGGTCGTGGACAGTACTGCAGATCATCAAAAACTCCTGGAGATGGAGATGGGGTTCCTCAGTGGCAAGTCCATGAAAGTGAGGAAGCATCTGCAGGGTGTTCGGAGGGAACTTGAAATCCCCCACGATGGCCGGTACCACCACCCAATGGTGCATCAGTGTAGATCCGGGGTTGTGTAGCTCCCGCATCGTTCTCGGTGGTCCTCCTCCGGCGGCGGCTGCCGCTGCGGCAGCTGCTGCTGCGGCTGCTGCCTCTGCATCAGCGTCAGGAATGTCCTCAGGCTCGCTTGGCTCGTCTCGCTCTCTTCGGAGTCGCTCCATCTCCCTTCTCATCTCAATCATAAAAGCCCCCTGATCGCGTAACTGCTGCTGAACCGTCTCTAATGATGCGATCAGGGTGGAGTTGATCGCTCCCTGGTCTAAGACAAAATGCTCGGGCTGGCGATCGTCTGAACTGCCGGCTCCAGCCATAGGGATGTCTGCAAAATCAGATGAGCCCAACTCAGGTTCTGTCAAATCAATTCGTCTATCCTCGGGCTCATGTCTCTCAGTAGGAAAAGAAAGGGGATCGAGGGGGAACAGGGTGGAATCGTACTCGGGCCCGGAGAGCTGGTCTCGACTCTCACGGGCCAACCTAGATGATGGAGTAGCCGCGCCTGAATGCGGTGCAGCCAGAGGCTGCCTAAGAGATCGTCTACCCATCATCTTGATCTGGCGAGTAAGGTGGATGGGATCTGGAGAAAATATGATCGCAAAGCAAACCCCTTGTTCACCAACTCAACACAATCTGAAGACCGTGAAAGCTCGGTCAATTTATCTTGTCAATTTTATTTGGTGAACACTCAAGATATCAGAGCGATTACGTGACCTGCTGGGATACCCGATACTCTCTCAACCGACTGTCCCGCACAGAAGAGTCGGTAATCAGTCGAGATGAGCACCGGAGGGCTTTACCTAGTGTTCGGGTCACTCTCTCGCACAATCAAACCAAACAATGAGGGGGTTGCTCTCCCCAAGACAAATTTTTAATGTGAGTGTCTTTTAGGGTCAATAGTGTTATCCAGTCCCAATTTTTATTGTTTTTTCTTTTTAATTTTTTTCAAAATAAATACAAGCGGCCTAGCGATTTTTCCGATTCTCCTGATGATTAAGCCAAACACAGGGGGAGAAGACGAAAAAGCCGATGCGCGAGAAAATCAATGATGCATGCAGAGAAAGAAATGCGTACCTTGTCTCCAGCACTCTACATGCAAGTGATCCGCGCAGAATTTAAATACAGAATTAAACTACCTAAATGATGCAACGAGGAAAAACCGAGTCCTAGATGAGCAACTTCTATTGATCGTGAAGAACAATAGTTAGCCAACGGAATCGAGTCCGGAGTCCGATCTTGGGAGTCACTCGGTGCCCGCCACAACGGGTCCTGCCAGCGCTGTATGTGACTCCTCACGGCACGTGGTCTCAAATCCAATTAAACTAACTTTTTCAGTGAATTTTATCAAGGTCCAATTGCGTTCTATAGGAACAGATATTCTATTAAGTGTTGGGCCTTAGATATCTACGTCACAATCAACCAAAAATTCCTAAATCTAGGGGCTCGAGAAAAACCGCGTAAACACCGGAAAAGGCAGCTAGCTATCAAAACCTCGATAAAAGCCGCGAAAATCCGAATGGGTCCCCCGAGCACACCGGTGCTCGGCGAAACAGACCCGCTAAGTTACAAGTGTCCACAGTTCAAAGTCTAAATTATTACAACAAGTATTGTTCTCTCTCTCTCTCTAAATAGAAAATCTCTTCTCTTCTCTCTCTTCCTCCTGCGCGGGTCCTATAAATAGTAACTCCAAGCAGTCCAAGCAGTACCTCGCACAAAAATCCAAGAGAGAATGTCAGAAAACAATTATAATATAGAGAGACAAAAATAGAAGAATGAAAACTGACTACAAAGCCGTGCTCCCCGGCAATGGCGCCATTCTGAAGACCGCCCGAATGACAGAGGTAAAGGTGTAAAGAAAATGTAGGTCGTTGCGACCTCAATCACTCGGGCTGAGTCAATCAAGAAAATCAATCACTCAAATCAGATAAAAACAAGCAAGCACAAGAAAGAGCGATCTAGCTATAGGATTAACCTGGTATAGCTCCCAGGGTCGAACACAAGGAGCACAAATTGGCCTTGCGGCCTACGATGTAGTCAAATTGAACTAAAACACAGAGAACATATTTTTGTGGTTTTTATTTGTTTTTATATATTTTTTTTAGATTTTTTAAGTGATGAGAAAATTAAAGAATGTAAATACAAGGGAACTTCAACAATTTATTACACACACCAAAAATGATGCAACAATTAAGGAAAAATGGTTTTTAGGTTCTTTAAGTTTTTTACTGTTTTTAGTGAATTTTTGGAATTTTTCTAATGGGTAAATTATTTATTAAAAATCAAACAATGCAAAACAGGGGAGGTACTGTCCAGCAAGGCTTGAGACTCAAAAATAAAATATCTAAGAGTCTCACTAAGCCCTGGAGGTAATTTTCCTATAATCTATGAAGAATAAGGAAAATTTAGGCACCCTAATTATTGCTTTTGGATTTTTGATTTAATTATTGTAATTTTTATGAGTTTTTAGGGGTTTTTCAATTTTTAGGTTTTTTAAGTGATGAAAAGTAGCCAAAATTGGCTAGAACATCAAATAACAAGTAAACAACAATATCTAATTTTTTTAGAATTTTTAGTGGAGTTTTTAGATTTTTTTGGTATTTTTAAAGTCAAACAGTGGCAAAAATAGGGGTTTTTGAATTTTTAAAAATAACAAATGAAATCAAAAATGTCCCCAAAAATCATAGAAATTCCTACACCATGGCAGGAGCCATGTGTCAAAATTTCATTGGATTTGGAGGTCGTTTGATATTTTATTCAAAAATAAAGGTGGGGCACTGTGCACAGGGACCTAAGTGCAAATACCCAAAGATCTGGGGGCCTTGGTGCAAAATACCCAGCAAGTCACGCGCTTCGCGCGTGGCTGGGGCACACAGGGACCAAATTGCAATAAAAACCAAGTCCTAGGGCTATTTGATAACTCGTATCAAAAGCCCAGGGGTATGGTTGCAAAATTCCCAATAAATAACGCACATGCGCATAAACAATGCTCACAGGGGTATATATGCAATTATTCAAAAATATTCATGCATTCATTAACACTCCAGATCTACAGGTCAAGATGTGTAAAAAGCCCAAAACACACGTGACGACGCACGTGTTCACACACACACAGGGGCATACATGCAATAAAAATAAAGCACAAGGTTCCAAATGCAAATATCCCTTCGTGAAAAAGTTTCTAAAAATGTTTACAGGACTAAACAGGAAATGAAAAACTAAGAGGGGGGCCTACGATATTTACCCCTTTATTTGGCGACGGTTGGATAGGCGCCACGTGGAAGATCGGATGGTGGCGATGAGCGGCGCCTTTGACCTTGAGAGGCTTCGCCTGATCGAACGATGGAGGGTCCGCCACGTGGGGATCGAACGGTCCGCGTGCGTGGTGGAAGAACCCTCGGTGAATCAATGGCTGAGATCACGCTGTGGCTGATCTGACGATATCTGCTGCTCCCCGAACGAACGGTTGAGATCTGATCTGGAGCGCCACGGCTGATCTGACGGCGATGGAGGGTCCTCGAAGAACTGCTGGCCGGCGAACTTCGCCGGCCTCGTGAAGATGTCTCCGCTCTCCTCTGCTGCGCCTGAAGGTCGGAGAAGATCCAGCGTGAAGTTGCGCAGCTGCTACGGGTCTCCAATACCCCGGCCGAGCCCTGGAAAGCTCCGGCGAGGTCGACGGAGAAGAAGCTCCTGGCTTGAAGTTGGGAAGCCTCAGACGCCTCCCTTTGGACCTGCAAAGTGGACAAGAAGCTTCGCGGGTCGAGGGCAAAGTGCCTCGACCCGGTTAGGCGGCGTGAAGGTGGTCTGTGAGTCGGAATGGCGAGCTCCGGCGAAGGTGGTCGGCGGAGGAGCTCGATTCCCAGATCCTGTGCGATCTGGGTTGTGTGGAGGGGTGAAGAAGGTGTGGAGAGGTCTGGCGGAGATGATGGCGGTGTCGGAATGGAAGATGGGTGATCGGATTTGGCTGGCGATGGCGGCGGAGCTACGCTAACAGTAACTAAGAAATCGAAATCTACGCTATCCTACGGCCTAAGGATTCTACCTGGGTGGTCGGAGAGACTGGGGAAGAGCAGGGGGTGCTCTTGGTCGTAGCCTCGAGGGTCGTCTCGGCCCGAGGCTCGATGCTCGACGCTGGTGGCGGAGCACGGCGGCGAAGAACGCCGGATCGATGGAAGGGACACCCTCACCTCACTGCAACAGGGTCAACCTCGAGCTGTCACCTCGGGCTATGCTCTGGAGGTCACGGGAACAAGGATGGCGATCCAAAGATGGGGCGCGGAGGCGGCGGAGGGAAGAATATATATGGTGACAGCGTCGACTAGGGTTGAGGGTGGACGGCTAAGGAAGGCGTGGATTTGATGGCGGAGGATCGGGCGAGGGAGAGGGATGAACGGCGAAGAATCCGGGCGCGAGATATGCGTGGGGGACAGCCTGGAGTCGCGTGGGAAAATCGGCGAAGGAGGCGCGGCACGCATCGTCCAGAATAGGAAGGAGTCCGCGGGGGAGTTGACCGGGGTCAACAGTCCCCCGTGGACCAATCAGGAGCGGCCACGTGTGCCAGAATTTTGTTTATTTAATTTAGGGTAGAAATAGGCCGAATTAAAGAAAACTCAAAACATGAAATATTTTTCTTTTATTTTTTTCTATTTTTTGGTGATTTTTATTTAATTTTTGGAAATAAAAATAGGGTAGCTATATATTTTGGTATATGTACACTATATGGATTTTTATTTTTGATTTTGTATTTGTTATTTTTATGTATTTTTATGCTCATTTGGTATTTTATTTATTTACAAGATAAAATATGGAATAAAAGAATATTTTTATTTTATTTTTATTATATATACAAGGGTGAAATAAATGGTTGAATACATTTATATACATGGTATTTATACAATGTATTTTTGTATTTTCAATTTTGTAATTTTTATTTGATTTTTGTTTTGTTTCTTTTTATTTATTTTACTTACAGAATATAACATAGAATATTTACAAAAAGTTTAGAAAATAATTGAATTTATTTACAAGGTTAAATAAATACAATGGTGTGGTTTATACACATGGTGAAGGAAGGGTATTTTTGAATTTTTGATTTTTATCTTTTTATTTTGTTTTTAATAGTTTTTAAATATACACAATATAGACAAGGATATTTACAACATATTTTTGGGTGAGGAAAATATATAGTTTATTGAATTTACAGAAGTATATACACATGAGCTCCTATCTCCCTCTACTTTGGCTTTTATGCGGTCAGGCCCATGCTGAGCCCTCCCTTGGGTTAGGTTGCTCAATATTTATTCTAAATATTTCCCTCTTTTTCTTTTTGCTCTTTATTCTTTTATTTTGTGCACAAAAACATGCTAATTATAGGTTTTTACACAATGCATGCTTTTGGTAATTATTTGTATTTACACATATCTACATGTATTTGCAAAGGTTTTTGTAGCTAAAATAATAGAATAAAGAGTGATGAATGGGTATTCATCAATGGTGCAGCTAATGAAAGGTGTGGTAGTGTTCCTCTTCTGAGGAATGGGACGATGTGTGATGGTGTGGGCAGTGGCCATGGTCAAGATATGACGCTCAGATCGGCTCCTCCGCTTTCTCTTCTTGGGAAGAGGAGCAGATAAATCAGTCATGGCCTGTTGAAGTGGGGCACGGATGATCTCATGAATGGTGGCCACCACTTCGGATTCAGTCAATATTTTTTTGAATTTTTGAACCTCCTCCATACAAGGGAGAAGGTCGGAATCAGCATATACACGAGGCATGTCAAGAACAGTCTGTACAGCGGCATCCTTGGGGTCAAAGGTGGGACTAGGGGTGAAAGGCTGTGTGGTCAAAGGATCTGGCAAGTGGGCACTCTCCTCACAGTCCGACTCAATGATGTGTCTCCCGAAATCTTTTTGGATTTTTAAATTTTTCTCGTTTTTTTGTATTTTGGGCGATCTCATGGGAATCCTCGAGTGAACCCATATCATCAAATGGTGGAATATCATGCTCGCTCTTATTTGTACTAGTGAGGTGGTCAATCCTCTGTCTCATATGATCCATCATCTGGGTCAAGTGCTCAAGGGTGGATTCCATGAAAGGAGACTCCGAGAGATCAGTCACGGGTGAATGTGAAGGTGGAACATACGGAGGTGGTGGTGGGTGTGGGTAGAAGTTCGAGTCCTGAAACTGCGGCTGAGGCGGATATGTACAAAAGTCAGGAGCAAAGTCCTCCTGGGAAAAAGGAGGTGGACCCGCTGGAGTGAACGAGGGATCCGCAAAGTCCGGATAAAATACGCTCCAGGGATCCATCTCGAAAACAAAAGACAATGATCGGGAGAGCACGATGGTCAAGTCAAGAGAAGTGGAGAAAAGGCGCAAATGCGCAGAGGCGATCTAGAATGCACACAACAGTCACAGACAAAAATGAAAACAAGACAAACCCTCAATTCACCTACTCAACTTGGTAGAGACCACAAGAGCGGTCTTTTTATCTTGTCTGTTTTAGAGTTAAGTGAGAAGTCCAAAAGTTGCGCAAACACTTAGGGGCTCAATGGGATTTGGGCACTAGTCCTTAGTGTAAGCGCGAGCAAGTAAAAGCGAAGACAATGAGGGGATTACTCGCCCAATACAAGATTTTTCTTTTTAGTCTTTTTTAGGGTCAAGTAATATTAGCAGTCCCAATTTTATTGTTATCACTTTTTTTGGATTTTTTAATGAGAATGTACGAGCCTAACGGGGAGTCAATTCTTTTAAGTATCTAGGTGATCAAAATCAGAGGTAGAGAGTCGGCAAAGCAATGCAAGCGGCAAAACGATGATGTATGCTAAAGCGTAAATGCTCACCTTGCCTCCAGCACTCTAGATGTAAAGATGCTCAGTAGAATTGAAACATAATCTATATGCAAATGCAAAGCCGATGAAATCGCCCTAAGTTTCAGAATTTTCTATAATCATGAAGAACCACAAGTCGGTCACCGATCCTCAATCCAAGAGTCCGGTCTAGGCTCACCCCTCCTCTTCTCGACACATCGAGTTCAGGAGTAGCGCTTGACAGGGTGGGCTCGCGGCACGTAGGCTCGAAGATGATGATGCGACTGTTTAAATTTGACTAAGTCCAAACGAGTCTATAGGTACAGGCAAATATATTAGGTGTTTTGCCTTAGTCTATCGTAAGCAATCCTAAAACTAGGGGCTCAATCACACAAAGTAAGGAAAACAAAACCGAGAAAACAAAGATAAAAAATGCGATGAAAAGCCGACAAAACCGCGGTGAGCCCCCAAGTGAACAATCACTTGGAAATTGGGCCCGAAAGTCCGAAGTCTGAATGTACCTGTATTATTACAAAAATAGAGTCTCTCTCTAACTTCAAATTACAAAAATAAATGTAAGGAAATAAAAGCTACAACTAAAGTAGAGCTCGGTCTTCAAAATTCTCTTCTCATCTCCTCGGTGCTAGGCTGGCAAAAGCCGGCTTCACGTGGGTGCATCGGCGCCTCGAGTGAAGCACCTCCCTCGATCCGCGGTTCCTCGCACGAAGTCAACAAAGAGAGGGGTTAGATAGCTCAAAAGATATATCAAATAAAAAGCAAAGATAAAAGTCGCGAAATAGACAAGCAATCACAATCACGAAGCAAAAACCCGAACTACGCGTTGTTGCTCCCCGGCAACAGCGCCATTTGATAAACACAGATTATCGAAGGTCTAAAAAGTATGTCTCACACAAGGCGGAGACAACCGAGGTCGCTGCGGTCCCCCACAATAAAATGTATTTAGTCAACAATTAACCCACACTATAGATCAACAATTAGAAATAAATGTGGACTTAACACTTATTTTTAACTCTACACAAAAGATGTGTAGCAGTCAAGTATGCAGAGAGTTCGAACACAGGGAGCAAATAGGGTAATTCAGAAAGATGTGCGTGTGTGTGTGTGAATGTGAGTGATGTTTACACTATGCAAGCAAATAATTTTTGTGGGTTTTTAATTTTATTTTTTTAATTAATTTTTAATTTTGTATTTTGGTTTTTAATTTTCTGATTTTTATAATTTTTATTTTATATTTTTTTATATTTTCTTTTTCAATATTGGAAGATAAGGACAATGTAATAAAAGAGAAGATAAAATATTAATAAAAATATTCAAAAATAGCCAAAAATTCAGAAATAAAATGTTTTTGGTATTTTTATAATTTTCTATTGTTTTTGTGATTTGTGGGTATTTTTCAAAAGTGTTTTTGGTATTTTTAAAGGTCAAAATGAAGAAATCAGTGAATAAAATACATGGCTGAAACTAAAATGGAGAAATAAAATAGATGACAGTAACAAAAATTCTCCAAGTTAATTTTCACTTAAAGATAAAGAAACAAAGAAAATTCAGATACAAAGTTTGTATTTTTAGGAGTTTTGAAAATTTTTTAATATTTTTATAAAGGTTTTTGGGGTTTTGTGATTTTTATGAGTTTTCTTTTGTAATCTTTAGTGAATTTTGGATTGAAGTTAGAACCCACTAAAAGAAACAAAATATATATTTTTGGGATTTTTCTGATGTGCTTTTATATTTTTTTATGGATTTTATAAGCTAGACAGTGCACAAAATGGATGTTTTTGATTTTTAATAAATATTAAAATGCAATAATTATGGAAAATAAAAATATGCCGTTAGTCTACTATGCAACAGAAACTTAAATTAATTTTCGTAGTTTTTTTCGGGTTTAATAGACTCATGCAAAAATTACTAGAAACGTAAAGAAAAGACACATGGTTAGGGGTATTTTTGTAGTTATATGAAAATGCGAAGGCCAGAATGAAAATTTCTAGAGAATATATATATGAACTAAAAACTTGCTGGACTAATATTAATAACAAAAATGCCAGCGGGACTGTTTGCAAAAACGCCAGGGCCACGTGCGTACGCACGCGGCTGGTAGGGATATAACAGTGATATCACAAAAAGCAAGGGGCACGATTATAAAGTTTACCAAAAATATGAACAGGGCAATTGAAAGTTTTTGCAGTCGATATAAAATACCAAAACCCCTGGGCTGATAGCGCAAAATACCCAGGAGCGCGATCCGACGGCGGTGCGGCCTTTACTTAAGCCACGTGTCGACCTGTGGGCCCGCGATACCCCTTCATCTGTACGGCCCCGATTAGATTGGAGGTGGGCGATCGGACGGCTCAGGGCGCACTCATCCAACGCAGCTGTACACCCGGGAAGGTGTTCTTGATCCTACAGCGTGGGAAGCGGCTGGAAGATCCGACGAAGAACTCGGCCGTGACGAGTTTTGTTCACACCAGGGGCCTCCTTCAACCACCAAATCCACGGTCGAAGGGCGTGTTCGCTTCTAGCTGCTCCTCCCCGACTCCTAGGCGGCTCAGATCGGTCTGACGACCAATGGATGGCCCTCGGCTTGTTCGATGAAGCTCCCGCCGACCTGCGGGTCTTCTTCTGACGAAATACGAGGTTTAGGACCTCCTTCAGGTCCTGCGAAAAAGAATAGCAACGCAACAACACAAACGCGCAAGGCCCCTGGCTTTTATTGGCGGAAAACGGCGGCGTGGAGTGGTGGAGATAGTCGCCGGAGCTCAAGAGCTCTGGCACGGCGTATGGTTGCGAAGGGGGGCGAAGCAATCGATTAACCATATATTAAAAGCACTAAACTATTCCTAGGGCTAACAGCTATCTAAGCAAAGAAAAATAAATAAGAAAGACGACCTCAAGCAGTGGCTCACTGCGAGGTATGGACCTCGACGGCGGCGGCCGGAGGTGGAGGATGGAGACGCCTCTACGGCCGCCCGATCACACCTCTAGGGGGATGGAGGACCTCCTGTCACCAGGCCCAATCCAGAGCACACCCAGGAGAGGGAGAAGGCGGTCAAAAAGGGTTCAAAGGCGGGAGGAAGGATTTGGGGGTTATTTGAAAAGGTGGCCGAGGCGTGAAGTTCAAGGGCCGATCACGGGCGGATGAAGAAGATCTAGGAAGATCCACTAGGTCGGCGAGGATCACTGTTGTACCAGGTACAACTTTCATGAAGGAGCAATCTTCCCTCGAGCCACGCATCGATGGCGAAAAAATCGAGAAAGTCGGGCCACAGACATTCTGACATGCAGCAGGGAGAAGACGGGAGAGTTGACCAGCGGGTCGACTTTCCTAGTCACCTGGTTGGTCCACGTGGACCAACCAGGAAAATCCCTGGAAAAAATGCTTATAAAATCAATTAAAAATAGCAAATAAATTTATTAAATTTTGGTTATAAAATAAAAAATATTTGTAATTTTATGAAGTATTTTATGGTGATTTTTATTTATTTTTATTAGGTATCTTTTTACAAGTTTACTTTTATACCCTTTATAGGTATAAATCCCTATGTATTGTATTCTTTAATTTTTATTGTATGTATTTAATTTATTTATTTTTGATTATTAATTTATATAATTATAACATACTTTTATACACATAACTATATTTTTATTTTATTTTATTAATGTGTTTTGTATATTTAATAAAATAGAAATAGTAATTATACAGGTATGTGTATAAGTATTATACCTAGGTTTTGTGTATATAAGTATTTTTATTTTGAGTTTTATTTACATTTCTATTCTGATTTTAATATACACAATTATTATAAGTAATATTTACAACATTATAAAAATATAAAATTATAAAAATAATAAATAAATAATAAATTGAATATTTTAATCTGTACAAGTATACACTAAGTGTGCAAAACTCAACTTTCAAACCGTAGCTCCGCCAAATGCGAAACAACCACCATTAATTAGATTATTTTATTCTATATACAATTAAAGGTGAGTTTGCTGCATTCGGAGTTTTCAATTGTGAGATACGGGTCTGAGAAGTTGGGATTCTGGATTTTTATTCAGACCATAACTTTTTATCTGCTACATTATTTTTTTGGTGAAACAATTTTGTATTTTTCTAAATAAATTTATATACAACTTTCATGTACAAAGTTTAGGTATAAAAAGTGGAACCAAAAACAGGTCCCAAAATGAATAAAGAATGGATAAAATAAAAGGAATTTGTATTGTATTTTGGCCCTTATCTCCCCATACTTTATTCCTGGTCGACCTAGTCATCGAGATGCCTAGGTCTAGGGGTTTTGGGTCATAAAATATTTACAATATTTTATTCTTTTTCTTTTCTTTTCTTTATTCTATAATTTTGGCATTAAAAACAATATTTTATACACTTTTTACACACATATGCATGAATGCTAAAATGCATGAATTAAGCCTATTTACACGCATTTACTAGGGTTTTTAAGGCCAAAATGATAGAATAAAGATGATGAAACGTGGCTTCATCAGTGGCCCCACTTCATGTTGTCTAGAAGAATTCAGAAATTCATATGTTCACCAATAATGAGGGGGTATAGATTGCAACATGAGCACCCATGTTGTGGCATGTCTGTGTAGACAACAGACGCCTGAATGTCGCGACCAAGAAAGATCACTTTCTCTTGCCACTTATTGATCAGATTTTGGAGTAACTTATAGGAAAAGAGTACATTTGTTTTTTGATCAGTACTCGATCTACAATCGAGTAACAATCGCTTCTAAAGACTAGGAAAATACCACCTTTGCATGACTAGTAAGAAAAGAGTTCTTTTGTTTTTTGATGGGAACTCAGACCACAATCGAATAGCCATCGCTTCTAAAGACCAGGAAAATACCACATTGACATGTCCATTTAACACATATGTGTTCAAGCACATGTCGTTAGGCTTTGCAATGCCCCATGCACATTTCAATGGTGCATGATCATTGTAAGTTGGTAGGGGATTTCTTCAAGGTATTCTTGAATGATTTTTTTTCGGTTCATGGCGATTCAATTGATTAATACTTAGAGCACTTGGACTGAGTTTGTCTATGGTGTAGGAAGTTGAATCTGGTACGCTCTTGGGAGAAAAGTCATTTCATGGTAAAGGAGGGTATCATGTTGGGGCATGGCATATCTAGAAAGGGAACGAATGTTGACCCTGCCAAGGCTGATGCGATGAAGAAACTTGATACACCAACCAACATCAAGTTAGTCTAGTCATTTCTGGGCATATTGGGTTTTAGAGAATATGCATTCACGATTTCTCAATGATTGCCCAACTGATGACTTTGTGATACATCACTCTAAAAGTCGAAAATATAGCATCGTTCCCCAACAATTAGCTGCATATCTCCCTTTACTTTCCACTATTCGCATTCATACATTTAGAATTAATACTCACATTTTAGCATGCATATTTTCATTAAATAAATCACTTGTACATGTGCATATGTATATTATCTAAATTCACCTATTTGTATCTATTTTATACTAACTCTAAATCCAATAAAATTAACTCTATAGTGTAAATATGACTAATATTAATAAAAGAAAAATATCAAAAAATACTAACTGATAAACTTGCCTAATAAAACTCAAGTCCTAGTTTGAGACTAAGAACCTTAAATATCTCTCTCATAGAGTCTCCTATGGACCCCTACTCGATTTTGAATTAATATATATTCAATTACCTTTAAAACAAGACCAAATTCAAAAGAATCGGAGTTTGTACATCGAACATGGGGTTTTGGGCCCCTATTGTATATTGTACATATCAACCAAAATACCCTTTATTTTATTTGTTTATTTTCTTATTTATTAAAAATCTAAAAAATTATATTATGTTTTAAATATACCTTTCATATTTCATCTGATTTTATTTTGATTTTTTCTCTTTTTTAAATATTTGACAAAAAAATCTGTAAAAGATAGAAAAATATGATAATTTATACATATATAGTACTCCCAAAACCACTTTTTGTACAAATGACCTCTTTTCATTGTATATCCTTCATGAAAGCTGTAGATCTCGTCGAGATGTGTAACTTTCGTGTTAACCACTTTTTGATTTGACCATTTTGTTATTTCTTTTTTAATTTTTTACATTTAATTTTTGCTTTTATAGGTACGACTCATGACTGCTCTTGGAGCCGCCAGGTATCACATCATTTTATATTATTTTTGTAACTTATTTTATTTCACCTATTTCTTATTTTTATTAATTTATTGTTTTTTATTTTTTTATTTAATTATTTTAATGTATTTTTAATTTAAATTTTGTATTTTTCTACCATTTTCATTTTCTCTTCTGTTCACTATTTTTAGTAACCTGCTTATTTTATTTTAATATTATATTTTCCCCTTTTGACTTCTTCTCTACTCCAACTTCCCTCCCAAGCCACTAATTCCCATTCTCCCCTCATCTTCCACCACTCCAACTTCCACCCCACTTTTTTCCAACTTCCCCCTATCTTCCTCCTCCTTTTATTCCCCTCGTCCTCCTCATTTTTCATCATTCGCCGCTGATCGTACTAAGGCATAGCCCCCTCTCACGCTTTAGGTGATAGTGGAAGCGTGAGGAGGTAGAGCGACGAAGACCTTTTCCTTTTATTTAAGAAGATCCATGTACTTTGACTATCTGTTGTAGAGCCCCATTGAACCTCTTCCGAGCTTCGAGGACTTCTTCGAGGTCTCTTGAAGAATCATCGGAGTTGTACATTGTCGATCCACTATTTGGTGAAGAAACCACATGCGTTCTTCTTCCATGTACCTTCATTCAATCTTCACGTCGTGCGGCTGTCCGTCACCCTTTGCTAACCGCATCTTTCTCCTCCACTCCGCCAATCGCCAACTCCCATACTGCTTCGCATAGCACCGCCTTGATCACCGCCCGCTAGTCACGTCTCAGCCACCTACCAACAAGAGGATCTCACAACTTGTTGGACATGTGAGCCCTGGGCGAACCATTCCTACAATAAATGTTATTGCAATGTTTGATATATCAATAAATGTTATTGATTTATTTCACTCCCTGTATGAAATTAAATGAACGAATGCACTATAAGGTCACTCTATACAAATAGGGTTATGTACCATGGCTGTCTTGACATCATAAAGCTGTTGATTTAATTGTTGAATCATAGAGTCTGGTGCTTGGATAAATATCTAAAGAGTTAGATTAATGACTCATCAAGTACCGTCAAATGAGCATCAAGATGTGATCTCCAGCCTGAGTGGGAGATGGCAATCCTTTCTCTAAAGGCTGATATCTGGCCGACCTCTTGATGGAGGTCCTCTGCATAGGAATAGAGATTCGGAGGTGTCAAATTAGTTAGGTCCAAGAGTTAGCTTAACGAGATCGAGGTAACCAAAGTCCTACATCGTATGCTATCGCGATATAGGCACACATCCTCTGATCGGAGACAGATGTGTTACTATATGTCAGTATATGTACATTTAGTAGACCAATAAGTTGATGGCCTAACCAAGGTCTATATACTGGCGAGTTGGTGTGCATATGAGGGCATATGAGTAATATGATCTCTCAAAGGGATCATACGGGTTCACTTCTGAATCGGAAGACATGAGCTCAGTCATGAGATATTGGGATCGATAAATTCCATGTATGGTCGTCTAGCTTATGAAGCTTGACAGAATTTAGAGGTATGATATATGCTTTTGGAAAGCATATGATCGATACCAAATCCCAATGATCAAATAAGAATCTTAATGATAAAACCATGAAGGTGACAGTCTAAACAAAATCTAAAACATAGGGTTTATTCAAGGTCTTCCAGTATGCATGATGTACAGGTATTGGGAATACCTGAGGGTGATGTGATCATAAATGATGGCATAACCATGACGCTTCCATTCCAAGGGAGTGATGAAACAGGTCTGGATTTTAGTGACTCCTCTCAGTAGAGAAGTAACTTGATCTTAGTCCAAGTGTTGGATATTGATCTGAATGAGATTCAGATGCAATGAGAAGATTAAGTTTACAGACTTAATTTAATCAAGCATCTATGGGAGGTCTGTAAGATCTGGATTTGAGATATGATCTCGATGTCCAAGTCACTATACGTGGAACAATATAATTGCCATGTCCTTATCTCCAAGTATCGGCGGAGAAAGCACACTATTCTTGGAAGAGTTCAAGAATATTTCCTTTGATGAATTATGTATCCAAGCAACAAGAAGTTGATTATTAAATGAGATTTAATTATCAAGAATATTATGAATGAGATTCATATTATGAGAATAATTATCCAAGATAATTAAATCAAATTTAATTATCAGGGAAGTGCAGAATGTGGATAGTACTATCCATGCTATCCATAATATCAATATATATTATAAATATGAATTTATAATATATTGGAGAGAGCTCAATTGTAAATAATATTTACTAATCAATGGTTAAGGTGAATTGGATTCACATTGGACGATTATTTGGAAATATAATTTACGTTTTGTTTTGGGTTGTGAATGAGATTCACATTTTTTCAGTGGCATCATTAAATATTCACTAATTAATTTAGAATTAATTAAGTGAATATATTTGCAATAAATATTGTTGCAAATAATTAAGAGATAATTATAATTTATCTCATAAAACGAAGAAGATAAAATCCACCTAATCTAGATGTAGCGTCACCCATGGATTATCCATAGGTGACACCCCATTTTTTTAGGAGGAAGTTTTCTTTTATCCTCTTTATTGTCTTGATTATTTTATTAAGTTAAATTATGTTGATGATAATACAACATATATTTATTTTAATATAAATAAAATTTTTATTTCCTTATTAAACATCAATTATCATGGCCATTAATTAACAACACAAATCAATCTAACCATTGATTTTGTTTATCCCACGGATTGTGATCCGTGTACTTCCAAACTAATATATAAGAAGGGGTAGCCCTATCCCGTCTACACAAACGTCTACTCTCTCTCTCTCTCTATTCTTATTCTCACGCCATCTCTCCCTCTAGGGGTGGTTTCTACCTTAAGTTCTTGAGAGAATTGCAGTCATAGCTACGCCCTTGTGTTGCCGCCTCGATTGCTCGTGGATCTCCATCTTCCTTAGAGCTTCTAGCACAAGTAGAATACGTTGGATTTCATTGAACGAGATCAGGAGATTGAAGGCTTGGATCTTCATCGTGGATTGCGGGAAGCACGCGTCTCATCAATGCACCCGCAAGTGCTATCTTCGTGGATCGGTCTTGAGTCAGGTGGATCTCTTGCTTTAGAGATCAAGTGATCGCAAAAACGCTTCAAGAGGTATTTCTCATACTTTGTGATTAGATGAAATGATCCAAGAAATGTTCTTGGGATCATGTGGTTTCATCATATGGTTTTAATTTGGTAAATTCTGCTGCACCGAGCCACTAGTACGACTAGTCGCTCCGATCACATTAGATGTGATAATAAAGCATCCGTGATGTGATTAAGGATTTCCCATATCCTTCAAGTGGTATCATAGCCTCAGGTTGGAAGGTTTTGTAAACGATCCATAAACCTAAGAAGATTTGGGCTCGTTAGGATTGAAAATTTTATTGCATTTCTATTTTCGCAGCCCTGTTTTGTGATAATTTTCAGCCCTGTTTAAAATGTTTAAACTGAAAATATCACTTGGATAATGTTCCCCGTTAAACAAGGAAAATGTGGAATTTGTGTTTGAGTAATTTGGATTCGGTTTGCTCAAGATATGATCGTTTTATTGAACATATATCTACTGTTTCAGGGATGGTGGTTAGTGACGTAATTATAGAGTCAATTACGGTTCCTAAACGCATGGACTTGCATAATTGTGACCTAGGTTCTGTTTTAAATCAATTTGGCAAACCAAATAAATTTAGTTTGTATTAATTGGATTTAAATTGTTCTAGTTATGTTGATTTTAGTGAGTAGGGATCACTGTTGGAAATTAACAAACTAGATCTTGAACCTTGTGATAGTAATTCAAATAAATTGATGGAAATTAATTCAATGTTAATTTTTTGAAATGATTATTGATAAATATTTGTGACATATTTAAATATGATAATTATTTCCTTGAATGACATTGCATTAACCAAAATGATAAGATAGTTGATCTTGATCACAATTGGTTGATATGAAATCACCAACAAACATTGTTTTCATGAAAACCTCTAGTTTATCATACAATAGTTGTAGGACAACTTTTACATGCAAAACCCTCTTTCTTGAATAGGATTTGGGATTTGTTTAGAAATATCCTTATAAAATTATCAAAATGATTTTGATGAATATTATATGGTATAACTTCGGTTGAAAAATCAATGAACATCTCAAGTACAAAGTGATTGACTCAGCATTCTTTTTTTTCCTGAGGTGGATATGGTGCCTAGTCGAAGAGCATTGGGGTAGCAGTTAACAACGTGTGTGGTCTGTCCCACTCCCGTCGGTACTGGATACGACATCGGGTAGTGAACGAATGATGCTCGTGAGATCATGATGTATTTTTCTAATTATTAAATTTCGAATAATATGTATTTTGAGATTATACCATCCATTCAAGTAACAAAAACAAGTTTGTTGGTTGATTAAATTGGATTAATAATTGATATAATACGATTAAATTAATTATGTCCAATAAAAACACTCTATTATGAATAGATGTGCATTTCCCTTGGAAGATATAATTACATGAATAGGATTCATGGTAATTAATTAAAATTTGAATATGATGTGGAGGATCACATATGACATCCATGGTATTTCGTCAAGTCGAAGGGTTCTGTCGCTAGGGATTGTATGTAGGAAACACATGTCTGTAGTGACAGCTCCAGTATGCAACCGCATATGTATCGAGCTCTTTAATTCTCGAAAGAGGATATTGGATTGCGTATAGCGAGTACTATTCCTGTTGATGGTTGGTTCAATTAGCAATGAGTCAATATCAGTTTAGGGGTTGTGGGCTCGGGTGTTAAAGAACAAATTGGGAAATGCAAGTTGGACTTGGAAGGTGGAATGAGTTACCGCTTCTTTTTATCTAAGTTACAGTTTCACATATTATTGGGATGTAACAAGGATAAGAAAGGATATCCCAGATCTTGCTAGAGATATAGATGTATGTATATCTCTTACTTTGGAAGTGATTAAGGGAATGAACTTTCAAAGTCGACATGACAAGACTAATTTGATTAAACATTCCTTAATCAAAGAATTTAATTAGTTTATATATAATTCTTTATATATTCTAATATAATGCATTCGCAAGTCCATGAACTCTCTCAGCAGACTTTTGGAGGTCAACCAGTTGACCGGACCAAATTATTTGGATTGGATATGTAATTTGGAACTTATTCTCTCAGCTGAGCGCATAAGTTATGGGCTCACTGAGGACAAGCATGAAAGCCCTAAGATGAAGGAAGAAAAGCAATATAATGACAAGTATGATGAAGATCATGTCTTGGCTAGATGCTACATCATGGGTTCACTCTCCAATGTTCTTCAGAAGCAACATGTGGAGACGAGCACATGCCATGAGATAATGCAGAATCTGAAAGATATGTTTGGTGACATAAACCGCATCCAATGTTATAATATTATGAAAGAACTCGTTCGCTGCAAAATGTAGGAAGGGACTTCAGTCCGGGAACATGTACTCAAAATGTTTGGGTACTTGTCTGAGATGGAGACCGTTGCGGCAAATATGGATGCGGACATGCAAGCTGACTTCATTCTGCTGTCTTTGCCCATGTCTTTCAATAATTTTATGGTTTCATTCCATATGAACAAGTTGAACTTGTCTAACGTTGGACTTCATGATGCATTCAAGTCTGAAGAGGACGTAATGAAGAAAGATGGTCGTTCTGGCAGTGCAATGGTTGCACAAGTCAAAGGGAAGTGCGGTCGGAAGCATAGTTCTCGTAAGGGCCCAACCCAGAAGAGAAAGAAGAAGAATCAAGAGTTGGCTCATCTTCTAGTGCTTCCACACTTATGTCATCAAGAAAGATCGATGTTTGTCACCACTGCAAGAAGCCGAGGCACAAGAAGCGTAACTGTCCGGAAAGTCAATCAACAAAGGTAAAGCCCCAACATGTACGAAATCTACTTTCATCGTTGAAACTAGTTTTCTCGTTGGACGAGAAGGTAGCTGGGTAGTAGATTCTGGTGCTTTTGTTCATGTATGCAATTTGTTGCATTTGTTTTAGGAAACTAGGAATCTTAATGAAGGGGAGATAGTCATCCAGATGGGATCTAATGCAACTGTTGCAGCAGTCGCCGTCGAGACCTGTAGTCTATCATTATCTAGTGGGAGAGTCCTCGTACTTAAAGAGTGTCTTTATGTTCCAGATGTTATAAGGAACCTTATACATGTATCTAAGCTTGTTAGAAATGGGTATTTGATAGAATATTTTGCGGATGGAGTTCTGACTTCTGGTGTACTATATGAATTATGCATTGATGAATTTATCATGATTGTTAATACCACTAATAAAAACCCTAAAAGGACCAAGGAGGATGATTCTACTGTGATTTGGCATCAAAGGCTTGGCATTTATCTGTTGATAGGATTAATAGATTGATAAAGGACGGACCTTTCGATTTTCTACCGGTCCAATCTTTACCATCCTGCGAACATTGTATTAGAGGTAAAATGACCAGGATGCCTTTCCATAACAATGTTACAAGATATAAGGGTATTCTTGACCTAATACATACTGATGTATATGGTTCATTCAGTACCGCGATACGAAATGGATTTCGATATTATTTTACGTTTATCGATGACCATTCCTGATACGAGTTTATCTTCCTATTATGTCATAAATCTGAAACCTTTGAAAAGTTGAAATAGTTCAAGGCTTTGTTGAGAACCAAACAGATAGAAAGATTAAAAGGATTCGATCTAACCGAGGTGGCGAGCACCCCTTAGATGAATTCAAGGGATACCTCAAAGAGAATGGAATTGTCTCCAATCTCACTCCTCCTGGAACTCCCCAACATAATGATGTTGTTGAAAGACGCAATAGGATTATCATGGATATGATCCGTTCAATGATGAGAAAAGCGCATTTACCTATTAGTTTCTTGGGATATGCAGTAGAGACTACGATATATATCCTGAATAAAATTCCTAGAAAGTCTATACCTAAAACTCCTCACGAGCAATGGTAAGGTACCTAGATTAGTTACGACACTTGAGGATTTGGGGTTGCTTGGTCTATGCGAAGAATGTGGACGCAAGTAAGCTAGAATCTCGCACTAGAGAGTGCTACTTCATTGAGTATGTTAGAGATGGTATTGGATACCAACTCTATGATCCCGAGACTCAAAAGGTATTTGTCTCTAGAGATGTGAATTTTCTGGAAGATGACTTCCTTAAGAGTCAAGATAAAAATGAAGTAAAGGAACTCATTGAATCCCCTGAGGATACTGAGCTTCCTGAACCAGAAACTGAAGAGATAAATGAAGATGAAATGCTCGTACCTCTTTGAAGGATTTCGAGGGTGGTTGCAGTATGGTACGGATTCCATGTGTCAGCTGAAACTGACTATGATCCAGCTTCATTTGATGAAGCACTTGCGGATCAAGACATGGATAGATGGATACTAGCAATGAAGTCAGAGATTGACTCCATGCATAAGAATGGTGTATGTACCCTAGAGGATCCACCTAAAGGGATAAAACCCATTGGGTGTAAATGGATCTTCAAGAGATAAAGGGGACCTGATGGGAAGGTAGAGACCTTCAAAGCACAACTCGTATCCAAGGGTTACACACAGAGAGAAGGCATCGATTACGATGAGACATTCTCTCCTGTGGCTATGCTTAACTCCATCAGGGCATTGCTAGATATAGATGCGTATCATGACTACGACATCTGGCAGATGGACGTCAAGACGACTTTCCTCAATGGATACCTCGAAGAGGATATCTATATGGAGCAGCCCCAGAGTTTTGTAATAGAGGAAGGAAAAGTATGCAAGCTAAAGAAATCCATCTATGGGCTCAAGCAAGCTTCTCGTAGCTGGAACATCAGATTTGACGAAACCATAAAGAGTTATTGTGTGTACAAGAAGCTTAGTGGGAGCGCCATCGTGTTCACCGTGCTTTACGTAGATGACATCCTTATTGTTGGGAATGATACGTGAATAATGACCGGTGTTAAGATTTGGCTATCACATACATTCGAGATGAAAGATCTTGGAGAAGCCTTTTATATCTTGGGTCTGAATCTATTCAGAAACAGAGAAAAGAGGATTATGGGATTGTCACACCATGGGTACAATAAGAAGATCTTGGAACACTTTTGTATGGAGAATTCCAAGAAAGTCTTACTTCCTTTGAGACATGGTATCCACCTGTCTAAAGGAATGGATCCTCAAACTGTTGAGGATAAGAAAGGCATGGATGGATGTCCTTACTCAACAGCTGTGGGAAGTCTAATGTACGCTATGATGTGCAAAAGGCTAGATATCTGCCATGCAGTGGGAGTGGTAAGCCCTGCTATGGAGAACAACACTGGAATGCAGTAAAGAACATATTGAATATCTGAGATGGACACAAGATTATATCTTAGTCTATGGTGATGGCGATCTTTAGGTCTTGGGATATATAGATTCTGACTTCCAGTCTGATATTGATGATCGAAAGTCGACATCAGGGTTTGTGTTCTTATTGAACGGTGGTGTTGTGAGTTGGAGAAGCAAGAAGCAGGACGCTATGACAGATTCAACAACAGAAGCCGAATACATAGGCCCATTGAATGTTGCAAAGGAGGCGGTGTTGTTGCGAAAGTTCATATTGGAACTTGGTGTAGTTTCCTCTGATACTCCCATCCCGTTTCTCTGCAATAACACGGGAGCCATTTCTCAGGCGAAGGAACCCAGGTGGCATCACAAGAGCAAGCATGTGGAAAGGAAATACCACATCATTCGTGAGATTCAAAAGTGTGGTGACATCATCATCACCAAGGTAGCCTCTGCTGACGATGTTGTTGATCCTGTTACCAAACTTCTGACACAGAAGGTTTTTGACCAGCATGTAATGAGTATGGGTTTAAGGATTGTACCTGAATGGTTCTGAGGTCTAGTGTGAGATTGTTGGACATGTGAGTCTTGGGCGAACCATTACTAAAATAAATGTTATTTTAATGTTTGATATATCAATAAAAATTATTGGTTTATTTCACTCCATGTCTGATATTAAATGAATGAATGCACTATAAGATCCCTCTGTACAAATAGGATTATGTACCATGGCTGTCTTGACGTCATAAAGCTGTTGATTCAATTATTGAATCATAGAGGCCAGTGCTTGGATGAATATATAAATAGTTAGATTGAGGACTCATCAAGCACTGTCAAATGATCATCAAGATGTGATCTCCAACCTGAGTGGGAGATGGCAATCCTATCTCTAAAGGCTGATATCTGACCGGCCTCTTGATGCAGGTCCTCTGCATAGGAATAGAGATTCGGAGGTGTCAGATTAGTTAGGTCAAAGAGTTGACTTAACGAGATAGACATAACCAAAGTCCTACATCATATGATGTTGCGATATTGGCACACATCCTCTTCCCGGAGATAGATGTGTTACTATATGTCTGAGTATGTACATTTGGTATACCATTAAGTTGATGGCCTAACCAAGTTCTATATACTGGCGAGCTGGTGTGCATATGAGGGCATATGAGTAATATGATCTCTCGAAGGGATCATACATGTTCACTTCTGAACTGGAAGACATGATCTCCCTCTTGAGATATTGGGATCAATAAATTCCATGCATAGTCGTCTAGCTTATGAAGCTTGACAGAACTTAGAGGTATGATATATGCTTTTGGAAAGCATATGATCGATACCAAATCCCACTGATCAAATGAGAATCTTAAGAATAAAATCCTGAAGGTGACAGTCTAAAAGGGATCTAAAACTTCGGGTTTATTCAAGGTCTGCTAATATGCAGGATGTACAGGTACTGGGAATACCTGAGGTGGTGTGATCATAAACAATTATATAACCATGACGCTTCCATTCCAAGGGAGTGATGAAACAAGTCTGGATTTTAGTGATTCCTCTTAGTAGAGAAGTAACTTTATCTTAGTCCAAGTGTTGGACATTGATCTGAATGAGTTTCAGATGCAATGAGAAGATCAAGTTTACGGACTTGATTTAATCAAGCATCTATTAGAGGTATGTAAGGTCTGGATTTGAGATATGATCTCAATGACCAAGTCACTATACGTGGAACAATAAAATCGCCCTGTCCTTATCTCCAAGTATCTGCGTAGAAAGCACACTATTCTTGAAAGAGTTCAAGAATATTTCCTTTGATGAATTATGTATCCAAGCAACAGGATGTTGATATTTTAATGAGATTTAATTATCAAGAATATTATGAATGAGATTCATATTATGAGAATGATTATCCAAGATAATTAAATAAGATTTAATTATCAGGGAAATGCAGAATGTGGATAGTACTATCCATGTTATCCATAATATTAGTATATTTATTATAAATATGATTTATAATATATTGGAGATAGCTCAATTGTAAATAATACTTACTAATTAATGGTTAATGTGAATTGGATTCACATTGGACGATTAATTGTAAATATAATTTACATTT
The DNA here is from genome assembly GCA_037367405.1 of Ottelia alismoides. Lineage (NCBI taxonomy): Eukaryota > Viridiplantae > Streptophyta > Magnoliopsida > Alismatales > Hydrocharitaceae > Ottelia > Ottelia alismoides. The sequence continues at coordinate 617,551 of JAZKJV010002700.1, forward strand.
TATTTTGGGTTGTGAATGAGATTCACATTTTTTCAATGGCATGATTGAAATATTCACTAATTAATTTGGAATTAATTTAGAGAATATATTTGCAATAAATTTTGTTACAAATAATTAAGAGATAATGAGATTTTATCTCATAAAAATAAAGAAGACAAAATCCACCTAATCTAAATGTTGCAATAAATTTTGTTGCAAATAATTAAGAGATAATCTAGATGTGGCGTCAACCATGGATTATAAATAGGTGACGCCCCATCTTTTTAGGAGGATGTTTTCTTTTATCCTCTTTATTATCTTGATTATTTTATTAAGTTAAATTATGTTGATGATAATAAAACATATATTTAATTTAATATAAATAAAATTTTTATTGCCTTATTAAACAACGCTAATCATGGCCTTTGATTAAAAACACAAATCAATCTAACCATTAATTTTGTGTATCCCATGGATTGTTATCCGTGGACTCCCAAACTAATATATAAGAAGGGGAAGCCCTAGCCCTTCTACATGCACGTCTACTCTCTCTCTCTATTCTCATTCTCACGCCGTCTATCTCTCTCTCTAAGTGTGGTCATCCACATTAAGTTTTTGAGAGAATTGCAGTCATAGCTATGCCATCGTGTTGTCGCCTCGACTGCTCGTGGATCTCTGTCTTCCTTGGAGCTTCTAGAAAAAGTAGAAGACATCGGATTTCGTTGGACGAGATCAGGAGATTCAAGGCTTAGATCTTCATCGTGGACTGCAGGAAGCAAGCGTCTCATCAACGCACCCGCAAGTGCCATCTTCATGGATCGGACTTGAGTATGGAGAATCTCTTGCTTTAGAGATCAAGTGATCGCAACCATGCTTCAAGAGGTATTTCTAATACTTTGTGGTTAGATGAAAGGATCAAAGAAATGTTCTTGGGATCATGTGGTTTCATCATATGATTTAAATTTTTTAAATTCTACTACACCGAGCAACTAGTGAGACTAGTCGCCACGATCTCATTAGATGCGATCATCATGCTTCTGTGATGCGCTTAAGGATTTCCCATATCCTTCACAACACTCGTTGTCTACTCCTGTAACCTCCGCAGGCCACCTGCTGCTATCGCAGCTACACCATAGCCACTCGCGGCAACCTCAGCTGCTAGTTGCTCCACGCACGATGCCCCTGCGCTACCACTCGCATGCCTCCACAACTGCACTTCCCCCCACGTTCAACACACAGCTCAAGTCCGTCGGTCATGCGCTCCCCACCGCGCCCACCTTCCATCCACAGCGCCATAGGCGGCAACACCTCCCTCCACTCGCTCTAGGTCATTACTCCAACACTAGACAGTGTCGCTCGCACGATTGCAGACCATGCACCCTGCTTCCCCCTCACCCATCTCCCACTCTCGTGTTTCTCTCTCTATCTCTCCCGCACACTCTCACAGAGCTCACATCCTCAGCATTTATATCTCAACCCATGCACCCGTGCTGCTTTCTCGCTGTAACCATGCATCCATTCCACCCCCCGCTTCTCGCCTAAAACCGCCTATTCATCCCCATCGCCCCATGACCTGCACGAACCCACGCCCAGCTTTCTCTCCCTTCCGCAACCTACTTCAAAGACCAACCTCCACCCCGTCACTACGCATCCACCGTTTGAGAGAGACCTGACCCAACACCCTTGTCCTTCCAATGACAGATGAAGGACTACAGGTTGTGCGATGATGACCTGAACTCGAGGCAAGATCCAATATGTTCACATGTCATCTTGTTTGGTCTAAGTAGAATATTTCATATACATACACACACGATTCTTTTAGACAATGACCTAACTTTGACAAGCACCATGCATGTAGCTCTTCATTTATAAGGTGGTGAGGAGGTAGAATCCTTTGTCTTGGAGAAGCGCACAGGTGGTAACATCGTCCTCCTCTAGGGAGGGTAGTGCATCTCAACCTAGTCTAGTGGCGTCGACGTCTAACGGCAGGATGTCATGATAAATCCCAGATTTATCAGCTTAATTGATCATATTTATCTCCCTAACTTAAGTTAATCACATGATTCATTGACTAATTAACACTAATTGCTAACTAGCGTGTTGCTAATATTTAACACTAATTCCTATATATTAATATAATCATATTATGGTGTAGTATTTTATGTACTTTATCTTTATTTAAATACCAATTAAAAATTAGAATAAAATTGCAAATAAATAAAATAACATAACATAAAACAAAACAAAAATAAAAAAAATAAGCAAAAGAAAAATTAAAGAAAATTGGTTTATATAACTTTGTAGTCTTTAATTTTTGTATGTGTACAAATGACCTATGATCTCTTTGACTTCTACATGAAAGTGGTAGATCTCATCAAGATATACAATTTTCATGTTTCCATTTTTTCTAAATCGATTTCTCACTAATTCTTTCCTAATTATATTTGAATTATTGAACTTCTTCAATTTCTATTGGGCCATGTGGCACTTCCAGAGTGCACCACGTGGCCCATTACTAGCTTGCCACTTGTATCTTCTATTGACCGTATGATCATTTCATATGAGAATCTTAAACATTCCTTAGCGCCTAAGTCTAGACCGATGATCTCTTTGATCAGATATAATCTAGGTTGTCTTTCCGCACCTCATTCGGGACCATTGGATTCTAAGATCAATAGTCCCTCAATGTCTTCAACCTATAGACTCTTCCACCAAACGACATAACCTTTTGTTTCATGGCAACTTCTACCATTTTTGCTAACCACCTCCAATTATAATCTAACCAACTTCCACCGTAAATCCCTTCTTCTAACTTCCGTACCTCACATTATCCCTTTAACCATCTCCAAACCATAACGTACTAATGTTGGTGGCGGATGAAACTTCCGCAAAAATCACTTGAACTGCTACCATTCCCTCTTTAAAACCTCCATCACCGACCATTGTGGCCGACTATCCACCCTTGTTAGAGTTCCTCTTAGCTTTCTTGCCTCCTTAGTGACAGAGAGTGACTAAGATCAAGCAATGAAAGGTTACGATCTCTAGAAAGAACCTTGGTTTCTCGGTGAAGTCACATCCCAGATCTGCGGTTGTTGGAGCTTAGTTCTCTTGCCAAGAACTTTAAGCGAAGATGACGGAGCTCCTTGCTTTGTCAGTTGGATTAGATTCAATTGATTCCAACTCTTCTTCAACATTCAAATTTTAAGTCAGAATTCAATGTTTTTATAGTGGTAGCTTCCAGGATTTATTCTTTAGATTCTATGCATTCCTAGACTCATCTTAATGGTCATATATATTCGCCTTTGATCAATAATTCAAATGTATATTCCCTAGTTATTGATCCATTTCTACATCTTTCTAATCGTCTATATCCATCGGCATCTTCTTTATGGAGGTGAAACCCCTCAGGGCTTAGTCCTTCACCTTTGAGTAACCCATCATCACGCCTACTTTAGCTTCTAAAAAGACCCGCAAGTTCTTGTTTTCCTATACTAACCTTGCAGGGTATCTAGAAGACTTTAATGATCGGAATGGGAAGCTTAGCTCTGATCTCCTATTTCCTTGCCGACAAAGCTTTACATACAGATATCTCCAAGAAATCCTAATCCTTCTCCAATCTCCAGACAACATCGCGAGAGTATGTCAAAGATGCTTGGTCCTTTGGAGAGAAAGGAGAAGCAAGGCAGAGTTGTTCCTTAGTCATCAGAGCCCAACCATGTCGTCACTGTGCAAGAAGGAGCTCAAGAACATCTGTGCAACAGATACCATTGATCTCTCTTAATTGGGTGAGATCTAACGGTCCCAAATCTACCACGTTACCTTCCAAGCAACGATTCAAACCTCAGGTTTATTGTCAAGCTTAAATCCGAGTCACCAGTGATGCGCCAGGAGAAGACATGTGGCCTGAGCCATCCCATCCGACCCTAATATATCACGTGATTTGCACAAGAGGCTGGAAAAATTGCAGAACGAGTCTTGAAGTTAACAACAATTACAGATAAGTCCTCTCGCTTGTTTGTAAATTGCTCAAAAGCCCCTGAAGGTTTTTTAATTACATATAAGTCCCTATCTGTACTATTTTGCAAGATAACTTGGATGTTTTTATTACAATTATACACATGGATTTATTGTTGAATATCTTTTATTCTTGAAATTCAAATAATGTGATTTCGGTCTTATTTGAGAGCTTGCTTGACACTCCACCAAGTAGCATGTTGTGTGGATGTTTTTGATTGAAAATTCATGTATTATTTGTTAATGTTTAAAGGTTTTGATTGATTAATATATTTTAGTTGAAATTAAGTACTCTACGTAAATATTTCGACCCTTTTAACATTTTAATCTTAATGATATAAGATTATTTAAATTAAATCATTATTGGGTCATTAAAATTGTGTACATGATGGTTAAAACAGTAGAGTGGAGATTTAGAAAACATGAGATAGGCTATTAGGGACTGACTCCTATTACTTCAGTGATTTCCCATGGAATTAACTCAGGGTATTTTCATCATTCATCCAAGTTACTTATTTTGATTTTTTAAGTGTTGTTTTCTTATCGGTATTGTTGGTGCAAATATGTTTGCATTTAATTTAGTTACATAAAAAATGGGTCAAAATTCTTTCTTTTATTGTGTTTGTGCATTAGCGCGAAGTAATAAACCTCTGAATTACTATACAAATGATTTATTCTTTAAATTTAACCACTAAAATTCCCACATCCTTGTGTTCGACCTTGGACTTCTCGGGTTAAAAATTAAAGCTGAGAATCTTGTCACTGAGATTCATCTCGGTTTTGTATGAGAAGCTAAGTGATCGTGCTACAACAGATCAAAATTAATAAATGCATTTAGTGCTTCATCAAATGGCACCATTGAATTAATTATTCAGTAATTTTTTGTTCAATCATATCCTAGATTGTTTTCCTATGTTGTGTCTTTTTAATTACTTTTTCTAATCTGTCTTTAAATTTCTAATAAATCTATATCGTTTTGTGTTAGGCATGTGGAGACGACTATTTCTGAAGGACCGCTGAGGAAAGGATCTTGGAGAAACTTGTTGGAGAGCCACGAGACAAATAATAAGTGGAGAGATTAGTAGTTTTGTTAAAATATATTCCATTGCCATTTACAACGATTCCTGATTGAGATCTCGTGTATGTAAACAAAGGCCTTTATAACATTATTTATCCTTGTGTGTGATTGCGTCGAGAGTGGTTCTCAACTTGATCGACGCTTTAGATTCAAGATTTACGCCAAATAGAAAGATCGTAGGTCATTTTATTTCTTGATTTATTTCATAACGTAGGACACACTACATGAATCTCTTATGATTCACAATTGCAAAAATCTTAGGAGATTCATAGACGCACATAGTCCTTTCTAATTAGTCAAATTAAATCGATTCTTCATCGCTAATAGAACTGGTGCTTAGGTGTGATTTCTTGATTTGCTTCATATAGCTAGATTTTAAAATTTTGTTCTGCATTCACATGGAGAGTGCTAGGAAGTGTTGTAAATATCTCTAAACGACTGCATGCATCATTAATTTTCAGTTGTTCCATTTTTTGATTTCTCCCTCGATTTTTACTAACTTAAGAAAAAGGAAAAGGGACTGTACGTTAGGCGATGATTGTGGTCACTTAAATTTTAATGACAACCAATCTTTTAAAATCAGGACTGAATTGATGCAAGTTGAGCTAAATTAATTGGAATAAAATCAACCTTGTTTTCAGGCAGTAAAACCATAATATGTTTGCAGGTACATTTCTGTGAGAGAGGGGTGACATTAGGATAGAGCCATGCCACGAATTTTCATATGAACTACTAGTTCTATTAAAAAGGTTAGCCGCTTCTCAGTGAGAATCTACGGGTAGTCGGTAAATGATCTGGATTTCCTGAGCAGAGTGGAGGGTTTAGATGGCATCACGTAATGGCTCGATCCTTAAGTAAATAGGTAGTCATATTTATGCCGTCTGACTTACCTCTATACTGGCTGAGAGTGGATGTAACTAGTCGTATGAATCGGGACAATTTGCAGGGAAATTTAGGCTCCCAATAGCTCGTAACTCTAAAAAGATGTGTATTGAATCACCAATAAGATTTTGACAAGATAATCAGGCCATCATCCTGATCTTCAGTGTTAACTGGGTGAATTAAACAAGGTTTGTATTTATTGTTTTGTGCGAATCACTCTGCAAATTCAAGTATCTAGTAAAATTAGGTTCTTTTGAAAACTAGCATACTCAATTTCCTTATCTCTTGAACATCTAGATGGATAATTGGTCGGATATCTGCACGAACTTTGCGAGCCTGTCACTGAATCGTCTAAATATTACATCTTCAGAGGTCCATCCCCCTTCTTCTTCTTTTACTCGACCATCTCGATTTTGATGCAACCCTTGCTTTGAAGTAGTGTATTATGATTCACTCCTAGGGGAATGTTACATCTATATTGACCCCTTTCCTTATTCTTTTCTCACTAAATAAGATCACTGCCTTGGAGAGATCGACGTGATTTCATTATCTTCGTCTAGATCTCATTCCAACCCTTTGTTTGATGATGGTATCAAAAACTCAGTAAATATGCCTCCGAAAAGATAAAATAGGAATGGGGAGGAGGAAGAACGAGAGGATTCGATGCATGCGGTGTTGGTTAGGTTAGTTGAATTTGAACAGAATCAAGCACTTGTGAGAGCACATCTTGGACAGTTACATCTGGGTAATGATAGACATGTGGATGCGGCTTATAATCCTGGGTAGTTTCAGATTAGAAATTGGTTGAGCTCAGCTGAACCTGATGTAGAATATGAACTAACATTTCCTTAGTTTGCTGCCACATTTTCATGGGAATACTCATGAGGAACCTTACACATTCCATGGGGCCTTTTAGTTGGTTGTTTTAACCTTAGGCATCCTAGGGTTACCCAAGACTACATAAGGCTCAAAGCCCTTCCATTTGCCTTAAAGGATAAGGCTAATTATGGGATTGAGAACTTGGAAGTAGATGCCACCACTTTTCTCCCGTTCAAGGACATATTCGTGAAGAAATTCTACCCTTTGAGTAGAACAAATTTTATGCGTTCACGCATCACAAATGTCTCCCAACTTCTTAATGAAGCTTTTTATGATTCATGGGAGAGATTCAAAGATCTTTTACAGAAGTGTCCTTGTCATGGCTTAGAGCTTACCATCCTGGTTCAGTCTGTATATTGCGGTCTACATGCTGAGGTGAGGGGTTTAGTAAGTGCTGCTTATGGAGGTAGCTACACTTCACGAGGAGCAGACACCGTTTTGAAGGTGTTTGAGTGAATGGCTGAAACAAGTAGAGCACAGACTGCTAGTAGAGGTCAGTTAGAAATCCCCAATTTACTTTTCCAGTGGGGAAGTGAAGGCTAGAATAGACCCTTTTGATATGGGATTAATAGAAGATAAACTTACAGTAGTCTAAAGGATAGATAGGCGGATGAATAAATTGGATAGTAACTTATCCAAACTGCCTAAGTAGATGGCAGAGCTTTCTGAGAAGGTATCCAAGATGAGAGTACCTGCCATGACTGCATTTACTGCTCATGCATACTCTGTTTATCACATTCAGGAGTAGCAAGTGTCACCGTCATTACAACCATGGGTTGAGGAACAACCTTATCCCATCCTTTCTAGCAAGAACCACCATATGTAGAGACTATTACTGAGGATCCTTCCCAAGTGTGGGAAGTAAATCGTGTGTAATACACCAATGACCCTGCCAAGCAGGGAGCTTCTAGGACCAATATTCCTATCAATGTCCCCAGACATTCTACAATACATCATTTACTCCTACATATCTTCCAACACCAATGAGATCTGAAGCCATACCTTATCAAGCATCAAGGCAACAACAACAGTTCGGGCATCATCAGACACATCAGGTGGGCCAACAGGGTGTACCTTTTCAGGATCATACCTTGCAGTAGCATTCTTATGGCTATCAGGTCCAGTCTTCATGTTCTTCATATCCTTCCTCTTCACAACAACAACATTCATCATCAGGTCAAATGGATTTTTAGTGACAAATTTTCGATGAGTTGCGTTCTTATCGAAATGAAGTATAGGATTTGAGGGTTGAACTAAACCGTCTTTCCCGTCTACATGACGAGCGCAATATCCCTTCTACATCTATTCCATCCTAAGTTCAAGATAATCCCAATAGCCTTTATATAATACAACATCATCCTTCTATGGATCAGGTTTACTATTCATATTTTCACAAATCTGAACAAGAGATCTCTCCATTTGATTATGTTCATCATATGTCTCTTAGGAGCGGACAGATCGTGGTCATACTTGATCGGGCTAAGGACTTGGATAGGACTGACTCTGAAGCTCAACCTGAGGAGACTTCAAAGGATGATGATACGAGACATCTTCACCAGATAGAAAGTACTTCCAGATGAAGATTGAGGAGGAGTATTAGAGCGGAGCAACACATGCCAGATTCAGAGTCTACGAAGGACCTTGTGCCTTCGGACATGGAGAATGCACATTAAGCAGACACTCCCTGTCGTAAAGTAGACAATCCAATTGTTATTGCAATTATAAAAGATTCGTGTTTGAAAAACTCAGTTTCTAATAATAATCAAGAACATGATTATTTTTATGAATCTGAGTCTTCACTTCATTCTTTGACTATCCCTTTCCCCGTGCTCTTATGGCAGGAAAGCATATCATTAATAAGATTCAGAAAGATGATCCAGATATGGCAAGATTTTGTATAGATAATATCATGGTAAAAGTCCCATTTGATGAGTATGTGTCTAGTCATCATGCATTTCAAAAATATCTGAAAGTGAGATGCACAACAAGCAAAGTTAGAAGGAAAAAAGCAAACAACCACATCAAGACACAAATTCCTTCGATTGCCATTACTTTTTTTATCAAGAACCAGAAATTGCCACAGAAGAAGAGAGTTTTAGGTGCACATTATGTGGTGAGTCATATAGATGACATAGTGTTTGCACGCACTCTCTTGGATAATGGCTCTTTGATCAATTTATTACCCTTTGTCTTATATGAGAAAGTGCAATTGAGTCCTTTGCGCAAATCTAGAGCAATACTTCAGTTAGAAGATAGATCAATGAAAAAGTATAAGGATGAGATCAAGAATGTCATTATCTCTTTTGAGGGACAAAATTATTAGGTTGACTTCACGGTCCTTGAAATGGATATCCCTAATCATTTGAGAGACTCACATATTATCCTTGGGCGACCTTTCCTTAGGACCGTTGGAGCATCATTTGATTATTAGACAAGAATGATGAAATTCTGCTTTCCAGGTGGAGAAGTGGAACAACAAATGAAGCAAACAAAATGGCAGTGACCTGAATCCGAGTCAAGCATAGATTTATCTTCATTCTCCGAGGCAGATTATAATGTTGTTAACATAGTTTGGATTTGGGCACAAAATCCAACAATACAGATGAGAAACTCTCATCTAGAAAAGACAATATACACATAGTAGTTACTAATACATTACCAGAGTTCTTGAAATATGCATCCCCCTATTCATTTGATGACACAGAAGTCCCTTTGGCCTTATCAGTTCCCATCCCTTCAGAATAATAAAGGGAATTAGATGTTGAGTCGGACTCAGCTTTGGCCGAATTACCGTTTATTTTTGGCTATCTGATTCCTTATTCTTCAGTACAGTTGGTCGACAACACTACAGTTGAGTCATTTCGCTATGCAACACAGATCCAGATTTGATGGTGGTTCGGCCTGATATACCTGATGAGTCATCCTTGCCAGAGTTGAAACCACTACCTCCTACACTAAGATACACTTTCTTTACTGGACCAAAGAATAAGTTTCCTATCATCATTAGTTCTAGGTTGACTATAGAGAAGGAAGCTAAGTTGTTAGAAGTGCTAGAGAAGAACCATAAAGCTATAGGTTGGACTATGTCGGATATCATGCCGCACTCTATTCACACCACATTTTTGTTGAGTAAAATGCTAGACCTTCCCGTGAGTCTCAAATGAGGCGTAATCCAAATCTACGGGAAGTAGTTAAGAAAGAAATAGATAAATGGTGTGGAACGGGCTTTATTTACCCTATCTCTGAGTCCAAATGGGTGGTACCTTTACATGTTGTCCCGAAGAAGTCGGTGATTCAAATGGTGACCAATGAATAAGGACTTGATATTGCGACACGATTACCCACTTCATGGTGTGTCTGTATTGATTACACGTGCTTGAATGCTATGACTAAGAAAGATCACTTTGCCTTGCCTTTTATTGATCAAATTTTGGGGATATTAGCTAGGAAAGAGTTCTTTTGTTTTCTTGATGGGTACTCAGGCTACTATCAAGTCGCGATCACCCCTGAAGACTAGGAAAAAACACCTTTACATGTCCTTTCTCTACATATGCATTCAATCGTTTGCTTTTGGGCTATGCACTTCCCTAGGCACTTTCAACGATGCATGATTGCAGTGTTTTTCGAGATTGTTGGAGATTTCCTTGAGGTCTTCATGGATGATTTCTCGATCCACGGTGATTCATTTTATTCTTGTCTATCACATTTGGACAGAGTTCTTCAAAGGTGTAAAGATGTGAATCTAGTACTCTCCTTAGAAAAGAGTCATTTTATGGTCAAGGAGGGTATTGTGTTAGGACACGTCATCTCCAAAAAAGGAATGGAGGTCAATCCTACTAATGTGGATGTGATAAAGAAACATGATACTCCAACCAACTTCAAGTCAGTGAGATCATTTTTGAGGCATGTTGGATTTTACATACGATTTATTCAAGATTTTTCTCAAATTGCCCGACCACTGACTGAGCTCTTAGGAAAGTACACTGAGTTCTTTGTTGATCACATGTGTCTTGAGGCCTTTGAGCTTCTTAAAAAGAAGATATGCGACTCATCGATTCTGCAGGCTTCTAATTGGTCTCTTCCCTTTGAGATCATCACTGATGCTTTGGATTTTTCTATAGGAGTTGTATTGGGGCAACAACGAGATTGGATTCCATTTGTTATTCACTATGCAAGCAAAGTATTGGATCCAACACAGATGAATTATATAGTTATTTAAAAAGAAATACTTGCAGTAGTTTGGGCTTTAAAGAAGTTTAGATCAATAATTCTAGGCTTTAAAGTAACAGTATATATCAATCATTCAACCATTATGCATCCCATGGAAAAAAAGGACGCAAAGGCACGTCTTCTTAGGTGGATGTTGCTACTCCAGGAAATTGATTTGAAAATTAAGGATAAACCTAGAGTCAAGAATGTAGTGGTTGATCATCTTTCAATGATTGAATTAAAGGTTTCCCCTAATTCTAAGCCTATTCGAGAGACATTTCCATATGAGTCTATTTGTGTTGTAGATTCACTCCCATGGTATGCCAACATGGTGAACTTGGTTGTCTCCAACCAAGTTCCTCAGGTTGGACTAGGAGTCTAGGAGCAATATAGAACGACTTAAGTCAGATTCAAGAAAATACCATTGGGAGGATCTGTTCCTTTTCTGCAAAGGGCCAGACTGTATCTGGAGAAGGTGTATTCCTCAGGAGGAATACTTGAGTGTCCTCACATTTTGTCATTCACTTGAAGCAGGACACCACTCAAGAAAGAGAACTACTAAAAAGGTAATATAATGTGGTTTCTATTGGCCGACCTTGTTTAGAGATGCAATTGATTTCGTATGGTTCTGACTTGTTTGTCAGAGAATGGAAGGGATGGTTGGTTCTAGAAATGATATGCCCTTGCAGACTGTGATTTTTTGTGATGTTTTTGATGCATGAGGTATAGATTTCATGGGTCATTTCCCTAATAGCCAAGGTTTTGAGTATATCTTAGCAGTTGATTACTTGTCAAGATATGCGAAGACTTTCCCAAACCAAACCACATATGGAAAGACTATATGTAAATTTATCAAAGACCATATTATTTCAAGGTTTGAGGTACCTAAAGTGTTGATCTCAAATGGGGGTAGCCACTCTGTGAATGGATTGATGAAATCATTAGCTAAGGACTATAAATTTGAGCACAGAGTCAGTAATCCTTACTACCCTCAATCAAACGGCATGGCAGAGGTTTCAAATAGGGAGGTGACAAGCAGTCTACAGAAGTTAGTCCGTCTACATAGGAAGAATTGGTCTCAGTTGTTGGACCACGTTCTGTGGGCTTACAAAACAACATACACGACACCACTTGGCATTTCACCTTTTAGGATGATTTATGGCAAGCCGTGCCATTTGCCCATTGAGTTAGTGCGCAAATCTGAATGGACAATTTAAAATATTAATTGGAGCGGTCACTTAGGGAAATTGTGTAGAGACCTTAACCTAAATGAACTAGTGGAAATCTGCAACCGCGCATATGACAACAACATGATCAATAAGGATAAAGTTAAGAAGTGGCATGACTTGCATATTAGAAGAAAAAACTTTGTTCGTGGACAGAAGGTATGGTTGTTTAATGCAAAATTAAAGATTTTCCACGAGAAACTCAAATCAAAATGGATGGGCCCTTTCATTGCTAAGGAAGTGCATGAGAATGGTAGTGTGGAGATCTCAGAGCTTACAGAGAATGCATCTTCCTTTTTGGTTAACAGGCAATTACTTAAGCATTTTGTGGAATCCAAAGAAATGTTAATTCTCGTCAAAATTATCGACTTCATGCATGTTAATGCATTTCCTGATCTCTCAGAAAAGGCATGAGCATCAGAGCAGATTCATATCACAAGATTCAACATTACCAGATTCATATTATTCCTGACCTTATTTCTGCCTACACTAAGGTTATGTTCACCCTAAGTATAGGTGGAATTTACCCATATTCATATCTTCCCTTCTTCATGGATTCCTCCTTTACAGTCATTTCTATCTCTTTACTTAGGTTCTCCCAAAACCGAAGTATCGGGCGGGGGGGGGGGGGGGGTTCCTTCCCTGTAAATGTTCTTTTGACTCATTCTTTCTTTTTCTTACACTTGTTTTATTTTCAACCTGAGCACTTTTACATTCCTTTATGCTTAGTTGATCTATGGCTTCATATCACATTGTGCTATGAGGACATAGCAAAAGCCAAGTATAAGGAGGTCTACCGTATATATTACACATATACTCTAGCCATAGCAATTATTTGTATAAAATGATTTGAAATAATTTTTGTAAACTATATACATATTTGACATGGTTTTCAAAGTATTTAACAAGTTTTCATTGGAAAATCATTTGTAAAATGTTTTGAAAACCTATATCTATTTGGAAAATGTTTTCAAAAATATTTTCAATTTTAAGGGTGTAAATAAGAGTTCATTATGTTTCAAAAATTAACTCTTAAGTTGAAAATAATTTTAGTGTTTTAATGTCTCAAAGGTTGCGACGTTTCCCGCACCGTCTTGTCATTTTCATTTATAAGATTTCCTTTTCCTAGAATCTTACAAATGTCCGACATGGAGAAAAATCTAGATGTCGATTCTGTATTTTGGAAGATTAAGTTGATACGGACTTCTTTGAAAAGAGTAATGCCAATTAAGGAGGATGATCTTTTGATGGAAGAATTAGATATAGAGGTTCCTTTACCTCTTCTTGAGGATGTTCACTTGATGAATCCTTACATTTCTTGTTAGTTGGGTCATCCCTCTATGTCTAGTTTTTCTCTTATAAGAAAAACCCAAAAATCTATTGTAGCATTTCAAGGTTTAATTCGTCTTCCCATAATCATGAAGAATTTTGAGACTTCCCATGTAGATATGAATATCACTTTTGAGGAATGGTATCATTTTAGAAGGATAAAATTTCAAGTTGATGAATATCTTTCTTACTCAAATTCAGAAGTATTCTCCATTAGGAAGAAGCAGTTGAAATATAAGGCAACCTGTGATTTTCAACCTCGAAGATCTAATCTTGATTTTTGAGGCGCTGGAGTTTGTAATGTTGTGTTGGGTGTCTTAGTGTTGTTCCTCATATTTTCCCTATGTGATGTTTTGTCAACTATACCCAGTCTAGTATGTTTGTTTCAATAAAGCTAATACTTATTTAATTCATTGGAAAAATTAACAAACTAGCTAACTTATTAGTTGGTGTTTGTTCCTGACATTTTCACTACTACACTCTAGGATTGAGATGATCTTCACCACTTGGTTTTAGGAGTCCCTAGACTTAGACTTATCATGTATTAAGGTCTTGGATTTCAAAATTCACACTCTCCTAGGTGAAAGATATGCATGTTATGTTTCGTGCTTAATCTCCCTTAAAAGAATTTGACTTTCACTCATATGCATGATTGCATTCATGATTGAGATGAGTCATGGTATCACCAAGGAAACTGGGATTGGAATTTTGAGTTTGGACTTAATTTCTATGATGCTCGAGGATGGGATAAAATTAATGATGGCTTCATGAGACCTGAGTATCAGCATTTTAACCAGTATGGGACTTATTCTCATGTTATCTCTTGATCAAACCTAAAGTACTAGGGTGTGATGACATTTATTAATAAGTTGATCAGTGTGTGCTAATCTTTTGATAAAAGCAGAGAACTAGCCAGAAAAAAAGAATGAATGAAAGAATGAAAGAAAATCTCCCATCCTACAAAATCAAAAATTCAAAGATCTAACACCAAAGGCAAGTGCTCCCAATAATTTCAAAGTGTCCATTTGGACTATCGCTATTAGGACCATGAGTTGGGCTAGCACCCAAAAAGGGCTCTGCATCGTAAATGCTACAAGTTTAGGTGTAGAAGGTATATTAGATACTCAAAAAAGGCACACCTCGGTGTATTCCCAGGAAAACAAGTGCAGACAACTCTAACTTCTCTTGACGGACACACTGATTGAAGAAAATCAAAATGAAATTGTGTTGCGTATTAGTACTTGAGAGAAGCCTAGTTCCATTGTGAGGAAGAGAAAATAAGTACATAATCTTACATCCTCCATAATCTGGCTTTCCATCTATCCTTTCAAAGTATGACAAACTAAAGAGTCGGAGAAATGAAGCAAGACTAGATTTATCCCCTTGTGTTGAGGGTTGGGTCCTTAGGAGAGCTTCCACGATTGGAATTATTGGAGATGTTTTGCTTCTACTCTCTCGTTTTAGTCAACACTAAGTCATATTCTTTATATTTATGTATACATTGAGAGTCTGACAATTAGAGGAGTTAAATTCCTTATCATTAATACTTGTATCAAAACAGAGTTTTAGGATTCCTAAAATTTACTGTTCTAGGTCAAATCAAGCCTTGTAATCTCATAAGCACAAGTCTGGAAATTCACTAATTAATCTAACTAATCCTTTATTAGCTCGAGGACGAGCTTAGCTTATATATATGGGGGTAATAAATCCCAGATTTATCAGCTTAATTGAACATATTTATCACCTTAAGTTAAGTTAATCGCATTTCATTGACTAATTAACATTAATTGCTAACTATTGTGCTGTTAATATTTTAATATTTAACACTAATTCCTATATATTAATATAATCCTATTATGGTGTAATATTTTATGTATTTATTTCACATTTAAAAATCATATAAAAATTAGAATAAAATTTTATATAAATAATATAAAAAATAAAAATCCAAAAAATAAGCAAAAGAAAAAATAAAGAAAATTATTTTACATATTTTATAGTATTTAATGTTATCTATGTACAAATGACCTATGATCTCTTTGACTTCTACATGAAAGTTGTAGATCTCATTGAGATATACAACTTTGATGATTATTATTTTTTCTAAATCGTTCGTAATATTCGTAGATTTATTGAATTTCTTCAATTTCTATTCGATTAGTGGCACTTCCAAAGCCCACCACGTGGCCCATTGTTGGTTTGCCACTTGTTTCTTCTATTGACCGTATGATCATTTCATCTGAGCATCTTAAACATTCCTTAGCACCTAAGTCTAGATTGTATGATCTCTTTGATAAGGTCTAATCTAAGTTGTCTTTCTGCACCTCATTCTGGAATGTCAGATTTTAAGATCCAACAGTCCTTGAATGTTTTCAACCTCCAGTGTCTTCCTCCAAATGACGTAACCTTTTGTTTCATGGCAGGTTCTATCATTTTTGCCAATCACCTCCAGTTATCATCTAACAAACTTCCCCTGTAAAACCCTTCTTCTATCTTCCATAACTCATGCTATCCCTTTAACAATCTCCTAACCCTAACGTTTGAATGTTGGCGGCGAGTGAAAATTCGACAAAAAACACTTGAAAACCCACCATTCCCTTTTTAAAACCTCCTTCACTAGCCACCGTGGCCAGCTGCCCACCCTTGCGAGAGTTCCCCTTAGCTTTCTAGCCTCCTTAATAACAGAGAGAGAGAGAGAGAGACTAAGATCAAGCGAAGATAGGTTACGAGCACCGGTGAGAACCTTCGTTTCTTGACAAAGTAACTAAAGGATACGGGAAGAATCCTCAAGCGCATCACGGAAGCATGATGATCGCATCGAATGCCATCGGGAGTGACTAGTCGTACTAGTTGCTTGATGCAACGGAATTAAAAAATTTAAATGATGAAACCACATGATCCAAAAACACTTCTTGGATCATTTTATCTAAACCACAATAAGTATAAGGCTTACCTCTTGAAGTGTCGTTGCGATCGAGTCTCTAAACTAAGAGACCTCCTATCTCAAATCCGATCTGACGGAGGAGATGCTTGTGAGCGTGTGGATGAATCGCGTGCTCCTCGCAATCCATGTTGATAATCCAAGCAGCGGATCTCCTGATCTCGTCACATGAGATCCAACATCTTCTTCACGAGCGAGACGTACCGAAGGAGATGGAGATCAATGTGTAGATGATCCTGCAGCATAACGATGATGTTGCATCGATGACGACTCTCACAATGGCTCCATGGTGAACGACCATTATAAGAGAGAGAGAGAGAGAGGCTTGGCGTGTGAAGAAAGAGAGAGAGAGCATTAATTAATCATGTCATATGAAGAGCAATGTATGCCTCTTCATATATAGGGTTTTGGGAACCCATGGATCCCAATCCATGGGCAACACATAATCAATGGATGAGATTGATTTGTGTTTCTTTCAATGGCTAAGATGTTGTTATAAAAACACAACTAATGATTTAATTTAACTTAATTTTTATTGATAAATCACCAAAATTAATTTCAAATTAAATCATCTTTGATAAGAGAAAAGATAATGAAGAGAATAAACCAATCTCCTTATAAGAGGGGACGGCTACTCTTCTCCTCATGGAGAGTTGTATCTGTCCACTCCTCTTTGGTGGACTTGGTCATCGCTTCTAATTATCATGAGATCTCATTATCTCATGATATATATCATCATCTCTTGTCGACAATATTTTCACCAAAAAATAATTCCAAATTATCTTATGGAAAATATCAATCATGGCATTGAAATTATGTGAATCTTACTCACAACCCAAAGCTAAATGTAATTATATTTTCGATTAATCGTTCAATGGGAATCCAATTCACATTAAAAATTAATCAACAAATATAAATCACAATATGCTCTCTCTAATATATTATAAATAACGATTATAATATATATAATTAATATGGATAGTGTCATCCTTATTATTCATATCCATGATAATTAAATCGTATTTAATCATCTTGGATCTCTATTCTTATGTGCCAGAATAATATGAATCACATTCACATTATTCACATCTTTGATAATAAAATCACATTTAATTATCTCAGATAACTCTTCTTATAATATAAATCAAATTCATATTATCTATGATAAGTAAATCACATTTAATTATCAATTTTCTCAATGCTTGGATACACATATCAACAATGAAATTATACATGAAATTTTCAAGGATAATGCGCTTTCTCTACAGATACTTGGACATAAGGACAGGACGATTGTATTGTTCCACGTATAATGACTTGGATATTAAGATCACATCTCAAATGCAGATCTCGGGCCTCCCATAGATGCTTGATTAAATCAAGACTGCAAATCTAATAGAGGAGTCACTAAAATCCAGACCTGTTTCATCACTCCCTAGGAATGGAAGGGCCTTTGTTATACAATCGTTTATGATCACATCACCCTCAGATATTCCCAACACATGTACATCCTACATACTTGAAGACTCAGAATAAACCCGAAGTATTAGATCAACTTTATACTGTCTACTTCAGGGTTTTATCAGTAAGTTTCTCATTCGATCATTGGGAGTTCATATCTATCATATACTTTTCAAAAGCATATATCATACCTAGGTCTTGATTATATACTTTCCAAAAGTGTATATCAAACCTACAAATTCAGTCAAGCTTCCAATGCGAGACGACCGTGCACGGAATTTTTGATTCTTCCCAATATCTCATGAGTGATCTCATGTTTTCTGGTTCAGTAGTGAACATGTATGATCCCTTTAAGAGATTGTATCACTCATATGCCCTTATATGCATAGCAGCGCATCGGTGTATAGACCTTGGGTAGGTCATCAACCTATTGGTCTACCAAATGTACAAACTCAGACATATAGTATCACATCTGTCTCCGATCAAAGGATGCGTGCCTATACCGTGACCGCATGCGATATAGGTCCTTGGTTATCTCGATCTCGTTAAGTCAACTATTTGACCTAACTAATATGACACCTCCAAATCTCTATTCTTATGCAGAGGACATGCATCAAGAGGTTAGTCAGATATCAAGCTATGTCAGAAAGTGTTGCCATCTCCTACTCATGTTGGAGATCATCTCTTAACAATCATTTGACGGTGCTTGATGAGTCCTCAATCTAACTCTTTTGATATTCATCCAAGCACCACTCTATATGATTGAATCAATAGATGTATGATCATTAAGATGGCCATCGTACACGACCCTAATTGTACTAAGGTACCTATTATGCAAATTAGTTATTCCTCATTTCAGATCAGGGAATGATATTTGCAATAATATTTTATTGCATAATGGCTCGTCGTGGGCTCGCATGTCTAACAATCTCCCACTAGCCCAAAGAGCCATTAATGGGCTAATCATTTAAACCCACACTCAAGTGACAATCATAGGCTATTTATAAAATAGCTAGGTAACTTGATCAATCACTCTGTTCTCCTAGAAATAGTGCTCGCATCCAATACGAATGTTGCATCTTATACAACCAACATTCAATCTTGATAAAGCAGTTATAGTGTCCTTGACACTATTGCTCAGCAATTATTATAACCAGTATTTCCACAATCCTTATAAGAATACCTTTATTCCTGGAGATCTCTATCTCCTAAGGCATCTACAGTTAAGAACCTTATAGATCACTATCTACAAGGTCTTAAACTTTTGAAGATAAGACTTTGAGATTACTATCTCTAAGTCTCGTCATCATTTAAGATTTTGTTTTTATTGCAATCAAGTGTTTTATCTCCATAGTACGATTAGTAACACTTTACTACTCCCACTGCGTGGCAGATATCTGGCTTTTGTACACATCTAGCATACTCTCAACTTCTCGTAACTGATGCACAAGGGCAACCAATTTTAGCATTCACTTCCTCAACCCTTTGAGGTGCTATCCCTTTAGATGGTAGATATCTGGCTTTTGTAGACATCTTTTGAGATCATATCTCAAGGTATGAAATAGCCAGATCATAAAACACTTATTATCGTACTTTTATCATTATACATGATTAAGATATCATCTACATTTAGCACGATGAACACAAAGGCACTCCTACTAAGCTTCATATGGTTCATCAAGATTCTATCTGAAATCATAACATTTATAATTTCATCAAATCTTATGTTCCAACTGTTGGACATGTGAGCCCCGGGCGAACCATTCTTACAATAAATGTTATTGTAATATATATGTTTTATCAATAAAAGCTATATCATTCACTTCCTCAACCCTTTGATGTTCCACTCCCTTTGTGAAATTTAATGAATGAATGCATTATAAGGTCCCTCTGTACAATTATGGTTATGTACCATTGCCATCTTGATGATCATATAGATGTTGATTCATTAAATGAATCATAGAGGCTAGTGTTTGGATGAATATCTAAAGAGTTAGATAGAGGACTCATCAAGCACCGTCAAATGATTATTAAGAGATGATCTCCAGCCTGAGTAGGAGATGACAATACTTTCTCACATAAGTTGATATTTGACCGACCTCTTGATGCAGGTCCTCTACATGGGAATAGTGACTTGGAGGTGTCAGATTAGTTAGGTCAAAGGGTTGACTTAATGAGATCGAGATAACCCAAGTCCTATGTTGAATGCTATCACAGCATAGGCACACATCCTCTGACCAGAGACAGATGTGTTACTATATGTCTAAGTGTGTACATTTGGCAGACCAATAGGTTGATGACCTAACCAAGGTCTATACACCGGTGAGCTGGTGTGCATGTAAGGGCATATGCGTAATACGATCTCTCAAAGGGATCGTACATGTTCACTTATGAACCGGAAGACATGATCTCACTCATGAGGTATTGGGATAGATCAAATTCCATGCATGGTCGTCGTGCTTTGGAAGCATCACAAGAATTTGAAGGTATGATATATGCTTTGGGAAAGCATATGATCGATATCGAATTCCAATGGCCAAGATTGAGAAACTTGGTGATCAAACCCTGAAGAAGACAATGTAAAATTGATCTACATATTCAGGTTCATCATAGGTCTTTCAGTATGCATGATGTACATGTATTGGGAATACCTAAGGGTGGTGTAATCATAAACGATTGTATAACCATGATGCTTCCATTCCGAGGGAGTAATGAAACAGGTTCGGATTTTAGTGACTCCTCCAGTAGAGAAGCAATTCGATCTTGGTCCAAGTGTTGGACATTGGTCTGAATGAGATTCAGATGCAATAAGAAGATGAGATTTGAAGTCTTGATTTAATCAAGCATCTATGGGAGGTCCCCGAGATCTGGATTTGAGATGTGATCTCAATATCCAAGTCACTATGCGTGGAACAATACAATTGCCCTGTCCTTATCTCCAAGTATCTGCGGAGAAAACACAATATTCTTGAAGGAATTCAATAATAATTCATTTTATGAATTATGTATCCAAGAAACAAGATGTTGATAATTAAAAGAAATTTAATTATCAAGTATAATATGAATAAGATTCATATTGTGAGAATGATTATCCATGGTAATTAAATGGGATTTAATTATCAAGGAGATGCAGATTGTGGATAGTGCTATCTATAGTATCTGTGTATACTATAAATATGATTTATAATATATTAGAGAGAGAGAGAGAGCGTAATTTTGTAAATAGCATTTATGAATTGTCAATGTGAATTGGATTCACATTAATCAATTAATTGGAAATGTAATTTACAATTTTGTTTGGGTTGTGAATATGATTCACATATTTTTCGATGGCATGATTGAAATATTTACTAATTAATTTGGAATAAATTTAGTGGATAAAGTTGCAAATAATTAAGAGATAATGATATGAATTAAAAAGGAAGATAATCCACCAAATACATGAGGTGGAGTCACCCATGACTTGGTCATGGGTGATGCCCCTTGTGTTTTGGGTGGATTATTATCATTTTAATTATTATTTCATTATCTTATGATTATTGATTTTTTATTGAATTTAATTATGTTGATGATAATATATTCAATTTAATATAAATTGATAAATTGTTGTTTTTTCTAACAACAATGATCATGGCAATTTATTAAATATACATATCAATCTAACCATTGATTTTGTATATGCCGTTGATTGTGATCCATGGACCCCCAAACTTGTATATAAAGAGGTAAACTCTAGCCTCTTCAATAGACAACAATTGTACACGTCTTCTCTCTCTCTCTCTCTCTCTCTCTTATTCTCGCCATCTCTCTCTCTAAAGGTGGCCGTCGACCTTGTGATATTGAGGGAATAACAATCACCTCTACGCTGTTGTGATGTTGCTTCGATTGCTCGTGGATCTCCATCTTCTTTGGGGCTTCTTTCTCTAGAAGGAGACGTCGAATTTCGTTGGACAAAATCAGGAGATTCAAGGCTTGGATCTTCATCGAGGATTGCGGGAAGCATGCATCTCATCATCGTGCCCGCAAGTGCTATCTTCGTAGATCGGACTTGAGTCAGGAGGATCTCTTGCTTTAGAGATCTTGTGATCGCAACCACGCTTCAAGAGGTATTTCTAATACATAGTGGTTAGATGAAACGATTCAAGAAATGTTCTTGCGATCATGTGGTTTCATCATATGATTTAAAATTTTTAAATTCCGCTGCACCTAGCGACTAGTGCAACTAGTGGCCCCGATCGCATAAGATGCGATCGTCACGCTTTCGTGTTGCGCTTGAGGATTCCTCATATCCTTTAAGTGGTATCAAATCCTTAGGTCAAAAAGGTTTTGGATACGATCCGTAAACCTAGGACGACTGGGGTTTGAAAGGGTTGCGAAAGTTTTATCGCATTTCAATTTTCGCAACTCTATTTAATTGGATTTTTCCGAACTGTTTAATTGTTTAAAGACAATATATTCAATTGGATTTTGTTCCCCATTAAATAAGGATACCATAGGATCTATGTTCATGTAATTTGGATTCCATTTGGTGAAGATATGGCCCTTTGAATAAACATGTATTCATTGTCGTGGGGGAAGGATATGGAATTATCCTCAAGCGCATCACGGAAGTGTGATCATCGTATCGAATACGACGAAGAACGACTAGTCATACTAGTTGTTCGGAGCAGCGGAATTTAAAATTTTTATGTGATGAAACCACATGATCCAAGAACGATTCTCGGATCTTTTCATCTATAACCACAACAAGTACAAGGAATACCTCTTGAAGCGTGGTTGATCGAGTCTCTAAGAAAAAATACCTCCCATCTCAAGCCCAATTGTCGGAGAGAAAGCTTGCGAGCGCGGGGATGAACCGCGTTGTCCTCGCAATCCAAGATAATCCAAGCAAGGTTGCTCCTTATCTCGTCACACGAGATACAACGTCTCCTTTGTGAGGGTAGCACTCTAAGAAGACAGAGAATCGAAGAACGTCGAAGCGGCGGCGCGGTGGCGAGAGCGTCGACGAGAGCCTCCCCTCTTTGATGGTCGGCCACCAAATAGAGGGAGAGAGGGCTGTCGTGTATGAAGAAAGAGAGAAAGAGAGAGAGCTCCAATATTACATGTAAATAGAGTGCATGGTATGCCTCTCTATTTAAAGGGTTTTGGGATCCATGGATCTCAATCCATGGGACATATAAAATCAATGGATGAGATTGATTTATGTCCAATCCAATGGTCAAGATTGGTGCTGGTAAAACCAACAAATTTGGATTGAAATATATTTGACAAAATCAAATATAAATCAATCCTACATCATACCAATAAATAAGGAGAGAATATACATGGAGATTACATCTCCATGTATCTTCCTAGTGGAAGGCCACCCATTCCAATTTGGAGTTGGGTGTCGCCCACCCTTTCCTTATGGAGGGCAATCTCATGATATTTCATGAGATTGCATATCTCTATGGAAATCTCTTTATTTACTTCCAACAACTTTTGTTGGGTTTTATTCTTCAAAAATAATTCACAATTATATTTGAGAATATTGCAATCTTGCCATTAAAAATTGTGAATCATATTCACAACCCAAAACAACATATAATTTACATTGTCAATTAATTACACAATGTGTATCCAATACAAATAATAATTAATCAACAAGTATAAATTATAATTAGCTCTCTCGAATACATTATGAATCACATTTATAATATATTATAAATAATTAGATATTTCCATCCACATTATTCTTATCCATAATAATTAAATCATATTTAATTATATTGGATAATTTCTTCACACATCAAAATGATTAAATGACATTTAATCATTAGTTCTTCATTGCTTAGATCTTATGGAATTATTCTCGAACCCTTCAAGAATAATGCGATCTCTCCTCAGATACTTGGAGATAAGGACAGGGCGATTGTATTGTTCCACGTATAGTGACTTGGATGTTGAGATCATATCTCAAATCCAGATCCCATGGACCTCCCACTGATGCTTGATCAAATCAAGACCGTAGACCTAATCTTCTCATTGCATCTGAATCTCATTCAGATCAATGTCCAGTTCATGGACTAAGATTAGATTACTTCTCTAATGAGAGGAGTCACTAAAATCCAAACCTATTTGATCACTCCCTCGGAATGGAAGCGTCATGATTATACAATCGTTTATGATCACATCACCCTCAGGTATTCCCAATACCTGTACATCCTGCATATTGGAAGACCTATGATCATTCTGAAGATAAAGATCACTTATACATTGTCATCTTCAGGGTTTGATCATTAAGTTTCTCAATCTTGGTCACTGGATTTGGTATAGATCATATGCTTTCACAAAGCATATATCCTACCTTCAAATTCATGTCATGCTTCCAAAGCATGACGACCATGCATGGAATTTGATAAGTCCCAATACCTCATGAGTGATCTCATGTCTCCCGGTTCACAAGTGAACCTGTATGATCCCTTTGAGAGATCGTATTACTCATATGTCCTTATATGCACACCAGCTCGCCGGTATATAGACCTTGGTTAGGTCATTAACCTATTGGTCTGCCAAATGTACATACTCAGACATATAGCAACACATCTGTCTCCGGTCATAGGATGCATGCCTATGCTGTGACAGTATTCAACATAGGTCTTTGGTCATCTTGATCTCCTTAAGTCAACCCATTAACTCAACTATCTTGACACCTTCGAATCACTATTCCCATGCAGAGGACCTGCGTCAAGAGGTCAGTCAGATATCAACCATCTGAGAGAGGATTGCCATATCCTACTCAGGATGGAGATCATCACCTAATAATCATTCGACGATGCTTGATGAGTCCTCTATCTAACTCCTTAGATATTCATTCAAGCATCAGCCTCTATGAATGAATCAACAGCTGTATGATTATCAAGTTGGCCATGTTACATAACCCTTATTTTAGAGAGGGACCCTATAGTGCATTCATTCATTTAATCTCAGAAAGGGAGTGAAAAATAACCAATAACTTTCACTGATAATTTAATCATTACAATAACATTTATTGTAGAAATGGTTCGCCCGGGGCTCACATTGCTAACAATCTCCCACTAGCCCTCAGAACCATTCAGGAATAATCCTTAAACCCATACTCATTACATGCTGGTCAAAAACCTTCTGTGTTAGAGGTTTGGTAAGAGGATCAGCAACGTTGTTGGCAGAGGCCACCTTGGTGATGATGATGTCACCACGCTTTTGTATCTCCCGAATGATGCGGTATTTCCTTTCCACATGCTTGCTCTTCTGATGCCATCTGAGTTCCTTTGCCTGGGCAATGGCTCCCATGTTATCGCAGAGTAACGGTATGGAAGTATCAAAGGAAACTACGCCAAGCTCCAGGACGAACTTGCGCAACCACACCGCCTCCTTTGCAGCATCCGATGCGGCAATGTATTTGGCTTTAGTTGTTGAATCTGCAGTAGTGTCTTGCTTCTTGCTTCTCCAGCTCACAGCACCACCATTCAACAAGAAAACAAACCCTGATGTCGACTTTCGATCATCTACATCCGATTGGAAGTCAGAATCTGTATATCCCGAGACTTGGAGATCACCATATCCATAGACTAAGATGTAATCTTGTGTTCGTCTTAGATATTTGAATATGTTCTTTACTGCATTCCAGTGTTGTTCTCCATAGCAGGATTGGTAACGACTTACCACTCCCACTGCATGGCAGATATCTGGCCTAGTACACATCATGGCATACATTAAGCTTTCTATGGCTGATGCATAAGGACATCTAGCTATGGCCTTCTTTTCCTCAACAGTTTGAGTAGCCATTCCTTTAGACAGGAGAATACCATGTCTTAAGGGTAGGAATCCTTTCTTGGAACTATTCATACGGAATCGTTCAAGAATCTTCTTAATGTATCCATGTTGTGACAATCCCAAAATCCTCTTTTCTCGGTTTCTGAACAACTTCATGCCTAAGATGTAAGAGGTTTCTCCAAGATCTTTCATCTCAAAGGTATGGGACAGCCACATCTTTACACTGGTCATCATCCCAATATCATTCCCAATGATAAGGATGTCATCTACGTAAAGCACGATGAACACAATGGCACTCCCACTAGTCTTCTTGTATACACAAGGTTCATCTGGATTTTGCACAAAATCATAACTCTTTATGGTTTCGTTAAATCTAATGTTCTAGCTACGAGAAGTTTTCTTGAGCCCATAGATGGATTTCTTCAGCTTGCATACTTTGCCATCCTCAGTCATGCAACCCTGGGGCTGCTCCATGTAGATATCCTCCTCGAGGTATCCATTGAGGAAAGCCGTCTTGACGTCCATCTGCCAGATCTCGTAGTCAAGATATGCAGCTATAGCCAGCATTGTCCTGATGGATTTAAGCATAGCCACAGGAGAGAATGTCTCATCGTAATCGATGCCTTCTCTCTGTGTGTAGCCCTTGGCCACTAGTCGTGCCTTGAAAGTCTCTACTTTCCCATCAGGTCCCCTCTTTCTCTTGAAGATCCATTCACACCCAATGGGTTTTACCCCTTTAGGTTGATCGTCTAGGGTCCATACACCATTCTTATGCATGGATTCAATCTCTAACTTCATTGCTAGCATCCACCTATCCATGTCTTGATCCGCGAGTGCTTCATCAAATGAAGTAGGATCAATGTCAGTCTCACTTGACACATGGAATCCAAACCTTTCAGGTGGTGCAACCACCCTCGAACTCCTTCGAAGAGGTATGGGTGTTTTATCTTTATTTATCTCTTCAGTTTCTGGTCCCGGAAGCTCAAAATCCTCAGGGGATTCAATGAGTTCCTCTACTTCATTTTTGTCTTGACCTTTAAGGAAATCATCCTCCAGAAACTTCACATCTCTAGAGACAAAAACCTTTTGGGTCTCAGGGTCATAGAGCTGGTATCCAATACCATCTTTAACATACCCAATGAAGTAACACTCACGAGTGCGAGATTCTAGCTTACTTACATCCACGTTCTTCGCATGGACCAAGCAACCACAAACTCTCAAGTGATTAACACTAGGTTTGGTTCCATACCATAGCTCATGAGGAGTCTTAGGTACATATTTGCTAGGAATCTTATTCAGGATATATATTGCAATCTCTACTGCATATCCCCAGAAACTAAGAGGTAAATGTGCTTTACTCATCATTGAGCGGCCCATATCCATGATGGTCCTATTGCATCTTTCAGCAACACCATTAAGTTGGGGAGTTCCAGGAGGAGTGAGATTGGAAACAATTCCATCCTCCTTAAGGTATTCCTTGAATTCATCTGATAGCTACTCGCCACCTCGATCAGATCGAATCCGTTTAATCTTCCTATCGGTTTGGTTTTCAACCAAAGCCTTGAACTCTTTTAACTTTTCAAAGGTTTCGGATTTATGACGTACCAGGAAGACAAACCCGTATCGCGAATGGTCATCGATAAACGTCAAATAATATCGATATCCATTTCGAGTCACGATACTGAAGGGACCACATACATCGGTATGTATTTGGTCAATAATATCTTCGCATCTCGTAACCTTGTTACAGAAAGTCATCCTAGTCATTTTACCTCAGATACAATGTTCACAGGTAGGCAAAGATTGAACCTGTAGAAAATCTAAAGGTCCATCCTTTGTCAATCTGTTGATCCTATCAACAGACAAATGACCAAGCCTTTGATGCCAAATCATATTCGAATGATTTTTATTCTCCCTGGATCTCTTAGGGTTTTTATTAGTGGTTGTAACATTCATGACATGCTCATTAATGCACAATTCATAGAGTCCTCCAGAAGTTAAAATACCCTCTGTAATATATTTATCATAATGATTTATGACTCATTTATTACAGAACAGGAATGAATATACACTTCTAACTAGCTTAGATACAGATATTAAATTCCTTCTAACATTAGGTACATAAAGACACTCTCTAAGTACTAGGATTCTACCACTAGATAATGATAGTCGACACGTCCCGACGGCGACTGCTGCAACACTTGCATCAGATCCCATGTGGATGACTATCTCCCCTTCTTCAAGATTTCTAGTTTCCTGAAACAAATGCAACAAATTGCATACATGAACAGAAGCACCAGAATCTACAACCCAACTTCCTTCTCGTCCAATGAGAAAGCTAGTTTCAATGATGAAAGTAGATTTCATACCTACTGGGGCTTTACCTTTGTCTGACGACTTCAGGTATTCCGGGCAGTTACGCCTCCAGTGCCCCTGCTTTTTGCAGTGGTGACATACGTCGGTTTTCTGTGACGCCATTAGAGTGGATGCATTGGAAGAAGAGCCAACACCTTGTCCCTTCTTCTTTCTCTTCTGGGTCGGGCCCTTCCGAGAACCTTACTTCCGCCCGTGCTTCCCTCTGACCTGTGCAGCCATTGCACTGCCAGCGGGACCATCCTTCTTCATTACGTCTTCTGCAGATTTTAATGCAGCAAGAAGACCAGTGCTTGTCAATTCCAGCTTGTTCTTGTGGAAAGACACTACAAAGTTATTGAAAGATTTGGGAAACGACAGCAGAATGAAGTCAGCTTGCATGTCTGCATCTATGGTTGCCCCAAGAGTCTCCAGCTCCGACAAGTACCCAAGCATTTTAAGTACATGTTCACGGACCGAAGTCCCTTCCTGCATCTTGCAGCGAATGAGATCTTTCATAACATTGTACCGCTGGGTGCGGTTAATGTCACCAAACATATCTTTCAGATTCTGCATTATCTTTTGACAAGTGCTCATCTCCACATGTTGCTTCTGCAGAACATTCGAGAGAGAACCCAAGATATAGCATCTAGCCAAGACATGATCTTCATCATACTTGTCATTGTATGTTTTTTCTTCCTTGGGTTTAGGGTTCTCATGCTTTTCCTCGGAGAGCACATAGCTTAGCTCCAAATTACGGATCCAATCCGAGTAATTTGGGCCGGTCAATTGGTTGACCTCAAGAAGCCTACTAAGTGGGTTCAAGGACATCATTTTCTGAAATTAAGAATGCACTATATTAAAACATATTAAACATATATTCATATTTATAATATTTGATTAAGGCATTTTAAATCAAATTGTTCTTGCTTTGTCAACTTTGAAAGTTTATTCCCTTAATCATTTTCAAAGTAAGAGATATACTTACCATTATATCTCAAGCAAGAACTGGGATCTCCTCTTATCTTTGTCATATCTCAATAATATGAGAACCTATGACTCCAATAAAGAGAAGCGGGAACACATTCCGCCTTGCAAGTCCAACTTGCATCTCCCAATTCGGTCTTTAATACCCGGGCCCACCACCCCTAAGGTGATGTTGACCCGTCATTAATTGAACCAAGTGTCAACAGGAATACAACTCGCTATGCGCAATCCAATATCGCCCCAATAATATGAGGATCCGATATTGGGGTCACTACGCATACATCCTTACTCTTTCGATAAGCAACGAGCCCGATCCAGATGCGCTTGCATACAGGAGCTGTCACTTCGAACATGCGTCTCCCACATGCAATCCCTGGCGACGGAACCCTTCGCCTTGACGGGAGACCATGGATGTCACTTATGTGATCCTCCATATCATATTCAAATTTTAATCAATTATCATGAATCATATTCATATAATTAATTCTTCCAAGGGAAATGATAACTCTATTCATAATAGAGTGCCTCAATCGAACATAATCAATTTAATCATATTAATTTAATTATTAATCCAATTCAATCAACAAACTTGATTATTTTTACTTGAATAGATATATGGTAATATCTCAAAGTACGTGTTAGTTCGAATTTTAATAATTAGAAAATACACCTAGATTTTCTTTGACATTATACAGTCCTTGTCCGTTGTCATGGTCAGTACCGACGAGAGTGGGACAGACCACATACGTTGCAACCCGCAACCCCAATACTCTTCGACTAGACACCATATCCACCTCGGGAAAGCATAATGCCAGATATATCAATTTGTACTTGAGATAATCATTGGTTTTTCAACTGAAATTATACCATATAGTAATAATCAAAATATTTTTTATTATAAGGAAATTTGCTACACAAATTCCCAATCCTATTCAAGCATCAAGTTTGATGATTGTGTTTCCAATTAAGATTTAGATCAAATCTAATCAATTAATTGGTTGAGGCCAAGTCAATTATGTAAATAATCATCTTCCAATATTTCACAAATATTTTTTTATGCTTATTTCATGAAATTAACAATTAACTTCACTAATTGACAATCACTTGATTCTAGATTAGGACTGCAATTTTAATAGTGACCCCTACTCACTAAAATTAACATATCTCATTCAATTTAAATCCAAATTAGACAAACTCAATTTTCAAAGATTGCTAACTTGATTTAGGACAGAAGTCAAGTGATGTTTTACGATTTCGAGGCGGATAAAAACAGTAATTAACTCTTTAATCATGTTAAGATCTGCAGTACCCGCAACAGTGCATACATGTTCATTAAAACAACCATATCTCGAGCATATGAAATCCGATTTACGCAAACTCAGATCCTATGATTTCCTTATTTAATGCGGAACAAAATCCAAGAAATAATTCGTGATTAAAGAATTTAAACATGGTCGAAATTATTTACTAAACCGATCTGCGAAATCAAATGCGATAAAAACTTTCGCGACCTTAACGAACCCAAGTCGTCCTCGGTTTGCGAATCATATTCGAAAATCGTCGACCTAAGTCTCTGATACCACTTGAAGGATATGGAATTATCCTCAAGCGCATCACGGAAGCATGATCCTCGTATCAAATACGACGAAGAACGACTAGTCATAGTAGTTGTTCGGTGCAGCGGAATTTAAAATTTTTATGTGATGAAACCACATGATCCAAGAAAGATTCTCGGATAGTTTCATCTATAACCACAACAAGTACAAGGAATACCTCTTGAAGCGTAGTTGATCGAGACTCTAAGAAAATATATCTCCCGTCTCAGGTCCGATCGTCGGAGAGAAAGCTTGCGAGCGCGAGGATGAACTGTGTTATCCTCGCAATCCAAGATAATCCAAGCAAGGTTGCTCCTGATCTCGTCACACGAGATCCAACAACTCCTTCATGAGTGTAGCACTCCAACAAGACAGAGAACTGAAGAACGTCGAAGCAGCGGCGTGGTGGCGAGAGCGTCGACGAGAGCCTCCCCTCTAGGGTTTGATGGTCGACCACCAAATAGAGGGAGAGAGGGCTGTCGTGTATGAATAAAGAGAGAAAGAGAGAGAGCTCCAATATTACATGTAAATAGAGAGCATGGTATGCCTCTCTATTTATAGGGTTTTGAGATCCATGGATCTCAATCCATGGGACATATAAAATCAATGGATGAGATTGATTTATGTCCAATCCAGTGGTCAAGATTGTTGTTGGTAAAATAAACAAATTTGGATTAAAATATAATTGACAAAATCAAATATAAATCAGTCCTAAATCATACCAATAAATAGGGAGAGAATATACATGGAGATTACATCTCCATGTACCTTCCATGTGGACGGCCACCCATTCCAATTTGGAATTGGGTGTCGCCCACCATTTCCTTATGGAGGGCAATCTCATGATATTTCATGAGATTGCATATATCCATGGAAATCTCTTTATTTATTTCCAACAACTTTTGTTGGGTTTTATTCTTCAAAATAATTCACAATTATATTTGAGGTTATTGCAATCTTACCATTAAAAAATTGTGAATCATATTGACAACCTAAAACAACATATAATTTACATTGTCAATTAATTACACAATGTGTATCCAATACACACAATAATTAATCAACAAGTATAAATTATAATTAGCTCTCTCTGATACATTATAAATCAAATTTATAATACATTATGAATAATTGGATATTTCTATCCACATTATTCTTATCCATAATAATTAAATCTAATTATATTGGATAATTTCTTCACACATCAAAATGATTAAATCACATTTAATCATTAGTTCTTCATTGCTTCGATCTTATGGAATTATTCTCGAACCCTTCAAGAATAATGTGATCCCTCCTCAGATACTTGGAGACAAGAACAGGGCGTTTGTATTGTTCCACGTATAGTGACTTGGATGTTGAGATCATATCTCAAATCCAGATCCCATGGACCTCCCACTAATGCTTGATCAAATCAAGACCTTAGACCTAATCTTCTCATTGCATCTGAATCTTATTCAGATCAATGTCCAGTTCATGGTCTAAGATTAGGTTATTTCTCTAATAAGAGGAGTCACTAAAATCCAAACATGTTTCATCACTCCCTCGGAATGGAAGCGTCATGGTTATACAATCGTTTATGATCACATCACCCTCAGGTATTCCCAATACATGTACATCATGCATACTAGAAGACCTATAATCATTCTGAAGATAAAGATCACTTTTACACTGTCATCTTCAGGGTTTTATCATTAAATTTCTCAACCTTGGTCACTAGGATTTGGTATAGATCATATGATTTCACAAAGAATATATCCTACCTTCAAATTCATGTCATGTTTCCAAAGCATGACAACCATGCATGGAATTTGATTAGTCCCAATACCTCTTGAGTGAGCTCATGTCACCTGGTTCACAAGTGAACTTGTATGATCCCTTTGAGAGATCGTATTACTCATATGTCCTTATATGCACACCAGCTCGCCGGTATATAGACCTTGGTTAGGTCATCAACCTATTGGTCTGCCAAATGTACATACTCAGACATATAACAACACATTTGTCTCCGGTCAGAGGATGTGCCTATGCTGTGATAGTATTCAACATTGGTTTTTGGTTATCTCAATCTCGTTAAGTCAACCCATTGACTCAACTATCTTCACACCTCCGAATCACTATTCTCATGCAGAGGATCTGCATCAAGAGGTCAGTCAGATATCAGCCATCTGAGAGAGGATTGCCATCTCCTACTCAGGCTGGAGATCATCACCTAATAATCATTCGACGATGCTTGATGAGTCCCCTATCTAACTCCTTAGATATTCATTCAAGCATCAGCCTCTATGAATGAATCGACAGCTGTATGATTATCAAGTTGGCTATGGTACATAACCCTTATTGTACAGAGGGACCCTATAGTGCATTCATTCATTTAATCTCAAAATTGGAGTGAAAAATAACCAATAACTTTCATTGATAATTTATTCATTACAATAACATTTATTGTAGAAACGGTTCGCCTGGGGCTCACATTGCTAACAACAGGATCTGTCAATCTAAACATGGTTAATGAGTTAATTACTGTTTTGATGTGCCTAGAAATACATGAAATATTACTTGGGTTCTGTCATAAATCAAATTAGCAATCTTGGGAAACTGATTTTGTGTAATTTGGATTTAAATTGGTCAAGCTAAGTTGCTCTTAGTGAGTAGGGGTCATTGCTGAAAATTGACAAACTTGATCATGAACCTTGTGATAGTCATTCAATTAAATTAATGAAATTTAATTGTTAATTTTCTGAAATGATTATTGATAAATATTTGTGAAATATTTAAAGATGATATTCAATTATTTGAATGACATTTGACTAATCAAGATGATAAGATAGATGATCTTGATCAAAATTGGTAGTTATGAAATCATCAACAAACATTGTTTTCATGCAAAACCCTAGTTTATCCTACAATAGTTGTACTTGTAGGACAACTTTTACTTGTAAAACCCTCTTGCTTGAATAGGATTGGGGATTTGTTTAGCAAATCTCCTTATAATATTATCAAAATGGTTTTGATGAATATTATATGGTATAATTTCAGTTGAAATATCGATGAACATCTCAAAGTACACAATGATCTATTTGGCATTATCCTTTCCAGAGGTGGATATGGTGTCTAGTCGGGGAGCGTTGGGGTAGCGGGTTGCACTGGATGTGGTCCGTCCCACTCACGTTGTTATTGGTCATGACAGCGGGTAGGGACTCAATAATGCTGGAGAAGTCAAGGTGTATTTTTCTAATTATTAAAATTCGAATAATATGTACTTTGAGATTATAACTACTATTCAAGTAATAATCAAGTTTGTTGATTGATAATTGTATTGATAATTAATTTAATGTGATTAAATTGATTACATCCAATTCAAAGCACTCTATTATGAATAGATGTGTATTTCCCTTGGAAGAATTAATTATGTGAATATGATTCAAGATAATTAACTAATTAATTTGAATATGAGATGGAGGAACACATAAGTGACATCCATGGTCTCTCGTCAAGGCGAAGGGTTCCGTAGCCAGGGATTGTATATAGGAGACGCATGTCCGAAGTGACAACTCTTGTATACAAGTGCATCTGGATCGTGCTCTTTGCTTCTCTAAAGAGTAAGGTCGTATGCGTAGTGACCCCAATATCGAGTCCTCATATTATTAGGGTGATATTGGATTGTGCATAGCGAGTTCTAATCCTGTTGACGGTTGGTTTAATTAACAAGGGCTCAACATCACCTTAGGGGTGGTGGGCTCAGGTATTAAAGTCCGAATTGGGAAATGCAAGTTGGACTTGCAAGGCGGAATGTGTTCCCGCTTCTCTTTATTCAAGTCACAAGTTCTCATATTATTGGGATGTGATAAAGATAGAGAGGAGATCCCAGATCTTGCTTGAGATATAGCGGTAAGTAAATCTCTTGCTTTGGAAGACAATAAGGGAATAATCTTTCAAAGTTGACATAGCAAGACAAATTTGATTTAAAATGCCTTAATGAAATGTTTTAAAAATGAATATATAATTATTTATATATAGTGCATTCTTAATTTCAGAAAATAAAGTCTATGAACCCACTGAGAAGGCTCCTAGATGTCAATCAGTTGACCGGACCAAATTATTCGGATTGGATCCGAAATTTGGATCTTGTCCTTTCTGCGGAGCGCATCTCTTATGTGCTATCCAAGGACAAGATAGCAAACACAAAGACTCCAGAAGACAAATCAAATTGTGAGAAATATGATGAAGACCAAAATCTGGCAAGATGCTATATTCTTGGCTCATTGTCCAATGTGCTTCAGAAGCAGCATGTGGATATGAACCATTGCCAAGAAATCATATTGAATCTAAAGGAAATGTTCGGTGACATAAACTGCACACAGGCTATAATGTGATGAAAGAGCTTATTTTCTACAAGATGCAGAAAGGGACCTCTGTCAGAGAACACGTACTCAAAGTGTTTGGGTACCTGTCTGAATTGGAAACCCTGGGAACCTACATGGATTCTGAAATGCAGGCTGATTTCATTCTCCTATCACTCCCTAAGTCTTTCAACAACTTTGTCTTGTTATATCACATGAGCAAAGGCGATTTCACTAACTATGGGTTGTTAGCTGCATTAAAGTCTGCATAAGATGTGATGAGGAAGGACGGCCCCTCTGCTAGTGCAATGGTTGCGTAAGTGAGAGGAAAGTGCGGTCGGAAGCAAGGTTCTCGAAAGGGCCCGCCCCAGAAGAGAAAGAAGAAGAATCAAGGAGTTGGTTCATCTTCTAGTGCCTCCACACTAATGACATCGAAGAAGACCGATGTCTGTCACCATTGCAAGAAGCCGGGGCACTGGCGTCGTAATTGCCCGGAATACCTGAAATCGGTTGAGAAAGGTAAAGCCCCAGCACGTATGAAATCTACTTTCATCATTGAAACTAGCTTTCTCGTTGGACGTGAAGGAAGTTGGGTTGTAGATTCTGTTGCTTCTGTTCACTTATGCAATTCGTTGCATTTGTTTCGGGAAACTAGGAATCTGGAGCAAGGGCATATAGTCATCCAGATGGGATCCGATGCAAGTGTTGCAGCAGTCGCCATCAGGACCTGCTGACTATCGTTATCTAGTGGTTGAGTCTTAGTACTTAAAGAATGTATTTATGTACCTGAAGTCAGGAGGAACTTGATATCTGTATCTAAGCTTTTTTAGAAATGGATATTCCTTCTCTTTCTATAATAAGTTAATCATAAACCGTTGTGATAAATATATTGCGGATGGTATTTTGACTTCTGGTGGACTCTATGAATTGTGCATTGATGGATGTGTCTTGAATGTCACTACCACTGATAATAAAAACCCTAAATGATCTAGTGAGGATGGAAATCATTCGAATATGATTTGGCATCAAAGGCTTGGTCAGTCTTCTGTTGATAGGAATAATAGACTGATAAAGGATGGACCTTTAAATTTTCTACAGGTTCAATCTTTACCTACCTGCGAACATTGCATTTGAGGTAAAATGACCAGAACACCTTTCCATAAAAAGGTTACAAGATACGGAGGTATTCTTGACCTAATACATATTGATGTATGTGGTCCCATTAGTACCGTGACTAGAAAATGGATACCGATATTATTTGATGTTTATTAATGACCATTCACGATACGGGTTTATCTTCCTACTACGTCATAAATCTAAAACCTTTGAAAAGTTCAAAAAGTTTAAGGATTTGGTTGAGAACCAAATCGATAGGAAGATTAAACGGATTCGATCTGACCGAGGTGGCGAGTACCTCTCGGATGAATTCAAGGAATACCTTAAAGAGAATGGGATTGTCTCCAATCTCACTCCCCCTGGAACACCCCAACTTAATGGTGTTGCTGAAAGACGCAACAGGACCATCATGGACATGGTCCGTTCAATGATGAGCAAAGCACGTTTACCTCTTAGTTTTTGGGGATATGCATTAGAGACTACAATATATATCCTGATCAAGATTCCTAGCAAATCTGTACCTAAGACTCCTCACGAGCTATGGTATGGTACCAAGCCAAATGTTAAACACTTGGGGGTTTGGGGTTGCTTGGTCCATGCGAAGAACGTGGATGCATTGATGAAGCACTCGCAGATCATGACATGGATAGATGGATGCTAGCAATGAAGTCAGAAATTGACTCCATGTATAAGAATGGTGTATGGACCCTAGAGGATCCACCTAAAGGGGTGAAACCCATTGCATGTAAATGGATCTTCAAGAGAAAAAAGGGACCTGATGGGAAAGTAGAGACTTTCAAAGCATGGCTCATGGCCAAGGGCTACACATAGAGAGAAGGCCTCGACTACGATGAGATGTTCTCTCATGTGGCTATGCTTAAGTCCATCAGGACACTGCTAGCTATAGCTGCATCTCTTGACTACGACATCTGGCAGATGGACGTCAAGACAGCTTTCCTCAATGGATACCTCGAGGAGGATATCTATATGGAGCAGCCCCAGGGCTTCATAGTTGAGGACGAAAAAGTATGCAAGATGAAGAAATCCATTTATGGGTTCAAACAAGCTTCTCGTAGCTGGAACATCAGATTTTACGACACCATAAAGAGTTATGATTTTGTGCAGAATCCTGATGAACCTTGTGTGTACAAGAAGCTTAGTGGGAGCACCATTGTGTTCATAGTGCTTTACGTAGTGATATCCTTATCATTGGGAATGATACAGGAATGATGACCATTGTGAAAATTTGGCTATCCCATACCTTTGAGATGAAAGATCTTGGAGAAGCCTCTTACATCTTAGGGCTGAAGTTGTTCCGAAACTGAGAAAAGAGGATATTGGGATTATCACAACATGGATACATTAAGAAGATTCTTGAACGATTCAGTATGGATAGTTCGAAGAAAGGATTCCTCCCCTTAGGACATTGTATCCATCTGTCTAAAGGGATGGCTCCTCAAAGTTTTGAGGAAAAGAAGGTCATGGTTGGATGCCCCTATGCATCAACCGTAGGAAGCATAATGTATGCCATGATGTGTACTAGGCCAGACATCTATCATGTAGTGGGAGTGGTAAGTCGTTACCAATCCTGATATGGAGAGAAACACTGGAATGCAGTAAAGAACATATTCTAATATCTAAGATGGACGCACGATTACATCTTGGTCTATGGAGATGGTGATCTCCATGTCTTGGGATATAAAGATTTAGAATTCCAGTCGAATATTGATGATCGAAAGTCGACATCAGGGTTTGTTTTCCTGTTGAACGGTGGTTCTATGAGCTGGAGAAGCAAGAAGTAGGACACCACGACGGATTCAACAATAGAAGCCGAATACATTGCTGCATCGGATGCTGCAACGGAGGCGGTGTGGTTGCGCAAGTTCATCTTGGAGCTTGGCGTAGTTTCCTCCGATACTCCCATCTTGTTACTCTACGATAACATGGGAGCTATTGCCCATGCAAAGGAACCGAAATGGCATCAAAAGAGAAAGCACATGGAATGGAAATACCACATCATTCGGGAGATTCAAAAGCACGGTGATATCATCATCACCAAGGTGGCCTCTGCCGACAACGTTGCTGATCCTCTTACCAAACCTCTGACACAGAAGGTTTTCAACCAGCATGTAATGAGTATCGGTTTACGGATTGTACCTGAATGGTTCTGAGGGCTAGTGGGATATTGTTGGACATGTGAGCCCCGGGAGAACCATTCTTACAATAAACGTTATTGTAATATATATATATTTTATCAATAAAATCTATTGATGTTTCACTCCCTTTCTGAAATTAAATGAATGACTGCACTATAAGGTCCCTCTATACAATTAGGGTTATGTACCATGGTCATCTTGATGATCATATAGCTATTGATTCATTAAATGAATCATAGAGGTTGGTGTTTAGATGAATATATAAAGAGTTAGATAGAGGACTCATCAAGCACCATCAAATGATTATTAAAAGATGATCTCTAGCCTGAGTAGGAGATGGCAATCCTTTCTCACATAGGCTGATATCTGACAGACCTCTTGATGCAGGTCCTCTGCATGGGAATAATGATTCGGAGGTGTCAGATTAGTTAGGTCAAAGGGTTGACTTAACGAGATCGAGATAACCTATGTCCAATGTTGAATGTTGTCATAGCATAGGCACACATCCTCTGACAAGAGACAGATGTGTTACTATATGTCTGAGTGTGTACATTTGGCAGACCAATAGTTTGATGACCTAACGAAGGTTTATAAACTGGCGAGCTGGTGTGCATGTAAGGGCATATGAGTAATACAATCTCTCAAAGGGATCATACATGTTCACATATGATCCGGAAGACATGAGCTCACTCATGAGGTACTGGGACAGATCCAATTCCATGCATGGTCATCTTGCTTTCGAAGCATAACAAGAATTTGAAGGTATAATATATGCTTTGGGAAAGCATATGATCGATACCGAATCCCGATGACCAAGATTGAGAAACTTGTTGATCAATCCCTGAAGAAGATAGTGTAAAATTGATCTACTTCCTCAGTTGATCATAGGTTTCCCAGTGTGAAAGACGTACAAGTATTGGAAATACCTGAGGGAAATGTGATCATAAACGATTGTATAACCATGACGCTTCCATTCCGAGGGAGTGATGAAACAGGTTTTGATTTTAGTGGCTCCTCTTAGTAGAGAAGCAATCTGATCTTGGTCCAAGTGTTGGACATTGGTCTGAATGAGATTCAGATGCAATGAGAAGATTAGATTTGCGGTCTTGATTTAATAAAGCATCTATGGGAGGTCCTCGAGATCTGGATTTTAGATGTGATCTCAATATCCAAGTCACTATACATGGAACAATACAATCGCCATGTCCTTATCTCCAAGTATCTGCGGAGAAAGCACATTAATCTTGAAGGAATTCGAGAATAATTCATTTTATGAATTATGTATCCAAGCAACAATATGTTGATAATTAAATGAGATTTAATAATCAAGTATAATATGAATAAGATTCATATTGTGAGAATGATTACCGAAGGTAATTAAATGGGATTTAATTATCAAGGATATGCAGATTGTGGATAGTGCTATACATAGTATCTGTTTATATTATAAATTTGATTTATAATATATTAGAGAGAGAGTAATTTTGTAAATAGCATTTATTAATTGTTAAGGTGAATTGGATTCACCTTAAACAATTAACTGGAAATGTAATTTACAATTTTGTTTGGATTGTGAATATGATTCACATATTTTTCAATGGCATGATTGAAATATTTACTAATTAATTTGGAATTAATTTAGTGTATAAAGTTGCAAATAATTAAGAGATAATGATATGAATTAAAAAGGAAGATAATCCATCAAATACATGAGGTGGCGTTACCCATGACTTGGTCATGGGTGACGCCCCATGTATTTTGGGTGGATTATTGCCATCTTAATCATTATCTCATTATGTTATGATTATTGATTTTTTACTGATTTAAATTATGTTGATGATAATGCAATATATATTTTACTTAATATAAATTATAAATTGTTGTTTTTTAACAGTAATGATCATGGCCATTTATTAAATACAGATATCAATCTAACCATTGATTTTTGTATGCCATGGATTGTGATCCATGGACTCCCAAACTTGTATATAAAGAGGGCAACCCTAACAACTTCGATAGACAACAATTGTACATGTCTACTCTCTCTCTCTCTCTCCCTCTCTTATTCTCGCCATCTCTCTCTATCTATCTAAAGGTGGTTGCCCACCTTGTGATATTGAGGGAATATCAATCGCCTCTACGCCGTTGTGATGTCGCTTAGATTGCTCATAGATTTCCATCTTCTTTAGGGTTTCTTTCTCTATATGGAGACGTCGGATTTCGTTGGACGAAATCAGGAGATTCAAGGCTTGGATCTTGATGAAGCCACATTTCATCATCTTTATTCTATCATTTTGGCATCAAAAACCCTAGCAAATGCGTGTAAATACCATTAAATCCATCATCTTAGCATTCATGTATGTGCATCCAATTAGTGTATAAAATACTGTAATTAAAGCCAAAATTATAGAATAAATAAAAGAAAAGAAAAAGAATAAAATATTGTAAATATTTTATGACCCAAAACCCCGAGACCTAGGCATCTTGATGAATAGGTCGACAAGGAATAAAGTAGGGGGAGATAAGGTCAAAATACAGTATAAATACCTATACTTCTCATTCATTCTTTATTCATTTTGGGAACTATTTTTGGTTCCACTTTTTATACCTCAAATAAAGAAACTTTGTACATGAAACTTGTAGAGAATTTAATAAAGAAATATACAAAATTGATTTCACTGAAAAATAATATACATATAAAAAGTTATGATCTGAATAAAAATCCAGAATCCCTACTTCCCAGACCCGTATCTCACAGATGAAAACTCCAAATGCAGCAAAC
Source organism: Ottelia alismoides (assembly GCA_037367405.1). Lineage (NCBI taxonomy): Eukaryota > Viridiplantae > Streptophyta > Magnoliopsida > Alismatales > Hydrocharitaceae > Ottelia > Ottelia alismoides. The sequence continues at coordinate 658,674 of JAZKJV010002700.1, forward strand.
TCATCTTTAATTGTAATTAGAATAAAATAATCTATTTAATGGCGGTGGTTTCCCATTTGGCAGAACTACGGTTTGAAAGTTGAGTTTTGGACCCACATTTATTCTTTATTCATTATTTTTATAATTTTATGTTTTTATAATTTTGTAAATATTACTTATAATATATATGTATATTAAAATCAGAATAAAAATAGAAATAAAACTCAAATAAATATACTTGTATATATCATATACATAGGTATTATACCTATAAATATACCTATACATTCTATACTCTTATTTTATTAAATATACAAAACAACTCAGAAAAATAAAACAAAAATATATTTGTGTATATAAAAGTAATTTATAATTTTATAAAATAATAAACAGAATTAAAGAAATTAAAAATACCAAAATAAAAATAAAAGAATACAATATATAGGTAACATACCTATAAGGGGCATAATAGGTAACTCATAAAAATATATTCCATAAAAATAATTAAAAATCAGAATAAAATACTACATAAAATAATAAATATTTTTTATTTAATAACCTAAAGCTAAATAATTCATTTAATATTTTAAATTGATTTTACAAGGGGTTTTTCCTGGTTGGTCCACGTGGACCAACCAGCTTGGTCTGACAGTTGACCTCCGGTCAACTGTCTGACCTCCCCCCTGTGGCATGTCAGAAGTGGGTTTTTGTCTTCTTTCACCCATTTCTCTAGGTCAGCCCTTGCATCCTTTCATGAAGGCGCCTTCAGAGTTTTTGCTCCTCGATTCTCAGCGATTCACGCCCAAGGAAAACCTAGGGCTGTCGAACGCTGCGCGAGGCGTTTTTCCTTTGTCTTTGGAGCGCCTTGGTCATATGGTCAAACCACATAAATGGAACCCCGGCCTTTCGATTCAATTTCGAAAACCTTCGGTCCACCCTTCCTCGCTCCTCTCGTGCTCCAAGCATTCCTGGAGGTGACAGCTCCAGCTCCGTGCATTCAGCCAGGGCGAAGGAAGTCGGAGGCGTCTCCACCGCCTCCCCCAACTCCGACGGTCGAGGTACACTCCCTTCGGTTGTCAACCGTCGAGGCTGCCACTTCACCCATTTATTTTTCGTGCATTAGCTTCGCCTTAGCTCTAGGATCATTTCGCCTCAATCAATTTGCATTCCAATCGATCAAATCGTGGCATCCTATCCCCTCATCAGAGCGCACCTCCGGCCGAGCGCCGCCCCATCATTTCGCGCCACCTTTTCGCCACCGCGGGGTCCAAGCAACTTGCCCTAGACCCTCTCACTTTATTTTGCAGGTCAAATGCCTTTGACGAGCGCCTGGGAGTATTTTGGACCTTTGCCGGGGTTTGGCCAAGCTCCCCAGCTCCGCCTTCCTCCTCCGCGACCCTCGACCACCGCTGAGCTCTTTTGAAGCCCTCTGGAGAAAGAGGATACCTCCAGGAACCTCCAGCCTCATTTTGAAGCCAAGAACTCCACCAGAGGAGGAGCAGCACCTCGGAGAACCTCGGCTCGCTGGAGTTCTTCCGCGGTTCTGTTGGAAATGCGAGCCCACAGCGAGCCATTATGCAATAAATATTATTGCATATATCATTCCCTGATCTGCAATGAAGAATGAATAATTTGCATAATAGGACCCTTAGTACAATTGGGGTTATGTACCATGGCCATCTTAATAATAATACAACTGTTGATTCAACTATTGAATCATAGAGGCTGGTGTTTGGATGAATATCTAAAGGTTTAGATTGAGGACTCATCAAGCACCGTCAAATGATTGTTAAGATATGATCTCCAGCTTAGTAGGAGATGGCAATCCTTATCTCTGAAGGTTGATATCTGACCGACCTCTTGATGCAGGTCCTCTGCATAGGAATAGAAATTCGGAGGTGTCAGATTAGTCAGGTCAATAAGTTGACTTAACGAGATCGACATAACCAAAGTCCTATATCGTATGCTGTCATGATATAGGCACGCATCCTCTGACCGGAGACAGATGTGTTACTATATGTCTGAGTGTGTACATTTGGCAGACCAATAGGTTGATGACATAATCAAGGTCTATACACCAGCGCGCTGGTGTGCATATAAGGGCATATGAGTAATACGATCTCTCAAAGGGATCATACAGGTTCAGTTACTGAACCGGAAGACATGAGCTCACTGATGAGATATTGGGAAGAATCATTCCATGCGCATGGTCGTCTCGCTTTCGAAGCTTGACTGAATTTGTAGGTTTGATATATACTTTTAGTATATGATCAAGACCTAGGTATAATATATGCTTTTGGAAAGTGTATGATTGATACCAACTCCCAATGATCGAATGAGAAACTTACTGATCCAGTATGCAGAATGTACAGGTATTGGGAATACCTGAGGGTGACTTGACCGTAAACGATTGTATAACCATGACGCTTCCATTCCTAGGGAGTGATGAAACGGGTTTGGATTTTAGTGACTCCTCTCAGTAGAGAAGTGATCTGATCTTGGTCCAAGTGTTGGACATTGATCTGAATGTGATTCACATACAATGAGAAGATTAGATTTACGGTCTTGATTTAATCAAGCATCTATGGGAGGCCCGCGATCTGGATTTGAGATATGATCTCAATATCCATGTCACTATACGTGGAACAATTCAATCGCCCTGTCCTTATCTCCAAGTATCTGCGGAGAGATTGCATTATTCTTGAAGGGTTCAAGAATAATTCCATAAGATATAAGCAATAAAGAAATCATGATTAAATGTGATTTAATCATCTTGAAGTATGAAGAAAGCATCCAATATAATTAAATGTGATTTAATTATTATGGATAAGAATAATGTGGATAGAAATATCCAATTATTCGTAATATATTATAAATGTGATTTATAATGTATTAGAGAGAGCTAATTATAATTTATATGTGTTGATTAATTACTATGTGTATTAGATACACATTGTGTAATTAATTGACAATGTAAATTATATGTTGTTTTGGGTTGTGAATATGATTCACAATTTTTCAATGGTAAGATTGCAATATTCTCAATTATAATTATGAATTATTTTTGAAGAATAAAAGCCAACAAAAGTTGTTGGAAATAAATAAAGGAGATTTTCTAGGAGATATGCAATCTCATGGATTTCCATGAGATTGCAATCCCCATGGAATCTTTGGGCGGCACATCATTCCCATAAGGAATGTGTGGTCGTCCAATTTGGAAGGTACATGGAGATGAAATCTCCATGTATCTTCTCTCCTTATTTATTGGTTTGATTTAGGAATAATTTATATTTGATTTTGTCCAATATATTTTAACCTAAATTTGTTGGTTTTACCAACAACAATCTTAGCCATTGGATTGACATAAATCAATCTCATCCATTGATTTTATATGTCACATGGATTGAGATCCATGGATCCCAAAACCCTATAAATAGAGAGGCATACCATGCTCTCTAGGGACATGTGATCTTGAAGCTCTCTCTCTTCCTCTCTCTTCATACACGACAGCTCTCTCTCCCTCTAATATTGGTGGCCGTCCACCATACCCTAGAGGAGGGAACCGTCGTCGCCTTCACCACCGCGCCGCCGCTTCGACGTTCTTCGGTTCTCCATCTTCTTGGAGAGTTCCTCTCACGAAGGAGACGTTTGATCTTGTGTGACGAGATCAGGAGCAACCACGCTTGGATCATCTTCTTGGATTGCGAGGACAACGCGGTTCTTCCCCGCACTCGCAAGCGGTATCGTCGACGATCGGACTTGAGACAGGAGGTCTCTTCCTTTAGAGACTTGATCAAACATGCTTCAAGAGGTATTGTATTATACTTGTTGTGGTTATAGATGAAACGATTTGAGAATGGTTCTCGGATCATGTGGTTTCATCGAATAAAATTTTTAAATTATGTTGCACCGAATAACTAGTGTCACTAATCGTTCTTCATCGTATCCGATACAACGACCACGCTTCCGTGATGCTCTTGAGGATAAATTCCATATCCTTCAAGTGGTATCAGAGCCTTAGGTCGACGGTTTCGAATATGATTCGAAAAACCGAGGACGACTTGGGTTCGTTAAGGTCGCGAAAGTTTTTATCGCATTTGATTTCGCAGATCTGTTTAGTAAATAAATTCGGCACTGTTTAAATTGTTTAAACACGAATTTAATTTTGTTCCCTATTAAATAAGGAAACCATAGGATCTGAGTTTGCGTAAATCGGATTTCGTATGCTCGACATATGGTTGTTTCAATGAACATGTATGCACTGTTGCGGGAACTGTAGATCTGAACGTGATTAAAATTTTAATTACTGTTTATAATTGCCTCGAAATTCGTGTAACATCACTTGTATTATGTCCTAAATCAAATTAGCAATCTGTGAAAATTGATTTTGTCTAATTTGGATTTAAATTGATTGAGATATGTTAATTTTAGTGAGTAGGGGTCACTACTGAAATTACAGTCCTAATCTAGAACCAAGTGATCGTCAATTAGTGAAATTAATTGTTAATCTAGTGAAATAATCATGAAAAATATTTGTGAAATATTGGAAGATGATTATTTACATAATTGACTTGACCTCAACCAATTAATTGATTAGATTTGATCTAAATCTTAATTGGAAACACATTCATCAAACTTGATGCTTGAGTAGTGATTGTCATTTAACCAATAAGTGAAATTAAAATGTTTAATTTCCTGGAATAATTATGCATTAATATTTGAGAAATATTTTATGATAATTATTCCCTTAAATGTCATTGCCTTGACCAATAATTGATTAGATGTGATCTAGATCACTAATTGGTTACATGATCTACATGATCAACATCCCAACAAACATGTTGCTTGAATAGGACTTGGGATTTGTTTAGCAAATCTCATTATAATGTTAATCAAAATTGTTTTGATTATTATTATATGGTATAATTTCGGTTGAAGAACCGATGATCATCTCAAGTACAAAGTAATTTATTTTGCATTATCCTTTCCCGAGGTGGATATGGTGTCTAGTCGGAGAGCATTGGGGTTGCGGGTTGCAACGTATGTGGTCCGTCCCACTCTCGTCGGTACTGGCCATGACAGCAAGTAGGGTTAGTATAATGCTTAAGAAATCATGATGTATTTCTAATTATTAAAATTCGAAATAATACGTATTTGAGATAATACCATAATTCAAGTAACAATAAAATGTTCGTTGGCTATTAATTGGATCATTAATTTAATATGAATAGATTAATTGGAATCCAATTAAAATTAGAACACTCTATTATGAATAGAGATGTTATTTCCCTTGGAAGAATTAATCATAATGAATATGATTCATAGTGATTAATTAGAATTTGAATATGATATGGAGGATCACATAAGTGACATCCATGGTCTCCTGTCAAGGCGGAGGGTTCCGTCGCCAGGGATTGTATGTGGGAGACGCCTGTCCGAAGTGACAGCTCCTGTATGCAAGCGCGTCTGGATCGGGCTCTTCGCTTCTCGAAAGAGTAAGGTCGTATACGTAGTGACCCCAATATCGGATCCTCATATTATTAGGGCAATATTGGATTGCGTATAGCAAGTACTATTCCTGTTGACGGTTGGTTCAATTAATGACGGGTCAACATCACCTTAGGGGTGGTGGGTCCGGGTGTTAAAGACTGAATTGGGAAATGCAAATTGGACTTGCAAGGCGGAATGTGTTCCCGCTTCTTTTTATCCGAGTTGCAGATTCTCATATTATTGGGATGTAACAAAGATAAGGAAGGAGATCCCAGATCTTGCTGAGATATAATGGTAAGTATATCTCTTACATTGAAAGTGATTAAGGGAATGAACTTTCAATGTTGACAAGGCAAGACAACTTTGATATAAAATTCCTAAATCAAAGTAAAATATGTATATATATATATACATACATCTATGCAAATTTCTTATTTCAGATAATCCTTCATTAAAACCCACTCAATGATATACTCAATAATAACCAGTAGAATATCATGGATTAGACTCATGATCCAGATATTATACTTGCAGTTGGACACATAATGTATGTGGTTGCAATGTGCAACTTTCCTCATAATATTGAGGAATACAATTAAATAAATAATAGGACTAAAACCCTAGGGTTTGTATGTGTCTATAGTCTTGATCTCTCATCGGATGTACATTGGAAGTGACATGTCGATGATGATCGAAATTGTCAAATAATCCTTATAAAATTAATGGAGATATTCTGGCATACATATGTGCTCTTAACATTTAACATGAATGAGATGGTTCGCTGCATCATGCAGAATGGTGGCTCTATAAGAGATGATGTATTTAAATTGTTTGAGTATCTACCTGAACCTATGTTTTAAGAGTTTAGATGGATGTAGATGATGAGTGTCATCATTCTACTACCTATACTCTAGTCATTCATGAAGCTTCATAATATTCATATTGTAAGAATTTAATGAAGCATGTATAAATGTTGAAATGATCTTACATTGAATTCTTTTGAATTTAACGTAAGAGATCCTTAGTCTTAAGCAATGGTTGCTCATAGATAAAGGGAGCGCAATGGAAGCATGGGTTGAACCCAAGAAAGAAGGAAAGTCAAAGAGTTGACTGGACTTCTGTGACTTCCATATAACATCCAAAGAGTTGGATGAATGCCAAAACTGTAATAAGTTGATGTGTTGATAGTATGACTATCAAGTCTGTATAGAATCCTTAGAGAAGGATTCGGATAGAGCATCAAAAATAATCTACATAAATCATTGAAATTGACTTTCTTTTTGATAAGATAAAGTCAAATAATTGTATCTCAATCTTCTGATGACATTTGCAATAGGTTGCATATGTTTTAGAAGACCAGAAAATTTGATCTTAAGGTTTATAGTTATCCGCATGGACATTGATGCAATTGTTGCAACAATCTCTGTTGGATTGATAGACTTATTAATTTCAGTGGGAGAGCCCTTAGTCTTAGAGAATATTTCTATAACCTAGATATAAGAATACACCCATTGTTTCTTTCTAAATGTTGGAAATAAACGTAATGTAACACCCTAACCCCAAACATAGTACCACATGAAAAACTCACAAAGTGTGGGTGTGGTTTATAAGTGGTGGGGATTACTACTTGACAACTTGGGCTTAAGCATTTTGGGTGTTTGTCAACGAGTCCATTTGGGCACGAACCCGGCTAGTTGTCAGGGTCAGTTTTTCTCGATAACGGATCGGGGACCTAAGCCCGGGATGTTACGAATGGTATCAGAGCCAATTTCCCTCTGATAGTGGAAAGGGCTACCTGAGAAGTGGAGCCGCCCCTATAAAGAGGTTGGAGGAAAAAGGCTACCCGGAGTGTGCAGTCGCCACTGTCACTGGGAATAAGTGATGTGCCATGTCGCAACGAGGACGTTGCGAATATAAGTAGGGGAGGTTGTAACACCCTAACCCCAAACATAGTACCACATGGAAAACTCACAAAGTGTGGGTGTGATTTATAAGTGGTAGGGATTACTACTTGACAACGTGGGCTTAAGCATTTTGGGTGTTTGTCAACGAGTCCATTTGGGCACGAACCCGGCAAGTTGTCAGGGTCAGTTTTTCTCGATAACGGATCGGGGACCTAAGCCCGGGATGTTACACGTAAATTCTGAGATAGAACTATCATAAAGAGTTATGATGGAAATATTTCAGATAGTAATCTAAAATCTAGTGGACTCCACGAAATTAGAAAATTGATGAATGGTTCATTAACATTTCTAAATACTGAAAATTAAAACCTTTATAAGATCAATTGGAGGGCGAAGATCATTTGACAATGATCTGGCATCTAGCTTTGGACATATGGTTGTTGATGAGATCAATTGACTAGTAAGAGATGAAACTTTAGAATGTCTAAAATTTCAACTTACATACTTATGAATATTGTATTCAAAGTAAAATTGTCCAATACACCCTTCCTTGGGAAAGGTGTAAGAAGTCAAGATATTCAGGATCTCATACATATTAAAGTATGCGGATCATCTATATCATAGTAAATGCTATGGATATGTGATATCTGTTAATGATTATGTATGATATTTCTTCTCTTCACCTAGAAACTTTTGAAATGTTCAAAGATTTCATTAATTTTGGTTTAGAACCAAAGTTTGAAGGAAGACAAAATGAATTTGATCAAATCTTGGTAGCAAGTACCTGCTAAATAAATTCAAAGAATACCTTATAGAGATATAAATATCATATCTATCTCAATCCTCCTAACACACCTTAACTCAATAGAGTTAAAGATAGATACTATTGGATCATATGTGACATGATCTTATCAATGATGAATTTTAGCATAATTATCCCTTAGTTTCCAGGTATATATATGTAGTAGAGACTACAATGTATATCCTTAATAAGGTTCCATGTATGTTGGAATCTAGCACTTGAGAGTGATGCTTCATTAGGAAAATAAAAGGATGGTATTGGATACCTACTTTATGATCTTGAGATTCTTAAAGTATCTCATCTCTGAGAATGTGATCTTAGAGGTTGAGACTCTTGAGAATCAAGATGAAAATGAAGTGTAGGAACTCATTTAATCTTGAGAAGATAATGAGGCTCCTGAAATCGGAAACTAAAAAGACAATTAAAGATGAAACACTAATACCTCTTCAAATGAGTTTGAGGAAGGATTCCATGTGTCAGAGAAATCTGACAATGATCGAACTTCATGTGATGAAGCTTCTATAGATCATAGCATGGATAGATGGATGTTAGCAATAAAAGTCTAATGTAGACTTCATGTACAAGTGTTGTATATGGACCCTCGAGGATCCACCTATATGGGTAAGACCTGTAAAGGTGTAAATGGATCTTCAAGAGAAAGGGAACCTGATGAGAAGGTAGAGATCTTCAAAGCACGGTTCGTAGCCATGAGCTACACACTGGAAGAGAAGACATTGCTTGCGATGAGACTTTCTCTTCGGTGACCATGCTTAAAACCATCAGAATATTGCTAACCTTAGCTACACAACTTGACTATTTCATCCTCAAGATGTAAGTCAATATTGCATTCCTCTACGAATACCTCTTTGAGGATATTCACATGAAGTAGCCCCAGGGCTTCATGGTTGAGGAAAGCAAGGTGTGCAAGCTAAGGAATCCATCTATGGACTCAAATAAGCTTCTTGAAGTTGGATAATAAGATTTGATGAAATTATAAATGTTTTGATTTCAGATAGAATCTGGATGAGCCAGATGAAGCTTAGTGGGAGTGCCTTTGTGTTCATCGTGCTAAATGTAGATAATATCCTAATCATTTAGAATGATATAAGGATGATAATAAATGTTTTATGGACTGGCTATTCCATATCTTGAAATATGATTTCAAAGATACCTCTTAGATCTTAGTTCTGAAGTTGTTCAGAAGCAAAGAGAAGAGGATAATGGGACTGTCACATTTGTAGTACACCTTGGAAATATTCTATTCTTAGAAATTCAAAGAAAGGCTTTCATCCCTTAAGATATGGTATTGACCTATCTAAAGGGATAGCACCTCAAAGAGTTGAGAAAGTGAATACTAGAACTACTTGCCCTTGGGCATCAGTTCTGAGAAGCCGGGTGTGTACTAGATGTGTACAAAAGCCAGATGGCTGCCATGCTGTGGGAGTAGTAAACTGTTACTAATCCTACTATGGAAATAAAACACTTGATTGCAGTAATAACAAAATCTTCATAGATTACTAGATTTTTGAGATAGTGATCTCAAAGTCTTATCTTCAAAAGCTTAAGATTTTATAGATAGAGATCTAAAAGGTCTTAACTATGGATACCTTAAGAGATAGTGATCTCCAGGAATAAGGATATTCTGATAAGGATTATGAAAATGCTGGTTATGATAATTGTTAAGATGTAGTGTCAAGGACACTATAACTAACAAGTTTGAGTATTACTTGCATAAGATGCAACATCCGCATTAGATACGAGCACTGTTACTGGGGATATGCAAGTGTCGTAAAAGGACTTGGCGTAGTCTCATAGGAACAGAGTGACTGATCAGCTTACCTAGCTATTTTCTAAATAGCCTATGATTGTCACATGAGTGCGGGTTTAAATGATTAGCCCATTAATGGCTCTTTGGGCTAGTGGGAGATTGTTGGGATTGCGAGCCCACGGCGATCCATTATGCAATAAATATTATTGCATATATCATTCCCTGATCTGAAATGAAGAATGAATAATTTGCATAATAGGTCCCTTAGTACAATTAGGGTTATGTACCATGGCCATCTTAATAATAATACAACTGTTGATTCAACTATTGAATCATAAAGCCTGGTGCTTGGATGAATATCTAAAGAGTTAGATTGAGGACTCATCAAGCACCGTCAAATGATTATTAAGATATGATCTCCAGCCTGAGTAGGAGATGGCAATCCTTATCTCTGAAGGCTGATATCTGACCGACCTCTTGATGTAGGTCCTCTGCATAGGAATAGAAATTAGGAGGTGTCAGATTAGTTAGGTCAAAGAGTTGACTTAACGAGATCGAGATAACCAAAGTCCTATATCGCATGCTGTCATGATATAGGCACGCATCCTCTGACCGGAGACAGATGTGTTACTATATGTCTGAGTGTGTACATTTGGCAGACCAATAGGTTGATGACCTAATCAAGGTCTATACACCAGCGTGCTGGTGTGCATATAAGGGAATATGAGTAGTACGATCTCTCAAAGGGATCATACAGGTTCAGTTACTGAACCGGAAGACATGAGCTCACTCATGAGATATTGGGAAGAATCAAATTCCATACGCATGGTCGTCTCGCTTTTGAAGCTTGACTGAATTTGTATGTTTGATATATACTTTTAGTATATGATCAAGACCTAGGTATAATATACGCTTTTGGAAAGTGTATGATTGATACCAACTCCCAATGCTCGAATGAGAAACTTACTGATAAAACCATGAAGTAGACAGTATAAAGTTGATCCAATACTTCGGGTTTATTCTGAGTCTTCTAGTATGCAGGATGTACAGGTATTGGGAATACCTGAGGGTGATTTGATCGTAAACGATTGTATAACCATGACGCTTCCATTCCTAGGGAGTGATGAAACGGGTCTGGATTTTAGTGACTCCTCTCAGTAGAGAAGTGATCTGATCTTGGTCCAAGTGTTGGACATTGATCTGAATGTGATTCAGATACAATGAGAAGATTAGATTTACGGTCTTGATTTAATCAAGCATCTATGGGAGGCCCGCGATCTGGATTTGAGATATGATCTCAATATCCATGTCACTATACGTGGAACAATACAATCGCCATGTCCTTATCTCCAAGTATCTGCGGAGAGATTGCATTATTCTTGAAGCGTTCAAGAATAATTCCATAAGATCTAAGCAATAAAGAAATCATGACTAAATGTGATTTAATCATCTTGAAGTATGCAGAAAGCATCCAATTTAATTAAATGTGATTTAATTATTATCGATAAGAATAATGTGGATAGAAATATCCAATTATTCATAATATATTATAAATGTGATTTATAATGTATTAGAGAGAGCTAATTATAATTTATATGTGTTGATTAATTATTATGTGTATTAGATACACATTGTGTGATTAATTGACAATGTAAATTATATCTTGTTTTGGGTTGGGAATATGATTCACAATTTTTCAATGGCAAGATTGCAATATTCTCAAATGTAATTATGAATTATTTTTGAAGAATAAAAGCCAACAAAAGTTGTTGGAAATAAATAAAGGAGATTTTCAAGGAGATATGCAATCTCATGGATTTCCATTAGATTGCAATCCCCACGGAATCTTTGGGCGGCACATCATTCCCATAAGGAATGTGTGGTCGTCCACTTTGGAAGGTACATGGAGATGAAATCTCCATGTATCTTCTCTCCTTATTTATTGGTTTGATTTAGGAATAATTTATATTTGATTTTGTCAAATATATTTTAACCTAAATTTGTTGGTTTTACCAACAACAATCTTAGCCATTGGATTGACATAAATCAATCTCATCCATTGATTTTATATGTCACATGGATTGAGATCCATGGATCCTAAAACCCTATAAATAGAGAGGCATACCATGCTCTCTAGGGACATGTGATCTTGAAGCTCTCTCTCTCTCTCTTCCTCTCTTTTCATACATGACAACCCTCTCTCCTTCTAATATTGGTGGCCGTCCACCATACCCTAGAGGAGGGAACCGTCGTCGCCTTCACCACCGCGCCGCCGCTTCGACGTTCTTCGGTTCTTTGTCTTCTTGGAGAGTTCCTCTCACGAAGGAGACGTTTGATCTCGTGCGAAGAGATCAGGAGCAACCACGCTTGGATCATCTTCTTGGATTGCGAGGATAATGCGGTTCATCCCCGCGCTCGCAAGCGGTCTCGCCGACGAACGGACTTGAGATAGGAGGTCTCTTCCTTTAGAGACTTGATCAACCACGCTTCAAGAGGTATTGTATTATACTTGTTGTGGTTATAGATGAAATGATTTGAGAATGGTTCTCGGATCATGTGGTTTCATCGAATAAATTTTTTTAAATTCCGCTGCACCGAACAACTAGTGTGACTAGTCGTTCTTCGTCGTATCCGATACGACGATCACGCTTCAGTGATGCTCTTGAGGATAAATTCCATATCCTTCAGGTTCTTACTCCAGCCTCCGTAGCCGTCGGATCGAGGAGGAGGCCCAGACGCTACAGCCGTCGTTAGATTTGGGATGCCCAGGACCATACATCGCGAGGAGATCTTCTAATCTCAGGCGTCCAGATAAAGCGGTATTGCGCGAGGAGATTGCGCCACGTGTCCAAGTGAAGACCCCCAGCCGTCAAATCTCCTTTGCGCGGGAATTTTGCAAGTATACCCGTGCTTTTGTAATTTTATTTTAGTCCATAAACTTGAAATGGTAGTTTAAATATTTTGTAAAATTTTCATTTAGGCCCTCGGACTTTAGGTATTTGTAGATAGGACCTCTGCCACGTCACCTCACGTGACCTGTTCACGTGAGGTGTGGGCTTTTCGCAAGGAGGCCCTTGGCCTTTTGTCTATTTCGTTTCAGTGCTTCAAGTTTTGTATTAAGCGTTAAGATTTTGGGAAAATTGCATGTATACCCTCGGGCGTTTCTGAAATTACATTTGAGTCCTTCCCAGGCGCGTGCAAGTCACGCGCCCTGGTGGGCATTTTGCACCGATACCCCTGCGGGTCTGGGAATTTGTATTTGGTCCATAAATTCGAATATTCAGTGTATTATTTTGTGGAAAATTGCATGGATGCCCCTGGATGTTTTGATATTTGCATATATACCCCTGCTAGGCTGTGAACTTTTGTGTGCTTGTCTTATTTATTTAGTGCATCTTTTTAACTCGAAAAATTCTCAAAAAAATTCATAGGCTCCTGATTACTTGCTCATTCATGCCATATTTTTGCATTGCATTTTTATTGCATTTTCATATTTATTAAAAATCAAAAACATGCATTTTTCTTACTGTTTGCATTGGAAAACCCATAAAAATATAAATAAAAAATGTTTTGAAAAATTCCAAAAAAAATTATATTTTGTGTGTTTTATCATCTATTAGTGTCAATACAAAACCCACTAAAAAATTCAAAAGAAAAACCTTAAAATTTAAAAACCCACAAAAATCTTTGCATAGCATAGTGTAGACAACACTTCACTTTCACACACACACACACACACACACACACACTTGTGGATCTACCCTGCCTTGCTCCCTATGTTCGAACTCTCTACGTACTTGCTTTCTATACATCATTTATGTAGAGTTAAATATAAATTTTAACTTCACATCTGCTAATCATTGTTTGATTGATTGAGTGTGGGTTAATTATTGATTTTAGTCCAGGATTCATTGCGGGTCGCCACAGCGACGGTTGTCTCCGCTTGTGTGCGACACTATTTAGACCTCGTGAATTTTGGCTAAATCAGATCTTCATCGAGGATTACGGGAAGCACGTGTCTCATCATCGTGCCCGCAAGTGCCATCTTCGTAGATCGGAATTGAGTCAGGAGGATCTCTGCTTTAGAGATCTTGTGATCGCAACCACGCTTCAAGAGGTATTTCTGATACTTAGTGGTTAGATGAAATAATCCAAGAAATGTTCTTGTGATCATGTGGTTTCATCATATGATTTAAAAATTATATATTCTGCTGCACCTAGCGATTAGTGCAACTAGTCTCCCCAATCGCATAAGATGCGATCGTCACGCTTCTGTGATGCGCTAGAGGATTCCTCATATCCTTCACCAACGACAAGAAGCTTGTTTGAATCCATAAATGGATTTCTTTAGCTTTTACACCTTACTTTCCTCAATCATGAAGCCTTGGGGCTACTTCATGTGAATACCCTCAAAGAGGCATTCATAGAGGAATGCAATCTTGACTTTCATCTCGAAGATGTCAAGGAAAAGTTGTGTAGCTACAGTTAGCAATAATCCGATGGGTTTAAACATGGTTACTGAAGAGAAAGACTCATCACAAGCGATGTCTTCTTTTCATTGTGTAGATCATGGCTAGAAACTGTGCTTTAAAGGTCTCTACCTTCTCATCAGGTTCCCTTTCTTTTTCTTGAAGATCCATTCACAGCTTTATGGGTCTTACACATATAGGTGGATCCTCGAGGGACCATATACAACACTTGTATATGAAGTCTACTTTATACTTTATTGCTAATATCAATCTTTCCATGGCATGATCCTCAGGAGCTTCATCACATGAAGTTCGATCATTGTCAGACTTAATCGACACATGGAATACATCCTCAAACTCATTTGAAGAAGTATTAGTGTTTCACATTTGATAGTCCTTTTAGTTCCAGATTTCAGGAGCCTCATTATCTTCTCAAGATTCAATGAGTTCCTTCACTTCGTTTTCATCTTGATTCTCAAGAGTGTCATCCTCTAAGAATCACATTCTCAAAGATGAGATCTTTTAAGAATCTCAGGGTTATAAAGTAGGTATCCAATACAATCCTTTAACACCCACGCCCACCACCCCTATGGCGGTGTTAACCCGTTGTTAATTGAACCAACCGTCAACAGGATTAGAACTCACTATGCGCAATCCAATATCGCCCTAATAATATGAGGACTCGATATTGGGGTCACTATGCATACGGCCTTACTCTTTCGAGAAGGAAAGAGCACGATCGAGATGCGCTTGTATACAGGAGCTATCACTTCAGACATGTGTCTCCTACATACAATACCTGGCGATGGAACCCTTCGCCTCGATGGGAGACCATGGATGTCACTTATGTGATCCTCCACCTCTTATTCAAATTCAATAATTAATTATCATGAATCATATTCATATAATTAATTCTTCCAATGGAAATACACACCTATTCATAATAGAGTGTATCATATGGATATAATCAATTTAATCATATTAAATTTATTATATATCCAATCTTAATTAACAAACTCAATTATTACTTGAATAGAAGGTATAATCTCAAAGTACATATTATTCGAATTTTATTCAATAATTAATTATCACGAATCACATTCATATAATTAATTCTTCCAATGGAAATACACACCTATTCATAATAGAGTGTATCATATGGATATAATCAATTTAATCATATTAAATTTATTATATATCCAATCTTAATTAACAAACTCAATTATTACTTGAATAGAAGGTATAATCTCAAAGTACATATTATTCGAATTTTAATAATTAGAAAAATACACCTTGATTTCTCCAACATTATCGAGTCTCTACCCGCTGTCCTGGCCAGTACCGATGGGAGTGGGACAGACCGCAATCGGTGCGACATGCTACCCCAACGCTCCCCGACTAGACACCATATCCACCTCAGGAAAGGATAATGCTTAATAGATTATTGTGTACTTTGAGATGCTCATCGGTTTTTTAACCGAAATTATACCATATAATATTTATCAAAATCAGCTTGATAATATTATAAGGAGATTTGCTAAACAAATCGCCAATCCTATGAAAGCAAGAGGGTTTTGCATGTAAAAGTTGTCCTACAACTATTGTAGGATAAACTAGAGTTTTCATGAAAATAATGTTTGTTGAAAATTTCATATTAACCTATTGTGATCAAGATCAACTATCTTATCATTTTGGTTAATGCGATGTCATTCAAGGAAATAATTATCATCTTTAAATATTTCACAAAATCTATCAATAATCATTTCAGAAATTAACAATTAATTTCCATTAATTTATTTGAATGACAATCACAAGGTTCATGATCAAGTTTGTTAATTTCCAGCATTGACTCCTACTCACTAAAATTAACATAACTCGATCAATTTAAATCCAATTAATGCAAACTAAATTTATTTTATTCATCAATTTGATTGAAAACTGACTCAAGTGATAATTATACATTTTCAGGCGTTTAGGGCACGTAATTAACTATTTAATTACGTCACTAACCACCATCCCCGAAACAGTGGATATATGGTTATTAAAAACATCATAACTTGAGTTATCGGATTCCAAATCACGCAAACTCAAATTCTATTGTTTCCTTAAATAATGGGGAACTTTATCCAATTTAAAATATCGTGTTTAAACATTTTAAATAGTGCCGAAATTTTATCACAAAACATGGCTGCGAAAATTGAAATGCTAAAATCTTCACGAACCCAATCGAGTCCAAATCTTCGTAGGTTCATGGATATAATGCAAAAACTTCGACAACCTAGCTCTTATACCACTTGAAGAATACAGGAAGAATCCTCAAGCACATCATGGAAGCGTGATGATCTCATCGAATGCGATCCGAAGTGACTAGTCGTACTAGTTGCTCGATGCAGCAGAATTAAAAATATTAAATGATGATACCACATGATCCAAGAACACTTCTTGGATTGTTTCATCTAAACCAAAATAGGTATAAGGTTTACCTCTTGAAGCGTGGTTGTGATCGAGTCTCTAAACTAAGAGACCTCCTGTCTCAAGTTCGATCCAATGGAGGAGATGCTTGCGAGCGCGGGGATGAATCGCGTGCTCCTTGCAATCCATGTTGATGATCCAAGTGGCGGATCTCATAATCTCGTCACACAAGATCCAACATCTTCTTCACGAGCGAGATGTACCCAAGGAGATGGAGATCAATGTGTAGATGATCCTGCAGCACAACGATGATGTTGCGTCGATGACGACTCTCACAATGGCTCCATGGTGGACGGCCATTATAAGAGAGAGAGAGAGAGGCTTGGCATGTGAAGAAAGAGAGAGAGAGAGAGAGAGAGAGAGAGAGAGAGAGAGCATTCATTAATCATGTCATATGAAGAGCAATCGATGCCTCTTCTTATATAGGGTTTTGGGAACCCATGGATCCCAATCCATGGGCAACACATAATTAGTAGATGAGATTGATTTGTGTTTCTTTCAATGGCTAAGATGTTGTAGAAACATAACAACTAATGACTTAATTTAAATTTATTTTCATTGATAAATCAAAAAAATTAATTTCAAATTAAATCATCTTTGATAAGAGAAAAGATAATGAAGAGAATAAACCAATGTCCTCATAAGAGGGGACGGCTACTCTTCTCCTCATGGAGAGTTGTAACCGTCCAGTCCTCTTTGGTGGACTTGGTCCATCTCTTCTAATTATCATGAGATCTCATTATCTAATGTATATATCATCATCTTTTGTAGACAATATTTTCACCAAAAAATAATTCCAAATTATCTTATGGAAAATATCAATCATGCCATTGAAATTATGTGAATCTTATTCACAACCCAAAAATAAATGTAATTATATTTTCAATTAATCATTCACTGTGAATTCAATTCAAACAATTAATCAACAAATATAAATCACAATTTGCTATCTCTAATATATTATAAATCACATTTATAATAAATATAATTAATATGGATAGTGCTATCCATATTTTTCATATTCATGATAATTAAATTGTATTTAATCATCTTGGATCTCTATTCTCATGTGCTAGAATAATATGAATCACATTCACATTATTCACATCGTTGATAATAAAATCACATTTAATTATCTCGTATAACTCTCCTTATAATATGAATCAAATTCATATAATCCATGATAATTAAATCACATTTAATTATCAATTTTCTCGATGCTTGGAGACATATATCAACAGTGAAATTATCCATGAATTCTTTCAAGGATAATGTGGTTTCTTCGCAGATACTTGAAGATAAGGACAGGGCGATTGTATTGTTCCACATATAGTGACTTGGATATTGGGATCACATCTCAAATCCAGATCTCGGGCCTCCCATAGATGCTTGATTAATTCAAGATCGCAAGTCTCATCTTCTCATTGCATCTGAATCGCATTCAGGTCAATGTCCAACATTTGGACCAAGGTCAGATTACTTCTCTACTGAGAGGAGTCACTAAAATCCAGACCCGTTTCATCACTCCCTAGGAATAGAAGCGTCATGGTTATTCAATCGTTTATGATCACAACACCCTTAGGTATTCCCAACACTTGTGCATCCTGCATACTGGAAGACTCAGAATAAACTCGAAGTATTATATCAACTTTATACTGTCTACTTCAGGGTTTTATTGGTAAGGTTCTCATTTGATCATTGGGAGTTGGTATCGATCATATCCATTCCAAAAGCATATATGATACTTAGGTATTGATCAAATACTTTCCAAAAGTATATATCAAACCTACAAATTCAGTTAAGCTTCAAAAATGAGATGATTGTGCACGAAATTTGATTCATCCCAATATCTCATGAGTGAGCTCATGTCTTCTGGTTCAGTAGTGAACATGTATGATCCCTTTGAGAGATCGTATTACTCATATGCCCTTATATGCACACCAGCGCGTCAGTGTATAGACCTTGGTTAGGTCATCAACCTATTGGTCTACCAATTGTACATACTCAGACATATAGTAACACATATGTCTCCGGTTAAAGGATGCATTCCTATACCGTGACAACATACGATATAGGTCTTTGGTTATCTCGATCTCGTTAAGTCAACTCTTTGACCTAACTAATCTGACACCTCCGAATCACTATTCCTATGCAGAGTTCATGCATCATGAGGTCGGTCAGATATCAGCCTATGTGAGAAATGATTGCCATCTCCAACTCATGTTGGAGATCATATCTTAACAATTATTTGATGGTGCTTGATGAGTCCTCAATCTAACTCTTTAGATATTCAACTAAGCACCAGCCTCTATAATTGAATCAACAACTGTATGATCATTAAGATGGCCATGGTACATAACCCTAATTGTACTAAGGGACCTATTATGCAAATTAGTTATTCTTCATTTCATATCAGGGAATGATATTTGCAATAACATTTACTGCATAATGGCTCACCGTGGGCTCGCATGTGCAACAGTCACAATCCAAATCTGTGGTTGTTGGAGCTTAGTTCTCTTGCCAAGAACATCAAGCGAAGACGACAAAGCTCCTCTCTTTATCAATTGGCTTAGATTCAACTGATTCCATCTCTTCTTCAACATTCAAATTTTAGGTCGGAATTAAATGGTTTTATTGTGGTAGGCTCTGGGTTTTATTCCTTAGTTGCTATGCATTCCTAGACTCATCTTAATGGTTGTATACTTTTGCCTTTAATCAATCATTCACATGTATCTTCCCTAGTTATTGATCCATTTCTCCAACATTGTGATCGTCCGTATCCATCATCATCTTCTTCATAGAGGTGACACCCCTCAGGGATCAGTCCTTTACCTTGGAGTAGACTATCATCACGCGTACTTTAGCTTCTAAAATGACTCAGACATGCTTCTTTTTTCTGTGCTAACCATGCAGGGTATCCAAAAGATTTCAGTGGTCGGAATAGGAAGCTTAGCTCCGATCTCCTATTTCCTTGCCGACAAAGCTTTACCTACAGAGATCTCTAGGAAATCCTAATCCTTCTCCAATCTCCAGACAACCTCGCAGGAGTGTGACGAAGGTGCGTAGACCTTTGGAGAGAAAGGAGAAGCAAGGTGGAGTTGTTGCTCAATCGCAGAAGCCCAACCACATCGTTGTCGATTAAGAGGAGCTAAAGAATATATGTGCAATAGATACCGTTGATCTTGTTTAGTTGGGTGATGTTGCCTTCCAAGGCAACGGTTCAAACCTCAGGCTCGTTATCAAGCCTAAATCCGAGTCACTGATGACCGAAAAATCCCACAAAATCCGGGTAAAGGAAAAAACAAGGCTCGTTGCGACCCGGATCTCCCGGATCGATCAATTAAGAAAAATAAGAACCACCAAATAAGAAGATCAAACAATAAAATCATTAGCGGTCCTCGTTAATTTTATTAACCTAGTATAGCGACCAGGGTCGAACTCAAGGAGCGCGGGATGGTCGAGACGGCCTACGAAGTAGTCAAAATCGAGAAAATAAGAACAAAATATTTTTTGGTGGATTTTAATTGTTTTTAAATTTTTTGTATTTTTAATTATATAAGAAAATGTAAGCACGAGCAAGTTCAACAATTTATTTAAACACACAAAAATACTCTAAAAATTAAAATAAATTTGTTTTTGTGTTTTAATATTTTTAAATGTTTTTGGTGATTTTTTGGAGATTTTATAATTTTAATTTGATTTTCTAAAAATCGAAAAAAAGAAAACAGTGGCGAAATGTACAGTCAGACTTGAAAGTCGACCTAAAAATATGTAATTGGCCTATAAAAGTCTGAAGGTAATTTTTCTGAAAAATATATACAAAAACTAAACTGCAGAAAAAGAGTTTGCATTTTTTTGGATTTTATAGGATTTTTAATGATTTTTATAATAATTTTAGGAGTTTTCAATTTTTATGGGTTTTATAAATCCAAATAAACTTAAAATTGGATAGAAGCTAGAAAGCCACTAACCGAACTATCCCTAATTTTTTTAGAATTTGTGAAGAAGATTTTATATTTTTCTTTGATTTTTCAATTCAAACAGTAACAAAAATATGTGTTTTTTATTTTTTTTGAAAATAATAAAAGCCACAAAAATGTCCCAAAAAATTACTGAAATTTTACACAGTGCAGGAGCCACATGTCCAAATTTCACTCGATTTGGATTTTATTTGCTATTTTATCCAACCAATAAAAGAGCTACATCACAGAGGGACCTAAATGTAAGAAAACATAGTTCCAGGGGTTGAATGATAACACGTGCGCAAACCATAGGGTAAAAAGCACAAAAGTCCCAAATATTCAACACATGTTTAATTAAAACCACGCACAGGGGTATAAATGCAATTTTTAGAAAATAAATTTCAATCCATAACACCCACAAACCCCAAGTCCATACTTGCAAAATATCCCAAAATATCACGTGACGATGCATGTGTTCCACGTAGACAGGGACTAAAATGCAAATAAAATAAACACAAGGTCCATAGTGCAATTTACCCAAAATTAAAACAACTACACTAAATATTTACAAGACTAAACAGTAAATGCTAAAAGAGGAGGGGCCTAAGTGAAATTACCCCTCTTATTACGGATCGACGGTCGAGGACGTGCCACGTGTGGGATCTGACGGTGGCTGAAGGTACATGCCTCTTCGCTGGATCAACGGTCCTGATCAAAGCCCTGATGGATCGACGGCTGGTGACGCTCCGCAGATGAACGGTTCTGATCAGATCTGGTGGAGGAGGCACGATCGGACGGCAACTGGATCTCCTCCAGGAACAGCTCACCGGCGAGTTTCGCCGGCCCAATGCGCGCGGTGGGAAGCTCCTTCGGAGCTGCTGAGATGGAGATTGGTCACGATGGTCCGCCGCTGGTAGGTGGGTCCGATGAGGCTGGGAAGCTCTGGAGAGCTCCGGCGACGAAGGCGGTGATGGAGACCATTTTCTTCGACTGTTGGACCCCCAGATGGGGTCCTTCTTCGTCGCTACCTGCACAGGAAGAATGATGGGTCGAGAGCAAAGTGCCTCGACCCGGTTATGTGCGAAGGGGATGGTCTGGTGAGGTGAAGCGGAGGTCTCCAGCGAGGCGACGACGATGGAGACCCGAGCCTTGGTTCTGGGGCGAACCAAGGTGATCGTAGGTATGGAGAAGATCTAGAGGAGTGTCGTGAAGATGAATCGGGGGTCCGATGATCCGAAGGATGACTGGATCAGAGCGAATCGGTCGGCGAAGGCCGGCAGCGCAAATTTGGCGAAAATGGAAATTAAGCGAACCTAGTGGAAATCTAAGGTACCTGGTGGCTGCAATCGACTGTGCTGGAGATGACGGAGCTTCGGGGGTATTTGACTCGATGGATCGTCGGGGCCAGAGGCTCGGCTCGCTCGGTGGCGGAGCACGGCGGCGCAAGTCGCCGGATCAGTGGCTCCGGTCCTTCCCTCCTCGCTGCGACACTCCCCTCCGGTAGCTTACTCTAGGAAAGAGAATGGAGCTCCTGGGACTGGAAGACGAAGGCCAAAGATGCGGTTAATGGCAGCGGAAGAAGATGTTATATACAGGTGCAGGTCTGAGAAGATGGGATCGGGCAGGGCACGGTGAAGCACGGAACCCTAGGCAGATGATCGGGCGAGGGTCGCGGATCAATGATCGTCAAATGGAGCATGGGGTTTAAGCGAATGGGAGGCAGATCAGCTCGTGAAAATTCTGAGAAATCGGGTCAGGGAGAAGGGATCCGGGTCGAGTGGTCTAGGGGGGAGTTCACCGGGGGTCAACCTCCCCCGTGGACCAATCAGAAGCCTCCATTTATTAAATATTTGAAATTCAATTAAAATTAGTAAATGATTTTATTTCGAAAAAGCGTAAACACGAAAAATGTTTCATTTTTCAAACTATTTTTAGTGACTTTTTATTTATTTTTTGAAAAATAAATAACGTATTTACATTATATTATTATTATATATAGGCATATACACATATGTATTTTTATTTTTGTTTTTAATTTTTTATTTTTGCACAATTATTCCAATTTTATATTTTATTTATTTACAACATAAAATTTGGAATGAAAAGGTATTTTTATTTTATTTTTATGATTTATTTTTATGAGTTAAATAAATAGGTTTATATACATATGTACATGGTATATATATACAAGGTGGAAAATGATTTTTATTTTTTTTCTTTTTATTTTTATTTTTCTGATTTTTATTTTATTTTTATAAATATATACAAATTATGTGAAGCACTTCTTAGTTTTATTTTGATGAAAATAAAATTATTTATATTCATAGGGTTATGTACAAGTGTGATTGACCTTATCTCTCTCTACTTGGATTCTTTTGCGGTCAGGCCCATGCTGGGCCCTTCCCTTGGGATTAGGTCACTCAATATTTATTCTAAATATTTCTCTCTTTTTCTTGTGTTTCTTTATTCCTTTATTTTTACATAAAAACATGCTAATTATGCATATTTACATGATGCGTGTGTTTTGTCAATTTATTGTATTTACAAATATTTACATGGCATTTTACTAAGATTTCTAGCTAAAATAAAGGAATAAAGAGTGATGAATGGGGATTCATCACCCCCTATACTTTACTTTTGCTAGTCCCGTAGCAAACACTTATTTGAAGAAGAAGTGCAAAAGAGAAAGAAAAAGAAAAAGAGAGGAAATCAAGGTTGATTATTAAACTTTCCTTTATTAAATTGAAATATGGAGCTCGGTCAGACCTTTGGATTATTAATTTGTCGGAACCTTATTTGGACTTAAGCTTAAAACTTAACAGCCTCTAAGTTCCACCAATCTATGGTCAAGACTCCTCAATAAACCAGATCAGAACAAGTCTACATACACAAACTCTAATGACTACGAATCTTTCCTTGTATGGTGTAAGTGATATGTAGCTCCCCACCTCAGAAGTAATAAAGAAACAACCTACTTCAACCTGGTAACTCTAATGCCTCGGTCTAGCAACTCTTCCCTCGAGAAGTGGGGTATTCCCTTCTAAGTTCAAGTGCAACCGGCTCAAGAAGAGGGGGAAGGAGAGAATGGACCATGACCAGTGTAGCCATGTATCCTTGGGAGCTCTAACCAGTGTAGCTGAGTCTCCCGCTGCAAGCTTCATGAGATGGTCATGTATAATATAAGCTTTGCTTTATTTGACTATATACACTCCAATGGGATTATTAAATTTTCAATCCGACCCACCACTTTTTTGGAGTTTTTTCTTCTTTTGTACATTTTTTTCATGTGCATCTGTACAACATATATACATGGTGCAGCATATATACAAGGAGTTTTTCCTCTTGAGCCAGTAGACCTCTTTTGAAGCTTTATTGCAACACACAACTTCTGTCTTTAGACTTCATAACCACCAGACCAAGTTGAGATGCACTTCCTTTACTATAAGAAGAAGAGAGGTTCTGCCTAGAAGTACTACCCTAATATGCTACCCCAAGCCAAAGGAAACTGCCTCCTCACCACCTCATTCGTGGAGAGCCATGTTTAAAGTGCTGGTGCAGTAAAGCCATTGTCTCTGAGAGTCATGTGTGTGTTGTTAAGTGCTATACTTAGGCTCATCAAGATGACATATGCTCATAGCCTAGTGGACCCAAAGAATTAAGTCCCAATGGACCTGAAAAGTCTCAATCCTAAGCCCTATAAGGTTCCTCTTATTATTAGGTGGATTAAGGTCTTAACCAAGCTCCATTTTCCAATTTAATTCCAGGCCAGTTTAAATGTCAACTATGATTTGGAAAAATTGTGCAAGAGTTTACAAAGATGCAATTTACAAATATTTACACTTGTGCAAAATTTTTGAAAAATGTTACATGGATGTATGCATGAATGCGAAGTTTTGCAAAATATTTACAAAATTTTACACAAGGTTTTTGCAAACTTTTTGTTTTGCAAACATTTTTTAAAAATTTTGTACTATATACATAATTTTGATAGGAAAATATTTACAAGCTATTTATACAAAAAGATTTTACAATCATTTGTACAAAAGTAATTTTTATAAAAAAATAGGTATGTACAAGAAGAATTTTATGTACAAGGGAAATTTTTTAAATTTTTAAGGATTTTTAGCCATTTTTATTTATTAACACACTCACACAAAGTACGAGTTATGGCTAAAGTATATATGAAATATATACGACACCCCCCTATACTTAGCTCGAACGATGTCCTCAAAGTGATCAAGAGCAATGAAGAAGACATAACTCGTGCTTAGTATAGGGAAGTGAAAAGGAATGGTATATAAAAGGATGAATCAAAGAATAGAATAAAGAGGACTCGGTGTTTCCCAGGGAAATCCGAGTGAAAGGATGTACAGGGTCTACCCCCCATACTTAGGGTGAAATATCCCTAACTATAAGCAGCAAAACAGGGGTAGAAAGAATAAATAGAATACCCAAGAGTCCTACACCCCCCCTATACTTAGACTTACGGTAAAGTACACCCTAAGTATAGCATAATCATAAGATGAGAAAAGGGGTGTGGGACTAAAGAATGGAGTGATATGGACAACTGGATCTATACAAGTCGGAAGAACCGTGATAATCAGGCGTGAGATGCAATAGATGTGAGTCAAGAGACCACATCTCACGCAAAATGAATCGGGGCAACATCAACGACCCGCGGCTCATGATCTAGATATGGCTTAAGCTGTTGGCCATTCACGCGAAAGGTAGCATCAGAACACAACTCAGATATATCATACTCCCATTGTCATGCACCTTTCTAACTAAATAAGGTCCCTTCCATTTGCTCTGTAGCTTCCCAGGAAATAGATGAAGCCTAGCATCAAACAGCCATAGTCTCTGTCATGGCTCAAATTGCTTGTGGCTGATATGAGAATCATGCCACTCCTTCACTCTCTCCTTATAATGTAGGTTGTTTGAAAAAGTTGTATCACGTATCTCCTCCAGAGCTGCTAACTCTGCCCTCCTCTGATCTCCTACATGCTCTGGATCCAAAAGTGTATCTGTAACAGCCCAAAGTGACCTATGTCTCAGCTCAACAGGTAAATGGCAGGGCTTGCCATAAACAAGGCAAAAGGGAGATGTACCCAAAGGAGTCTTGAAAGACGTCCTATATACCCACAAGACCAAGTCCAAAAGCTGTGACCAATCCTTTCGGTCAGGGCGGATGACTTTCTGCAATATAGTCTTATCTCCATGTTCGACACTTCAGCAAGACCATTCGTCTGAGGGTGGTATGGAGTGGAAACTCGATGGTCTAAGTTGAACTCGCTAGCAAGGGACTTTACCTTGTCGTTGACGAAATGAGACCCCTGTCAGATATCAACACTCAAGGTACCCCGAACCGTGAAATGATATTCTTCCTCAAAAATCTGCAAACTGTCCTAGCATCTGTGATTCGGGCGGGGATGGCCTCAACCCAATGACTCACATAATCCACGGCCAACAGAATGTACTCAAATACCTTACTCCTAGGGAATTGACCCATGAAATCGATGCCCCATGCGTCCAAAACCTCACAGAAGTGTAAGGGCTGCATCGGCATCATATCACGTTGTCCACAAGTTCACATCCTCTGCCAGTCAGTACATCTCTTCACGAACTCATCAGAGTCCATGAAGAGAGTAGGCCACCATAGGTCGGATTGGAGCACTTTCTGTGCCGTTCTCCTCCCAGAGTGATGTCCCCCTGCCTCAAGCTTGTGGCAGTAAGTAAGGACGCTATGGTTCTCCTCCTGAGGACTACACAGACGCCAGATACTATCCCCTCCCTCATGATAAAGGACGGGATCCTCCCAGTGGTAAAACTTGGCCTTCGCGAGGAAGGTCTCAAGTTTCTGTCTAGGCCAATCTTATGGAACTTTCTTGGCGACAAGATAGTTCACAATATCGGCATACCATGGGAGAGAGGTGATAGCAAGGATCGCCTCATCTGGGAAGGTCTCACAAATAGGCTCAATCTGCTCAGAATCCTCAAGATACTCCAATCGAGAAAGATGATTTGCCACCACATTCTTGCCTCCAGGCTTATCCTTAATCTCTATATCAAACTCCTAGAGCAGAATGATCCATCTGGTCAATCTGACTTTGGCATCCTTCTTTGCCATGAGGTACCTGATGGCGGTATGATCAGTGTAGATGATCACTCTAGATCCAATGATGTAAGATCTGAACTTATATAGGGCAAAAACTACGGCTAGCATCTCCTTCTCAGTCACTGTATAGTTTCGCTGCGCGGCATCCAATGTACGGCTAGCGTAATGAATAGCAAATGGGACTCCATCCCTCCTCTGCCCCAGCACGGCCCCTATGGCAAAATCGGAGGCGTCTGTCATGATCTCGAATGGGAGAGACCAATCAGGTGGCTGGAGAACAGGAGCCTCTACAACTCTACTCTTGAGAGTCTCAAACGACGATAGTTACTTATCGTCAACAAGGAACTCGGTGTCTTTCATCAGTAGATCAGTCCA
This sequence comes from Ottelia alismoides, assembly GCA_037367405.1. NCBI lineage: Eukaryota > Viridiplantae > Streptophyta > Magnoliopsida > Alismatales > Hydrocharitaceae > Ottelia > Ottelia alismoides. The sequence goes on from JAZKJV010002700.1 coordinate 686,010, forward strand.
CGATCGGACAATCCTACTAAAATCATGAATGAAGCGCCTGTAGAAATCGACGTAGCCTAGGAAAGACCGTAACTACCGCAGGTTGGACGGTGGATTTAGTTTTCTAATGACATCCACCTTGGCCGGATCAACCTCCATGACCCTGTTGGAGATGATATGGCCAAGAATCGTCCCCTGAGTCACCATGAAGTGACTCTTCTCCCAAGACAACACAAGATGGATCTCAATGCATCGCTGAAAGACTCGGTCTAGGCAGTCAAGACAAGAATCAAATCTATCGTCGTAGACCGAGAAATCATCCATGAAGACCTCCAAGCACTCCCCCACCATGTCTGAAAAGATGGACAGCATGCATCTCTGGAATGTTGCCGGAGCATTGCACAATTCAAATGGCATGCGTCTGAAAGCATATGTCCCGAAGGGACAGGTGAAAGTGGTCTTGTCCTAGTCCTCGGGCGCGATGGCCACCTGATTATAGCTGGAGTACCCATCCAAGAAACAATAATGGCTCTTCCCTGCCAGCCTCTCAATAATATGATCAATAAAGGGCAGGGGGAATGAGCCTCCTTGGTGGCCTGGTTCAATCGACTGTAGTCCACACAAACCCGCCAAGAAGTGGGTACCCGGGTAGCGATCTCCTCTCCAGACTCACTGACAACTGTAGTGATGCCCGTCTTCTTGGGCACCACATGCAATGGACTGACCCACTTGGAGTCGGAGATGGGGTAGATAAAATCGGTGCTCCACCATTTCGAGATCTCCTTCATGACAACCTCTTGAAGATTCAGGTTCAGCCGCTGCTGGAACTCACGCGACGGCTTTGCCTCCTCCTCGAGATAGATATGGTGGGAGCACAAGGCCGGACTTACCCCTTGAGATCGGCTACACTCCATCCTATCGCATTGCGGTTCTTTTCAAGAACCCCATCAGACGGGATGCTTGCTCTCCAGTCAAATCAGCGGAGATAATGACTGGGTACATCTCATGCTCACCCGCAAGGAACCTATACTTCAACAATGACAGTAGCGGCTTCAGCTCTGGACAAGTAGATGCTGGCGGATCTGGCCTCTGAAAAGTCTGAGTGAATGCTGCCAAATCTGCACGGGAGAATGAGAACTCTTGCTTACAGACTAGATCTGGAGAAGGCTGCCCTGTTGGACTGTGTCTGCTCTGCTCGGAATCACTCTCCTCCATAGTTGTAGGCTCAAAAGAAGTAAGACATGGTATCGAATCATCAAGCTCTTCCCAATTAGTATCTAACTCCGAGGGATCTGTATCAGAGACACAGAAATCTGTCTCGCGATCGGGAACCGAGTATGCTAATTGAAATGTATCCTGGACCAGGAATGCGCTCTCCAAGCTCTCCTCTACCGGCATCTCTACATCAGCGAACTCTCGCCCTCGACACGAAAGTACACCTTCCTGCTATCATGGTCGGACACTGCCTTGGCCGTGGCCAAGAACGGGCATCCTAGAATGATCGAGGTATCAGTCACTGACTCAGGGATCTCCATGTCCAACACTACGAAGTCCACGAGGAATTGCAGGACCTAAATCGTGACAACAACATCCTTCAGCAACACCTTCGGCCTCTTGACAAATCGATCAGCAAACTGAAGGATCGTCCTGCTCTATCAGAGAGTGCCCAACTCAAAGCAGTCGAGAAGGGCTGCCAGAAGTAGGTTGATCGAAGAACTGTTGTCTAATAGAGTGAGGTCGAACCTCTGCTCCTGAATGTGGCATCTGACATACAGGGCTCCTGCATTTGGCCTCTTGGCTGGCAGACAATTCTGTATCGCAAAACACGTGGCACGAGTAAGCACATGGATCTCAGGCTTATGGTTCCTCCTCTTCCTCCTAATTGTGGTCCTATCTATGAATGATCTCTGGAGTAGAGGGATGTGCTCCAAGGCCTCCTGTAGAGTCACCTGAATATGGAATCTATCTATCATCCGCTGGCTGAACTATACCTGTTGATTCTTTTCCTGATTTTCTGTTTTCTTCTCCTTTGCCGTGTGAAGTGCTCGTGGAAAGGGGATCACGGGGTCCTTCTGAGATGAAGGACTAGAAGAGGGTCTGGCATGCTCATGAACAACAGAATCCACACAAACATCATCAATCTACACATGTGGATCCGAAAATAACAAACCCTTTCCTTTATTTCCAGAAACGTCCTGAGATACATGTACAGACGGAAAGACAACAGTACTAGCAGAAGTAGAAATGGTGGCCTCGGTACCACCCTCGGCATGTGGACTCGCGGCATCAGTACTGCATTCTGGCTTAGTAACTATGGTGGCGTCAGTACCACCTCCTCCAACTGGTGAAATGACGGCATCAGTACCGTCGGCCGGATCAACATCCATGGTGGCATCAGTACCACCTCCATCATCTCTCGCGGCATCAGTACCGCGCTCCCTCGTCTGATGCTCCTAAAGTGGCGTGGGATCGTCACTCAGACGAGGCACCACCTGTTGGCATCCTACCGCTCCTAAGTGTAACAAAATCAGCATCAAACATGTATGCAGACAAATCACCAAATGAATCCCTAGGAGTGGTAATCTCTGTGAACTCTACCTTCTCTGACTTTCTCTCAGTTTGTTTAGATTCGGCTTAATCTGGGCAGGGATGGTGGCCTTCCTCTCACGATCTCCTGCATCTCCTGGCGGAACTCATCCATCTCCCGTCTAAAGGTAGCCTGCTGCTCTGTCATGAGGTGGGCTAGGTCATCTAAGGCGGGGTTCTCATAGGCTGTCCCATGAGAACCTGAAGGGTGGCCCTCGCAGGTGGTGAGGTTGCTGCTGGTGGTGCGGGTGAGAGGGGTACTACTGTGGATGATATTGTTGAGGCTGCTGCTGCCTCCAAGGTTGTCCCTGCTGATAGGGATGAGGACCATACTGCTTTGGTGGCTGGGATGACTGTTGCTGGGGTACTAGGGCTGCTGGTGCTGCTCTTGCTGATGGTCCTACTGGCCACTCTGAACTGAGGTTGCTGCTGGAAACTGGTGCCTCCGGTCGACGAGCGGAATTCGGGATGTTCTCGTCGGATATTGGGCTGGGGTCGGTCGTACCAAATCCCGTTGACATCCATCAACGGCTCCAGCTCGTAGGGGGTGGCAGGAGTACTGTCAGGGCTGATCCGACTGGTATACCACCATCTGAGTGTCTGGGGATGGTGGGACTGGTAGTATGGTTGTGGCTGCAGGTACGGCTTCGCCTGTACAAGGTGAACCTGTCTAGGCTGACTGGAGCGTTGGGACGAGCTACCACTGCTTCTCGGATCTCCTCGTTCCTGAAGACGGGCTGAGAAGCCGTCTGTGCCTCTTGAGATACATGAGCTGTGTCTTCAGGTCACTCGGCGTAGGTGTCATCTGATCCATCTGCGATATGCTCTGGCACTTCTTGTTCTCGATTAGCTCCATCCGGTCCAGCTTCTCACTAATGATGCTCATGTTTGCGGCTGTAGACTCGGCCTGTGCGGTTGCCGTGGACGAAGTGGAAGGACCGGCATCGACCCATGCTATCCTCTGATAATGTATGGTCTGTGGCTATGGGCGTCCCTGAGTGTAGAGTCAGATCTGGGACATCACTGTGTAGTTCTCGACCATCTCCTCGTAGATTGCCCAAACTTGATCCTCATCCTTGGCGAAGTAGGAACCGCCACAAGAAGCATTCACCTGGCCCTGCAACTCTGGTGTCAACCCGCAGAAGAAGCTCTGAACTAGGTTCGGCTTCGTGATGTCATGGTGCGGGCATCTGTCGGTAAGCTCACGGAAACTCTCCATGCCTCGTGGAACTACTCATTGGGGAGCATGGAGAAGTTGCTGATCAGGGACCTCGTTGCATTGGTCCGCCCGAGTGGATAGTACTTGTTCAAGTACTCGGTGCGGAGCTGCTCCCAGGTGTAGACAAATCTCCCTAAGTGCTTCAGTCAGTGGCTGCTCTATCGGCGAGGGAGAAAGGAAATGCAATCATCCTGATGGTGTCCTCGTCCACCTGACGATCGTGGACTGTACTGCAGATCATCTCGAACTCCTGGAGGTGAAGATGGGGCTCCTCAGTGGCGAGCCCGTGGAAACGCGGGAGAAGCTGAAGTGTGTTCGGGGGAACTTGAAGTCCTCACGATTGCTGGAAGAAACTACCCACCGGTGGGTAAGTGTCGATCCGGGGTTGTGCAACTCCCGCATCGGTCTCGGCTGCTCAGCTCCGGCTACCGGCTGGTCTGGATGCTCATGCTGATCTGGGTCTCTCCGTCCTCCTGCTGCTCTCGGCTGATCGGGGCCTCTCCGCCCCTCGGCTCGTGGCTGCTCTTGTGTTGTCGTCAGCCTCGCTATCTCTCTCCTCATCTCCACCATGAAAGATCAATGGCTCGTATCTGTCGCTGCATGGTCTCGAGGAAGCTAACATGGTGGTGTTGATCGCACCCTGGTCCAGTACTTATGTGGTCGTCTCTGGCCCGTGACCCTCTATGTGATCCTCTCCGTTGTTGGTCATGGTCTCTGTAAAGGCAAAAGACCCAAACTCAGGTGCCAAAATATCATCTGTCTGATGTCTCGCATCTGGCACTGGTAACTCAGGAATTAAAAAAGGGTGGTCAAGGGGGAATAGGGCGTAGTCAAACTCAGGTTCGGAGAGCAGGTCTCAACTCTCGCGAACCAACCTAGATGGACGGGCTGGAGTGCGGTCAAGAAGTGGAGCTAGAGGCTACCTAAGGGACCTCCTGCCCATCATCTTGATCTGGCAAGTCAGGCGGATGAGATCTGAAAACACACAAGATGAGGAAACAAATGCCGGGTTCACCTACTCCACGTTGAGCTGAAGACCGTAAGAGCTCGGTCAATTATCTTGTCAATTTTATCTAGGTGATCATGTCAGGATATCA